>JAUYWG010000039.1:6646944-6713570 GCA_034779775.1 Enteromius afrohamiltoni | reverse complement strand
GACAACCACCTAGTAGTGCATTACAATAGTCCAGTCTAGAGGTCATGAATGCATGAACTAGCTTTTCTGCATCAGAGTAAGTTTGTAACATTAGTTTAGTAGCTTTGCAATGTTTCTGAGATGGAAGAATGCTGTTTTTTTAACATGAGAAAAATGACTTTCAAAAGACAGAGATGTTACACTTTCGTGCCACGACTCTGAGGTCGCCCTGATGCCGGTCCGGCTCCTCAGCGAAAACCTGCATTCATGCCCTCTTATACTCATGTAGTGATAAGGTGCACCTGAATGCAATCAAGTGCACGTCAATATTCATTGGCCTCAAAGGCAATTGGTCTCTCTGGCGATTTCCCATATGTAATGGCTCCATTCCCTCCTTTAGGGAACGTGGGTTACGTTTGTAACCTAGACATTTCCTCTTGGCTTATATCAAAATTCTCTGACATTTTTCTTTACGAATCCTTGTTTTGTGCTTAATTTGTGAATTTCTCTCTTCATGTTTGTCACACAATGAAATGCATCTTAAATCATCCGCTGGGACTGCTTCCATGTATGACAAAAAGCGGAAGTGTTATAAAAGTGCATATTATGTTTGAAATATGGATGTTTTTCTAACAAAAGGAGATGGATTCACTACAGGAGGCCTTCATTCACACACTCTAGAGCCATGTGTGAGACAATTTATTATGGATATGCATACCTTATTTAACGTCTTTCGAAGTGTATGCAACAAACATCCGCTTATTCTCATGGAAAGGCTTGGATTGTTCTAAAAGGTTTTAATATAACTTGGAACTAGGATGCTTCAAGGTAAGTAAAACACAGCCTAATTTTCATTTTTGGATGAACTAACCCTTTAAGTGTCTTATCATCTCAGTCACAAGAAAATTGTTTCCTAGGCACCTGCTTTCTAGTTAGGTGTAATGACCAGAGGCGATTTATTTGTATCTTATCCTGCATGTATAGCTCATGTGATTGGCTCAAAATATCCTGTGGTCCAAAGATCCAAGACAACATATTTTGAAAGTTTTCATTTGTACCAGACAAGCAACTACCACTGAGATAATTGGAAATACCAGGTTGGAAAATGAATGGTGACCAAATCATAGGAAATTAAAATCGCATCATCAGATCTCACCCTCAACCTGAACGTTATTCTGTCTTCTGCAGAACATAAAAGAAGATATTTTGAAGTCCAAACAAACAAAAGTGGACCCAACTGATACAATTAATGAAAAAAGATGCATGTATTTCAAGACTAGCTAGCAAGTAATAGGACGTGGTAAACAAATGACAAAACTGAAGGCCAAAAATGACAGTAACTAAATTGTTTTCACTTTGTATGTTCTTCTTGATAATTTGGTAATTTGGCAACATTTCCTGCAGGGAAATTGGGGGAGAACTGGTGTGGTGATAGGTGCCTATATGCACTACAGTAACTTATCTGCCAGGTAGGATATGTTTATTTGAAACATTTCGTCACATTTAGGATACAGTAGAGAGGGTCATGTATTTGTGCAGGTGTTCATGTTTTGCATTCATATTTTCAGTGCTGACCAGGCATTGGACAGGTTTGCCATGAAGCGATTTTATGAAGATAAAGCCATGCCCATGGGCCAGCCTTCCCAGAGGAGGTCAGCAATGCACGTCCTGATTTTGCTGAGTTAGGTGTGTTCCTCGGTTAACATATTTTGTTGACCCTGGAACAACATTTTGTTCCAAAATTTTAGTTTTGACCATATCTCTACACCTAAACCTAACCTTACACATGAGTAATGCCTAAAATCAGAGGTCATGATAGATGACTAACACTGATATACAAGCACCAAACACTGATTGTAAGCCTAAACTTCATAAAAACTATAAACTGGTTGTTCAAATCTGATTGGCTAACCACAATGTTGTTCCAGGGTCAACAAAGATGTTGACCCAGGGACACGCCGAACTCAGCGAAATCAGGTTCTGCGGTCAGGCATGCACCACACATGCCAGTTTTGACTTCAAATACTGATCCTGGGATCAGTGTTGCTTACAAAACCACACTTAAAAATTATTTGTTTCCCCCTGCTACATAGTTTGAACTGAGTCAGTATGTTTGCAGTTTGGGGATAGAACCAGCAGGTGCTACCAAAGTACATGTACTAAAACTGGAATTCCTCTAAAACATAAAAAGACATGCCTTATAATTAGAGTTTAAACTAGTGACTACTGAAGTGTCAACCAGTATGAATAGTGGTAACAGTTTTTTTCAGTCGCTAACAAGCACTTATCCATACTTCAGGTACTTTTTCTAAACTCTTAAAAACAGACCCACAACTACACAATTTGCCAAATGGATACTTTTCTTCTCAAAAATACATTATGTTAAATATATACTAACTCTTCATTTCAAAATATAAGACATCCTTCTCTGCACACACAAACTTTACCCAAACACTGGATATCTGACTCAAAATGAAATTATTCTGTCAACAAATAACACTTGTTTTTACTTCACAAGGTACATGCAGTCAATCAAAGTACACCAGGTTTCAAAATACTGGCTATTGTTGACATTACAAAAACTGCATATACTTTTATGTTTCAATTTTATAGGTATTTGCATGAAAAATCCACCGGTTTGAAACAAAATTTCTTGGTTTGGAACTGTATGTCCACATTTACAGTAATTTACAGTTCACATTCAATAGCATTCCAGTAAAAAGCAAATATTTTTTTTCCTTTACTGTTTACTACAGGAGGTACAGTAGAAACACAGTATGATAAAACAGAAAAGTTTTACAGTATTGCTTATAGTTAACAAAATATCCATCAAACATGGCTGTGAGGCCATGTTTTTGTCCAATTTTTGTCAATTTTGTCAAATATCTCATGGTCCGCCACAATTCTAGTTTGAATTTCATGCAGTTTTATTGCATTTGCAACAGCTATTTCTATAATGGCAAGCTCTTGATCATTACTGAGGAGCTTTCCCCTTCCCCCAGAGGTTGGAAGAGGTTTAATCTGCATTCTTTAGAGAGACAAAAAATGTAACATATGCATTACTGTATGACCATATTGACATGTCAAGCGAGAATAGAAACAATCCATATAAAATGCAGTATCTACCTGTTGGTTAGTTGAAAGATGCGTATAATGGAGGCAACTGTTGACTGCCTCAAATTGGGCTGATTGGGCTGCACTCTTTAACCAGCCTCTCTTAGTGAAAGACCGTGGTTGATTCTATGATAGTGCCATGAATTTCATCACTAACTAGTGTTCTGGCAGCCCTTGGAATGCCACCACCACACATTCTTACACCTCTACCTTGCCCTCTCCCTGAGCTTGCTCTTCACCCTGGCCCTGCTTCTCTCACTGGGCCTGCTCTTCTCCTTGGGCCCCTTGCTCTTTCTCATCCAGACATTACAGTGTTTGTCTTTTTCCAAAAACATCACTCCTCAAAGTCCTCCTTGTACTGTGTAAGTGTAGATGTAATAGAAAAATAGCCCCTGCCACTGAGTCTAAGACAGACTGGAATCAGCTATGGTTGGCCCAATTTACCCAACATACATAGATGTGTAAATTTTTGATATTGATTTTTTTTTTTTTTACTGATATCATTGCAGAAGCTTTTTTATACTACAACCACCAAAACACTTTATTCAGGTCTCAAATAAATTAATTTTTCCAGAACATTAGCAAAGATTAACAGCCGACAAACACACTTTGTCACCCACAAAACAATGACCTAAAAAACACTAACAACATGTAGCATTACACAGTGTTTTCTATTGTAAAACAAGGACACACCTCTGTTTATAACTGCAATAAATATTGTTTATAACTGCAATATATGTTATTGGAATTAATCAGACATGATGAAGAATTTGTCAATATTTTATGTTGTTTATTTATTTTTTATTTTTAAGTAATTCCAAAATACAAGAATTTGTATACACATCATCCACTGATACAGATACTAATAGTAATGCTAATCTATAAAAATTCAACAGCAATAAAATAGTGCTGTTGAATTTTGCTGTTTTATTCTCAGTTTCACATTATGTTATTGTTTTGAACATAAGTTTAACAGTTTTGAAAACAGTATGTAAGCATGTGCAAAATGTGCTGTACGTACAAAGATTTTTGGCAGTTGTTGTGTCTGAGAGAGAAAAGAATTCATGAAATTCAAGAGATGTAGTCATTGATTGCATTTTGTGCCAAAACAATGATAATTGATCCTCAGTTTAGCCCACATAGACTTCTGTTGTGCTCACTTTGTGAAGAGTTCTGCAAAAGTGAACTAAGTATTGAGAAATGGGTCCTAGCATCTGTAAAAAACTGTAATGAAATTTGAGAGATATAGTCATTGAATGCATTTTGTGCCAAAACAATGATAATTAATCCTCAGTTTTGCTCACATAGACTTTTTTTTGAGAGTTTTGAGTGAACTAAGTATTGAGAAATGTGTCCTAGCGTATGTTAAAACTGTAATGTGACGATCAGTGCGCCTCGCTGGAGCTGTACGATCCTTTAGCACTCTCTCAAGCTCTAATGCCCTCCCCTTTCAAGGTGAAGGCTTTGTAATTGCTGCTGAGATAGAGCATGTTAAGTGAATTTATACAGACAACGGAGATGACGATCAGCATATCCCTAATAGCGAAAAAAGTGCTCGATATATAAAACCCCTCCCTTTGGCAGAATGCCTAGCAAGCCATTCCCGAGGCCTCAAATTGGATTATGGGGATAATAATAAGACGCCTATTCCCTTCAGTTGCGATCCGCACCGCTCATGCACTGCGGACCCAAAGTGAAAGCACTGCTCTTAAAGGGGCGTGACACTTTTGTCCCTCGAGCAGAAGGGTTATACGGCCAGTGCTTTAGTCCCCAAGCGAGATGGCGGTCTGAGACCTATACTCAACCTGAGATGTCTGAATCGCGCTCTAAATATGGCGCTTCAGAATAATAACTCTAAAAAAACCTCCCCTCGCAGATGCAGCCAGGAGACTGGCTGCTTTCACTGGACCGGAAAGATGCGTACTTCATGTACAAATAGCCCCTCATCACAGGCCATTCTTCAGATTCGCCTTTGAGCGGACCGCATATCAATACACGGTCCTTCCCTCTGATCACTTTATGAAGTGCATGGACGCGGCACTATCCCCTCTGCGCCTCAAGCATAGTGAGATGCGTGTCCTACTTCAAACCGCGAGCCCTCGCCCACGGAAAACTTTTCAGAAAATGCTGGGTCTAATTCAGCAGTGATGCAGCTCGGCCTCTTATACACTGGCCCAGGATTGGCCCAGCCTTTGCCTCTATGTTTTTCCTCCGACGGCCCTGATAACTCAGATCATCAGCCATGTCAGGGAGGAAGGTCACAAACGCCTCCTGGTATCCCCCTCCTGGAGGAACCAGCTGTGGATAACGGACCTGCATACTATGCTGACAGCAGCCCTGTGGCCCATTCCCCTGAGACGAGATCTTCTTTCTCAGGCCCAGGGCACGATCTGGCACCCACAGCCCGAGCTGTGGGCTCTCCATGCATGGCCGCTCAGTGTGTACTAATCACCATTTCACAAGCTAGGGCCCCATCTACAAGACTATGAAATGGGCAGTTTTTTCGAGGTAGTCCATGGAGCGCAGTGAAAACCCCTCTAAGTGTGACGTATTACTGATACTGTCATTTTTACAACACCACAACGACAGGGGTCGTTCCCCCTCCACACGAAGGCTTATGTGGCGGCCATAGCAGCCCACCACGACCTTATAGCAAGACAAATAGTGGGCAAAGATTAAGATTGTATTAATCATCCATTCTCTGAGAGGCGCTTGGCGGCTGAAGCCCCCCCTGCCCTCGCACCGTCCCCACATGGGTCCTGCCCACGGTGCTGAATGCTCTAAGAGGTGTACCCCTTGAACACCTGCAAACAGCAACTATAAAGCGCTATAGTTATAACTGCAATATATGTTACTGGAATGAATGAGACATGATGCAGAATTCCTCAATATTTTATGTTGTTTATTTATTTTTATTTCTTTGCAAAATAAATATTCCAAAATACAAGAATTTGTATACACATCATCCACTGATACAGATACAATAGTAATGCTAATCTATAAAAATTCAACAGCAATAAAATAGTGCTAACATAAGTTTAACAGTTTTGAAAACAGTATGTAAGCATGTGCAAAATGTGCTATAAGTACAAAGATTTTTGGCAGTTGTTGTGTCTCAGTGAGAAAAGAATTCATGAAATTTGAGAGATGTAGTCATTGAATGCATTTTGTGCCAAAACAATGATAATTGATCCTCAGTTTAGGCCACATAGAGTTCTGCAAAAGTGAACTAAGTATTGAGAAATGGGTCCTAGCGTCTGTAAAAAACTGTAACATTCATAAATACTACAAAAACAATCTATAATTTTGTTGGGAGGTATAGCTTGTCTGTTAAGCGTTATGGAAATGTATTCACTGACGGCATATTGGGTGAAAACATGAAATGTGTTAATGGTATGGCCACAAAAGACTGATGCTGTGCTAATTGGGTTAAGAGTTAAGAAAAAATATCTGAAGCATGATTAATTGCTTGTTAGCGACTGAAAAAAACTGTCATAATACATTCTCTGAAACACTTACATTATCTAAAATCTGTCACATTTTTATGCCAATTTCACAAAATTATCATGTATATGTATATTTTGTCTTGATGGCCCTTAAAAATAATTAAGCATTAAAAGATGGTGATCACTGAAAGGGTTAAAAATGAATAGAAGTATTAAAAATTGTCATTGCCTATTCCTATATTGTGTTTGTCTGTGTGTGTTATTGTGTATAGATATGTGCATTACTTCGCTGGTCTCCTTTCTGGCCACATAAAAATCAACAACAAGCCCCTCTTCCTTCACCATGTAATCATGCATGGCATCCCTAATTTTGAGTCTAAAGGAGGTGGGAGCACACACTGCTACACATTCAATCCATTAGTACAATTTCATGTTTATGTATATTATTCTAAGCTGAGTACAAACAACTGTAAAATCAGTGTGCTGTACTGTAACCCTGTCAGGTTGCCGACCCTTCCTCAAAATCTATCAAGCAATGCAGCCTTTGTACACATCTGGAATTTAGTAAGCAAATTAAAATCTACTGTGCATGCTGAATCATTTTAATACATAAAGTGTAAAAAATTCTTATTATATCAAGCTTAAAGTCTGCATGCTGTTTACTGTATTTGTATCTGCGTAAAAGAGTCTGGTATAACATCTGTTGCCCTCTTGTTAAGGGATTAACCCATTTTAATCTGCACCTGTGTGTGTGTGTTTGTGTGGTGTGTCCTTCCCTAAAAGAATTTTCAAAAAAAATTCTCATCTTGCCCTTGCGTTAAACATGTCTCTGTCCATCTCTTTTTCTGTCTGTGCTTGTATGCCATTAATATCCTGTGTTACACTAGGCATTCTACTGCTGCAAGTTAAATAGTAAAATGTTTTATGTTCTTGTTTAGTAGATTATAATATTTTAATAAGCTAGTCATCCATTTGGGCGCAGTCTGTATAATTTCCGATAACTTCCAAAACAGTTCGAAGTATGCTTATAATAACCCCATCCATAATTTTTCCTTTCCCCTCCCCACTCCCCAACGTTTACAGTAACGTTCAAGGCGACAGCCATACAAGCATCTGTATCACCATTGAGCCTGGCCTGCTATTAAAAGGAGATATACTGGTAGGAAGTACCATACTGACACAGTACAGTGGTAAAAATAGGAATTCATTAAACATCTTTTCCATAGTATCTTTTTACCCTATATCTTTTGTATTCTGCTTTTTTCCATATCCTCCACTCTGAAGCTGAAATGTTATCACAAGCGTTATCAAAACCCCAGTAGGGATGTGATCTTCAGAGTGCAGTTCCACACATGTGCATTACACAATTTAGCTCTGGTCTTCACCAAGAATGACCTTGATGAGACAGTTAAAGGTTAGTGTTTTGTCTTTTGCTTATTTACTGTTTATTTTCAATTCTGGTTAAGACAGTATGTAGACTTTTCATAAACATGTGATTTAGCAGATGAGAGATTTCCTGAATATGGAAAGGTGGAGTTTATCTTTTCCTTTGGTCCTGAAAAAATCAAAGGTAAGCTCATCATAACTGTAAATTGGACATATCTTTTCATCATTTAAGAGATATGATCTTGATAGAAGAGATATGCATGCTTCAAGGCCTCAACTCTGAAGTTTGTTTTTGTCCTTATAAGGGTTGGATCATCTACAGAACGGACCTAGTGTCTCTGTTGACTACAACACACAGGATCCCCTGATCCGCTGGGACTCTTATGAAAACTTCAACAGAAGATGTGAAGATGTTAAAGATGGTAAGAAGCATTATCCTTGGTGTTTCTTCATTATTCTTTGTGTTTCAGCTGAATCAGCATCATTTAGAGAATTGTTTATTTACTTATATATTTATTGTTACAACTTACTTTGGGACAGGTAAAAATTAAATGATCATTTGAGCATGTATGTCCACTAAGTCTCATTTCTTTTCATGTGCTGGTAGGGTGTCATGAAATTTTTGTGTTTTTGGTGTTTGTTTTCGGCTTCAACGTGAGAAAATTGTGTCTCAGGTCATTAGGACACTTACTTTCTTTGGCTTAATTTTTTTAACCCATGTGGTCTGCCATAAAGAGTCCTTCCCATGCCTCCTGCCAATCAGAGTTTTAAATAGCATCTGGAGAAATAGAAGGCGTCAGTAGCCCTGCTGGCAGTCCCAGGGAGGGGTGGAAAACTGACACTCCTCTCTTCGGTGTCCTCTTCTGGGAGGAAGGGCTGGTGGGTAAGGCCAGGAAATGTGGGTACCCCACAACACTTGTACCCCACACACACTGTTTGCACAATAGATACAGTGGCAATATAAAAGATTGGTGCAATCCTGACATTGGCAGGACATTGAAAAATGGCACAAAGCCCTAATAGATGTTCACAGTCCATTGAAAATTAACCAGTAATGGAGATCGCAATAAATAAATAATTGCAGTGTACTGTGTAGATAATATTTGGATCATATATATATATATATATATATATATATATTTTTTTTTTTTATAGTAATAAATATTTCTCTCACAACACATAATCATATCAAATACATTATTACAAAACAAAATAAAGCTCAGATAAGAATGGACAGTTTAAATTGTTGGCACATACCATTGGACCTTTGAATCTATTCACAAGATGCTTATGGAAGTCAAGTTAACAGAACCTGTCATAAGAACATCTTCTGAAAAATGAACATCTTTTTGAATGAAGAGTATCAATCTTAATTAATTAACATACATTGGGTACAACATTACAAGCATCAAAAAAAAAAACATGGATCATCTAATCCTGCCAATCACAGTACAAGATACATATGCTGGTATAGAAGGCTGCTTACCTCACTCCAGTGATCATTTTTCCAGCATACCCTCCACCACCTGATATTTATGTCTGTTTGTCCAGGGGGTTCTTAGAGCTTATGTCTGCTAGTCAAATAAGTTTAACTTTATCTCTCTAAACAATAATTAAATGGCCATGTTATGTAACAAGCCACTTGGATCTTTGGCAAGTTAAAAAAGAAAAAAAGGATTGTTATCAGATCTAAAGAAAACATACGATTGATGAGGAAAGAACAGAAAAACTGAAACACAAAGTAGAGATAAATCTTTCAAAATGCAGACTTCATGATCATAGTCCTGCCTTAGAAAAGAGCAGACACAGACTAACATGACTTTTAAAGGCAAAAAAGAGTCTGTGAGACTGGGACACTTTCTACTTTGTGGTTCAAATTTCAAACCTCTTTATACACATTTCCATTTGTGTGTTTCCAGTTAAAGTGTGTGGTGTCTGTGTGTATGTATTTCTATGACAGAGACAGAGGGGTGCTCTGGGACAGTATAGCCACCAGGGCTTGTTTACAGCTCAGGCTCCCATATTTGGCTGCTGCACAGCTTCATGGCATTTTTGGAATGACTGAGAGGGAAGTGTGTGGAACAGAGAGAGAGAGAGAGAGAGGTGACTATGACACTTGGTCAGAGTGACTCACAAAAGAGAGCAACTCTGATTAATGAACCAGACACAATGATCTCACGTCAAAGATACAGAGACTCAGAGACAAGTCCTTTCGTGAACAGTGCTTTATACACTTATTGGAATCAGAACTGAATTTGAATTAGATTTTCCATTTGGCTTGAAAGTAGGTAAGTATTACTGTGGAAGTTGCCTGATTCTAGTTGTTCCTAATGTATGTACTGTATCTGTGTGTGTTTAATCGCAGAGTGATTATGTGCTGTTGGTGTAGATTACTTTGATGGATTTTGACTGATAATTTTTTCAGTAAAAAGGGTCAGTATTTGTAGATCTAGAAGTGAGTTCTGAATCAGTTTCTCTAGGTTAAATATACAATGATAATCCTTTAAGATTTTATTAAAACCTAAAGACAATGATTTACAACAATGTACTTTTTTGTACTATAGAGCACAGTACTTTTTAGTGGAAGATATTTGTTATTCTAAAAGTACTTTATCCAGAGTGGTTACAGATACAAGCCTTTGTATGGGTTTTGCCACAAGTACAGGAGTATTGTTACAATACATTTTGTGATTTAATTTTTTTAGGATATTTACAGTTTTTTCATCCCATTTTTTAGATAAACTGTGAGTTTAGAGACATAATTTTTTCTACGGTATATGACTTCTATTACTTTTAAAGCTATGCAAGTATATAGGGGGAGTGCTTTAATCATGCTGATGGACCATCAAGTTTGGCAATAACTTATCCGTGCAATGTTGAATGCATGTTGTAAATGCTAATAATTCAGGGATGTTTTGCCAAGTTTTTTGGTCCTCAACTACACTGTCTAAATCTGGGGATCCTAAGCTTATCATAAGCAAAGTCGGGGGCACTGAACCAAGTGGAAAACATGACTGGCCCCAGTATTGCTCTAATACTGTAAAATGATTGGTAATAGAAAACTAAATTAGAGATCTCCTGGCTAAACACTACAAAATTGGAACAAAATACAAATATATTTACTGACACTGACAATGTTGTGTCTCTTGACATTTGATCTGAATTTGTTATATTAAATCCTTTCATTACTAGATTTTATTTAAATGAAACAAGTAACAAGTAAATATTTGCAAAGAATATAAGTAGTGTCCTGTGTCCATGCTTATGTGTGTGTGTGTGTGTGTGTGTGTGATGATAGGGTGTTATGCTGAATGTGAATGAGCTGTGCGGTCTTACTGAGCAGCAGGTGGATCGCTATGTGACTTCATGTTGAATATAAACAGCCCACCCCCAACTTAACTCTTTTAACTCTCACAGTAACTTGTCTCTTAGGCTTTCTCATGTAGTTGCCATTTCTGTCAGCTTACCATTGGCCTATTTGATTTCTGTAAATTGTCATAATATGCCCACCCCCCATGTCAGTCTGCCTGTCTGTCTGTCTGTCTGTCAGTTAGCCATTCTATATTTCTGCCTAGCTGTCTACATGTCTGCTTCCCACCTCATAATCTTTTTTCAACCTCTCCCTGCTGCCATATGTCTGTCTCCTTTCATTCCATAACCTTACTTTTTTTTTTACTTTGTCCTTCTGTTATTTATTAGTATCTTTCACTCTCTAGTTATAAATATGGCTTGCATAATATGATGGTATGTTGAACTGCAATGGCCCTCTGCCTCTTTTCTCTCTTGACCAACAATTTGGCATTATTTACCCATGATATCATTCCCTTGGTCCTAACCGAATACCATGGCTGTTGCTATACAGACTTAGGGAAACTTGGCCATCATCATGGCAGGCAAATCTGTGCATATATTCTGAACCCCAACCAACAATCAATCATTAGTTACACAATGCTACTTAGGTTTAAGTTACATATCTTAGCGTGTCCTTTTCTAGTTTATAGCAAAGTGTGTGCCAATTACCAGGGCTGGGAGATGAGAATACACAACACATTTATGATTGGGCAATTGTGGAATCTTGTAAATGTTGTAGTTGCTGTTTCATTTGCCTTGGCTCAAAGCTGCAACCTTGGCTCAAGCCTATTAGCCCATCAGATCTTTACTATCAGTGATTTCTAATTAATATAAGCAAAATATTAAAGTAAAGTACCATGTAGTTGGAGAAAGAAGTAGTAGGTCTATGAAAAAAAACATAGGAGCATACAAGACTCTAAGAGAAACAGTGAAACATACAGTTCACAGGAAAACATAGGAACCGTTAAAACCAACAAATGGCAACTGAAACAGAGTGTAAAATGACTAACTAGTGGAAATAATAAATAAAAGGAAGAGTGAAAAGAGATACAAAAAAACAATATAAATTAAGAGGATCTGAAAGGTCAACATAAGAGTCTCTGAAACACAACAGAACAAAAGATAGTTGTAACAGTTACTAGTAGTTAGTAAAATTAATAGTTACTAGTAGTTATTAAAATTCTGTCATCATTTATTAATCATTCTAGAGTTGTTCCAAACCTGTATGAATTTCTTTGTTCTGCCGAACACAAAGGAAGACATTTTGAAGTAAATTTGTAACCAGGCTGTTTTGGCCCAAAGGATGACAGAATTTTCATTTTTGGGTGAACTATTTCTTTAAATATAGTCAAATCTATACACTTTAATCATTATCCTAACAGTTTTAATATTCACTTGGTAACATTGAAAATTTTAATAAATGAATTCACAATTTATAATATACCATTTATTAAATAAACATAGTGGTTACGCTTTGTTTTACCAAAAAAATGCTGGGTTAAATACAACTCAGTACTGGGTAAAGTATTGTTTTTACCCAATTGGTGGTTCTGTCCATATTTGTTTCATATTTTAACATTTATAATTGTAATTGCAGTGTACTTACCCAAGTACTGGTGGCATAAGGTAATTACATGGGTTAAGTCTAGGTTTAGGGTTAGGTACTAAGTTTAGTTACTAGGTACTAATATTACCCAGTTATTGTAGTTGCTATAATAAGCCAATATTATCTACACCCAGAGTAGGACTATAAAATAAATGGTACCCATATATAATTTTGTATAACACATGCCATATAATAGATAATATTTAGCATTATATACATTTCTATCATGACAACTTTTTGAAGCATGTTAATGGATGTGACGCATTAATATACTGAATATGCTCTTGGCATGTCATGAAGTGAATAACGTGATAGCAACAGTTAAGTGCCTATTAGCCTGCACAATCTAGAGTTTCATGACACTAGACATTTATTGTAATGGCATGAATATGAGTTTTGTCTTTACAAACATCATTTGAAGATATATTCATAAGACACACACTTCTGTGCATTTAAACACTATGGATAGTCCAAAATTATATACAAATTCAAATGTCTTAAAGAGGCAAACCACTGCAAGAAAAAAAGAAAGAATGAAAGAAATGATTATGAATTAGCTGCCTTGTAAAATATGTATGAAATACCAGATCAGGCTGGTTACTCCACTGGAAATTTCATCCACCTAGCCAAATCTTCAGTGGAAGAGATTATAATGTGGGTTGTACTTTATTTCTGTTACAGCATAAGCTTTAAAAGTAAATGAAAAAAATAAAGAAAAAAATAGAAGGACTTATTTGTTGTTGTTGTTGTTGTTGTTTTTGTTTTGGGAAGGACTTGGACATTGTGTGAGTGAAGGAATGTGAGTGAGTGAAAACTGATACACAGACTGAAAAACAGAGACAGAATTCTTTTTCTATTTCACAGACAGATTTTAGTTAATAGTAGATTAAATTTGGATTAAATTCTGTTGTCAAAGCTATGAGATGACTTCAGATCAGGTACTGACCACAGAAGATGTGTCGTACAGCACCATTTTAAGAATACTGCAGAATAAAGAGTGTATAGGTTCAATGGCAATCATGAGGGTGAGCAAATGATAAAATAACTTTGAGTAGAATAAATACAAAATTTCTAATGAAAAAAGCTGACAAAGTGATTCTATAATGTTCATGAGACCATTTTTGTAACCTCTTTTTCAGATGTTGCACATTCTCAAGGTCCAATAGACGGCAGCCTTTACGTCCGGGTTCAGAAGAAAGACTCTCTTGAGGGAACTGTGTCAGCAAATGGTGCTTATTCAACCGACCACACTCCTCCTGTAGTTGAACACGCACTTCCTCTTCCAGTTGCCAACCATCCACTACCAGCTGCAGACCACGCCCTTTCTGTCAGCAGTGACTCAGGAAACTCTACTGCTTCTGTTAAGACAGACCGCACAGATGATGCTCAACAGTCTTTGTCATCCTCAGGGCCTGTGAGCCAAGCTCCCCCTGAGACTGCAGTTAGCCCTTCTGAGAACCGAGAGTTGGAACATCTTCTAAGTGGGTCAGAGGGACCACCACTTCTCCCTCATCAGAATTTCCACTCTTTTGCCAACACAAGCCCAGGGGTTGGAGTGCGGCACCTTGTGCCTGCCCAGGTCCACGTTAACGGACAAGCTGGTGCTGAGCGAGAAACTGACGTCATTGACGACGAGCTGCCAGAAAGTCAGGTAGGAGATAACAGTGCTGGCAGTCTTGGCACTCTCTCCTCCTTCGAGGGTCAAGAAACACCAGCTGACAGGAAACCAGTCACTGAGTCCACTGTTGTGGAAGTAGACAGACAACTTGGGAATTTCCTTGAGCGGAGGCCTAAAAAAGAGATGCCTGTGCACCAGCTTCGAGGGTCATCATCAGCACATGGACTGATTGAATACAGTGGGCAGAACGAAGGAATGTATCGCTCGCAGTCATATGGTGGTCTGATGCTGGATGGAGGACCTCGGTACTTGCCACAAGCTCCTGAACGTAATACTAGCAGCCGAGAGGCAGTGCAGCGAGGGCTCAGTGCTTGGCATCAGTATGGTCTTGTGGATGACCCCTTCTTTGGCTCGAATGGTGCCATTCCTCACTTTCCCACTCGTGGAGGTGGTTCACAGCAGGATGTAGAACAGTCTATAGATGCCCTGAACATGCTCATGCTTGACTTGGAGCCTTCGCATACACCTTTTCCCAAATCTCAGAGTGCTCCCCCAGGAGAGAACATCTCAGCTTTCCATCCACCATTTGCCCAGACACTAGCCAGACCTTCTTACCAAGCTGATCAGGCCATCTATAGTGTCACCGGTGGCCCACCTCTTTCTTCTTCTGCAAGTTTTGGCCAGTCCTCACAAAGATCATCACCTGCTTACCCCATGACCCCACTATCAGAGCACCATCAGAGGGGTTACCATTCCCCTCAGGCCATTTCACCTATGTATCAGCAAGATCCCTATAGTATCCGTGGAAGTTCAGTTACAACACCATCCCCAACTTTACCCCTCCCATCTCCAATCAAGCCCCAGTATGTCTACCCAGGAAGCAACGAGGTTTCATACTCTCCAGACCTTCAGGGCACTTTCCCATGCCCTCAGAAAAGCTACAGCACATCATCATCCCCACTGCCCCCTGTTACCACTGCAAAAGAACCTGAGGCAAAGTCTGAGGATGAGATGCTAAACCTTGAGGGACTTGTGGCCCACCGTGTGGCAGGTGAGAAAGAAAGCATAAGTACATGGCTTTTACTGAATACATTAGATGACTGAAACTTAAAAACATTAATCTACAGTTTATGCCAGGGTTTCTCAAAGTTTATGCCAGGGTCCAGTGCACTGCAGAGTTTAGCTCCAGCCCTGATAAAACTCACCTACCTGTGATTTTCTAATGATCCTTGACACTGATTAACATGTTCAGGTTTTTTTAGGGTTAGAGCTAAACTCTGCAGTACATTAAACCTCCAGAGTAAGATTTGAGAAACCCTGATTTATATGATCCTTTTTATTTGATTTTACCTCTGTATTTTGGATTAAGCAAAATATTTGCTGAAGCCGGCATGCATTTACTATGGTTCATGTTTTGTAAGTGACAACTTTATTGATAATCAGGATATGACTCTATCCCATCTCATTTTGACATTGTTAGAGCATTCAGTTTAATTTAGCCTGCTCCTGGCTTCATTTAACTCTCATACAGAGTAAGGCAGCATCTAATGTTAAGCCATACTTGACAAAGAAAGACAATACACCAAGCCCTGGTAACTTAATGGAGCCATAGTAATGTCAACAGGTTCACTCAACACTTGATTTAGTCCTGTAGGAGATAGACAAAACATAAACATTGGAAAAAACTCCCTGTAAGTATGTCCCACTGCATAGATAAACAATGAAGGCATGTTCTAATACTGAACTTTAAAGTTGACCCACACACTAAAGATCAATGAAAGAAGATTATAGAGGTGACATCATTTCTCATGCAGATATACAGTATTCTTGGCAGACACTCACACTGTTTATGTCAACACTGCCCTCTCTGTAGGAGTAGATAGCTGCATAGATGAAAGTCACCAGTAGCCAGAATAGACCTTACAACATTGTGCTTCAGCTACCATGCATTCTCTGGCTTGAACAGCAGACTATTGATATTACAGGAAAATACATTGGAGCACCACCCTCTGGCAGAGAATAGAATTGCTGGAACAATCATTTCTGTTAGGTCACTAGTGCTTTTTAGTATGACTAGTAGACCACTGTATCATTTTTTTACTCCCATATGGAAAGCCATATACAATTACACAAACATATTCTAGACAGTAGGCTACAGTTTGTAATGTAGAACTGTATTTAAAAGAAATATATTCAAACCAGATTCACCCTTTCTTAATTTTTCATGTTTTTTTTTCCTCCTTCTGTCTGTCTCTGCTGTGGTATATGGATCACCCCTTACACCACTGATTTCCAACTTGCACCTTCATACTACTCCTCTTCTTCTGCTTCAACCCACTTCATTATTCCTCCACCCAGAGTACAACGCCCGCATCAGGGGCATCTCCAATAGCATGTCCTTCCGGTCTGAACATCATCGTTCCTATTCGTTCTCTGGTTTGTTCCCTCTCACAATCCTCCATTTCTCCCTCTGTCCTCCACTCCCTTCTGTTCTCTTTCCACATCTCTTTCATCTGATTTTGCATTCTGTCTGGTTCTTTGTTATTGTTGTTTTTACCATATTGGATTTTGGCTGAAGTTTTGGTACCCATTATCCTGGGCCTTTTACCAAATTGATGTAATATGGTATAGGAAGATTATCTGAAGAGTCTCAGTATCAACAATTATTAAATAGTTGTTGCTTTTGATTATGACTATAACTTTTGAGTGCAACCAACTATTATCATAAATGTACACATACTGTACTCTATGTAAGGCCCCAATCTTGGGAGGTTTCAGTCATCAAAAACATAGCTACTAGAGGCCAATGAATGATGTACATTGTGACCTATTTTAATAAAATATAAGATATAAATCTTGAAATTAGGAAACTGATATTTGAAGAGTTTTTAAACCTTTTTTCACACATGATCTGCATTTGCTGGAAAACTTTTCCATGTTCTTTAGGATCACATTCACATACAGTAACCCCAGATGAAGCCATGCCATCTATGCGCCGACGAACCACAAGTGAAAGCCAGTACCTCAGCAGCCAAAATGACAGTGCAGCCCACAGAGTGTGCTCTCCATTGAAACCTGTATCTCCAGACTTTGCCAACACAATTGCAATGAACCCAGGTGGACAAACTAAGGAGGTATATAATAATGGATGAATTGTGAAGATATGTTTCACTTTATCATTTCCTTTAACATTTTAATGTTTTAATTAAGTTAGTGTGAATTGTTTTTTCTTGTCATAGTTGTACATTGTACTTTAACATTTTGTCATCCTGTATGACAACATCCTGTATGTTTCCCTTTCAGAAAACAGTGCATAGCTACAGGGAGGCCTTTGAGGAAATGGAATCAGCTCCTTTTAGTCCCACCCACAGTAGTGGTGGTGAGATACATTTCCTGACCCCTACCTTTCCTATATTGTTAACAACTTTACTAAAGACTAATCAAGAGATTTAATACAAATCTTTAATAATATGTGTATCTCTTATAGACTTATATTTTCCATTCCTTTTTATGCATGACTTTTTATGCATGATATTTTATGGGTTATTTTTCTTCTAGCTTCTAAGCACTTAAAATTAACAATGAAAATCTGTTTGTTTAAATAGGCTATTCTAGTCAGGCCCCTATTTCAGCCATGGGAATAAAAGCACAGAATCCAACAGAAGCTCTAGTACAACAAAGCAGTTTAGGTGAGTACCGCTAAAACCAGTATGGTGCACTGTATATTTTCCAATTTTGACATCATTTAATAAATTGCGTGGGTTTTTTTTACCATTACATAGGCCATAGTGTTGAGAAATACCCCCTGCCCCACACCTTCCATCCATCTACAGTGCTAATTCTCCTGCTGTACATTCCCACCACATTCACACTGTTATTATTCTCTTCCCCTTTTTAAAACTGTCATTGCTCCTCTTTCTCTTTTTATGCCTGCTGCTGTCAGATTCTGATTCTAGTGATGATATGGAAGGTAAGAGTATCTTTCAAATGACAGTGGAAACCATTACACTGACATGCATATTATCTTAAAGAATGCTTCACTCTTGTTCCTTCACAAATTAGTTACAGTTAACTCCTGCAAACCATCTTGTTTATTTGGGTTTATTGAAATTGTATTTCAATATTATAGTGTCAAGAATATTTTTATGTCTCTGGTTTGTTAGTTTTTTTTGTTAGTTTTTTTTATTCAGTGATAAATCAGGGTGTCTAAACCTGCTTCTGAAGATCTACATTCCTGCAGAGCTTATGGTGCATTCAAGTCATGTTAAATAGATTGTATTTATAACTTTAACACACATGAATGCCACCACAAAGTGGTAATTATGAATGGAAAATCATTATGAATCATGAATGGGAAAAGTTTCTGAGTTGGGGGTGTGTCATGTGCAGCATCTATATTAACTTAAATTAAATTTAGTTGAAATTAATGAAAAATTTAGGTTAAACACTGCAGGACATTAGCTCTCCAGGAGCAGTGTTGGATAGCCCTTATGTAGACCAGTTTCAGGACAGCACTGAAAAAAACAGTCCTAATAATCAGCTCCTTGTGACATTGATATTCTTGACCTTAAACCATGACTTTACTCATTTTTGTATTTTAGTATGTCATGTGGAATGAAATGATACCCTTGTTTCCGAGGTCAACCATATAGCCTGCCCTGCTTTTTAAATTTTCTTGAACTCATCCAAGATCTTTCATTAGATCATCTCAAAATTTCATATGTTAAAGCAGTGGTGGTCAAAAGTCACTAGGTTTTTTGTTTGTTTGTTTGTTTTCGCATTTTTATTTATTTCTTTATTTGTCTTGTAGAGCAACATGGTTTTGTGGCAACAGGAGTCAGATGTAGGGGATTGATTTCTCCTTTGCAGCATCAATCTTCTCCTGCTTTTGAAAGACCAGTTCCTCCTGCACACACTTTCAACCCACCTCAACCAGTCAATAATGCAAATTCTGATAGGTAACTGTTATCTGAACACTGTCCCTTTTTTTCAAATGATGGTCTTATCTGTTTGGGTGATATTTATCTGATTCATTTTATATACGTACACTTTCTCCATTTTTATCTGTTGTGCTCTCTACAGTTTTGGAAGGCAGCCTGCCTTTGCATCATTTCCATCTGAGCCTGTCCGGGCTCCTCTCTTCCCAGACACCTTTACTTACCTTAATCCTGATGAGGCCACTGTTAACATTGTGGGTGTTCATCACGTTCCAGGAAGCCCCAACACACTCCACCGTACAGTTGCCACCAATACTCCCCCAAGCCCTGCCCTTCAACGTAGGCTTGGTGGTCCAAGTAGCCCTGCTTTAGGGCGACGTTTACCAACAGCCAATGGTGGCAGTGAACCAACCACTCCCAATAGCCCTCTTTTGGGTCGCAGCGGCAAGTTCATCCCACCAAGCCCTGTGCTAGACCGGCACCACTCACCTGCTCCAGTTGCCTCTAGCCCAGATCACAAAATCCCACCTAGGGTTCAGACCAACCTAGATGAGAGATATGGAGCAGAGTCCAGGCAAAGCACCACTTCTTTGGTTCATCATGGGTCTGCTACCCCTTCATTTCCCCTAGAGCAATCCTGTAGCTCCTCGTTGTTCTTGCCCCTGGACGTAACAGCCGGATCCATTGCAGAGAATCCTAAAAGTGTTCCAACAGACAGCATAGAAACTAGGAACGCTCCCACTCCTACACAAGGACCTGCGATTGCCTCAATATATGGTAACAAAGAACTCTTGAAAAAAAAATTTTTAAAAGACACAGATGTGTATACTCATTTGATCAACCATTCAGTCATTTGTTCTTTTTCAGCAGATGGACCTCCAGATATAAAAATCAATATCAAATTTGTTCAAGATACATCCAAATATTGGTACAAACCAGAAATCACCAGGGAACAAGGTAAGAGATTCAATGCCAGTTTTAACACTTGCTTTTCACTGAATCTGTGTAGGGTAAAGCCAAACCCATCTATCATAAGGCAGGGCATATCAATACACTATTTTGAACATGAATATAGTTGCAAGTGTTTTGCCTTAGTAGGGATGTATCAATGCCTAGTGATGCATTTACTCTTTTATATGTTCCAGCCATTTGTATTCTGAAAGATCGTGAACCAGGAGCATTTGTCATTCGAGATAGTAACTCTTTCAGAGGAGCATATGGCTTGGCCATGAAAGTAGCCTCTCCCCCTCCAACAGTGCAGCAGAACAAAAAAGGTAGTATTACTATATTAATTGTGCAAATGATCACTGAACAGAACTTCATGCTCATTTATCTTTTATTCTTACTTTGAAGTTGGAGACATCACAAACGAGTTGGTACGACACTTCTTGATTGAAACCAGTGCCAAGGGCGTGAGACTTAAGGGTTGCCCAAACGAGCCATATTTTGGTAAAAACAAATTTCCAGTAGAGATGCTTTTATGATTTTCTCTCTGTTGTGTGTTGTACTGATTTAAATTAGTACCCTTTGCAGCTTGCAGTTTTCCACACATTACCTTGTGTGTGTGCTATAACTTGTCCTTGGTGCATGTATGTGTTTAAGGGTGTCTGTCGGCTCTCGTATATCAACACGCCATCACACCTCTGGCTCTTCCATGCAAGCTTATGATCCCTACAAGAGGTAAGAATGCTATTATCACCCAATCCCTGTGGCCCCTGTAATTGGTCTCTTTACAATAGGTTTCATTTTTGTTTGTATTCCCTAACCACTGACCAACCTGTACTTGTCTTCATTTGTGAAATGTTTGTGAATAGATCCAAATGAAGAGGCCTTGGAACTAGCCACACCAACCAGTTCAACCATGGATTTATTAAAGCAGGGAGCAGGTGAGTCTTTCTCTTCCCTCTTCCTTAATTGTTTTTTTTTGTAAACCTCATTCATCTCCTAATTTCTGGTGAATTGTCTACCACTTCAGGACCTCCTAAACCTACTGAAGATTTTTATGGTAAATATGGCACTTATCTCCTAGCATTTTGTTACTGTTTGCATGCTAATATTATAATAACTACTGGCTATGAAAATCAACTACTCACCATGTGCACCTGAAACCAGTCCTTAAAATAAGGTCACAGCAGCTTACTTAAAAAATAGCTATGACGTCCTTTTTCATGTGATTCATTTTACGTGGGACTGTTTAGTGTTGTTTGAGACCTCTATTTCACATTAATTTTATCTCGTTCTCACAGCATGTAATGTTTTGTACATAAACTCTGTGGATATGGAATCGCTGACTGGTCCTCAGGCTGTGGCCAAAGCCATCACTGAAATGCTTGCTGCCAGAACTTCTTCTACAGCAACCATTGTCAACTTCAAAGTGTCCACACAGGGCATCACACTCACTGACAATCAGAGGAAGTGAGTGGATTTTATATGATTCATTTTTAAATATTATATAGAAAACTGCTAAAGTTCACCCAAAATTTTAAATTACCCAATGATTTACTCATCCTGAAGCCGTCCTAGGATATGACTTATATGACTTTCAGAAAAAGTATTACACCTGGCTCCAGGAGGTAAATAAAGGTCTTCTGAGGTGAATCAATGCATTTATGTAAAAACAAAAATATCCTTATTTAAAACTGCAATCTCTAGATTGCTCTAACTGTCCTATGAACGTTCACACAAAAGTTGCGTTCTGACAAAAGAAGAAGAGCCAAGACATCTCCTATTGTATTCATCTAAAAGAAGAAAGTTATATACACCTTTGGCTTGAAGGTGTGCAAATCGTGGAGTAATTTTCATTTTTGGGTAAACTAGTGCTATTTAAACTATTTAGGTGCTGTCTTAAATAAATCTTGTATGATTTTGGAATAACCAAACTTGATTTTCCTTGTAGGATTTTTTTCCGTCGTCATTACCCAAGCAACATGATCACTTACTGCAATTTCGACCCACAAGACAGAAAGTAAGCATTTTGTTTAGGCATTTTAGTTTGCTAATCTGCATGGTCCATGTACTGTATTTCATCCTTTCAGAAATATACTTTTATGTTAAATTCAGTAAGAGCTTCATATCCCATTGCTTTCACAGGTGGAATAAAGCAGAGGGTGGTGTAGCAAAGTGAGTACATTAAATCAATGACAATAATTTTGTTAAATACACTGAAAAATGACTAATAATATTTTACTCTGGTCTATAATGCAGACTTTTTGGGTTTGTGGCTCGAAAACAAGGAAGCACGACTGACAATGTGACTCATCTTTTTGCTGAGCTGGATCCAGACCAGCCTGCTTCAACCATTGTCCTTTTTGTCTCCAAAGTCATGCTGAACACCCAGAAACCTTGAGTGATCATCTAGCAACCATCTTGGTTTCTCCATGAATCCGAATTTTCTCACCAAAGAGGATTTGGTCAAAATTATCTCATTTTTCCAGAGTGGAATATTCTTTTTACATACATTATTACTTTCTTTTTGTTGAATAACTCTGCTGGTTGAGCTCTTACTCTTTCTTCTTTGTGAAGATTTGAAAGTGATGCTGGTTTTTTGAGTGAAGATTGTGCTGGAAAAAAGCAGATTAACAATACTTCAGGGCTAAAGTACTGTAGTAAGTGTAAATGACAGGCATAAAAAATGTCCCTTTAGCCTTCTTTATCAGGAGGCAGGCCTTTACAGAAAAAAAATAATATTTATTACTAATAATATTTAGAGAAAATGCCAATATTGTGATTGAGCAACCAAAGGTAAAGTTGAGAAAAAAAGTCTGTTGTGTAAAAAAAAAAAAAAAAAGATGAGATCAGACTAGTCTAACACTACAAATTCTTCTTTCTGTGTCCTCCTGTGAAAATTACGAAGAAGCCATTTTGCATGTTTGCTTGCAAGAATCACAAGAGTAAGTCATTTTCTCTGAATTCAGAGGATGTTAGTTTGCTCTGCTGTTACTCAGAAAAGCAACTTTGCTTTTCACTTAACAGACCAAATCTGTTGAAATAAAAAACAAATGTGGTCCAAAAATGGCAGAAAATCACCTTGCCAAATTGTTCACCACATAAAGACTTGCTACACTTGCCTGTGGACATGGAAATAGCAACTACACTGCAGTCACTGGAAACTTTATGCTGAGATTCTGAGAACACTGGCTCTACCCACAAATGTCCTGGCTGTGGTAGTAGATGTTTAGCTTTTTCTGAACTGTGCTCAACATCCCATTCACAGCTTTGCCCCAGTCAGTGACAATTATAAGACAACATTTTGTTGCATACTGTTTGAGTGCATGGGTAGATCCATTTTGTACTTGTCTTTAAAATGTATTATGACAAACCATGACATTTAATGAATATTTATTTTTGTTGCAGTATTACTCATGGGTAACTTATATTAAAATATAGTGTATAGTCTACAGAAAAAAAAAAACTTGACTTAAAAGTTAAAAAGAAATTATTTTAGCTAAAATAACAAAATCAGGTTTTGAGAAGCTCTTGATGTAAAATGTATGTTACAGTTTTTGTCTTTATTTGAATGTGTGTTCACTGTGTCACTGTGTTAAGTGATTTAGAATGAAAAGGCATGAATGTGGAAGAAACTGAAAAATATAAATATAATTTAGATTAAAAAAAAACACCAATTAATATATGTATAGAAATTTGCCATGAGTGCTGCCATTATGTGTGATTAAAATAGCTCCTGGATTGATATGGATTATGTTATTGGTCAAAGAGAGGTCATTTATTTGCTGTTTTCTGTGGAAATGTAAAAGAGGCAATGTAACAATATGCTTGCCAAAAGTATATAGAATTTCATGTATTGCACGTTCCATCCTGTCAATGACTAAGTTGTTATAGTATGTTCATTTTCTTTTCACCATCATTAAGTGCTTTAAAATCATAGATGGGACAAAAGAGATTGAATATGTAAAAATAATAATCTAAAGTAACTGACAGGATGAAAAGTGATTTATTATAGATTTCTCCATAACAAGAGGCAATGGTAAGTAAGTAAGCCATGAGTAGAAAGTCAAAGCAGTTAATCTAAAATGTGTTAGAAGTGCAATATTTGCTGTCAGGTTTTACTGTTTTAAATGTAAGTTCTGGAGCTGCAACAAGGAAGAGCAATCATGGATGAAATGAGAGAAACTGTGGGGTTTACAATCGATTTTGTCTGTTTTTAAATAGTCAAAAAGGAGCAATTTGACGGATCATGTGCAACTGAAAATAAAAAGAGAAAAATCATAAAGTGAACCATTTGGTAAATGGTGATCATCTTAAAATACTCTAAAAAGAGATGTCCAGTATCTTGTGTTAGTTGTGTTTAAACTGCTGTCATTCTGTGTTATTACAGTAATGATAATAATTCGTTTTTAGTGCTGTTTCTCAGCAGATGGCAGTGTTTCACATTCAAGACCACATTAAGATTCAGCAAAGTTGGAAATATTTTAGTTTCAAGGGGCGGTAATCACAGCAGCCTTAAACAACACAATCCCTGCAACCACCCTCTAATTTAAACTGAATTGTTGCAGCACGGACTCAACAGGTGATTTAATCAGCACTTAAACAATGACTTCCCTCCATCATGATGCTCAGTGCAAGGACACCTATGTGTGTTTAGATTTTTTTCTTTATCATTTTCTATTAACAGGCACAAAAAGATAGCGTTTTTTTGAAAGATGCCTGGAAAAAAAATCTAAATTGACTGACAGTGTAAAATCAATCATTGATCTCTAAGGCTCTGTTTTTGACCTCACTGAAATTTTCCCCAGAAATTTTCCATGAAACACCTAATTTAGATATTGGCAAATAATTACTATAGTTTATATAATTGGGGAATGTAACATGACCTAGTAGAGAGGCCAATAAAGTTTCTAATTCAGTATATTTTCAAATAAGTTGATTACTGGTGATGACAGTAAACAAAGATCTCCATGCTGGAAGATCTTCAATAGCCAACCTGAACCCCATTCACCTTCACAATCAACTGGACCTCAGTGATATGTTCATCCAAATAAGGGAATGTACTGATTTTACCAAAATCTACTCTACTGGTAAGCTTTTCCAGAAGTATGTAAGCTGTTAAGAAATAAAAGGGAGGAATGCATGGTTTATGTGCCTTCCTTTTGAGATTAATTGTTCAACAAGACACATAAGACAAATACTGTTGATGGTAGTCCAGGTTTGGTATTCATTGTTTTGTGTGGAAGTATGTGGAATTGTTTGCATTCTTAATGTACTGTGCATATTGCTTTACTATATTATTTTAGTGTCATTCTTTTTTTTTAATGTTTTTTGTTACATTTCAAGTGAATATACAGTACGGTACACTGACATATTCTTTTAGGAGAAAGCCTTTTGTTATAATTTTCATAGGTTTTTTGTAAATCACAATTGACAGTTGATATTAGTTTTCTCAATTTTGGTAGAAATTTACCAGTTAGGATGCTACTGAGGGGAAAAATAGAAGAAAGAAAATACAGTGGATAAACCTTCTCTCTTTCCCTCGCTCTTTACCTTAAATAATGTTGGAAAGTTTTTAATGACTGCTTTTTATAGAAACATTTTTAATACATTTTAATACATCATCTTGACCATTTGTTATTAGTCATTTGACCCACAAATAATGTATGCAAACAAGACACTATTCAAAATACAAGAACAAAAAATTCACTGTAAAAGCTACAAAACACAGACTTTGTGACTCTTTGTCTAGTCAGCTATAACATTTCAGTCACTTTATTTTTAATAATCAGAAGCAAGCCACACTCTGAATAGCACAAGTGGAAGGTAAGGCAGCGAGCTCTCTGCAGGAGTCCTTTCCCAAGGCGGGATACAGATGACCTCTCAACACTAAAAAGCGGGAAGACAGTGACACAGAAACGAACGTAACTAGACTATACAAGACTACAGACAGGATCTTCTTAGATCTGGTTAGTAGACTAGTCAGATGAAACAAACTCTCACACATAATCAAATGACAAGGACAGCTAGAGCTGACAGAAAGAAGTAGAGACGCCAATCAGCGCAGAACAAAAAACAGGTGCCGTGTTAATCAGCACGGAGCGCTGATTCTAACGAGCAGCGGCTGAGAGTCTGACACAGACACAAAACACACAAAGGGAGACACAAAAAATCAAACCCGGCTCATGACAACCAGCCTATAATAAAATATCAGCCTCAAACTATTCCATAGATTTACAGTAACATTATTTTACAGTAACATATTTTGTTGACTTCAGAACAACATTTTAATCCAAAAATGTAGTCATGACCATATACCTACACCTAAACTTAACATTAACATGAGCAATCAATAAAATTAAAGAAAATTATAAATGAATGACCCTGGTGTACAAGCACCAAACTTTGATCGTAAGCCTATAAAACAAAACAGAAACTTTAAACTGGTTCTTCAAATCGCATTGGTTATCACAATGTTGTTCCAGTGTCAACAAAGATGTAGCACATGGTAAAAATCAATGTTCTGACCAATGTTCAAAAAGCAATTTTCACTATCTGTGGCACCTAGCAAGCCTTGCATCCACTGAAAACAATAATAAATTAATATTTAATGTTATCTTAATTTTCTTACTTTTGACCATTTTTAAAGTTATTTTCAAACAATTTATTAAAAATACCTCTAAAGCGAATGTGCAAGGGTGAGGGGCTGTTCATGGGGGGAAAAAGTTAAAAAAAAAAATTCACCTCATCATAACCTCATCTAAAATTAAGACTTAATATTAGATATACTGTATGTTTTTCAAAACATCATCTAGAATTATAGTATCATTTTTGTAGCAGACATACAGTATCAAACCACACTACTTAAGACCCCAACCAGATTAAACTTAAAGGAATGTATGTTGAGAAGTACTTAAACATTTTTACAGATGCCCATAACATGTCAGAACAGATGCCCTAAATATTACAGTCATGTTATATTACTTCTGCATCTTACTGTACAGCTATCCTGTAATAATGGGCACTGGAGGGGAAAGACATTTAGAAAAAAAACGTTAAGAAAGACCAGCAACGGGATAACTTGAAAATAAATAAATAAACGCTCGCTGTGAACAAAGCATGAATGAGCTGTTTTTTATTGAATTGATAAAATTTGATTTCACGAATTTATCATTAAAGTCATATTAAATATAGTCATATTTGTGTTAGTTCGATGTAACAGCTGTAAGAAAAACGAGAGGGAGAAAGTAAGAAAGCTGAAAATTATTATTAGACTGGCTCTATAAAGTACAGTTCGTCTGTGCTGAACATCAAGGGATATTCTAATAGTGGAACTCCCCGAGGACAGTCAAGCGATGCACTCACGGTTTGCATTCACGCCCCTCTTACAGTGTCTTTAGTGTTTATTAAGCCTACTTTATCAGTAGCCTACTTCTCCACTGATGCTGTTTTTTAATTCTTATGTATTTTCAGAGGAGTTATTGAAGGAATAGAAGCACGCAATAAAGATGCGATCTCTTTGGTTTATGTTGGGATTATCGTTTTACCTTGTGCTTATGGAGAAAGTATCGGAAGCTCAGCGAGCAGGTATCAACATCACTTGTTGTTCTTATTGAATGTTGCAATTCTAAAATTTCAGTTGAAATGTCGTTTGTCCAGCGTCCATTCTCATTATAAATGAATTAACGTAGGGCTACTCTGCTGTTTGGCTAGCTTTCTGTGTGAACGTTTGAAAATTAGCTAATGTTTTAAATTTGCAAATGTGGATATGTGCAATATTATACCTCAGTGGTTAACCTTCATGCATGCTTATATATTATTTACATGTCTGTATAGGTAGGTTGGGTGTTTTTATGTTTTTAGTAAAGGAATGAGCTTTTAATTTGTTCAGTTTGATAGAATGTCAATTACCATCCTAAGGTTCTTTTTATTATATAAACGTTCAGGTTTTAATGATATTGCTTGCATTATGGTGAAGTAAACAGTTGTCATATTAAATCTTTCAATGTCTTTCCAACTTTTTCAGTTTTAATCTTGCATTATATTTCATCTGTAGCCTTTATGATACAGCACATCAGGGACCTTTCCATCTGCGCTGCTATTAAGAGTTTGTGGGAACATGATGCTGTCTTAAATTGATGTAATATACTTGTTTACACATAGTCTATACCATAATAAGTGGTTCAGCTTTTGTAGACATTTTCATGATCAATGACCAAGTTTTAATTAACCAAGGTTTGTCTAAATACAGTAAAGCATTTGGAGGAAATTTATGTATATAGTTCCACTCTGCCATTCCACTGCTAGTATAGAAAATCCACTAAAAGGTGTTATATCAAAAAGGAAATGTGTTTTCCTGTTATGATAAGCCCAGTAATGGCTTGGCAAGTACATAAAGCTTGGCAAGGAAAATATACAAAGGCTTGTTTCGCCAATTGTTCTTTGGATTTCCACACAATGTGTGTTAATTCTTGTAAACATTTTTTGTAAGGTCAGAACCCTCTTGTTTAATTTTGAAATTGACAAGGCATTATTATTGAAGTGGTCTGTTACACCAGCACATATGGTTCTTTTCCTTCTTTTTATTGATTTTGAATGCAAAAAAAATAATTTGAACATGCACAGTATAAAGTTCATAGAATGCATGATTTCAGTGGAATTGATTATGTATGTTTATTTCAATTCACTTGAGTCACTTTGGTTTTTATTGTAAATGAGGGATTGTGCCTCCATGTCCTTTTGTTCCGATTCTTATGAATGCTGCATTGTGAATGATATGGAACATTCATTCCATTACCTCACTCTGACAAAATCCTACTCTGACATAAAGGCATAGGCTTCATGATAAAAACCTTGTGACAGGATGTGTCAAAATGGATAGTCAGTAGAGAAGACTTTTCAAGGCAGATATTCAATATTCAGTGTTTTCAGTCTGTTTATTTCTCGTCGGTTTTGCTAAAAGTGGTTCATAACAGGAACAACTGTTGTTATCATCCAGCACTTTATAAAACAACTGACCAAGAATTGACCATATACTAGTCAAGTTGTATATTTATACATTTTAAACATTGATTTGAAGCCAAACATCAGTGGCAGTTTATATGTTTCACAACGACCTAGGATGAAACGATAGGATGAAAGGGTGGAAGGAGTCTTTTATACTGTAACATCAAAATATTTTGTTAGATTTGACTTAAAAGTTAAAAATTTATTTTCAAAAATTATGAAGTTTTGGTTGTCTATCGTAAGTTTTATTACCAGCAGATGGAGCAATTTCAAAACTAAGGAGCGAATGCAGTGTCTCTGACTCTTCAGTTTTCATCACTTATTGTTTTGTGTTCAACAAAAGATGTTTAAGGTCAACATTTTAAGGCCAGTCTATGCCCAGCATTTTTACAATACATTGTGCATTTGTATACTTAATTTAGATTTCCTGTACTGATTTTACTGCTAGGATATAAGCCTGTTTCCTTTGGAGATTACCTTTTTCAAACAAACACAACATCTCATGGGTAAAGGTAGCAAAATTCACTGTTTGTTTAGTGCAAATGTGGATGTCCAAAAAAAAAAAAAAACAGTAAAAGTAGTTATATAAATGCCGCTTTACGTATAGATTGTTAATAGGTTAGGCTACCTTGTTAATAGGAAGTACAGTACTTGTCCCTACCATTACCCAAGTCTACACCCATGGAATGCAGTGTTCTTATAAACAGTAAAGGTATTGTATGTGCATCTGTTTCAGTCATGTAACTTTTTTTTCATAGCTGCTATATTTATGACCATCTGTGAAATACATTTTCAACTGTACCAAATCCCCTGAATAATTTATACAGATCTGTTGTCAGCACTGCACTGCATAATCTGACATTTATTTCACAATCAATCTACAAAAGTGTGTTTCTTTAATCTAAGGATGTGTCTAGTATTAAATGTAATGTAAAATCACAAAAAAGGCAAAAGTTTTCAGTAACTGAGGCCAATATAGAAATGCTCTTTCACAGGGAGCCTTGAATAATTCATTCCACTAACGGAAGTGTCATTTAATTGAGTGCATGGTTTTAAACACAATTTTGAAAATTGTTATTCATTTCTTTATTTGTTAAAAGCAGGAATTAAATTACTGAGTGTATTTAAATAAGTATTTACAATCTGATCTTCAAGTGTGGTCTCTCTGTGTACTCTGTAACCCTACAAGAAGCTGTCCAGCTGAACAGGATTATGAGGATATGAACTCAGTATACGCATAGGCCATTAAGACAGCTGTTCATGTTTGCGTCAAGTGTTATTTGATGAGCATTTACATAATGGCACTATGCCAGTATAGAAGTCAGTTACAAGTCACTGCCTATCCAGTAGTTTTCACAGCATTTATAGATCTGAAGATGGCGATTAGCTTTGTGTTCATTGGTTAATACATGCATATTATGATTTTTATTATTATAAGGGGTTCAGGGGCATAGTTAGAATGGTCATGGATTATCAATTTCCACATAATACCAATCATGCAGACTAAACTGTAAGTCGTAGAGACTTTTCAGGTATTTTGCATACTTTTGCAAACACTCTCAAAAGTAAACGTACAAAAGCTGTCACTAGGACAGTACCTTTTCAAAAGGTACTTAACCATTTGGTACTAACCTTAAAGTTACATATTAGTGCTTAAAGTGTAATAGGTACAAAATTTTACCTCTTGGTACCGCCCCAGTGACAGCTTTTGTACCTTTATTTCTGAGAATATAGGTTTTTCGCCTGATTGGAGCCAAACCAGTACAGAAAGATTCACTGGAGATTGAGTATAAGTAATTATAAAAATGTTTTTTAACTTTTACAACCTTTACAAGGTTAACCCATTTTTTTTAAATTATTTGTACATTGCGTGGTTTTCCACACATATTATGTTACATATTTTCATATCATATGAACAGCTTTGCCTGCACTGCTGTCAATCAAACCATTTTAAAATGATTGCAAATATGTGAAAAACCTATTTTTGTGAACTAGTTCCTACCCTGTAAAAATCTAATTAGTTGGGTTTACTTAAAAAAAGCAAGCAACTCGATGGCCTTAAAAAACAACATGTGAAATAGAAACAGTATGTCGTACTGACAAATGCTTAGTATAGTAGGGTTGGGTCGATAGACGATGCCGTTGGCCGATATACATCACGTGATGTCACGCCGCAGCAGCAACCAGCTCGCGAAAAATACACTTTGTCTGTGGCGGCAAATCTATGCCATTACTAAGCGAGAGCGCACCACTGATGCTGGCGAGCGCGGTAAATCATTTCTGCGACAGGAAAACAGATGTATATATATGGGAAGAAACGGGGCAGTGAGCTCATATCAAACCCTCGCACGCGCTTGGTGTGTGTTCCGCGCGCGATCACTCCTGCGCTCAATCCTCTCTCACCTGCTCGTGCGAACACTGTTTTGACAGTCGTGGGGCGGGGCTTGGTGTTTTAGTTACTAAAACTTTACTTTAGGTTTACTCACTGACTTAGCATACAGTAGCTACTCACTGACTCCCAGAGTGCATTGCGGAAGAATAAATTATGCAATTGCTTTGTTTTTGTTACTTGTCATGGTTGTAGTAACGAAAATTGATGAAGGATATATCCAAAAAGCACTTTTAATTTCTAGAGAGTGGCTTCAACAAAGCCATGACATTCAAGAATAACATCAAGGACCAACAAGGGAGACTCGGACAGACGGTAAATAAACACAAGGACATAATTGGTAGAACAGAAAGCACCTGGGGAACACAACTGGAGACTAATGCTGCGTCCGAAATCACATACTGCTTAAGTAGGTACTACTTTTAAAATTGAACGTACTACCCGAACGTTAAAAAGTGCGTTCTATATAGTATGAATGTGGGTAGTATGAATTCGAACGCCATATTGATGTTGTCACGTGTCATGCGTCGTCACAACAGCGTGAAAATTTAAACTTTCAATAAGTCATCCGTTTATTTAGATTGTGTTAAACAAGTGTAATTTAATCACAATAAACAATGGTTTTTTTCCTGAGGTACTTACACTTGAAATGAGCCACGTCTCCACTTTCTGCCATTTTTCGAATATGACGCCTCCTCTCCCGGAGTTTCATGGGATAGGAAAGCATACCACAAATGGTATGCGTACTACAGAATTCGGGCGGAAGCAGTAGGTCATCTGGGTACTTTTCGCCTACTGAATTTTGAATACTATGAATTCAGACATACTACTCGCCTCACATGCTGTTTTTCGTGTACTATATAGTAGGGTTTCAGATGTAGCATAATTAACTAATAAACACATAACGAGGACAGGAACAGCCAAATACGGAAAAAGACAGACAATGAGACCAGAACTATACCAGTTTTACAGTTGTTGTTTTTATCTGCAAATTTAATTTGCTGTCTTGTGTCAGTAGTACAACAAAAAGAGCAAATAAAATGGTTATACAATTAATTAAAATACATTTTATTTAATTGTTACCTTTTTTGTGATTTACCTGCTGAATGATAAAGTCAGTATGTGACTTCATCATATTACCACAATAATTTAAGTATGAAATAATCCAAATTAAAAGCTTCTCAAGTGGTTTATGATAAACATTTGAAGTGTAAAAGATTGTTAATAAACACACAAAAAGTGTGTAACATTATTATTAAACTATATAATAAATGAATTAAATGACAGGTCATCTTTTAAAATCAATCTATTTATTATTTTCTTCCTTTGAAACCAAAACACTTTGATTTTATGTTGCATTGCTCCATTAATAATAAGAGAATTATAACAATATAAGTTCTAAGTGACCAACCAAAGGAAATGCTAATCACTATAATGGTAAGTTTCAAAAAAGTGATAAAAAGAAAACATTTTAAGAAAACCTTATGTATTAGAAAACCTGAAAACATTGAAGATGACTTTGCTAAATGAGTAAATTCAACTAGTTAAAATTTACTGTAACAGACATGTGGGCATCATATCAAGAACTTCAGTATTGTTTTATAGTAAATAAAATTGTTTGCTGGCCGGTTGCTGGCCTTCTCTGCCTCTATAAACATTGAGTATTTTATTAATAATAACTCAGAGTGGGATAAACTCATCCAGCATGGGTCTCATGTCTGCCCCCCTGGGTGTTTGTCTGCCCAGCGGATGACCTGATCTGATCCCAACATGTTGTTTCATTCCAAGTTTGTGAGAATCAGAGGACATTAGGGAGGATATTACGACTGAGTTGCTGAATGGAGCATATCCTTATCCTTTTTGTTCACACGCACAGGTTCAACATAATTTAAAAGCCATAAACTGCACCAATTATTTAAATTGAATATTGAGTCTAAATTAAAGTGCTAATCTTAAAACATGCCATGTGATTGTATTTTATGCCAAAACCAGATGGTGATTTGTATTAAACTTAATTTCCTATCATTGTGACTTTGTGCCAACAAAAATAAGTTTTTAGCTGCTGAAAATAAATTGGTCTTTAAAAAGACTAGACTTTAAAAATCTGCACTTGCAATGTTTTTTATAAAGTCAAATGAAGCTGTGCACAAACCCCTTAATGGCAACTATACTGTTGTTTCCCAGAGCTCTTTGACTGACCTGTGATAGCAGAGTCAGAGGTGGTCTAAGGTCAAAGTTAACAGTGCAAGGATCAAGAACACTTCACTGAGAAGCATCACGGTTTTACCTTTGTGGTTACTAACCGTTAGTGTAACGAAGCGGACAGACAACTGGGTATGTGATAAGTATAAACAATGTTTATTTACAGAGATGAGAGCTGAATCCAAAAACAGGTGAGTAAATCATAGACAGACAATAGCTGTAGAACAGGAACTTAAAGTAATAAGTCTCTTGTCTTTGCAGGTCATCGACAACAGGGAATGTCGTAGGTGTGGGAAACACTGCATTTGTTCTCTAACACACATATTTTGGCTACACAGGTCATTAAAAAAAGTGTGTAAAAATAGTACACTTTTATGGTCTGTTTTAAAAGTTTTAAATGGGAGCATTAAATAGTTAATAAAGAAACTTTATTCTGATACTGGTGTTAGCATAAGCCGTGCTTATGCTAATGGTTAACTAAGCAAATTGCAATGTTTATTTCAATCCGACATTCAAATTAATATACAGTATATTTTTTATACTTCCACATTATTGCCTCCTTTCTTTTCAACGAGCAGATTCAGAGCCACCTCATCAGTAGCACTGCCGGTCGCCATCTCTCTGTGCTTTTATGAAGAAGACGCAACTGCGCAGTGTGCACCTTTTGGGTAGCGCAGCAAGAACCAGGTTCACTGGGTGCTCGGTACCACCAGTACTTCAGAAAACCTGGTACCATAACATCTAAGTACCGTCTTGGTACTAAAGTACCGGGTCTTTCGACAACACTAGTCTCCACTCTTCCAAAGCCAACTTGATGGCGAGGAGTTCACGATTACCGATGTCGTAGTTTCTCTCCACCGGGGTTAGCTTCCTGGAAAAGTAAGCGCATGGTTTGAGTTGAAAGGGGTCCTCCTGCTGCTGGGACAATACGGCTCTGACTCCGGTTGTGGAAGAATCTACCTCCGCCTCAAATGGCAGCTCAGGATTAGGATGCACTAGAATGGGTGCAGACTTCAAAGCAGTTTTCAGTTTCTCAAATACAAGGGAAGCTTCTGAGCTCCAAGGCAGTGTCTTAGGCTTACCTCGTTGGAGTGTGGTGAGGGGAATGGGAAGGGTTTAATTATCAATAAATCTCCTATAAAAGTTAAAGAAACCCAGAAACCTCTGAAGTTCTTTCACTGTGGTTGGAACTGGCCATTTGGTGATAGCTTCAACCTTGCTCAATGTCCATGCTGACACCAGACTGGTCAATATTATAGCCGAGGAACGTTGTGGAGGTCTGATGAAAGGAACATTTCTCTGCTTTCAGGAATAGCTGATACTCTCTGAGCTTGGTAAGTACTGCATGGACATGTTTGTGATATTGGCCCCCATTCTTGGAGAATGGGGTAATATATGAGAAAGTCATCAATATATACAACAAGTAATTTTTGCAGGTACTCACGAAAAACCTCATGCATGAAATCCTGGAAGATTGAGGGTGCGTTTACAAGTCCGTACGGCATCACCAAGTATTCAAAGTGGCCAGTAGGGGTAATAAATGGGGTTTTCCACTTGTCTCCATGATGAATTCGTACCAGGTTACAGTCACTTCTTAGATCTAACTTGGTGAACACTCAAGCTTCTCTGGGGCAGCTGGAACAAGGATACTTGAAAGGCATCGTTACCTTATTGAGAGCCCTGTAATCGATGCATGGGTGGAGATCACCATCCTTCTTTGACACAAAAAAGAAACTTGAAGCAGCAGGGGAACTTGAGGGATGGATGTAACCATGCTCCAGGGCTTCCTTAATACAACTCTCCATGGCTTGAGTCTCTGGGATAGACAGGGGATATATCCGTCCTTTGGGCACTGGAACATCTGGGAGCAGATTGATTGCTCAGTCCCATGGGCGGTGAGGTGGCAGGTGAGCGGCTCTCCTGGGGCAGAACACGTCCTGAAAATACTCGTACTGATACTCGGGAGGGATAAAAACAGATAACTTCTCAACAGGACTTTCAATAGAAGTAGTATATATGTGAACTCCAGAACCAGCAGCCATATCTCCTCTTCGTGACATTGCCCCAAGGGAAGCTGAAGACGTCTCACCTCTCTGTTGGATAGGGCTTTTCCAGTGATAGACTGTACTTGATAACAGGATTCTATGGGGTGAGTTCTGATTCTGAGACGTCACGCCAGATGACCAGCGATGAAATTACCAGCTGAACCCAAATCAATCAAAGCTGAAACGGTAATGGAAACATCCTTGGCAGTAATAGTTATGGGGCAAGTCAGCGAGTGAATTTTTTTAAGCATAGGAATAATGGTACTCACCACTGGTCTCTGAGTACGCTGGGGGCATTCTTTAATGATATAACCGGATGTCCACAGTACAAAAACAACCCAATTGACAACCCTATCGCTCCTTTGGGGTTAAACGGTGTTTATCCAGTTGCATGGGCTCTGGGGGCGGTTCTGGAGGGCTAGGAAGCTCTGGCGGATGGGGGTTTATCATGACAGTGCTAGAAACATTCTGAGAGTAGGACTTTACTGGGGTTAAACAGAGAAGGGCCAGCTGGATGAATCTGTCAAGTCCAATTAAATCATCGTACAGCGCTAGCATAATGCGCAGACTGGGATCTAAACATTGGCGAAACTACGTAATCAAGGCTCTCTCGTTCCATCCACTCTTAGCTGCCAGGGTTCTGAAATGCACAGAATATTCATGCACAGAGAGGTTACTTTGTTGAAAGTGATATAGTTCTTCACCTGCACAAGATTTGTGATCGGTTCGTCTGAACACTTCCAGGAAGTGCTGAGAGAACACCCTATATTAATTCACAGCTGGCCCCGCTTGACTCCAAATAGACTTGACCCAACGTAAAGCAGCACCTGAGAGGCAGGAAATAACATATCCAATCTTAGTACTGTAAGAAATATAAACAATCGGGTAAGTAGAAAACGTAATTGAACACTGCAATTAGAATCCTTTGCAATCTCCTGCCGCGCCGTCGCGCGCACCATGGGACAGAGCACAGCGGAGAACAGAGAAGGTTGAGTTGTTGTTTCCAGGTTCGGTGCATGTGCTGACGGTGAAACGGAGACCGGTGGTGGTATGGGTTGTGAAGCAGCACCCGGTAAAGCTCGCCTTACGGCGTCCACCAACCCATGGAAGCTTTCCTCAGCACTCATCCTGCAATTGGTGTTGGTCCAAGCTTCTGTAACGAAGCGGACAGACAACTTGGTAGGTGATAAGTATAAACAATGTTTATTTACAGAGATGAGAGCTGAAACAGTAAATCATAGGCAGACAATAGCTGTAGAACGGGAACTTAAAGTAATCAGTCTCTTGTCTTTGCAGATCATCGACAATGAGAATGGAACAGACGAGATGATCACAACCACACCACAATACAATGAAGACACTGAGGGGACACTGGAGGATCTGGAGAACAATGAGGATCAAGGAGCACACTACGGAGAGAGCAGGTAAGACAACAGGTAAGTATTTCAAGAGAGTAAGTCCACTTGTACAAGCATGTACGACCTTGGACGTTGACTAGAGGGATGAGTTTGCTTATATGTGGTGTGGCTATGTGATCATTAGTGGTGCTGGCAGGTGCTGGTGATCAAAACTCAGGTGACTGGGATCTCAGTGTGGAGGGAGTGAGTGTGGAGCCTGGCGTGGGCTCAGGTGTATCTGTAACAGTTAGGTTATATAGTGCTGTAGAAAAAGTATTTTTTGCATGTGGTCAGATTATGGCATGAAGTATTGTTGTATATAAGAAAAGAATGCATACATTTTATAGTGTTTTTTTTTTTAACTTTTATTCATTAATGGATATTAGTTGAAGATTTGACTGAATGTCAGTGTAGATTTTTTCTACAGAACTGTAGCTGTATGCTTTTTTAAATCTTGTTTTTCTACATTATTAGTATCATCAGCAGCATCTCAATATTTTTTTAAATTTAGAATGATGAATGAACAGCCTGCGTTCAAAGGCCAATTCATACAGCAAATAAAGTCCAAAAAACACATTTGTTTTCACCTGGTGTAGGTTGTGCCAATGTCAAAGTTTGCGAGTAAGAAAGATGGAAACTGTGAGAGCATGCCACGGAGCGAGTGAAATAGACAAAGTGATTGTTAGAGGGCCAACTACCCATGGTGTGATCAGGGTGAGCTGAGAGCATATGTGGAGTGAACAGCTGGACAGACAGTTTGAGCAGAGGAGGTTCAAGCATGGTCAGAATCAGAATGTGGGAAAACTGCCTTTCACAATTATGAGGTTATGGGTTTCCACACGTACGTAGGCTGAGACTTCCACCAGATCAGATATGCTGTCAGCTGCTGTGTGTCTGTCACTCAGACCCACGCCAAACCGCCCTGCTGGCATGAATAGATGTACAATGAGCTCTCAGTACAACTTTTGAGGGACTAAGAAGAAATGCTGTGTACACCATTTGTTTGGTTTTCCCCTTAAATAAAAAAACTGCAGTGCTGTTTTGTGCAATTGCTGTAGTAACAATGAATAAATATGATCATTCAGAGTCAACCACACCATTTATGTAGGTAACCTGGGCCACACAGATTTTAAAGGATAATGAGGTTTGTCAATACAATCAAAATGTTCTAATGTAGTTTGGTCCCCCAGATCCTTTAAGTCTTGTTTTGAAGGAAGAAATGCATAAATGGAAACATTTATTTTTGTTATAAAACAATTTTTGCAATATTTGAGCCCCCTGCAGTTTACAGTAGAATTCTCTTTTGCAAATGGATCACTGTTGTAATTTCTGTAGCTGTACATTCTGTAGCTTTTGTTGTACACATGCAATTGATTATTTTTTATCGAATTTTGTGCCCGCTTACCAAACTTAAATATTCCAAGAACAGACATTTGAATGTCTATAAATGTCTGTTCAATGAAATGGGCATTGAAGTTCTGCAAGCAAGTATTGTATATTAAATATATTTAAGGGGATTTATTTTCAAAAGAGGAGCATTAGGAAAACTGAGGCTGCACATCTGTGTTCTCGAAGCGGGGCCTGTTGGGACACAGAAGGGAGGTTGAGTATTTCTCACATTTTGGAGGGCAAAAGTAGATTGGCCAATGAGATCCAACTTATATTAAAGAGAACACGCCTTCCATTTCTCTCTCCCCCTGTTACAATGAGCTAAGAGAAGGAAAAGATAACTCATCTTGCACAGCAGTGTTGGTGTGACTACTTTTGTGAGACGCGCCTGATAGCATGTTTTGAATGACTCGGGCAACAGAAGGACTAGTGTATGTGCAAAGATGAGGTTCAGCTGGGGCTTGTCTCTCCTGTTGGTTCTGTATGTGGGTCCTCTTAATGCTTTTTTTTGGAACAGACCACCTGTCACAAAGGCCCCCACAGTGGACAATGACACTTCTGTTGGTGAAATGACCAGTAAGAAGGAGAAAATTGCTGAAGCAGGGTTGGAAAAAACAGAAGCTGGAAGAGGGATCCAAGGATTTGTGAAGAACTGGGACAAGAACTCAACTGTGAATAACAATGTCACAGTGAGGACACCTGTCATCTCCCCAACGGGTAATGATAAGTCTTTATCAGAAGTCGTCGAACATGAAATAAATGTCAGTGGTGTTGCCATTGGGTCAGGCTTAGGCTCAGGGCCCACTGTGGATTTTGCTCAGGAAGGCAAAACGTCAGCGACCAAGCTTACAGGGACAAGGGTCACTGACAGCAGGATTAGCATAATTAGCACTTCAGCTTTCACTGAGGATTCCACAAACTGCTTATCAAGAGGCTCTGACTGGCCTTTCTGTTTATCTCATGGTGAAGTCACATTTTCTCTACCTAATTTTTTTAACCACACCCAGGCAGAGGATGTGGTAGCTGTGTTAAATGAATGGGGTTGGCTCCTGCGTTCAGGTTGCCACCATGGTTTGGAATGGTTTTTTTGCCTACTACTGGCACCAAGATGCCATCAGCCCTCTGAGAAACCTGGGATAGCCCTGCTACCCTGCAGGACTTTCTGTGAGGTGCTGCTGGACAGCTGCTGGACAGTCCTACAGGAGAGGGGCCTGCCTGTGGCCTGCCACACCCTCCCCGAGGGACCAGAGCTCAGTCAGTCATGCCTAACCATTAGTAACCACAAAGGTAAAACCATGATGCATCCCAAACTTGTGCCGCTTGTTTTGTCGGTATGTGTTTTTTATTGGTGTGCTTTCTACCGTGAGAGACACAGGCCACTTCCTGTCTGTCAGAGGTTGCTCTGCTCTGCTATGGCTTTGCCAGGGCTCAGACCATCACTCAGTACCTGGTATACGCTAACCCGCAGAACGTTTACTTATGCACATCTGCTGTGATGTGAGGTCTGCATCTGCATGCATGGCTCGGTGTGAATTCATGCATGCATGAATACTAATTGCACCTTCATTCTAAACAACTTTCATTTTGACAGTAGCTCACATTTGTGTGTGCAGAAATAATTATTCATTCATACGTGTGCAATTATTTTTTGTTTCTTAATTTAATGTAAAATGTAGATTCACAGGTTTGCAAAATATTACTGAGTTTTTCCAGTGTGCAGTATTTTAAATTTACAAAATTGCATTTAAGCTAGATCTTGTGTAGTTGAGACCTGTACAAAAATTGTTAATTGTATTTTGATTGGTTTTAAAAGTTAAACACTTTAGAGTTAAACACTCCACTAACTTAATTGGAGAACACGTCCCACATGCTTGTTTACAGTTACTTATACAGAAGAAAACTGTGGTGTGGAAACCCTTATGGCGATGGTTTAGTCAAGCATTATGCTAATTACTTTGTGCATATGTTCCATCTTTTAGAATATTCCTGATTCTTCAATGTAAGAATAAGAATCAAATGATCTGTGTATGCACCATTAATCTAGAAACACACTTATGTGCAGTTTGTGAATGAAAAGGGTGTGAGGAATTAGGAGAATTAGGTTATATAACCAGTGTTTAATGATTAGTAAATTGCATTGCCAGGAGGTCTCCTATTCAAGTACTGACCAAGCCAAACCTTGCTTACTGTAGCTTTAGACATCCGATGAGATCAGGAAAGTCTATAGCTGTCCATGTTAAATGTAGTAAAAATAAACCATCAGGTTAATTATTCTGATGTTTAGCAAGTGGTCCTTGAGTGCTTGATTCATCAAGCAATGCTTTTGTTTTATTTTTTTAAAAAGAGACTCCTGAGTTTTAAATCATCTATCAATAGGATGATGTTCACTTTAAAGCAATTATAATGTCTTCAGAACGACTACTTGCATTTGTACAAGAGGTCACATGAGATCTTCAATTCAAAATAAACTAAATTACTATGGTATTTAAGCCCAGCTCAATCATCTACCACAATACAATCGTTTTTTTTTCTGTGATAGCTAACGTCTCTGTTAAGTATTGTAACCCTCGTTCCCTGAAGAAGGGAACGGAGACGTCACGTCGGTGACCGATGAATAGGAATCTCGCTACAAGATGCCAAAACAACTCTGCGTGTATGCAAACACGCCAGTGATTTTCATTGCCATACGCTGATTAGGATCAGCTGAACCCAATCGTCTTGTGAGTATACGTAGGTCAGCCGATCTAGCGTTCATTAGGTCTTCGCTGAGGAAAGACTGTACAGGTCCTACTCCGGCTCTTCAGCTCTGTTGGAGGTGAGAACACTGGAAGAAACCGGTTCCACACGAAGGCTATAAAATCTAGCGAACGTGTTAGGGGTCGCCCAACCCGCAGCTCTACAATGTCAACAAGCGAGGTGCCACAAGCCAACAAGCCAGGATGACGCTACACTTCATTAGTTGAGTGAGCGCAAACACTGAGGGGACTATCCAGTGTCTTATCTCTGCTTAGAAACGGCATTCCCCTTCTGCCGGCCTCCATGACAAACAAAAAGCTGTTCTGAGGTCCTGAAGCTCTGTGTCCAGTCTTTTTACTCGGACAGGACACAGCAACAGTAAGGTTGGGTCTGCCTCCTCCAAGGGCAGCGCTTGAAGGTTCACACCTGGTCTGTAAAAGGAGTGGTAGGAACCTAGGGCACGTAACCGGGCCGTGGTCTCAGGGTCACCTGAGAATCCTCGGCCCCAAACTCAAGGCATGAATCGTCAACTGAATATGCCTGCAGGTCCTCCACCCTCTTGATGGAGGCCAATGCGAGCAGGAGGAGAGTTTTCGTTGATAAAAACCTCAACTCGACTGCTGGCAAAGGGTTCCTCTCTCAATGCTCTCAGCACAAGAGAGAGATCCCAAGAGGGTACAGCAGGAGGCCGAGGAAGATTTAACCTCGTAGCCCCCCTAAGGAACCTGATGATCAGATCATGCCTACCCAGAGACCTGTCATCTACAAGGTCATGGTTTGCAGCGATAGCAGCCACATAGACTTTAAGAGTGAAAGGAGACAGCCCTTGCTCCAACCCTTGCTGCATAAAGAGAAGCACAGATCTGATCGGGCATGTTCGGGGGTCTTCTCGTCGAGAAGAGCACCAATCGATGAACAGGTTCCATTTCAACGCGTAGGCAGCTCTAGTAGAAGGCGCTCTCGCAGAAGAAATTACCCCTTGAGGTAGGCCACTTAGAACCTCTGCTTCCCATCCAGGGTCCAGACGTGGAGTTTCCACAAATCTGGGCGCCATCTCTGAGTCAGTCGATCCTTCCCCAGAGGAATCGGCCACGGAGGGGCTGTTACGAACCAGGTCCTGGTGGGCCAATAGGGGGCTACCAGCAGGACCTGCTCCTCATCCTCCCTGACCTTGCACATGAATTGTGTGAGAAGGCTCACTGGGGGAACGCATAATTGCACAGCCCCTGAGGCTAGACTGTCAGGGGATGGAGTCTCCATTCTCCAGGGAGCACTTGGGCTCGAGACAGCTTGTCGGCCGTCTGGTTGGGCGAGCTGCGACATACGATGGAAGCGTAGACCACCTTGATGGTTGATGCACGCAACAGAACGTGACAGCCCAGAAGCTGCTCTTTGAGACGACCCAGGGCTAGACGAACTGCTAGCAACTCGAGGCAATTGATGTGCCAATGCAGATGAGGTTCCGTCCAAACCCCTGAGACTGCATGCCCTTTGTACGTGGCGCATCAGTGAATACCACAGCATGCCTGGAGACCTCTTCTAAGGGTACTCCTGCCCTAAGAAACATTAGATCTGACCACAGGGGAAAAACTAGGCATCAAGCCGGAGCTACTTGAACCCGCGGCGAGCCACTCTTCAACGCCCACCTCTTGACTCAATCGTGAAGCCAATGCTAAAGCGGTCTCTTAAGGAGCAACCCCAACAGAATTACCACTGAAGCCGATGCCATATGCCCCAAGAGCCTCTGAAACTGTTTCAATGGGACCTGTTCTTGAACGTATTCAAGCAGGCCAGCAGAGACTGAGCACGTTCCTCTGTGAGGTGCGCTGTCTGAGCGACCGAGTCCAATTCCATCCCGAGAAAAGAGATCCTCTGCACCGGACAGAGTTTGAGGTGAGGTGTCGTTGACAGGCTGAGGTGTCGTAACACCATGTCCCTGTGTTCGCACAAGTGAGCTCTGGACTGTGCTAGTTTTAGCCAGTTGTCGAGGTAGTTGAGAATACGAACCCCTTTCTCCTTCAGAGGAGTCAGGGCTGCCTCAGCCACTTTTGTGAACACACAGGCCGACAGGGAGAGCCCGAAGGGCAGGACACAATACTGAAATGCCTCTCCTTCGAATGCGAACCTCAGGAACGACCTGTGTTGTGCAAGGATTGAGACATGAAAGTATGCATCCTTCAGGTCGATTGCTGCAAACCAATCCTGGAGACGGATGCACCGAAAATGCGTTTCGGCGTCAACATCTTGAACGGAAGCCTGTGAAGAGCTTGATTCAAGATTCGCAGATCCAGGATCGGTCATAACCCAACACCTTTCTTGGGCACTATGAAGTACGGGCTGTAAAACCCTGTCATAGTTTTAGGGACCGGCTCAGTTGTAGGGACCGGCTCTATTGCTTTCTTCATCAGAAGAGTAGCAATCTCTGCACGCAGGACAGGGGCATTGTCTGCATTCACTGTCGTGAAGCGAACACACCTGAACCTGGGAGGCCACCGGGCGAACTGAATCGCATAACCAATGCGGTTATGCGGCGGAGGAGCAGAGGGTGACAGCAGGTGCCGCCCTCGGCAACGAGTAGGCTGAGGCTGGGCCAGCAGGGCCCGAATGCAGCTGGCCGCCTGGGACGGACGTGACGGAAGTCTCAGTCTGCTTCTTTGGCGGTGGGGACAGCTGGGCAACGTCTCCACCGCGTCGCCGAAGAGGCCGGTCTGTGACATGGGAGCATTCAAGAACCTAATCTTGTCTGCATCACTCATGTCCACCAAACACAGCCAAGATGGCGCAGCTGGACCACCATCGACGACTTCGCACAACCCAGGGCATGCGTCCTCGCACGAAGCACGAGGTCCATTGCGGCACAAGCTCAGAAGAACCTCTGGATCATGGCCACCCTCGTGGAGAGCTCTCAGTGCCTTGGCCTGATGCACCTGCAACACGCCACAGCGTGTACGGAAGACGCAGCCTCTCCTCAGGCTTTATAGGCATCATCATCGACGAATGCCCAATGGCCTGGGAGGGGAGCGACGGGTTACCCTGCCAGGAGGTAGAAGCCTGCGGACACAGTTGCATCACAACAGAGCTCTCTATCTGGGGTATCCCGGTGTAGCCCCTCGCTACGCCACCGTCAAGGGTGGTGAAGGAGGATGAACCACTTGATCACTTCCTGGCAGTAAAAAGTGCCTTCACGACCAAGTAGGCTCCAAAAAGGCACCGAAGTGGGCTTCCGTACCTCTGTACGGGACACACCTCAGCACCAATCATCATCTAGATCGGCTGACCTACTTATACTCGCAAGGCGATTGGGTTCAGCTGATCCTAATCAGCATATGCCAATGAAAATCATTGGCGTGTTTGCATACACGCAGAGTTGTTTTGGCATCTCGAAGCGAGATTCCTATTCGTCGGTCTCCGACGTGATGTCAGAGTGACCGACTGAAACGGAACACTGGTTAACTACAGGATTAACTATGGCATTTTTTTCTCAATAAATTCTTACATTTTTGCTTATTAATAGTTACAGTAGTAAGGTAGTTTTTAAGTTTAATGGGTAGGGTTAGAGTTTAATGGATTAGGGATGTAGCATAAGGTCATGTAAAATGAGGCATTAATATGTGCTTAATTAGCTCTAATAAATGGTTAATATCCCAGTAATATGCATGCTAATAAGCAACTAATAGGTGTAACCATAAAATAAAGTGTTTCACAATGCTGAATCAACATTCTTGTTTATCACAATCCAGTTTAACCAGCATCTACAGCACATGCATATGTGTGAGTTGTGGTGGATGACATCAATCACCTTTGTTGGAGAGTAACACTTGGACAAAGAGGCAGATAATTGTGTCTCTGTGTTATTAATAAGACAAAGAACTTTCATTGCATGCTGGTTATAACAAGGTTCCCTCTGAAATATGTCTAACAAGACACACAGCAGAGATATAAGTGGCTTTATTTTTAGCTATGAGGCACTTTTCCTTTTTTTGAGATGTGCAAGAAATGCTGGGAGATTAATAGAAAAAAGGATTCATTGTGAAGACAGTTGTGAAGATCTGTTGTGAGGGAAGAGCAGTTCTTATCTGACACAAAGTCTTCCTTGATCGTTTAATGACCTTTCACCTTTCATTTATGACCATCTTTAGAATTGCACTTTGATGGTAATTAATACTGTGGTCTTGGAGAAAGCACCATCTCAGAAGCAAGCAACTGCCAAAGAATATATTAAAGGATATCGTGTAAACCATGGGTTTTTAAAAGGGTTTTTTTCTTTTACACATCTGGTACTGCATCCAGACTTCATAATTTAGCATGCATTCATTGGTTTCAGTGCATTCTTTTGGGATTGAGGCCATTTTCCATTCAGTATTATATATATTTAGTTTTCCTTTTAATTAACCTCAGTTTTTACAGTATAAGTTGTTAGATGGTGTATGAAAAGAGATTAATTATTATAATTGGCAGCTGTTTCATGTTGGTCATTTCCTTGAGTTACTCTTTGTCTTATCTCTTGGGAAGTAGGGGCTCAGATATTTGAAGGGAAAGTTTATCTTAATTAGGTCTCTTGGGAGCCAAGAAGGTATCAGTTAACAGGATCCTCCGGTTTCCATCTCATTCATTTAACTCCCCTTTACCTATCCAGCTGTCAGTAGACTTGCAAACGTTAAGAAAAAATATATAAAGATATTTCCTTCTGGAAAGCATTTTAACTAACATTTTGAAGGTAACAGAGTTGATAGAACTTTTAGGAGACTTTCAGTTTTTATGTTTACAGTGTTACTAGCATCAAATTGTATTATTTTGTTATGTCACAATCACAAAATTTTATTTTGTTTAGTCATGTCTTTTCACAGCTGTAGGATGCATATGGGAGAGTGTCTGGAACAATTGGCCAAACACTGGTGCCCAAGGGACGATTTATTCATTAGCATGTTCACATGTGTTGCAGTACTGTATGTTACTTATGTTATTTAATTATAGACAGAAATTCCAGTAGTTCAGAATGAACATTCACTAGTACTTTCAATACAATCATGTATTGAAAAGATCTCTTGCACTTATACTTTTTAAATACGTTTCCTCATTTTATGGGACAGTTAAAGGGTTCCTGCACCCAAAAATGTAAATTTTGTAATTTATCACTTACCGCCATGTCATTCCAAAAACTCATAAAAGCTTTATTTGTCTTCAAAACACAGTTTAAGATATTTTGGATGAAAACCAGGAGGCCTGTGACTGTCCATTTGACTGCCAAGTAAATAACACTGTCAAGGTCCAGAAAAGTAAGACATTGTCTGAAGACACCATCTGCCATCAGTGGTTCAACAACAACACTACTTTTTGTATGGAAAAAACAAAACAAAAATAATGACTGTAAATAATGTAACTTCCTAAATTGTGTTCTGAAGACGAACATAGCTTTTATGGATTTAAAATTACATAGGCATAAGTGAATAATGATCATGTACATTTCGGAGTAACCCTTTGAGCTGTGCATCGATTAGGTGGTTTTATCACTTATCTTAGTAGCATTTATTATGTCTTGTGTCATGGCTTTATCAGAAATAATTTTTTGAATGACATGATGCTCTCTCACTCATAGTGTATTTTGCAGCCTGAACTTTATGGTGGTTCCAGTGGCTCCACCTTTATTGTGATTTAAAAGTGAATTGCATTAGAGTTGATGTTTAGAGGTAGGATCCAGGAGCAAGTGGACACATCTGGACTAGATAATGCGCCAGCTAATCTCCCAGAATCTCCTGTGTGAGTGTTTTGAAAGAGGGTGACAGCACAACACAGGAACGAAATGAATGTTGGCTGAGTGGGTGAGCGACTGGACAGCCGTGTCAAATGAGAATCATGGTGTAGTATAGAAAAGTCACTAAGCTGCCATTGCTGCTGAAACATGAGCCTAGAATTAGACATGCCGTTCCCACAGTGTTAGCTTGGTTCAGCCCAAATCTGCCTGACCATTTTTCTTTATGCAATAATTTACAAAAGTATACACAAGTATACATGCAGAATACACAGTAACATATGTTGGAGTAATGGTTGGTTTGAATAAGATAAGGTATTTATAATTGTTTATAACATGTTCATGACACACTTAATTACATTTTTAGAAAGTGCACTTTATAATTATTGCAAATTAATAGTTTTACCTTATAACAAATTTGTAACTATCATTTTGATAATTGTTGTTATGCTTGATGTGCTGACTAATATTATATTTACAACCTGATGTCACAGCAGTTTGTACATATTTTAAGAGGTGGCTAATTTGTACGAATTTGTATGACCTCACTTGTACAAATTTATACAGTTTTTGAATTTGTATGAATTTGTACAAATGACTTACACCTAGGGCTGGGAGATAAAACGACAACGGTATAAATCGCGATAGACATGTGATCGATATCTTTAAAAAATGTGTTTGATAAAACTTTCAATATTTTCAATATATCTTACTCTGCATCAGTGCCTTAAGACAAAGAATCTAAACGTTAACAAAGATATAACGGAGGTAGTGGCATTATGTTTACTTTTTAATTATTTTAGTTTTCCATGGTTGTTGACATTTCTGTCTTAATAACTGAGGGGATTAGGATCAGAGTTTAAAATAAAAATGTTGAAATGTAATATATTTTTCTCATGGTCCTTATTTTACATGGGTCATAAAAAATATCAATAATTATCAATATCGACCGATATGAAACACTGATATCGCGATACAGTTTTTAGCCATATCGCCCCAGCCCTACCTACACCTAACCCCACCATTAAACCTAATTGCCAGAATTGGCATCGGTGTCAGTGGGGTTTAGACAAATCATACAAAATTGTATGAGTGATGTTGTGCGAATTTTTACAATTTAGCCACTTCGTAAAGTACGTACAAATTGAGACTTTGTATACTAGTGTATTGTTTAATATTTAATATCTTTTATTATACAAATGTATAATTACAAATGCTGCAAGCACTTGACATACAAGTTTCAATAGAAATTACATTAAAGTCATTAAACATTACACATACTGTATTGTATAAAAGACTTAATTCAAGTTTGAGTGAGTCAAAAAGTAACAAATTCTATTTAATGTAAACTATAATAATAACCTTTACATTTCTCATCTCCCTCACCAACCCTGAGAAAGGGAAATTTCACATATTTAGCATGCTAAATTTAGTCTGATTCCTTTAGGACTTACTGTAATGTACACTGTGAAGAATTATTCCACTGTGTCTGACTGTTTTCCCCTAGGTTCTGTAGACATGGTAATAATCACCAGTCACCATTTTTGTCACTCCCTAGAGGCTGCATCATTTTGATTTATGATGCTGAGCCAGTTGACTTTCTTGAACAGTGCACTTTTATCTTGCATGTATTGCAAAGATTATTTAATAACTGTCCATTTTCTACTAGACACATGCTATTTTAGGCACCAGTAAGAATCTTTTGAATATTTCAATATGAAAAATTTAGTATGAACTAAATTCAAAGATTCACTGAATGTATTTTTTTCATGTAAAACCACTAAATAGTACATTTATTTGAACTATTGTACTGATTTCCATTATTTTTTGTATCATAGCAGAGAGTGGAATCTCCCTGCTGCAACTAATTGCAAACTCTCCACCTGAAGACATCACCCTGGTTACAGGTCCAAATGGACAAACTGCTTACCTCTTTACAAAGGATACCAACATAGAACAGATGGCACGTACCCACCTTCCCACACCCTTTTACAGAGACTTCTCTCTTGTCTTCCATTTGAAGTCCAAGTCTGAAGACGCTGGAGTCCTCTTCTCCATCACTGATTCCAATCAAAAGATCATGTACATTGGGGTCAAGCTCTCAGCAGTGAAGGATGGCAAAAGAAAGGTCATTTTTTATTACACAGAGCCTGATTCAGCTACATCTCAAGAGGTGGCCAGCTTTGAGGTGGAACACAAACCACAAAAGTGGAGCCGTTTCTCTCTTGCTGTTAGTCTGGACCAGCTGTCTTTCTATGAGGACTGTGAATCTGAGCCATTTGTGGTAAAATTTGAGCGCTCACCTGATGACTTGGAGCTGGAAACACACTCCAAGATCTTTGTAGGACAAAGTGGAACTGATGACTCAGACAAATATCAAGTATGTCTAAAATGACTCTGTATGTTGGTCACATGTTATTTTAAGGTCCAATCCTGGCGATTAAATGAATAGTTCACGCAAAAAAAAAAAAAAATCTGTCATTATTACTCACCCTTGAGCAGTTCCAAACCTGTATGTATTTCTTTGTTCAGCCAAACACAAAGGAAGATATTTTAAAAAATGTTTGTAACCACACTGTTCTGGGTCACCATTGACTTCCATAGTAGGAAAAAAAATACTATGGAAGTCAATGGTGGCCCAAAACAGTTTAGTTACAAATGTTACTTTATGTTTGGCAGAAGAAATTTCATACAGGTTTAGAACTACCCAAAGGGAGAGTAATGATGACAGAATTAAAATTTTGAGGTGAACTATTCCTTCAATAAACTATTGTCTTTTATTAAACTATTATTATATAGCTGGTACTTTGATGCTTATTAATAGTTATTATTATTAAGTTTAGGTATTGGGTAGGATGTAAAATATGGTCATGCACAAAAATTTGCTTTATAAATATTTAGAAACTAGACTAAACAGTGAGAATGTCTAACAAATTATCAATTTATCAGTCAATTTTCCCAGACCAATATGGTATAACTACTGTATCTATAAAATCCATCTGTCCAGTAGAATTATCTGGAATGACATTATGTTGATACACAACTACAGCTGATATGTTGACTGATATTAACTCTGGTGTTGCTTCTGTTTTTTAGGGCATAATCTCAGAGTTAAGGGTGGTTGGAAACCCACGAGCTGCAGAGCGTCATTGTAATGATGCTGATGATGATGATGATGATGATGACTATGAAGTAAGCTACAAATATTCTTAAGACTGCATTATTATTTTTGGCTTTTTGTAAGGTATTGCTTATAGTACACAGACAGAAATTACTCTTAATATGTCTACCACTGAGTATCTTGATGGCTCACTAACTAAATGTAAATGTGGAAAAACTATGGTGATGCTTGCTTCTCATTATTTGTAGGGTTCTGGGGAAAATGGCAGTGGAATAGATGACGGAATGAATCTTAATTTAGTAGGTATTTTGGACATTAGTTATTGTATTTATCTTACAAAAACTCTTGGTGAAAAATACATTTGTACTAAATATTTGCTACAATGCACATGTTGTACACATACATGATTTTAGATTGTATTGTCCTGTAATTACACTGTTGAACCGACATCAACCCCTTAAACCTCTACCAACAAACTTGCCCTATAAGTGCCATGCTGTGCCTCGCTGAAACAGATAACATTTATTAAGAATCCTGGCTGACATGACAAGAAACTGGGACAGCAGACACAAACGCTGTAACATTAAACATCGACCGACAAGGGAGAATTCAAAAAACAAGGATTAAATACAAGAAGGAACTGGGAACGACTGGAAACCAATCAACTAATAATGACAAGACAGGAATTCCAAATAAGGTCACAACACATGAGAAATCAAAATAAAAACCAAAACAGACTTGGAAACTGCAGAATCCGCGGGAAACTGGTTCAGCTCTCTTGGCTGAAACTCTGGAACTGGACTTGGAAACTGTGGACTGGAATCCATGGGAAACTGGATCGGCTCTCCTGGCTGAAACTTCGGAACCGTACTTGGAAACTGCGGACTAGAATCTGCGGGAAACTGGATCGGCTTTCCTGGCCATAGATGCGGAACGGAATCCGCAGAGATGTGGACTTGCTGTTCACACGGCTGATCCTTCGGTGAAGGATCGGCAGCCCATGAAATTCCTTCCTGGGCATGGACAGTCACCAGACTGAGGAATACCGCCGCCTTCCATCTCAATCTGGCTGTGTCCAGTTGCCCTACGGGGCGGTGATGGCAGGCACCAGTTTTAAATGCTGTGATGATGGCGGCGTCCTTGAGACCCGAACAAAATCCTCGAACAGCAGGTCTCAGCTGATCAGTGAGCTGAGGTGTGTGGCAAATTCCATCTCCTTAGTTTATTTTTGGGTCGGTCGATCTGTCACGCTGTGCTTCGCTTCCCGGCGAGGAAGGAAGGCAGGGAGACACGGAGTGCATGAAACAGATAACATTTATTAAGAATCCTGGCTGACATGACAAGAAACCGGGACAGCAGACACAAACGCTGTAACATTAAACATCGACCGACAAGGGAGAATTCAAAAAACAAAACGAAACCTATTCAATTTAACATGAACATAATAGATACACCTAAATAATACATTTTTCACCCCAAAATCAAAATTCTGTCATTCTGTCATGGCACTCACCCTCATGTCCTTCCAAACCCATAAATTCTTCGTTCATTGACATAAGTAAAATAGTCTGTATAACTGTAATTTCAGGAGGCAGCAAGAACTTTCTGTGCTCAAAGAAAACGTTCAATAGAAATCATTGATTACATTTTGCGGTACACTCCAAAATGTACCGTAAAATTACGGTGCTTTGTAAAATTACAGTTGAACCCCTGATGTCACATGGACTGTATTATGACCTATGTTTCTGTGCTTTAATCGTGGTTACACCCTTGCTGTCTATGGAGGTTCATAGAGCTCTCAGATTTAATCAAAATTATCTTAATTTGAGTTCTGAAGATGAATAAAGGTCTTACAGTTTTGGAACAACATGAAGGTGAGTCAATGGCAGAATTATAATTTTTCTGTGAACTAACCCTTTAAGACAAAATAACCCTCGAAGTAGATGTTTAAGGTTTTATCATTACTATGCCAAAACACATAAATTAAATAACCACAAGATATGTCTTAAAACTATCTTGAAGAAACCTGCTATGCATTAATTATGTTTTCTATTCTAAAGGGTTCTGTTCTGCTGCCCCTGCCTCCACAACCTGCTTCTACAGGGCGTAAGGCTAAGTTGGACACGGATGACCATCAAAAAGCTACAGGTCTGTGCAGTTGTATTTGATCCAGTTTTTATTAATGGCAGACAAGAGTACAAAGAAACTGGAACTTTACAGAAATGAATTTACAGAATTGAATGTTTTTAGAAAGTGTAATTAATGCTCACTATTAGTTATGCTTACACAGGGAACTGTCCTTCAATTGTTAGTGCTGGCTTCGGTATAAAACAATTTAAATTGTGTAATCTCTTACCTTTGGCCAACCTATAAAACTGAGCACACAAAATACAGTATGATGCCAAAATAGTTTCAAACTGAATGCAATGATGATGCTATAATGCCATCTTGTGGACAGTATTTATACAGGACCTTGTGCACAATGCAAAGGTTCTTCATGGAACCACCAATGTCAGTAAACAACCTTTTACAACAAGGGTGTTCCTGCACAACCAGAGGAGCTGCAGTTTTAGGACCCCAGTTCTAGGAGCCTAGTTGTTTTGTGACACTGCATACGGACTGGGAGATTTTTTTTAATGTGATTTTTGATTCAAAATGCATCATATGTTAATTACAAAGTGTCCGGACCAGAAACATACATGATAACCATCGACTCTATGTGGCCTGCATAGGCCTGCAGATTAGGCCAAACAGTAACAAACTATTAAAACGCAAATGCCAAAATTACAGGCTGGTAACATATATCGTTTTGCAACCAGGGAGTCAGTACAGCTTAATTATGAAATATATGGTAAAACAATGAGTATTAAGCAGGTTTTCATACTAATACAGTAAGTTGTAGGTAAATATCACAACTCACGTCAGTATGTTTTTATCATCTTTTTATTTTTAATTAATGTGACGGATTGATTTATTAATATTTTATTATTATTAATAATTATTATTATTATTTATTATAGCCATATTATAGCTCAGCAACGATTTATGGCCACAAATTAAGAACGTTGTAATACTTAATAACACTAGCACACAAATTCTTAATTTGTTGGGAATTAATTTGTAATTCATAGTTCATCAGTGCTCACTTTGCTCACTGTTTAAACTTTGCATTGTTTAAACATTAGAAAATAAACCATAATTGAATATCGGCACTCACTGTCTGCATCGTCCATCTTTAATCAGTGTTTTTGGTGATCCAGGTCAGTGCATGTCGCTGAGACAAATCTAGGGTCCTGAAACTGCTGCTCCTCCATTTGAGCAGGAATATACTGTTGACCTTCATTGAAAATTAAGCTTTGCTATTGCAGGAAACATACAAAATTATGTTTTACAATATATATTTTAAAATGAAAAAAATATTTCACAATATATATGTTTTCATATTTCAGAGCAACTGAAGCGAGCTCTCCTCTTTATTATGTTTATTGTTTTCACTTTATGAGCATTATATACAGTGCCTTGCGAAAGTATTCATATCCCTTCATTGATTCCCATTTTGTTATGTTGCTGCCTTATGTTAAACTGTTTTAAATTACTTTTTTTCCAAATCAATCTAAACTCCATATACCATAAATGTACAACAAGAAACAGGTTTGTAACATCTTTGTAAATTTATTTATTTGTGATTGTAACAAGTTTTTGCAAACTTTCAGAAAAAAAAAACAGCATCAAGAGTACAAAACCGACTCAACTCAAACACACAGTCACAGACACACAACACTATTACACACACACACACACACATCTGAAGTGGTGTGGCTGTATCAACATTTTACAAAAAGAAAAAAAACTGAAAATTCATATAAGAGGTTGTGTTACGAATGAGGACGTGAAGCGTTCAGATGCAAACAATGTTTGTTATTACTCAGGGTCAGGCATACACAGTCGAGAACCGGCAAACTGAATCCGTGGAGACATAGGCAGAGGCAGAAACGAAAACACAGCAATGGTCAAATACTGTAAATCAGTCCTTAGGGAGAGACAGAGAGAAAATCCATGTACAGGCAAAAACTTCGGCAACAAGTAAATCCAAAACACAAACTGGGACCACGACTGACCACGACTGACCACGACTGACCACGACTGACCACGACTGACCACGACTGACCACGACTGACCACGACTTGGGGTGACGGCATAACATTAAGACAATGATCCGTGACAGACAGACAAACAGACTGGTATATATACACAGATACACTGATTGAATGATTGAAACAAACTAGCAACAGCTGTGAGGAGAGGTGCATTATGGGGAATGGAGTCCAAAAATGAAAAAGAAAGAAAAAAGAAAGCATAGAAAGTTGGAGTGCCAAACAGAGCTGTGCTGGCACAGCCAGCTGAACGTTACAGGTTGGAAGCAGATCAGCACTATAATTTCCAATAATTTTTGTAATTTTTAAAAATTTAATTCTGATGTTATGTGTAACAAAATGTCCTCTTTCTGTTTAGGCTTGACTGTAGTAAAAATGAATGCAACCTTTAGGGTTATATATTTATGTCTTTATTTTATTACAGACTAGGCACACTAATCTGCCTTCATGAATTTAATTTTAACGGCCCAGTCTTTATTTTAACATGTAATGCTGCTTTGACATTCACAGATTCAAAACGTGATTCAGTCTCCAGCACAGGTGAAGAGAAGGTACAGTTCTGTTTTGGGTTCTTTTTTATAATCAAATGTATTAAATTATTTTTGCATTAATGGTATGCTAAGAGACAGCTTTCTATAATGTCTAAAACATAAATGGTTCAGGCAAATAAACTGTAGATTGTGTTTTTACTGGATGAGGATATGCAATTTTTCATAGTAAATCATGCATTTGTTTGCTCTATGCTGTGTCCTAATCAGGTGTGGCAGGATTTCTTTCTTTTTTTAAATGGTGTCCACTTTTGCTTCCCCAGGGCAATCACAGAGAGAAAGAATTGAAGGTAAACAAGATTTATTTTAATTGTATGCACAAACCTTTCACCAATGCAGTGACTGCATGATGACTTCTTCCAGAGACCAGATAGGTTTATGAACACATTGCCCATTTTCTTATATAGAGTAATATTGTGTCTGGATATCCTGGCCCCAAAGGTGATCGAGGGCCTCCAGGACCACCTGGCCCACCTGGACCAACTGGACCCCAGGGTCCAGTAAAAGAATTGATAAACACAGGGGATACAAAGTTGGAGAGGGTAGAGGGTCTAATAGGTCCACCAGGTCCTAAGGGCCCACAGGGGGAGCCAGTAAGTAACATAAACTTCCTGTAGCCTTTCATTACTGATAAAATTAATAATATTTCAATAAGTTGAAGCCATAAATGTTGAGAAACATCATTTTTATGTTTTATAGGGTGAACCAGGGCAGGACGGCAAACCTGTGAGCTTTCTGAACAGACTTTTCTTGACAGTGTTTGTTTCCTAAGTTTTAGCGTATTACCTCTTCATTCTCATTTGGTGTTACTATTCAGGGCCCTAAAGGACCTCAAGGTTTTCAAGGACTGCCTGGTGCTACAGGAACTAAAGGACAGAAGGTAGTTTGCAAAATCTGAATTTTCAATAAATATATTTGCTGATTATTAATTTTTTTTATTGACCTTACTAGCACTACACGTTATATGTTAAACTATTGCACTCTGTTGTGCTTTGTGCTTCTGAGAAAATAAAATTTAGAATATGCGCCTAATGAGGCAATGATAGTCATTACTTTGATAGTAAGCTTAGAAACATCTTGGAGGTGAAACATCATTGTTGAAGACATGTTTGAATAAAAAAATAGTTCTTTGAGGGTTTGAAGGCAGAAAATTACTATTTTTCACAAAGATCTTTTTATGGATCAATACATAAAAATTGTGACTTTTTTGTATCTCTAGGGAGAGAAAGGGGAAGGACATCCAGGCCCCAGAGGCCCGCCTGGACCTCCTGGACCCTCAATCTCAGACAGGACTGTGAGTATGAATACATCTAGTACAGGACTATGTGCTTGGAGCTAAAATGTGCATACAGAAAGAGGAACTACAGAGAACCTATTGTGAATTATGGGCATGTTTACACATTTCACACAATTCATGTGAAAGCTGTTTTCTGAACTCATAGCAAAGATGCACAAAAATGTTGGTAACCAACATTTTTGTAATGAAACAAAAACGTAATGGTCATGTGAACCATTTAATTTGAAGATAAGATGTTTTCTTGAGTTTTTTTTTTTTTGCTGAAATTAGCAGTTGTTACAGTATGGAACCTACCATAAAACCTGTTGAATGAGCTTAAACACTTGTGTTTTATCTTCTAATGTTCTCCCGTCAGACATTTATGGATATGGAGGGTTCTGGATCATTGCCGGTATGTTTTAACAATTAGTTAATCTATACCTAAAACTACAAACGTAATTAGATTTTTTTTTTCTTTTTCTTCTTCTTATTTTTATTATTATTAATTTATGTTTTAATAGTGTATATGAACTATACTATAAACCCTTAGTATATAAAGTTTTGATGGCAATATGTATCTTGGCAACATACTTTGCATTTACAAATGTAACTTTTACTATGGTTACCACACCATGTCAAACATGATATAAAAATATATTAGAAGTATTTTTAAATGTTTGATTTGATTAAATAAAAAAAACACTTTTCTTAATAAAAAAAAAAGGAAAAATTGCTTTTTTTTTTACACATTTTTTTACACTGCTGCTGTTGTGTTTGGGTGTGTAAGCTCATTTTGGAGTTAAAATTCTCATCTTTTTAGCATTTATGTTGTCATCCTGGTCTACCTGGGCCTCCTGGACCACCTGGGCCCCCAGGACCAGACTGGCCAACTGAATCAGAATTAGAACCTTTTGAAGCTGGCCCTACTGGTCTCCCTGGACAAAATGGGTTCCCTGGGCGTCCTGTAAGAAATGGTCCTCTCTTCATTAATCCCATTTATTTTAAAACATTTATTAGAAAATTGTTTGTGTTCTGTTTATGACTCAGGGGCCGCCAGGTCGACCTGGAAAACCTGGGCCTCCTGGTCCTCCAGGCCAAAAGGTAAATATTAATATGCTTTTTAAAAAAAAAATTAATTATTTAATATTAATTAAAAATATAATTTTTTAAATGATTTTATTAGGCCCAATGTTAAAATGAAAACTCTCTATTTTAGGGAGACTGTGGTGATCTTGGCATAGATGGATTTGCAGGGGAAAAGGTAAGACAAATGATGTTAGCATGTAATAAATTAGAAGATGTGATCAAAGAATACTAAAATATAACTGAAAGTCAAACATTCACATATCTCAGACATTTCTGTCTGTGGGGCTTTTTACTGGGAAGTCAATCATCACTATATATTTTTTTTCTCCTTGTAGCAAAGCTCTGCTTTCTCTTTTTTCTCCAATTGGTTTCCTTCCTGGGAGACTAGTGGGGCACAGGTATTCTAAAATCATGCATGACTACAAACTAACTGCATTGGAGTTGGTGTGTCACAAGAACTTGACATGAAAGTGTTGTTTTTAGTTTACTACAAACTACTTTTCATCATCAGAATTTCACCTTACCATCAAATCATATGTGTGTTTTAGCCAATGCAAATTTATAATTTCTGACTCTTATAATTATGTAGTTAGCTCTTGAGTGAGGCTTGCTTGTCATTTTAATGCATTAATTTTTACAACACTGTGACAATTGGGGACTACTCACATAACCTGCATTACACTGTTTTCTTGTATGGTATTTACTGTACTTTGTGAGATCTCTCTGAATAAAGCATGGTAATGGATATGGCAAATTATTGTAATTGGTCTTAAACATTTATACACTGCTGATACAGCTGTTGTTCATGAATGCATTCAAAACACTGCTTCAGGAAGCATTAAAAGTTAGCTTGTTTTGAACCAGTTGTTCAGAGTGCATATTTAAAATTGGCTAGGTTATGTGATTTTAGCAAATTAGTCTTTAGTATGGCATATTTATGAAGTGAACCCATAAACCATGCAGTGTCTAAGAGATCATTTTATCTGATCTTTTAGTTTATAATATATTGTTGACAGATTACAATATGAGCCCATATTACCTTGCATATTACACATAAGAACAAATTTCACGACTAAACTTCAATTTAGTCAACTAACAACATTCAACATAAACTTTTTTAGACCACCTTCCATTCCCTTCTTTTCAGGGTCCACAGGGTTCAATAGGAATCTCAGGGTCAAAAGGTATGGATGGGCCGCCTGGGCCTATGGGACCTCAGGGACCTCCAGGACCCCCTGGACCTCCTGGACCTGCCTTCCGAATTACTGTAAGTTTCTTAATCTTTGAAGTTCAGCACCTTCAAGGCTTTTAATCTCAGGACTATTGCAAGGGCTGTGCAGTCATGGGACTTTGTGCCTCTAGGAGGCCTAGAACTTGATGTCATATTCACTGTGTTTCAGACTGATGGGAAAGAGAAAGAAGTTGATCTTCAACACATTCCAGGAATCATGGGGCCACCAGGTCCACAGGTAACTAAACTGCTGTCATATTATCATCACAGCAACACAGTCTTATTCCACCTCATCCCTGTTGATGTTTTTTTTTCTCTAAAGGGACCTCAGGGGATACCTGGACTACCAGTGAGACTATGACTTATATGTTTATAAAGTGATATTCAACATACCAATTACAATGTACATAACACCTACCGGTGAGAAAAGTTAATTTCTTTAAACTCTGCAGGGAAAATCTGGTTTACCGGGTATCACAGGTCAGAAAGGTGAAGACGGCCAAAGAGGACGAGAGGGAATTCCAGGTTTAGATGGCTTTCCAGGAAAAATAGTGAGTAAAAGATAACTAGCAGGATGATCCACTTTGAACAGCAGTATTGTAATATTAAAACATTTCTTTTTTACAGGGGTTCAAGGGGGAAAGAGGATGGAAAGGTGAAAAGGTAAGTATTCATTTGAAAACACTAAGCTCAGATGTCAGATCTCTATTGCTGGTTCACTCAGCCTTCATCAACAGTATATTCAATCATGTCCAACACTGCAATAATGTGCAATAGATTCATAATAATATACAGTATTTGTCTTTTAGGGTGATCCTGGTCGTGCAGTAGGACCTCCAGGGCCACCAGGTCTTCCAGGTCCTCCAGGACAAGTTATGTATATTAAAGGCAGTGTAAGTGTTATCATACAGTAAACCCCCAAAGGACATTGTAAAACTACATTTTACTACTCTTTTACAAGAAACAATGACTTGAAATTACATTTAATTTCAGACAAATGGAGAATATGGAAACCCTGGACCACAGGTGAAAGGAATTGATAAATAATTGTCATTACTGCTCTTTTTCAATTTCAGTATGTAAAATATCATGCAGTTCAATACTGATATTCTGCGTAATTATGAGCTACTGTACTTTTGCATATCTCTACTGCATTATAATGTTGAGTTTATTTCTTGTTCCATTAGGGTACACCTGGTGTACCAGGACAAGCAGGATTCCCTGTAAGTTTGTATTGACTTGTAATTTTGTTGTTAGTCTAGTAAGCAGTATGTGATTAGTAAAAGCAAGGTTTTTTTTTTACATCTGATAAAGTATCCTTACCTTTTTTTTATGTTAATTTTAAACTTAAAAGACAAATTAATGCCTGCATTGTGCTCTCCCAGTCTGATCTATAAATGAAATATAAAATAAATTTCTTATACATGCATTTCTGATAATGCATTTTTATAAATCTTTAAAGGGACCAATAGGTCCAAAAGGTGATCGGGGGGAACCTGGACTACCAGGAGACTCTATCAAGGTAATATACAGTATCTTTGTAAAACATTATTACGACAAAACACTTTTTTTGTTATTTCTACAGCATATTTTTGTTATTTCGATTCATTTTCTGTAAATAAACTAAATTACAATATGTTTGGAATTTGGAAGAAATGTTGTCAGTAGAATAAATCAAGAATTTTAATTTTACTTAAACCCATACCTATATCAACAGTAAAACTAGCGAAACTGATCATTTTGCAGCAGTCTCTTTTTTTTAGAGCTGTATATATATATATATATATATATATATATGAGAACAGTAGTATTTAGAAAATATGACCTTTATTCAATGAGCATTTTTAATCCTCTTACACTGAATATGGTTTTGTTCTTTTTTCTTTAGGGTCAAAAGGGTGAACCTGGCCTGATCATAGACTCCAGTGGTAAACCTACTTACACAACTGTAAATCTGGTGAGAGACCTGCGGCTTTCATTCAGATACATGAGTTTAGATCTTAACTTTTAGCATCCATAGCATTGTTAGACAATTGATGTAATTACAATCTGTTTTAGGGTGAATCAGGACGTCCAGGACCGGAGGGGCCTATGGTGAGTTTTTGCTTTTTGTCCAGCTGAGGTATACCACACAGAAAAACTCTATTTTTACCTGTAAGACTTCCCTAGTTTTAACAAATGCATTGATAACTATTAATGCTGCTGATATTTTAAGAGTATGTATGTAAGATTTATAGATATGTTGGTAGCCTATATTTATTCCTACATTAGGGACCACCTGGACCAAAAGGAGAAATAGGATTACCAGGCAGATCAGTAAGTAACTCTAATCAAATCCAAAAGATTTTCTATCATTTTACACTTTTTTCAGTAGCAACACGTTAGCCAATATAATTCATCTAAACATATAGTTGGCTCCAAATAAAAAGGTTTTCTTTTTGTTAAACTTTAATATAATAGTTTAATAGGTTTAATAATTAATATGCATTTGCTATAAAACGATTATATACTTATTACACACACTTTTAATGTATACAATTATAACATTTGTTAATTGAAGAATAATTTATCAAAAGGTTTTTAATGAAAACATGATTTTTATTAGCATAATGTGTGTTTTTTTATAGATATATGGGTCCAACTTTATATTAAGTGTTCCTAATACCTGTGTACTTACTTAGTAACTAGATGTGTACTCATTACGTAATCAGAGTGTCTACAGCTGTAATATTTCTGTAACTAAATGTAGCAACCCTCAGAATGGTATGTGTAAGTACAAATGTGTAACAAGACACTGGTAACAACACTTTCATGTAACAGGAATTACTACAGCTAGCTTTATATTACTAGCTTTATATAAAATGTAATATTCTGGACTCACCGCTGCTGTGTGACATCAGAGTAATTACATTTTAAATCCAAAGCAATTGTCCACTTAATATAAACTTTCCTTTCCTTACCAAAAGATGCTGTTAGTCCTGTTACACATTTGTACTTCTATTACCAAAAAGTTTTGTTATGAAACAAAAATCCTGCCTAAAGTATTTTTTCGAGAGTTATAAATTGAAAAAAAAAAGCATTGCAATTAACAGTGCTTGCATTTTAATGCATTGTATGTTCATGGCTTGCATTTTTACACGCTGCATTTTAACATGGTTGTATATTAACGAAGTGAATATTTTAAACGGAAACATTTCACAAACTTTTTCATTTTCAACTTTTTTTTTTAAAGCATAATTTCACTGTAAGAGTGGCGTTGTGGCTTGAGCCCGTCGCATTTTCGGCCCGGTCTAGGTGCCCCTGGTCCACAATTTCCACCAAAGGGGAACCCAGCCCCGGACTGGATGGTGCCCTAGCAACATCACTTTGCCCCTACTCTTCCTGAGGTCTGTGCAATCCACTGGTCCAGAACAGGAAGGAATTTTAATGCAGAGAGTTGGCTTTTACGGAGGAGTGAAACACAGATAGAAAAGGGGCATAAAGTATTTCGATTAACAGCACAGCCCTAAAATAATATCTTACAACAAACACGTTGTGTGTTTGCACAAGTCGTTTGTAAAGGCCTGTTGGTGAAGACGTTCACACTCAAAGCCGCTAGCACCACCCGCTGGTGAAGACGTCTAACAGCAGATGGCTTCTTGGATCAGTAATTTACTGCTTTTCCTGCAGTTCCCGGATGTGCGCTCTGTCGAATTTAAACCACAGAATTTTAAAAATAAGTGAAAGCGAATTTGTAAAGTTAAATAAATAAATAAATATACAACCATGTTAAAATGCAGCGCATAAAATTGCAAACCATGATAATACAATGCATTAAAATAAAAGCACTGTTAATTGCAATGCTTTTTTCAATTTGTGTAATTCAACAAACTTTTTATTTTTAAATACTTTAGACAGAATTTTTGTTCCATTACATTAGGGCTGTAGATACTATGTACCAATGTGTACTTACACTGTGGTTGCATACTAAACACACATCTAGATTCTATGTAAGTACAAGATATTAGGGACACTTAAGTGTGACTGATATATGAGTATGTATGCATATTGTTTTGTTTTAAGCAGGAATAAACCATTCTCAAAAAGCTGCAATGAAGATAAAACGAGCCAAATGAGATAATTTAAATATTTCACAAGTTTAATTAGAAGTCATTTAGTGACAATTTTATTTAGTAATGTTTCTGATTTCGGTCAGTATTACTATATTGTGATATCTTTCCTTATTTTGGTTAAAAATTACATAAATTGTGGTAACTTTTATAATACAATTTTATAATTTTATAATAAACGGATTGTAATACAATTGAGTCAAATGTGTCATTCTGGGTGCCAGACAAAAAAAATCTGTTGGAGAAATCTATAAAGTCCAATCAGTATGTAGTGTTTTTTGTCCTATTTTGTCCATCTATAAAAAAAGATGCTTAATATCTTGAAATATATGAGCTTAATTAAGTTCCCTAAATCCTGATAATTAGTGCTTGGAGCTAATTTATTTGCTATTTTATTTATTTATTTATTTGCTTAATCAAAAGGGTCGTCCTGGACTAAATGGTAAAAAAGGACAGAAAGGTGATTCAGGTGGAGGATATGGTTATGGCTATCAGGTAAGTTTTGTTTTAATTGTTACTACAGAAGTGCACATTATACTATATACAATACTTCAGATTTTAAACTGGTTTTAGGGACCCCCTGGGCCGCCTGGGCCACCTGGTCCTCCAGGACCTCCAGTTTCTGTGGGGCGTGACGTGAGTAATTAATGTTTTTAAAAATATACAAGTGCCTCATTTCTTGTGAGTTTATTTTGTTATAAAAATAGTATTTGTACTGGCTCACAATATTTAATTTGATCTACCTTAAGGGTTATGATGACGGCAGCTCAAGATTTCCCCATGGTTAGTAAATTCCCCATTTTCTAATCTAATCTAATGTTATCACATTCCAGTTTAGTTTAGCATGAAAATGTGTATAAGAATGTGTATATTACTTTGGATTAACTGAATATGTTAGATTTATATATATAATTTAACTGAATAAATGTAAATATATCTCCAAAATTTAATACCTCAGCTATCAAAGGGGACAAGGGTGAAAGAGGAGCACCTGGCATCCCTGGCTTGCCAGGTATGACACACCAAGCCTTTATAAGAAACTCCTATTAAGTGAAAAATTAAGTGAATATCTTTTTTTTCTAAACTACAAAATGTGAACATTTCAAATGATTTGAATGTCAACATTGTCTGTCATAGGTCTCACTACCACCTTTGACATTTATGCATTTAAGGTATGATGTTTACAAATGTATTAAAGTTTCCTGCTTACATGTAATGTTCTGCTAAATATATGCAACACATAGAAATTGTATTTGATTTTGTGATATGTTATGCTGTAGCATGAGATGAAGGGTGAGTTTGGTCCTAAAGGACAGAAGGGAGAGCCAGGAGCAGGTTATTATGGCCCTCATTATAGTGGAGCACAAAGTCTACCTGGAAGACCTGGACCACCGGTGACAGCACAGACATGCAACAATGCTTTTTAGCATTGTTCTTTTTTTTTGTTGACCAAATGTTTTGGGGGTTTTTTGCATAGGGCCCTAAAGGAGAATCTATTACTGGGTCTCCAGGACGTCCAGGGCCCCCGGGGCCCCCTGGAGCCCCAGGAATCGGTTATGATGGTCGCCCCGGTATTCCTGGGCCACCAGGTCCACCTGGACCCCCAGGATCGTTGCTGCCAGGTGTACACCAACCCTCACAGAGTAAGGAATTTACACGTTGTCACTCACATTTAAAAGATCTTTTTGGGTGCAGAGGGATTAAGATTTTAACCTGTTTCATGTCGTCATCTAATTTACTTTCTGTCCCCTTTTTCAGTCTTCACTGAAACTTTTTATCCAATAAATCCAAAAGCTGATACATAAAAAGAGTTTGCTTTTCAATTTAAATACAATTCCTTTAGCAATCAGTATTCCTGGGCCTCCTGGACCTCCTGGTCCCCCTGGACCCCCTGGACATTTACCTGGGGTGAGTTTAAACTATACTACTTCCTGTCTAGGCCCACTGATAACTTCTTTTCTAGTTAGTCGGTCTTCTTTTTTCTCAGGTTATGGTTTTGAGGTCTGTTGACACCATGGCTACAACGACTATCCGGTATCCAGAAGGCACGCTTATCTACGTAAAAGACAACAAAGAACTTTATATGAGAGTGCATGATGGCATCAGAGAAGTTATGGTAACTGTCTATTATTGTTTCTCCTTTTTTATATGTAAGAAGGGTGTAAACATAAGCCTTACTTTGCTATCCACACACATGCAAACAACAGCACATAAGAGGGATATTGTTCCAAAACAAAGGACTATTAGGTTGTGCACATGTGAGGAACACATCCATTCACCCATAGTCAGTGGAGCATCCTTTGAAAGGCTTTTACCCTCAAATGTGTGCTACCATAGGAGTGAAACGTGGAAATTTATGAATATTTTGGACCATTTATGTGAATTTTTGCACAGACAACACCACATGTGTGAATGGCTGGACATTTAAATAGAACAAGTAGAAGAAATAGAACATTTTGCAGAATGCTAGCAGCTTTTCTCAATTAATGGGCATTTCCAAACCTATAGCCAAGTGGCTAAAGTGGCCACTAATTAGCAAATAGAAGGGTGGAAAAGAAGGGCCAACATTAGCATTTTATTTAAATGTCACAAAAGCAAAACCAAAATTGTTTAATTGATTTACAAACAAGAAATTAACAAAACTGTAATTCATAGAAACTACTGAAATCCAGGCACCAAATGTGTATTTGTACAGTAGTTGCTGTTTTGTATCATGCATGTTAAATTTAGAGGTAAAATCATACCCTAGGTTCTATATTTCAATTGATAGATTATTATGTCTGATTTGTGGTTGTTTTTATTTCAGCTTGGTGAATACACCCCATTCCCCAAGGGTCTGGTGAGTATTTAGTAATTAATAAACCCTTTTACACAAGCTACAAATCAAGGGCAAAAATGTCACAAAGATTACTACTAAAGTTTCTGGATTTTTGCACACAAAATTTCACCAAGCAATAGTAAATATCACCATATCAATGAGATCAAATTATACCCAGTATGTCTCGTTAACTTGCTAAGCTTTTACACTTTTGGTTTCTAGGATAACCAGATGAAAGCAGTGGAGCCTCAGTATTACCCCACCTCTCCCCAACAAGGCCCTCCACAACCAGGAGCCCAGTACCCGGTGCCAGTTGATCCCAGACTTCAGCCATCATATGACCCACACCATAGATATCCATTCCCACACTACTATTCTCCAACCGACCCACTACAGTCTCCACCAGTCGACTCAACTTACCAGTACCATCCTGATTCCAGAAAGCACATTCCCAGCAGCCACCCAGATCATTCTGAATATCCTGACAGCAGATATGAACGTACACACCACCACAGGCCTGTCATTCAAGAGGCTAAGCTTCCAGTTCACACACACACATCAGGCCATGCAGTAAGTACCTTATTTAAATGAATTGTAATTGTGTGCTAGTCTGGTCATCTTTTTCCTACACCCCATGACGAATTTGCAACTAATTATATTATAGGAAGTAATTTGTGGCATACTATAAACAATCACACTGCTAATGGACTTGCTCAAAGGCATGCTTATAATAACTTTAAGTAAAAGATGGTTTTCACGGAAGCAGACTCTATACAGGAGGTAAGTAAAAACAGAATGCTATTTATTTTGCACAGTAATGAATGGAGAAGACGGGTCATGAGAGGTGAGCATCATGGATGCAGATTATTTCCTTTGTCAGGGCAGAGCAATAGTGACTTCTATTGTTTTTTTAACAGGATCGTAGAGCGTTGGAGACACAGGAGACACGCTAGAGCTGGGAAACAACCACACACACCACATAGACAGG
>JAUYWG010000039.1:6616228-6628659 GCA_034779775.1 Enteromius afrohamiltoni | reverse complement strand
CCGCACTAACTCCGGCTCTTTCCCCCCCAGCGAGGTGACATTCCATGTCCCAAGAGTCAGATTCTGTGTCCGAGGATGCCTACCACGGGCATACTGCCCTCGACAACATAGCTTCTAGGATGATTCAGGCACTTAAACCCCTCCACCATGGTAAGGTGGCGATCCAAGAAGAGTATTTGGTGGATTTGTTAAATCATTTTTTTAATTATTGGATTTAATATAAATGTTTGTATTTGTAGTGTGTACAAAATGTTAACTGTTGTCTATGTTTTTATTAGCATTACAACTCATCCCACATACTGTTAAAACATACCCTGCACTATGATAGATTGTAACAACTGCACCATTTCTATTTAACATTAAAGTTAAGGTAGGCAATTATTTCTAGTAATATTTAAATGTTTCTAGAAATAATTGTCCACCTTAGCTTTAATTGCCTCAGATCCTGATAGCAATTAATAATTTAAAAAGGGGCATTAACTGAAACCAAAATTCCATTTATATTTTGATATGGAAGAGGTCTTTGTGCTATAAAAACATCCGTTAAGATTCAGAACTCAACACAAGAAAATCAACACCTAATTCAACATAACTGCCTGTTTAGCCCCACCCACTGATTTACGAATGTAGTGTTTACAAGAGAGACAAATGCTCATGTCTACTCAGAAAACGGTAAAAAGTGTTGGGGTTACACTGGATTGTTTGCTTTCTTTGGTCCTCATCTTAGCCATATTTCTTGCTCTGCATTTTTTCATTTACGTAACATTGCTAGACTTCTTCACTCTCTCAACATAGTACTGAGGTGCTTATTTATTCCCTGGTTACATCTCGTGTTGATTATAGCAATTCTCTTTTATTTGGTATTCCTGAAAAACAATTTAATCGATTACAGTTCTAAAATCCTGAATTCAGCAGCTAAGATAGAAACTCACACACATACTTTCAATCACATAACTCCCAATCTTTTCCTGTTTGTTGTCCATTACCGTGTACATTACAAAATTCTACTTCTTACATATAAAGCTCTTCAAAATTTGGCACCTCATTATTTTTCAGATCTTCTTCCTTTGTACACTATTTTGCGCTGTTTGAGATCATCTTCTGCAGAGTTATTGTCTGCGCCAAAGTTCTTTTAGTGGTAGGGCTTTTAGTTGTGCCAAGCTAAAGCTATGGAATTCTTTACATTTGCACATTCGCCAGCTGGATTAAATTTCCCAATTTAAAGATAAAAACATACTAGTTTAGAATTGCTTTTTGAGCAAAAAATAACTGAGATTAATAGATGCTGCGTAACAGTAATGTTGCTAAATGTGAGTAACTGTTTTCATTACATGGTCACTATTACATTGTCTCTTCTTACATATTATTTAATGTGTATAAATTTTTTATGCTTTTTTTACCTAAATCACAGAATCTATCTCCATCTATGAGGAATGTATGCTGTCAAACATACACAACTATTAGGCAATCATAGCAGGGCACGTTGACATCCAAGCTTACAATCTGCCACACCTATTCAATAAGAGCATTCTGGGGTTAAGAACAGGACAGAAAATAGCTTATTACTTCTGAATTGTGATAGGGTTTTTTTTATTTGTTTTCACATTATACAGAACCAAAAACAAGAAAACACAAACAAAACAAGAAAAAAACACCCCTTTCCCAGAACACCAGATCTAAAGACAATATATAATCAAAAAACGTCCATAAATAGAATAAAAAAGAAAACATGAAATAAAGGTATGACACAAGTCCCTTCTCAAATTGTCATGTTGTGTGCATCCATTTCCTTAACAAGGCTTAAAAAAGGCTGCCAGACCTTATAAAATGTCCCAACAGACCATCTTATAGTATGCCTTATTTTCTCCAACTTAAAATGAGACAAGACTTCTCTTATCCAGTGATTATGAGTTGGTGGAATAGGGTCTTTCCATTTAAACAATATCAGTCTCCTAGCCAAAAGAGAACCAAAGGCCAACGTGTTAATTTGTCTTAAGTTGAAAATGGTGTTTACAGTTGCCACACCGAACAATACCAGAAATGGTGATGGTTCTACTACCTCCCCAAATGCCTCAGAAAGGGTCTCAAAAAAACTCATCCAGAACACGTAAAGCTTTGGACATGTCCAGAACATGTGCAGCATAGTAGCAGGAGCTTGCCAGATTAACAATTTTGATTTGTATTCCAGCATGTCTGATGCATATGGATGAAGAGAAAATTAATTTAATCTGAGATTGGCTCATTGTCTCCCATTTATTTTTTAGTAGGTTTAAAGATGCTAAATCATACATATTGAGTAATTCGTAGATATTGCTTATAGTCAGTTTTTCAACTGATTTACATTCAAAAATGTAGTCTATGTAGTTAACGTAGAGGGGGGGGGGGCAATGGAAAGTTGTTGGAATTCGAAGTTGCAAGTACCTGGGAATATGATGTTTCTGTACCAGCTGTTCAAAAGAAGCAACGTTTCCATCAATATAGAGATATTGATGGTTTTAAGCAAACATGGTTTTTCACAATTGGGGCAGTCTGTAATAAATATTTAAAAGAGAAAACCCGCCTAATCTGATTCCAAATTTGAATTGAATGTATAACCACTGGATTAGAAGTCAGACTAGAGATGGGCCTGTACAAATGGTAGTCTAGAACACAATAAAGCTTCTAATGAGGTCGACCCAACTGAAGACCGAGCATTGGCAGAGTATTTTCAAGCTAGAATAAATTGATGGAATGTTTAGGTTTCATTCAATACAAATTTGTTTCTTATTGACAGGTGAGCCACATTTCAAGTTAAATGTATTTTTAATATCTTGGACATTTTATTGAAAGTAGCCTAGTTTTCATTTAAATTCTTTTTCACATTTATAGACTCATAAGAGCTGTGTTTGTGATGTTTGAGTTGGAGGAAACATGTCACATGAAAGTGCCATGGCAGTTTGCAAAGGTTGCAATATTAAAGCTTAGCTAAGAGTTAACAAAATTTGTTGCATATCTCCCCCCTACTTTAAATCAAACAAATGCGCTCACTGAAATTTTGTTTATTAAAATGCATGATAATGTTCAGGTATTGAAAAGTATTAAGATATCATAAACCTCAACAGATCTCTTTTTAAATTTGCAGCAATAATCAGATTCAAGTCACTCAGGGTTGGGCATCTGAGTTGTCATTCAGTCGAGATACAGGCTTAGCATTATATTTCCGATGAGGAAAGGGGGTTGGAAAGTGATTGCATGGCAGATTATACCAAAGATCCTTGAACATGAACTTTATTTCTTTTGATTGGGCAGCTTTTCTCTTCACAACAGTCTGGAGCTTTACTGCATTGCCTATTTCAATGTGGAACAAATTTAATGCTCTATTTGTGTCATCTTCCCAGGGGCCATTGAATAGACAGCAGACTGCATATGACCCTCAATTATGCTCACAACCAAACATCAGAAACAAATATGTAAAGTTTTTTAACACAGAAAAAACTTTCCATTTTATGTTAATAAAGCTAGTGTTAGTGTTCTTATGAAAGAGCTTAAGGAAAGCCCAAAGGAATAAAGTATTGTCACTTGGTTTTGGAGCAATTACAATAAATAAGGGGAAAAAAACACATTATTTGCGGGGGGTTTATATATAAGTACAAGAATGGAGAATATTTTTACAATGACTGTCTGAACAGAGCGCTTTAGTCATAATGACTGAAGCATAATCCCTCCACAACTGTCCTAACATTGCCATAGATTTACTCTGGGTCACTTTAATCCATGGAGGAGAATGCTAAAACTCACTGCAATTCTGGGATGGCAGGAGCACAAAATTTAAAGTGTTGGAAGGGACATTTGGGCGACAACATATCATAATGGACAGTCTTAATTTATCCTTGTGTGCTATAGAATGTAAAGATCCTATCAATTTCAATCAGGGAAGTGGTCCTTGTTGCCATAAAGTTGGTACCTATTATACTCTATACCTTTGGTTTAAAACCCTGCTTTGTTTGGTGATGTGGGGCAGTAGGTGATTAGGAGATTTGCTACTCATTGTAGGAATAAATATCTATCATTATAACCGGGACACCCTCAGGGTAAAGAACACGCATGACACAGATGAGCACCATCCAATTGTTTTTGCTGAATCGCCAGGATGTTTGATTGGACAGATTTGGATATTTCACAGGAGGGGAAACCCCTGTGCCCCGCACCCATGGTCTCCTGACCTGCTTTCAGCATTTCAAAACTGTCCAAAGATCAAAACGAACCCCGAAATCACTTCAGTCCAATTGCGTTTTTGCCATCATTCCTTTCCTTGAGAAAGTCACGTGTTGTGACATTGTGTTCACATGACTCCATCTTCTAGCCAATTGGATACCACCTTTCAATCGGAGTTAACCGAGAAGATAGCCCGTCGTCCTGTTTTTATTAATCTTTTAGCAAACATCGAAAGTGGTGGCCATCTGTTTCCAGTAGCACCAAAGGTAAAGTCTCTTTTCAATCTTCTATTTTTATTGTTTTCTGAGAATGTTTCAGAAGGATGTTTTTGCTTTGAATATCAATTACTATATATGCATTTAAAATTTGAAAGGAAATTGATAATATGTAAGATATTTTTGATGTAAATTTTTATTACTTTTGATTAAGCACAAATATATACGTGTTGACGTTATACATATAGCAGGATATAGCTGATCCTGCTATAAATAGCACTACAAAATTTTTGTCTAGACATTGATCTACAATTTAGCCTTTAACATATCTGCTTTGAAACTAGTTTAGTTTTCTAGGCCGACCGCAGGTCAAACATATATTATTAATTCATGAATTGATACAACTATTGTTTGCCGGACATTGTTCGGAAATGGTTGGATTTGATTCTCAAAGACATTCCTAAATGAGTCACTACACCTAATTAAACAAATACAAAAGAACAATGCATGTCCATAGAAAAGTGTGTAGGCTGTCTCTTGGGGAAACTGGTCAATTAGATTTTGACCATTATTTCTTCCTCACTGCTGTCTGCACAACAATGTGTACATTTAACTAAGCTTATGTAAGATAATTTAATTATTGGGCAATTACAACGAGACTTGTCTATGGATATCTGGACCGTCTTTGTATGTGACAGATAGTTGAGGTGGCACTGCTTCGCATGAATTGACTTTAATCAGAACTGAAAATATCGGCACAGTCATTATCCTGATTATCATCCTCATAAAATAGCAATATCAATTCATGCTCTTGGATTTACTAGGGTGATTCAGGATATGTGGTTCTTTAGGGGATTTATATTTTAAAAATAAATCTTAGCAATCCGTGAATATGCAACATTTACATAAAAAAATGATTCAATTACATATTTGCAGAACTGACTATATTAATTTGCCATGTCTTTTGCATGAAAATGACGTGTAACTTTTTTATATGTCATAGCAGAACCTCCTCTGAAATATTTGTTTGCAAAATAAATCTTTGCCATGTGTTATATTTCTTGGTTGAATCACAAATTTGAGAAAATTATTTAGTTTTCTTGTTACTCTTCTTGAAATTCAAACTTATAAGTAGGATTTATTAACTTTAAACCACCTCCCTAAATGTGTTTAGTTTGCATTCGATCACAATAAGCTCTTGTTTATTCCTATGAAGTTCGGCATATTAAAAGTAATTTTTGTCACCACAATGCGATATGATATTATAGGACAATAATAAAAAATAATGTTATGAGAAAATTATACAATAATAATAATAATAATAAATAATAAAATAATGTGTTCCAAGTGAGCCAGTTACTAAAAACAAATAAGAATACACATGTATATAATACAAATAAAGTGGTCTATCTTTAATGGATTCATTGTTAATATCTTCTTTCTGTATGTAATGCAGTTCATGGCTCAGTAGGTTTAAATAAGAGACGTCACTCTTTGCTGGAACTAAACCTCAGTCGCAGTGCAGAGTGGGAAGACCCTCTTCTAACAATTCATTTTTCTACATTGAGTGCCGTGCAGAGATGCGCAATGGAAACGGGGGGAGCTTTTTCTGAGCATTGCTCAGCCATGCACAAAGCGTGCTTAATTTGATAGCCGCTACAGAGGAAGAGGCCAGAAGCTCTTTAGTAGAAAGCTTGACCCACTTTCCCAATCAGATGTCATAAGCAATGCTGCTCTTACAATGCTGTGCACAGGCCAAAATCACTGTTGATGCCTCTGAAATTAGTGGGGGTGCTTAAACTGTGAACATACTGTAATGTGTAGGCCACAGCAACTCAGGTAATGTGTATTATACCACCGGTATACTGGAAGTACATCAGACTAGTAGACTACATGGTTTAATAAATTATTACTGTGTATTTCGTGATACAATACAATTACCTTTTTATAAATGTATATATCAGTTTTTTCTGCATGTACTGTAAATGGAGCAAGTGATGCATAATAGCAGCTGTCCGCAATCACTAATGTAGACTCAGCTTTTTTCATTTCACTAATCTTTGGCTTTATGAAACTTATCCTAGACCAGCAGTTACAGACAACTTTATCCTATAGTAGCAATGGCATTTTTTCACTATGAATTCTCTATACGCAAGCTGTGGTCACAAACCAATGGTTATGCATGAAAGCAGAATATTCCAGATTCAAGCAGCAAATTAGAAAACTTTGATTTGAAAAATCGTTAACACTTTATAATAACTACACATTATGAATCATTAGTTAAGCATTAGTACATAGTCAGTTCATCCTTTATAAAGCATTGTTCCAACATTAATAGTCATTAGTAAGCGGTTTATAAATGCAGCTATAAATGTCTTGTTCTTGGTTAATAAGCATATCTAAATGTACAAAGGAGATTTAAAGGCTCAGTTATCTTCCATCTTCTTATATCAGAAGAAAAAAGGAAACACAACAGAGATATGCAGAACTATTCATTTTGAGATTCAAAAAAATATGAAACCGTACAACTGCACAAAATGAATATTATTTTTTTATGAAACTAAAGGTTTTTTTTTTTATTTATCAAGTGTACAGTTGTACAATATTATTTTTTTACATCTTAAAAAAAATATGTCTGTGTTCTGTATCCCTCTTTGTTGTGTTTAACTCTTCTGTTTAGAAGAGTCTTTACATCTGCTTTATAACCTGACTTAATCATGAATTACAGCAGGAACATGTGTTAATAAAGCATTTATTAACACACACTGAACAACTATTATCATGTGTCTAAATAATATTTATTAATGTAAATTTAAATAATCTATTAATAATTTACTTATACTTCGTAAATAATCTTATTAAACACTAACAACTCCTAAATTACTGCTTTGTAAATAACAATAATTAAAAAAAAAATGATAAACTGATCATTAATAAATTTATTAATGCCTAATAATGTTGGAGCAATGGTTTATAAAGGATGAAATAAGTACTTACTAACGCTTAACTAATCATTCATAGTGTGTAGTTATTATAAAGTGTTACCGAAAAATCATTGCTCTGGTGAAAATTTATGGTGTGCATTGGCTGTGATTCAGTCAGTGAGATCTGCATACTTACTTACTTATTATTTAATGAAAATAAGAAACTTGAAAAACTGAATTCAGCATTGTTTAAACATCTGTATTATTGCATGGACTTTTGTATCAGTTTGTGTGTTCTTGTGTAGAAGTGATGAAAAGATAAAAAAAGAGTTCGAAAAAGAGAATGCATTTGCTAATTTGACATGCCTCAAACATGCCTCAAACGCTGCCATATGTGACCATTTTGTTTTATCACATTAGACAGAAGTGAAACTCTAATTAGACATAATGCAAAAACAGCTCCTGTCCACACTCTCTTTAGTGTGTCCTTTCCTCTGAGACATTATGGATGCAAAAGTATTTCAGACCTGATTCATCTATGATCCCCTTGGCGCAAAATAACGCCATCTGTTTTAGCCTGATTGGCCCTTAGGAAAGGGTCTAGTATATAATCCTCCCTCATGATTAATCGCTCATCCCACTGTTACCATTTCTTTCTTCAAAAAAAAAAGTATATTCTGTTCAACATGCTCTTGAGCTTTTAAGATTTGAATTAATCACAAATTTCTTGGCATTTGAGAAATGAATACATCAACATATGTTTCTATATCTTTCAACCTCTTCTTTAATACAACCAAGGTTTATTTATTTGCCATCAGCTTCTGGTCTTCTAGGTCTGGCATGACCGTAGTGGATTTCTGTAGATTATTTTTGCTGTTAAAACTAGACATCAACCCCTGGATTTTGTTAATCTGGATTAAAGTCTTTATGTAATCTGGTGTCCAGTGGGAGATTGGAGGACATCTGGCTGTAGATCTCATCCATCTCTCTCTGTGCCCTGCTACCTCTGCCTGCTGGTCTAACATGCAATTCATTGTACATTTAAAAAATGTCGTTTTCTGAAATTAGTTCATTTTAACAGTCTATTCTATCTAATTTAATAAAAGCATTTTATCCTATATACATATTATTGTTTATTTGCACCAGTCAACTGAGCTGTGAAATAATGCAGCCACAAGAAAATGATGTCCTGACATGCTGATAATCTTTGACTGGCTGATGACATTACTGTAATGCACACGATCCCTTAATTAGTAACTATACTGTATCCTATATTTTATGCTTTTGCACAATTACTTAAAGAATATCATGTTATGACTTCAAAACAATATTAATATGCTGGGATATTGATGCTTTTGAACGCTAGCATCACACATATCCAGCTTCATATACATCATAGACACTAGGTTTGTTTGGTAGCTCACGGAGTAGAGAGACATACTTGAGAGGCGAAGAGCACCCGTTTGAATCACATGTAACTATGGTTTTTCCAAACCAGTGTAAAAAGAAGTAGAAATGGCACGGTTGCCTCAACAAATGCCTTTTTATATCAGCAAAAGCAGTAAGGCACAGTGTCGCACAAAAAGTGCACAGAGGGCTTGTTTACTTTGTATATTGTATTTTTTTAATAAATAGGTATTTCGGTTTTTCAATGTATTAAACTCTCGATGCTAAACAACCAAATCTGAAACCTTTGTTTCTCCAATTTTGACACTTTGAAATCTAAAAGTCATATTTACAAAATGGAAAAAAAAAAGTGCATTTTACTCAAATATTACTACAAATTCACTAAACTGAAAATGCTGTAATCTCAGTAACTGATTATATCAAGAGTCTTTAAACCGAATGAATTAAGAGTATAGATTTCTAGGTTCCAGCTTTGCTTTAATAATAGAATAGCATGAATCATGTCTTTTTGCTAAATATGAAAAGAGGGGATATTTGTTAGCTTTTAATGTTCTGTTATTTTGAGACTTAAATGAGTTTCTGTTGTGTCTGAGTTTTATGCTGAAGAGTATAGAGCCTTTTTTTGGTTAATAATGCGCCAGTGAACAGTGAGCTATTTATACTGATTTATTTAAAAAAACAATAACTACACTTTCTCGTAGGTTAGTCTCTTGGTTAGTTATGTAAGCACATGCATATGTGCTAGCTATATTTAATTTTAAAGATTTTACTAGCTAATCCCAGATAAACTAAGTAACCTATTTGAATGGTGTCTTTAGTTTAATTGCATATTTAAGGGGATTCATATTTTCCACAAGTAATTATTTAGAGTCTCAACGAAATGTTTGCAAAATAATTAAAATTCATTAATGGTAATGTAAAACAACAGCCAGCCATCTCTTAATACTGCTTACCCATGTTTTTTGTGTGTCTGTATATTTGGTGGCACATTATCATCAAAAACAAAACTAATTCACTTCATCCTGAATGGCTCTCTTGTCAGTAGAAAATAAAGACTCATATGTTCACTTCCACTACATCCAGATATGAGACATTGTTGTCATTACAGCTGAGTATGGAAAAAGTGAATGGATTTTTTTTTTTTTATCATTGTAGGGTGATTGTTTTCACTCACTACTAAGATATTTATATGCAAACACCAAGTTAATTTTTAATCCAATTTAGGACTTAATAAGAACACTTCCACTTTAGGAAGTATTCTTATTCAGTGTGCTCAAATGAAATAAGTACACACTGCACATTATTGGTTTTTAAACCTTAAATGGATCGACGGTTAACCAATTCCTTGAAAATGAAATGGGTCATCCCAACTTGTTGGGTTGTACGACACATCTGCTTTTGTTTAAAAATGAAAATCTTAATATGTAAGGTTTTTATTTTTAATTTTTTTGCTCCTTTTAAATTTTTAGGTGACTGTGTGGTGACCACCGGCCCCTGCATTCCTCAACTGATCCTGTGAGTTCCTAACTAATTCAACCAGTCCTAATTCCTCACCATGGAGCCCAACAAAGTTCAGTCTGAAGGAGGTCTCAATGTCACTCTGACTATCAGACTCCTCATGCATGGCAAGGTAAAAGAACAACATGCCTCTAATCTAAACCTTCCACATTGTTACTGCACCATATTAATCATTCATTCCACCAATCAAAGAACAGATATTTCTTTGTGTTATGCACCCATGTGTTAGCCAAGTTTGTTACTACAATAAACACATTATCTTTTTTAATACTGCAGGAGGTTGGCAGCATCATAGGCAAGGTAAAAAGACACATTAAGCCACCAAGGCTTGCTTGCAAATGCCTGAGTTTGTAAAAGTCTCTTTTTAAAATTGTACATTAACATTAACATGTGTATTTAATCCAAAATATAATTATTCTATACAGAAAGGAGAAACTGTGAAGAAGATGCGTGAGGATGTAAGTAACATTACAAGTAATTTTAGTTGCTGTGATAAGTGTCCCATGGTTATTAACAAACAGTGCCAACTTATTTCTACAGAGTAATGCACGCATAAATATTTCAGAGGGGAATTGCCCAGAGCGAATAGTTACCATCACAGGACCCACAGATGCCATATTCAAGGCCTTTGCCATGATTGCATACAAGTTTGAGGAAGTATGAGACCTTTTTCTAATTAAAAAAGTTAGTAAAACCCAAAAAGAAACAAATTTAAATTGTAACGCTAATAGTACTTGATGTTTTGGTTCTACATAGGATATCATTAACTCTATGAGCAATAGCCAGGCTACTAGTAAGCCTCCAGTGACTTTGCGTTTGGTGGTGCCGGCCAGTCAGTGTGGCTCTCTAATTGGGAAAGGAGGCTCCAAGATTAAGGAGATGAGGGAGGTATGTTTAATCTTATTTCTTTATGATCCGCATATTTCATAAAGGACATCAAGTATTTAAAAGACAGAATGTTATTGCTACTTCAGGACAACAGCAAAACTATCCTTTTTAACTTGGATTAAACAAGATGTATGGTAGTGCTTTATTCCAAGGGTTTCTATCCTCGCTGAATGTAATGTGATTGTTTTCCAGTCTACAGGGGCTCAAGTGCAAGTGGCTGGAGACATGTTGCCCAATTCTACTGAGCGGGCAGTCACTATCTCAGGTGCTCCAGAGGCCATTATCCAGTGTGTGAAGCAGATCTGTGTGGTCATGTTGGAGGTAAGGAACAGACAAATGCCAATTGTTTTGAGGTACAGTTCACCCACCTCTGTCATCTGTGGACAACTCTCAAGTTACAAAAAGCTAATGTAATGAACAGATAGAAATATAACACTATATCCACTTTCAGATCAAATCCAAATATTGATCAGCACATGCAGGATGTATATATCAAATATTACAACATAAAGCCCAAACTAATGTCAAACTTCATTGACTTGTTTTGGTCACCATATAAGCATCTACTGCATCTATTACATTCTGTTATATTATAGTGTGTCCTCACTTTTCTATCTTTATTTGACCTCCACTGACCTTTGCCAGTCCCCACCCAAAGGTGCCACAATTCCATACAGGCCAAAGCCCGCAACTGCTCCAGTCATCTTCTCTGGGGGCCAGGTAAGAGCAGACACTCTGACAGCACCAGCCACAGCCAACCTCAGCCTGTTACTGCAGCATCAGCCTCTGCCTGTAAGTATGGTCGATAAACACATTAAGTACAGACATACAGTACAGTACATACAGACATACAGTAGAACTAGTATATTAAAATAAACTAGAGGGAGGTGAGCCATTTGCTTAGATAAATTCTCATCTTAAGTTTCATGATATTTAATTCCTCGAGGTGATAAATGTAAAATTTAATTATAGTCTTTTTGGATGGACGAATGACTTGATGCAAAATAATCTATAAAATTTACAGTAATAAAAAGCTGTGGTTGCCAGAATTTACCGTAAAAAATACATGAATTGAATAACTTTTACATTTACATTAATTTACATTTACATACCATGATTTCATTTTTTAACTTATATCCACCATATTTCTGACATAGTATCTCATTCAAAGACTGAGCAAACTAAAACAAAGTTGTTTTCCCTTAATGGACATGTGTTCCACATGCAATATTTGATTATTATTAAACATAATTACAGCAATTATAGAAAAAATAAATATATATAT
>JAUYWG010000039.1:6552234-6574261 GCA_034779775.1 Enteromius afrohamiltoni | reverse complement strand
CATCCGAAATGCCAACTCCATTACAACCTTCAAACGACTGCTGAAAACCCACCTCTTTCAATACTACTTGACATCTTGACAATCTTGGCACTTCCTAAGTTGTTGTTCGCCTCTTTAGGACTAATTGCTGCTGTTTTCCATTTAGAATGTTCGCCATTACTGTTTCCATGACGACGCGTCTTGCTTACCACGTGACATACCGCAAGCACAATAACGCTGTAAGGCAGATGGATTGCTTTTATTCATTTTTTTTTCTTTTTTATTTCAAATATTCACAAACTTGCTTACAGTGTCATGAACAATCTGATATTCCGATTCACAAATATATGTAAATAAGTGTGTTTTGTCATTTATACACCTTTATAAATGTCAGTCAGATTTACAGCACGCAAATTCATCATTTTTTTCCGAAATACATGATGGTAGTGAAGATTAGAGTAAACTTTATAGTCACTTCAACTATGTGTATCTGATAGGAATAAAACACATCGGCAAACTAAATTTTTATGAATTGTTAATGTTGCTTCCATAGACATCTTTGTATATTTTACAAGCTCTAAATATATTGTTTTACTAGTAAATATGCATTATGTGGTTAAGAACACTGTATAGCTGTGATAATATGATAAGTACAGTGCACGTCTCTCCCTGGCTCAGCACAAGCAAACTTGCGAAAGCTCAGTTTGAATTTGGCAGTTATGCAACGTCACTGAACGTTCTAAATCCCATATGTGGGACCGTACTGCCAGGGGTAAACCACTCAAAAGGTTAAGCCAAACCAAAAGACAAAATTTCCCTTCAGAAGCTGTCACGTTCAGGCTTGTATGAAGTGGTTTCTTGGCTAAAAACTCAATTGGATAACAAAATGTGTTGGGAAATGAAACCTCTGGCCATTTTGTCGTATTTGGCCAGTCACAGATACCGTACTGACAGTCTGACTCAGTATGACACAGTACCCCTTCAGTCGAGTTCACTTCGATGTTACATATGGGATCTCGCGTGAGAGTCCAATCGCCTTCGAGTCTTTCACAGCCAGGTGCACCTTATCATGGCGTGAGTATAAGAGGGCACGGCTGGATTGCACATGCAGCTTTTTGCTTCGGAGCACTCGCCAGGCATTTCATGCTGTCAGTCTACTGGAGGATCGTCGGAGAATCGACAAGAAAGAAAAAGCAGTTCCTTCTCAAGTTCAAGCTCTCTCGCCGCTGCAACATCAACTGGGCCATTGACAGTGGGGCTCACGAGTTCGGTAGCCTTTTTAAAGGCTGTAAGCAGCCAAACCTTTGCTCTCCAGCGAGCGGACCTCTTCCTGAGTGCACGCGGTGCCGAGTGAGGTCCTCCCTGGGCAACCAGGCTGCACAAAAAGAGCAATTCTATCCCGGTTTCATAGGTGTTATTCGGGATATCTACGCGACCGTGCGTTTCTGGGTGCGGAAGTTTCCTTACTTCCTCAGACAGGCATGATTGTTGCCTCACGTGCTTGGGCCAGGAGCACTCGTGCATGAGTCATGCGTCCACTGTGTGTGCATGACCATCGCTACCTTGAGGTCTCACCTCTTATTCGTTAGACGGCTTCTCGTGCGTCCTCCCCATTGTCCAGTGAGCCGTAAATGTTTCTTAGCTACTACGGCGAGGGGCTTGGGGGACCTCACAGTGACTGTGCAGAATGTCTCAGAATCTCCCCCTCGGTGCATTTCTTCCCGGAGGTGCATGAGGAGTTGACCAGGTCGTGACCAGCCCCGTGCTCGTCACGCCTGCCCACCAGCTCCTCTCCCCTCTCCACCCTCGATGAGGGGGCAGCCAGGGGGTACGAGGCGGTCCCATAGGTTAAGCATGCCGTGGCAGTACATCTGTGCCTGCGCGGCGCAGCTTCCTGGCGTGGTCCGCCGCGTCTCCCGTCCAAGGCGTGTAAAGTCTTGTCCACTCTCACGGCGTGGACTTATCATGCCGCTGGGCAGGCTGCCACCTCTCTGCACGTGATGGCCACACTCCAAGTGTTCCAGGCCAAAGCGCTGAAACATCTGCACGAGGGTGGATCTGACAAGGGCATGATGAAGGAACTCCGTGCCGCATCCGACTTTGCTCTTCGGATGACGAAGGTTGCTGTACGAGCCCTCAGTCAGGTGATGGCCACCGCAGTGGCCCAGGAATGACACCTCTGTATCAACCTTGTTGAGATGGTCGACGTTGACAAAGCTCACTTTCTTGACGCGCCCATCTCTCACAGGTTGGCCTCTTCGGCGACACTGTCGAGGAATTTGCCCAGAAGTTCTCGGCAGTTCATTAGCAGGCTGAGGCCATCAGTCACATGCTGCTGCGCCAGGAGTACACAAAGCCCCCGAGCACCCAGCCTGCTCGTCGCTGAGGGTGTCCCCCCGCAGCACCAAAACCAGTCCCACCTGCTCTGACGACAACATCTGCGCCCCCATCCCCGGAGGAGGGCCGGGGACAACAACATCAGTCCACTCTGGACGCTGACCCACCCATGGATGCCCCGAGGTCTCCATCTAACCACTCTACCACTTACCACTGTTTTCTCCTCAGATGCAGACCCGGAGCACTGGATCGCCAGTGCGGAAACCAGCGGAAAAAGGTAAGGAAAAGACTCGCCCCCAGGACGTTCAACCTTCCAGGTACAGAGGCATTCTCTACACCCGTGTTCACTCAGACATGGATGCTGCTGTCCTCAGTGCTGAGGTTGCTGTCCTATGCAATCAAGCCTGTCCCTCCAGCCGAGATGAGGTCTGGATTTTACAGTCCTTACTTCATCGTGCCCAAGAAAAGCACTGGGCTGAGAGAAAATCCTGTACCTCAGGGCCCTGAACCGGTCCCTTATTAGGCTGCTGTTCAACATGCTCACGCCGAAGCGCATACTGACATACATTCAGCCCCAGGATTGGTTCACAGCCATCGATCGATGCTGTTTGCGTTCGAGGGTCGAGCATATCAGTACAAGGTTCTCCCATTTGGCCTGTCCCTGTCTCTGTCTGCCTTATGGTAGATGGGCATCCGCATCCTCAACTACCTCAACGACTGGCTGATGTAAGAGTTGTAACGACCACTTGTAAGAGTTGCGGCACCCTTCTTTCCTCCTGTTGAACTTATTTGCATAGTCCAAACACAAAGTTAGAAAAGTGTTACTAGTGCATTTCTCACTTACCAAACCACATCCAGATTTCGTTTAGCAATGTTACGAACACATTAAGTCCAAACATGTTGGAAGAAACATGGGGGGAAATTCCTCCCGTACCATTTTCTGCTATTGAGACTAACCATTTTCGAGTGTTTGTGCAAAATTACACATTGAAGGAAAAGGCCATACCAACGTACTGTTCTAGCAAGAGACTATGCTACTGACACTGTTAGAAAGACAAAAAGTGTCCCAACCACCCATAGGGTAATTGATGATTAATTATTTGATTTTGGGAACCACAGGAGTGGAGGGACCATCTTAGTCAGAAGTTGTCACAGAGGGTTAACGTGTTCTCTTTCTCTGATTGAGACGTATAGTGAAGGGAGTTGAACATAACATACAATGGCGAGATGACAAACCATTCCGTGAAAGCTTTTGACCGTTAGCTCCTGCTGACGTAGAGGATGTCCGGCATCACTTGAAAGACTTAATGACAACAGTAATTGAGAAAGAGTCTTGGGGCCTCATGTATCAATGCTGTGTACGTACAAAAACTCTTCGTATGCCAGGTTTCACGCTCACTTTTAGATTTACTAAAAATGGAATTAACGTGAGAATGTGCGTTGGTCCACGCCAACTCCATGTCTGGCGTACGTGTATTTCTTGTGCGTGTTTGTTTTATGTTCATTGGCGACTCCTAGAGGCACTAGGAGTATTACACACTACAAAGTATTGAACACAGAACATATAAAAACATTTGCAAATGTACACAACCCTTAGTCTATGCAATAGCATTGAGAGTGTTTACATGGACTCTCTTAATGCGATTATTATGAGATTTTGACATTATTGCGATTAAACTTTACCTCATGTAAACACAATACTTAGATTATAATAATGCAATTATGCTCATATTCGCAGCAAGCATAATTGTATTAATATAGGAGGCCAAGGGAATAAAAATATACAGACATGTAAACACCTTAATTGAAATATTGCCGCTCTGACCAGTCTAACTACTGTTTCGGCTATTAAAATAGTTAAACACAAGGGAATAGTTAAACACAAGGGAAGCTCAAGACCAGGATTTTGTTATTAGTGTTGTCAAAAGGGCAGTAGAGACAGGCCAGGCAATGCCAGTTGGGAAAGATAATGATCCAAATATCAAAACCCTAAAAACAGCAGTGGTCAAAATTCATCATCAGAGATAATGTGCTTTACAGGGTAGTTAACGCACTAGATGAAAAGTGGTGATCTCATTTGGTGTTACCTAAGGAATACTAGCCTCAGCCTCAGATGTCATGCCCATGCATCAGGCGTTGGCTAAACAACTGATGCATATGTTTAGGAATGTCGAAGTCATCAAATGATAGGTTGAATTTTATCAGATTTTCAGGAGACGGGAGTGTTGCGTTTATTTTTGGTCCGTCGGGAAACAAAGCACAGACATGTGATTTAAAAAAAAAAACAGTCTGCCTGCCTGTTTACATGAGTAACAATAAGCATTTATTAAGATCAGTTAAGCGTTGGATTCTCAAAAGTATGCATGGTTCCCAGCAGATCCAGTTTTACTAGTTGTGCGTCCCCTGCTATCTATTATGGAAGATCAAGTGAAGTACCTAACTGAAAAGGGGATATCAAACATGAAACAACAGACGCTAACGTTGCAGCTGGCCGATTCAGTATTGTGTTTGGTCCTCCAGAACTGCTTGTGGGTGTTAAAAAAAAAGTGGAGAGATATGCTTCTAACAGATGTTTACTGAATGTTAACAGATGTTAACGAATTGTGACGCTGAACGAAACAAACTGTGAACTGGTTTGAGATGTTGGTCAAATGACCTTATAGGCGGGCCTTGACCAAAGAATGCGGCTATGAATTCAAGACCTTCAGCCGCCAGTCTGAAGGTCTGGCTACGTGAGAGTAAAGGAATACTGACTGCTGGTCTTGAGGTTACTCTATGAACATAATGGTAATTTGGGGGTTGAGAAGACATTGGATCTCCTGAAAGAAAGTTTACAGATACAGCAGTCCTGTAGACATACCCAACTCTCCCTCTAGTTTAGAAAATGAGATGTGCTATGGTTATGGTGATGGGTGGCACAAAATATCGGGTCTTTCTAGAAGAAAGTCTGAACTGATTTATGGTGATACAGTAGAGACAGTCAAAGATGTGTCTTCAGTGCATGAGCAGGGTGATCTAGAGGACAAATTAATGGTTGTACTGCCTAAAGAGGATGGGGAGCCCTCAGGGTCAGTTTAAGATGGCCCAGCTATGTTAGCATCAGAAGGGGGAGACTCTCCTGTTTCAAAAGATTCTGACAAAGTAAATCAGATAGACCATATAGACTGAGAAGCAGGGTAGAACCAGCATGCCACCTTAGTTATGATGCACCAGGAAAACCCACTGATCTATCATTACATTAGTCTATCGTTGGCTGGTCATTAGGATTAGTTCTAAAGCATTTTACATTGAAGCACCTTGTATGAGGGGTAAAAGCATACATGTTTCTTCAAAAGAGTAACATGGCAATGTAGTGATCTGAGGAAATTTGGTCTAATGGGGGTAAGAAGACCGTCAGAAGAGAGAGGGTATAACACTGCTACCTGAGTATTATCAAAAAGTGTTATATATTTGTTTTGTGTGTGTGTGTGTGTAGTTATGTAAAAGTTGGTAATAGGTGTTATTTCTTTAAGAGACTCGCTTATGCCCCGTTCACACTATCAGCAAAATCTGTCGCTGCATGTCACCAAAGGCTGGTGATGAGGTCGCTGGTGGGTTTTCACAGTAGCAGTTTTCATTACTGGTTTCTTAGTAATGTCATTGTTGACAGCAAATAGGACATGTACACATCCGGTCGCTCACGGCTGCTGTAGCTCTTGTTGAATTCAACAAATAAAAAATGAGTATGGAATGAGTTCTGTACCATGCAGAACAATTTAGCTCACTTAATCCTACTTTCCAGAAAAAAATATTTACAACATGTTTACTGCAGAAGAACCATTAACTTTACTATGGGTTTCTACAGAAACTATAAGTCATGGTCACATGGTTGCAGTGAAACTGTGGTAAATTTTGGACTATTGGTTTACTACAAAAACTAAGGTTCATTTTATAATTACTATGGTTTTACTAAATAAACCATTGATAAACCATGATAACTGTAGTAACACCATGGCTCTTTTGTAGTTACTATGGTTTTACTATTAAAAAAAAACTACGGTCAAACTGTTAATTTGTAGTCACTGTAGTTTTACAACAAAATCAGTTAAAAGTTAAACCTTCAAAAAAAAAAAAAACATGGTTAATTTTATAATGGTCTGTCAAATGAACAAGAGAAGAGAGTGTCATATGAAATTGATCCAAAAATCTCTGGATTTTAGGCCATAAAATATTTCTATTTATTATAAATAAATAATATTTCTTCTATTTTATGTTTCAGTGGACTAGAGGTACTAACTGAGCTGCTAGAAAGAAAAGATGTGGGAAAGATTATAAAAAGGTTTCTGATTATGTACACTGTTTAATGTTATGCCATTACATCAACATAAGATTGAGCCTCACCAGTACTATGAGCTCAACAGGTCAAGCACTTCAGCACTCCTTTGTGTCCTTAAAGTGGGCATTGAAAATGGATGGACTTAGATCCAATAAAAACCATATCTAAAATTTGAAATGGACAAGCAGTGACTTTACCAAAAATGAGCATTCAGTCCCTGCCTTGTATCATCACTCTTATCAGTGAATCAAAGAGTGAAGCCAGAGTGTGATCGAGCTTGTACTGTCACTATTTAAAAAAATATTGAATAAGTCAGCTTAATGCTCTTAAATCTCACTCATATTATTGTTGTGGTATGTATCACAGTGACATGATCCTGGATCATGACATCGTTGACCTGGGCTATAGAGCGGACTGGTAGACTAGAAAGTATCAGTGGAGAATTAGCAGGCTTGCACCATAGAGCAGTGGATGAGACCATGGCCCATAAAGCAGTGAAGCGATGGTGATTCCCATGAAGAATCATATTCATATATAGTGAGTGGAGATGGAGACTACCAGGATAGAGCTGGTGAAGGGTATGGGCACCACTGCAGAGCAGAAGATCAGGGGGAAACATGGATGATCTCCTTGGCTGTGACAAAGTGGGTATGGACAGCTTCCAAATCTGACGTAGCATCTGTGGCACAAAGACTTTAGAGATGATTGATCATAGTATTGCTATATATCAATCATTATAAATGATTGCAGTATGGAAAGCTTGCAACCAATCCAATTTGATCTTATAATCCAAGCCGTATTTAGATACCTACATTCACACCAATATTATTTCAAGGAAATTAATTACAATGTTCAGATTAATCGCCTTGTACAAATTATTATACATTAACAGGAACAGGACAGAGTTGCCAAGTCTGCAGTTTTACCATAGAATTTGACTATTTTTATACTGTTGCCACAGGCTTTTATCTGATGAGGTTAAAAAGGAAGACAGATATCAAATATATTTTAGGTAACAAGTAAAAGATGGTACCACGGAAATGGTACAAAGAAGATCTGCCTATGAGAGAAGAGCGGTTTCAAATAGTAGCAGAGGTCACAAAAATGAAAGTACAATTAGACTGCACAAACAAGTCTTTAAGAATAAATGGAGCAAATTGTCTGTAGAAAAGCTTGCATAAGTGTAATGTATGAAAGACTTTATGCAATGTAACGTTTGATTTATTTTTTATTATTTTAATTTTTTCTTGTAGGTTACACTATGCCTAACAACAAAAAACAATAATTAAAAAATTAAACTGAAAATTGTCATACTGTAAATATGTTTATAATTAAATAAACTGTAACTGGTTAATATGCGCAATGTCCAAAGTTGATGACTTTGGACACTGCAGATAAACCACTGCAAAAAGGACATGTTATGACTTTCCTGGATAACACTTTAATTTAAATAGTCCACTTTAGACATTTTACCAAGAGAAAGTAACTCTGCAACTACATGTCAAGACTAGCAGTCTTTAGAGCAGCCTAATTTAACAATTTATTTTGACTGGTCCACAACATACAGACCACTAACTTTGCAATCAGTCTATGTCAACTTATTCTGCTAACCCTAAACCTACCCAAACAGTCTACTCTGAGAGTATGTAGTTGCAAATTAATGATAATTAGTTGACATGTATTTGTGTATTACAAAACAACAACAACAAAATATATATATATTATATATATATTAAATATTATATTTATTTCTCTGCTATTTGCCCTCTGCCATCCGCTCGTTAACAATGGCTCGGTCTTAATATAACTGATTAAATGATGGCCGTCGACTGAACAAACAATTGTTAATATACTTTACAATTGCGACATCTTCTGGTGGTGCAACAAGGCTCTCTTAAACGAAACTTTCTCCAGAGGGTCAAAACGTGTCAATCCTCCACTGTTGCATCAGTGCATCACTCTTTATTCTCTATTGTATGTTTTTATTCAAGCCCCATATCCTGAGTATAACTAAGCTGACTTATGAACACTATTGTTCCAAATCACTGGTTTAATTTGATTTTATTCATTAAGAGAATTAAGTCACGTAATGGAGGAAGAAACAACAACATCAAAAAATGAATGAATAAATAAATCTGGAAACAAAAACGGTGAATTGCTAACGACCCGCCAAAACCATCTGGCTGTAGACTATGTGTTAAAAAGCGCGCTCCTGGCAGATGTGAGTCTATGCGCGTGCCCTACATAGTCTTGTCGCGCGTCACGCTCTCTTTGACAAGTGGAAGATGCACGCTGGCGCCCTACAAACCTGACCAACAAGATCAGCTCGCGAATTGCACGTGAACTGTTAACTGACCGCTAAAGCATTCGTCGTTTATATATATATATATATATATATATATATATATATATAAAATTCATTAATATTAAAAATAAATTTAATTCAGCCTTCGTTGAAAAAAAAAACAAAAAAAACCTTTGTATAGGTCTTAGGTCCTTAACGTGGATATTTAGTAAAGATGAAGAAAACTACTTCGCATCAAGGTAAGATTTTATCGTACAAGCATGTATAATTTTTTTTTGGTTGTTGGGTAAACAGTTGGATCAGAATGTATATATTTTTCCTTTCTTTGCTTCTTACCAGCTTGTGTTATAAAGTAGTTGCTATCTCTAGGTTCTCTTCCTTCACTTTATTGGCTTCTTACAATCTGAGAGCTCTATTAATATACTTAAGCATGAGGCCAGCAAACCTCTATTCCTAAATGCAGAAGTCACTTGGTAAAAATGTTAAAAATAGAGGCACACATACATATACATGTACATACATATGGCTCTATTTTCACCTACCATTTAAGTGACTTCTGCATTTAGGAATAGAGGTGATATGACAGATGTGACTAATGATTGATATGGCTCTAATTTTCACCTACTAATTTTCTGCATTTAGGAATAAGGACTTTTGCAATACATCATACATACGTGTGTTCATACGTATTTCTCTGAATGCAAAAGTAAACTTTGAAATACATTTTTAATTTTATATTATTAAAAGTCTGTTCTTGATTTTAGTGATTAAACTTTCATGATCAAAAAGCTGAATATTCTGGTCCTGCTTGCAAAACTATGTCAATGGCAGTTTTTAAATACATAAATGGACTGTCATAACTGAGCTGTCCCTCCAACTAGTGGTCGGCTAATATACATTAAGTCACTAGTCCTGAGTGTGTATATTTTATATTGTTAAAATTGGCAGAAGGAGATCCAGGGAACTAGATAGTTGGTTGCTTCAGTAACAAATATTATACCCAGAAAGCTTTTCTAAAAAGAACTGAATTTGGGTCATAAAATCAGCAAAGAGATTAAGCAGTTTTTTTTTTGTGTGTGCTGAAATATATGCAAATTGTCATGGTCGTTTTTAGGCAAGGCATACACAGAGTCGTCATTGTAGTGAAACATTTAATTGAAAGAGTAACACAGAGAATCACAAACACACAGCTTACATTGACGATCACGGAAAAAACTGACAGACAGGAACCAACTTAAAAAGGGCAGACAATCACAGATAACGAACTGAACACACCTGACATGATTAACTAATTAACATAACTAGGTCATGGGGAGAAAACAAAGAACACATGGGGAGAAATGACATCACAACATTCACACACGTAACAATTCGCCCCCTCCCGGACAAGGCGCAAACTTGCGCCGTATGGAACAATAGCGGCGGGAGGGCGGGGGCTCTGGAGGAGGGCGTGATGAGGAAGAGGGAGAAACAAGGCTAAAAAAGAGCGAAAACAAACCAAATATCAAAGTCCATGGTGGAGTGGATGGTGGCAGGAGCCAGGGAGGAGTCCGGAGAGCAAGGAGGCAGAGGGTGATGCAGAAACCCCACGAAAAAACGACCCCAGGGCGGAGTGGAAGGAGGGAGGAGCCATGGAGGAGGAGGAAGAGCTGATGACTTGGGGACCATGGGGCCGACCGACAGAGATGCCGCTGATGGTGAGGGAGCCCAGGATGGAGTCACACAGACAGAGAGCTGGGGGGACATCACTGATCCAGAGGTCTGATGCGGAGCTGCAGGCTCATGCGACTGAGGCAGAGGCGGGGATTTGGAGGAGCGCTGCGGAGCCAGAGTGACTGAGGCTGAAGGTGGAGCCGGAGGGAAGGAGGAGTCTGACTGAGCTGGCAGGACGGCAGGACGAGGCGCAGCCGGAGGAGTGGAGCCCCAAGGTGGAGGATGGTCGACAATTGACCAAGGCGGGGCCGGAGAGACGAGGGAACCCAGTGGAGCTGGTGGGACGATGGCACACGGTGATGTCGAAGGAGCGGAGAGTCCAAGCGACGCAGGGGTCGTTGGATCTAGATGGATTCCCGGACTTGATGGCTGAAAGCGGAGATGGGGAATCCTCACGCGCTGACTGAGGGTGAGCCATGGTACAAGCAGGAACTGGATTGATGCAGCTGACTGGTGTGAGAGGCGGTGGAAGAGGGAGGGTGGGAGGGTGCACAGAGTCATAGGAGCTGGCTGGAACCAGCAGAGAAGGAGGAGGTGCAGGGCTGGGTAGTGCCTCTCCAAACCGGTCAATAAGGCACTCATCAAATATTTCCGAAAGTTCTTTAAGCCAGTCCAGGTCTTTAATGGACTCATCCTCAGCTGTGGGAAGGTGGGTGGGCTTTCCTTCATGCTCCCGATCTCCACCAATACTCCCTCGGCAGACAGGAACCAACTTGAAAAGGGCAGACAATCACAGTCAACGAACTGAACACACCTGACAGGAATAACTAATTAACATAACTAGGTCATGGGGAGAAAACAAAGAGCACATTGGGAGAAATGACATCACAACTTTCACACACGTAACACAAATCACATTTTATTAATCTGTAAAGCTATAAAAAGCAGTTGTTAAAAAAAAAAAAAGCAGCTGTTGTTAAAAGCAGATACAGAAGTCCAGTTCCCCCTATGAATTAAATTTGTAAGCAGATAATCAAAAGCATAATGTTTATATAAGGTTTACATAACAGCAATACATTTTTTAATTAATACAAATCTACACAGGCTTAATGGGCTGTATGTTTTTTGAAGCATTTGCTTTGCTTGTCGTCACATCCGAGTCAGAGAAACATCATATTGCATGCTTTGCAGGACTGAATTTACCATTCTAACAGGAAGTGATTCATAACTTATTAGCTTTCTACTGCTATGAGCTAGTGTTCCTGAAATGCTATTTTTGCTTTTTTTCCGGTTATGCAGTCTAGACCAAATAAAAACAATTATTTATTCATAAATACTGTGTTTTTTATACACTCTATCTTCCTACAGTATGACATCATATGCTGCTGGGCCTTAGGGTGTATATAAATAGCTTATACAAAGTGTGCAGCTAATGCGTGATGTCATGACTGAAAAAAACAACAACTTTTGAACAGATGGGGAATACAGGCCATGTTGTTATTATTTTTTGTTGATGGTAAGTCATTAGGCCATTTAGCCAAACTCACAAAGTACTTGTCAAATGACTTATCCTGAAGGCCATTTATTCGTGTAACGTGTGTGAATGTCATTTCTCCCCATGTGCTCTTTGTTTTCTCCCCATAACCTAGTTATGTTAATTAGTTATTCCTGTCAGGTGTGTTCAGTTTGTTTACTGTGATTGTCTGCCCTTTTTATGTTGGTTCCTGTCTGTCAGTTTTGTCCGTGAACGTCAATGTAAGCTGTGTGTTTGTGATTCTCCGTGTTACTCTTTCAATTAAATATGTTTCACTACAACGACGACTCTGTGTATGCCTTGCCTAAACACGACCATGACAATTTGATGGAGCCATGTTTTCATGTGTTTATTATCACGTTTTCATGTTTATTATTACAGATGTTTATTATCACAAATAATTATTAAATAATTTAAGTCAAATGTAAAGAACATTATACGGCTGATTATGGGTCAGAATTTAATTCTGGCTCCAGGCAAAATGGCATTAGGGTTGTCAAATTAGTTTGTTTTCCAGACCAAAGGGTTAGATCACACACGCACACATATATTATGACATATATTCCCTGATCATCAAAAAAAAATTATTCAGAAATTAACTTGCATTACTAAAATAATGTATCAGTAATGTGGGTTACTGGGGTAAAGTGAGAAGGATTTAATGACCTGCTTCATTTAAAATACAGAATGTTTTCATCAGACTACTGATATAACCGGCGTTTGTATCTCACAGAAATGCACTTGTTTCACATGTATAACATGATCTTAAATAATAATATGGCCCTTAAATGGAGTGTATATGTACAATTAGTGCCAATAGCTGCCCTTTAATTTAAGCCTAAAACCTTAGCTGAGAACTGCAGGGAATGTGCAAAAACCAAATGCTTAAAGACTACATTTTGACTGGAATGTCATTCTAATTAATAGTTATATAACTCTCAAGGTCATGTTTAGTGCTTTCATATTTAGAGTTGTGTGCTCTTCCAAAAACTGTGGCCAAGTCTGTGGAGTCTGTGGCCAAACTCCACATGAGAGGAGTTTATCTCAGTCCTGCTTCTGCAGTAGATTTACACATTTAGCTATATGCTCAAAGAAAAACAGATTTCACAAACTGCATTATACTGTATATACTAACAACATAACTGTAGTTCTGTATGGTCTGCATTCAGTCTATCTATTTGTTTAGATGTAAGAGGGAATTGCATTTGAAAACCTATTAAGCTTCATTTAATTTCAGTTTTGTAATGTTTTTAATATATTAGGTTTCATGAATTAACAACAAATAATAATTTTTACAGTAATTATTAATCTGTATTAATAATTTATTAATTTATTGTATACAACATATTGTAAATTACTTGATGAGATATGTAAATAAACATGTCAGAAACACTGCAGGTTAAATTAAGTCTTTTACGGGGAATTTTTAATGCAATACTTTAGCGCATTTTAGAGCATACCCAGTTACTTGTGCTGGATTGCCAGGGTGAATTTAACACAGGTTAAGAGAGAATACATAATACAAAGGGAGAAGGGGCTGGAACAAGTGTTTTATTCTTTGACATTTGGAAATGTGGAACATTTGACAGCCATCAAACAGAAATCAGATTGCACAAATCACAAGCCCCACCATTAATTTGTGGTAGGGCATCAATGAGTTGGCATTTGGTGGCTAAAAGAAGGGTGTCCAAATGGGTCAAGAGAAAAAAAGTGACACGCAGACGATGATTTAGGAAAACATGACCATGACGTTAAAGTATATGCTGCGTTTTGAAGAACTCATAGTCGTTGTGAACATTTCCTGTCCACATATAAAGTCCTGTTTATTGAATCACCCCATCACATTCTTTATTGGTGATGTCTACCATGACATCACACTTCTTTTTTCATTTGTCTTATTTTTTTCCTACTACTTCCTCTGCTTCAATAAGAATTGCTGCCCTGTGGCACTGCCATCAGAGCTGGCGAGTCTGATGATTAAACAGTACACTCTTGTATAACAAATGGTGCATGTTTGAGTCATGCTTGTAGGTCAGAGTGTTTGGGGCTGTAAGGCATGTTCCCTTTATTTACACTGATGCTGTGCTATTTGTGGATTTATCTACATCTCTGTTTTTGCATGGATGCTTTTGCACACGTGTCTATGTCCATCTGCTTTCCTGAAAAAGAAAGAAACACAAGTGTGTGTGCACATGTGTGTTTACAGGATGTTCATTCATGCAAGAGGAATGTGCTTGGATAACAGGCTACAGGAGATTGCGTTGTGTGTATGTGTGAATCAGGCTTAACGGTAGTGCTGAAAGGTATGGCAGAGATCTCCTCTGTCTCTTTCATGGACTGATAAAAGCTTGGGGCCTTCCCTATTTTTTCCATCCACTGCTCATCTAGCACAGCCCAGAATATGACTGTAAAAATATCCCTGTTAATGTGGCATTAATTCCAATGACGCGTTCTGTAATCATGGAAGCTGTGGTTGCCAGGCCGTTTTAAATCCATGCACTATATAACCTTCTCATTGTCTTAGTTGGCAGTTCAGTTGGTAATTTTGCTATTGTGTCACAGTTAGACACTAGGGGCTGTACTTTGGAAGTGGGATGCTTCTGATGTCATTGAGTAAACGCCAATAAAATTAGCAAGCAAAAATCGCATAGATGGCCTTGACCTGGACATGGGTATAAATAGGCCAATATGGGTTTTGTTCACTTATCCTGTTCTTTGGAGACGAATGAAGTGTCTCTTCTGTGAAGTAGCACCTAATACACCTTTTCATCTCCTCGTTGTTTTATCTATGTCACAGGGATCTTAGATCTCAGAGTGGATGGAGGAAACTGTTAGAGAAACACATAACGAAGCTCTGAAAAGAGTCAAAAGCCATCTTCATAGAACTATCAGTACAATTTTACAATGGAGTGTGCAGACAGTATTACAGTAGGCCAATTTATAATCTGATTAATATAATAAGAATACTATGCATGTTAAGACAGGTGCTATGCACCAATGGATGGTGGACTAAGCTATGGTTATTTTCATATCAAGTCAAATCAAGTATATAGGTAGTTGACAAATAAAAATAGGACTGTCCTATGGTGTGACATAGCAAAAATGTAGAAAATAAAAATGAAAACAGAAATAGTATGAGAAAAATGTATCTTCGTTCTTAGAGTTACAAATAGCATGAGAAAGGTTTATCTTTAGTATTAGAGTTTTTTTTTTCTTTTTTTTCTGGCACACCATAGATCAAATTGATACGTCAACTACCCATATTTGTGAGAAGAGAGAGAAGCATGGCTTTGATGTTACATAGTGATGCCTTGGTTAGCTACATGCATTTCTGATTACTCTTAATATAAGTTGTGTTTGGATATTAACATTAACATACCGATTGCATATTGGCAGTGTTTAGATTCTTGCTCAAATGCAATGCCGAATAGTGATTTATTTAAGACGGCCATATTGCTTTAAGATTAAGATATTGCTTAATTTTTGCTTAAATAAATAAGATTTGCATATTTGCTTTTTTTAATTCTAATTTTATAATAATAATGAGGCAGTGCTTTGCTCATCATATTTGTTCACCAGTAGGCATACTTCAATTAAAATTGTTTTCGTAATGCATGTTTTTGAGACTTGCAGATGATTTCAGTAATCACTTGGCAATGTAATCGTTGTCAAAACAGGCAGGGCAGAGGGAGCAGACAAACAGATATGTAGAGGGTAAATCACAAGAATAGCCCAGTAAACATGCTGTGTTGGGGGAGACGGGGCCATGCGGATCCATTTGCAAGCTTTTATTTAGGGTCGTGGTACAACAGACAGGGTCATAACACAGCAGACAGGTGTGGTGGAGGCAAGACATAAGATTGATCCAGAAGGGAAGCAAAGGTTGGGCGATCAGCAAACAATATCCAAAGGGCAAAGAGAATAATTCAAAGGCAGGCAGAGATTGGTACACAGGAACAATACACAGACAACACAACTAGGAAGACCACAGGGGAAATGCTTCATACAAGGAAACTATACTCGATTGAGAAAACGAACACAATCAACTTTTAAAGGGTTAACAAGGGGTGGAGCTGATTAAGCGGTAGAACAAGGATAGAACAAGGGAAGCACATAACAGAAGGGAACATGACGCAATGAAGTACAACATTTCAAAAAGTAAGAGTTCACAAAACTCGACAAAGAAACACACAACACTCCTGGTGGAGCTCAAGGGCACTTGGGCTGGTGATTGTAACAGAGCCCCCCTTAAAGAAGCGGCTTTCGGACACTCGCAATATAGTCCAGGAGGGAGGTAGAGCAAACAGGAGGTGGGAATGGTGGCCAGGTCCCTGTGGAAGTGTAACTGGACCTGAAGCATAGAGCCAAGGTGTGGGCCATGGAGCAGAGATAGTGGCACACCGGACCACGGCAGTGAGGGCAGAGCAGAAAGCCACGGTAGAGCCAGTCCGGGTGAAGGGACAAGGGCAGCAGAGCAAAGACCCTCCCAGGCAGCGCAGATAGCTGGCACCAACAGAACTGAAGCCCCTAAGGGCGATGCTGGTGGCACAGATCACAGAGACACCTTCCAGGGCAGAGCTGACGGCACAGGTGGACGAGGCCTTGGGTGCAGACTTGTAGGCAGATGTGACCTTTGAAGCACAGTGCGTGGCCCACATGCTTATAATGGCAACTGCCATTACTAGAAACACCAAAGAGAGAGGGACAGCCTCTGTGATGTCCTGTGTTTGAACCTTGAGAATACCTGCTGCCCTTACTTACATCAATGGGGTGTGCGCCAAGCTGGACACCTGCTTCATGCACCCCGGGAAAGCCCTGATATCCTCATGTGGAAAACACACAATGCCGGGGTTCACTGATGTGCCACCTGGGGTGGCAGCCATCTTGTGCCGTGGCTCAGGGGTGATGCTCTGTGACTCTGGCAGATCGGAGCAGACTTGACATGGCTCTGGCTGAATTGGTGTGATGTGACATGGTTCTGGCTGTTCTGGTGTGACTTGACGTGGCTCGAGCTGATCCGATTCAATGTAGAGTGCCCTTGGCTGCTCTGATGGGACATGATGATCAGCGGGGACCTGATCTGACAGGTGAGAATCAGTATGAGCTTGACTTGGCTTGTGCATATAAGTAACAACTTGATTTGACTTGCAAGGAGCTATGAAACTTTTACTTAGCTCATGTTGATAAGTCATGGATTGACTTGGCTAGTGCAGACCAGCGAGCTTCACAGAGCTTCATTTGACTAGGTTTATGACGGTTGACTTTGGCTTGACTGAGCTTGCAGAGATCTGTTTTGGATGGACTTGGCATTGAAGATTAGCTATGGCTGGTCTTGCTTTGTAAAGATCAACTACAAGCCTCACAAGGATCGACTGTAGCTTGAATTGACTCTTCAAGACAAATAGAATAATCCAAAACCAGGCAGAGATCTGTACACAGGAAAAATACACAGAAAGCACAACTAGGAAGACCACAGGGGAAACACCTTATACAGGGAAACATTAATACTTGGTGGATTGAAAAACGAACACAATCAAGTGTTAAAAAGGGGTGGAGCTGATTAATCACTAAGGAAACTAATGAGGGGGCAGGGGTAGAACAAGGGAAGCACTGAAACAGAAGGGAACATGACACAATGAAACACACGCAACATTACAAAGTAATGTCCACTAAAACTCGACAGAGGAACATAAAGCAGTCCGAGATGGAGTCCTGTTGTCCTCACTGGCTAAGTAACCAGTGTCCTAGGTTGTCGTTCACAGACATCCTGGCATTCAGTTCTATTTTTGGTAGGGGGTATGTTGTATTAAGCCTATTTTTTTAGAGGTAATCTGATGTGATTTCATGTTTTCCTTTCTCTTTGGAATGTTACAAGCTGTACAAGCTTTCCTGCATAGATACAATCTTTAAAGGAACCGTATGTAGAATTGACATATTGTGGTTGAACTAGGTATTGCAGTCCAAACTCAAAATACTGGAGAAGGGTTTTTCACCTCAGACTCAACGCACACTCAGGTTGCCATGATTGACGACACCAACAGGAACAAAGCACATGACAATGAATTAAATGAAATGCACTGTATTTTCTGCCAAGCAGGAAACCTGGATGCCGAAACACAACTGACTTTGTGATTGGGAGATAGATGAAGGGTGGTGCTTCAGGCCAAAACAAAACATGACAACATAAACATCAGTTGAGGGCTGCAACTGCGTTTTTTAAATGAGAATATCCAGACATTTTCTTTTATCCTCAGCAATAACCCTAAATTAATGGAGCAAGCAAGTTCTTTTATACCTGCATGTCCACGGGAGTAGGAAAAGTCCAATGAACATCACTTTTCAAGTGCAAACCCTAGTGTCACTACATTGAATCAAGTTACAGTAGTAACCCAGACATTATCACCTCATTTTTTAACTGGTTTTATGATCAATAAAATAGAAATTTATGAGGCACACTGCTGGGATTTTGCCCAATATATATTCTTAAGGAAACATATTTTTGAATTGAATCTCTGCTGCTGCGCTTCTAAAAAAAATACTTTATTATCTAATGTCTTTTTTTCTTTAGTAGTAGTGAATCACTGATATTTAAATTGGTGGCTTGTCTTGTACATTGTACGATGATTTACATAAATAACATATCTGAGTGAAAGAAATATATATACATATTTTTTAAAAGCCAATTATTTCTAGAACCTGATTATTATAGGCTTATTTTGACTGCGTCATCAGTGGCCCAGAAGGAATAATAATAAGTGTGGTGGAGTGCTCCAAGGCATTTTTTCACTCTTGGAATTGGAGAGAAGGTCAAGTATCCTGAAGTTTTCACACACACTAATCAAAGTTCTATGCTACCTTGTCATGATTAATGACATGAAGACTATGGGCTGATTGTCACTGCTTTAAATAAATAGTTCACCTACTGTAACAAAAAATGTATAGCTAAAAATCTACTTAAAGTCAGGCCATGCAGTTTTTTTTTTCTCAGAATTCTTTTTTTTTTAATTTAGCATTAAATAATTTGTTCACCAGTGGATCATCTCAGTTAATGGGTGCTGTCAGAAGAAGATTTATGCTTCACAAGATGTTAATTGATAGACTGAGTCTTATGGATTACATGCGGATTTTTGTGATATAATTTATAATGTATAAGTATAATTTCATACATGCAATCTAGACTCTATTTGGACACAGTCCATTTTACATTGTAAATTTAATTCTTCTAATGCGTAGCACTATCTACTGGACCTAGGAAATATTGCATTCATTTAATGATTCAACTGTATCAAACGCAGTGATTTAAGTTCCTCTTATTTTCTTTTAAAGTGAGGGCACGGGGCTGTTTACAGATAGTCACATGGCTTATCCTCATCTTAGAGACACAACAGAGCTTCAGTGTCAAAAGAGGTCAAAAGAAAGTCAAAAGAAGACTGAATAAAACCATATGATCAGCACATGTCACACAAGTTCCACTGGATAAATTGTCAATGAAACACTCTTAGACAAGTATCAGGGAAGAAAAAGCGAGAAGAAAAAGAAAGAAAGAAAGAGAGAATGAAAGAAAGAAGAACAAAGTAAAAGAACAGAGAGAGACAGACATAGAGAGAGGCAGAGAGAGGGGGAGAGCGACATAACTCTCGGAAAAAGCAAAAGGGGAAGTCTGCAAATAAAGGGAGAGGAGGAGAAACGCTAGAAACCACATGCGGCTGTTAGGAGCCATAATCCAGCAATGGAGCGAGACAGAATCGCTGGTAAGTAACTCTCTTTCAATTTAAAAGACAGCTGGGAATAAGAACCCTTAGAAATTGATTTAAAATTTGTTCATTACCTAATTTTTTGTTTAAAGAAACTACTGTGTATGCAATTTCTGCTTTGTACAGGTAGATCAGGTGGTGAACAGGCACAGTGAATTGTGCCCCTCAGTACTCTCAGTTTCTGTGTTTTGCTGTCTGTTAAGTTTGGATCAAAGCAGTTTGTTGAAGAAGTTACAGTACAGATGCGAATAAATTGAATTCTATCACTTGTGTCTAGCTATTCTTAGTTGTTTTTCTTACAAAAAGGAAATCAGTTTTCTTAGATACAAAATGCAAAAATCATTATGTTTGGTCTATGTGGATTCTGCTTTTCATTTTTAAGGAAGACACATGACCAAGGGTGTGATTTTATCAATAAGGAAGTGGAGCCTCTTTTTTAGTTTCTGCTTTGTAACTTATTTCTAATTCTTTCAAACTGCATTTCAAGTATTTTATTTTTTTTCCCAAATCTGCATAGTTAAACACATTTTACAGGTGAACTTATTGACTTTAGTGTTCACTTTGAAGGAAAACAAGAAATATACTTGTTGCAACTCCCTGTGAGTTTTACTAAGTTAATGGAGTACTGTATATGTGTGTGAGTAACAGTGAGAAGGTACACCTTACTTAACAGAATCTCCCTGTATCACACCGTGGAGCAGCTGTGCAGGGAGGGGTGTGCTGTGTGGCATGCCTCAAATCTTTGGGGCTCCTGTAACATCAGCTGTTCTGGTTGGCAATGCCACATGCCTTACACACACCCTGATATAATATATAGTGTTTAATTAATTGATCCTTTAGTTTTGCACACCATATCGCTAAGTGTATTGTTGACCAGAATGTAGTTACTGTACATATACCATCATGACCTAATTGTCTAATTGATTAAATTTGAGTTGCTATGCAGATTAACAGGTGACCACAGAGGGGCATCGGAGCTTTTCTGCATCAGAATATGATACATACTTTAGATTCAAATATAACTTGGTGAAAAGGATGAGATGGAGTCTCTGAAAGTGTCAGCGCAATTAGCTTTGTGTTGAAAGCTTTTGTATTAGTGTAAAGCTGATTGTGTTGTGTTGAAGTGTGTGAGTCTGTTATCAGCGCTGGGAACAGATTTCCGAACTGTAAATTCAGCTTCATCGAGGAAGTTGTGGGCAGAGCTACTTCCTGGTTATGCGTATCCATTGGTTTGGACATGTTGCCATAGTAATTAACAGACCAGATTGTTTTGAAAGTGATATGGCAAAGAATCCTAGAACTTTCTGGCCCTTGTGTCTCCTCTCAAATCAAGATTATGTTACATGTCAACACGTTAGCATAGTTAGGATAACAAGCAAACAGAGAGAAACATTGATCATGTGGTACATGTAGATAACCCTGAATTCTGTTGTGGAATCAGAGAGGGCTATTTTGAGAGTTTAAAAATCTATGAAATGCAATTATCTGAACTTTAGTGTATTTTCAAAACTACTTATGTGTACTTCTGTTTTTAATATGAAATTTCAATACAAATATTTAAAATATGGTTAATAGTATATTGTAGAATGCTCTAACAACTAACTGTTTTCAGTCAATGACCTAGTTACAATGTTACACATATATTCTGTGTTCACAAAAAAGAGCATCTGGATTACTGAAAAATCACTCATCCAGCAGTTTAATGACATGGTTGTGTAATTTCTACAGCCTTTAAAGTTAACATCCTGCATTCAGTGACCTCCAAACTGGATGCTCAAGTGCTGGTCTTGCTCCATTAAAGTGGTGTATGGGATATCCTGAATGACCTCACATATGTTCACAGAAACAGACAAATAAGCCAGCACGCTGTCAGTAATTATTACTCTGATATTTTATAACAGAAAACTCAGTCTTGCCATTTAGAAAAACTAGTGTTTAAGGGCTTTGGGTAGCCACAGATTTGGCAGAGAGATTCAGAGAAAGAGTAGCATAGAATTCTCTCAGAACTAAAAATCATTTAATGCCATTTACACCATTTAAATTTTTTTGTCTGATACTATTTTTGTCCTGTATTTACAGTTTTTCTCAGTCGCTTTGGTGCATTTCTCAGATCAGAATTAAAATTCTCATAACTATTAGTTCAACCTCCA
>JAUYWG010000039.1:6523124-6552134 GCA_034779775.1 Enteromius afrohamiltoni | reverse complement strand
TATCAATTTTGAGCATGTGACGTGCTTTTGCAGGCTATCCACTAGGTTTTGCAGTTTGCACTAATTGTTTTGAGAAACTGCTGGCACTTAAATAAATAAAGAAATAAAGAAAAAAAAGAAAGAAAGAAATATTAGATAGATAGATAGATAGATAAACAGACAGACAGACAGACAGATTTGGAGACTCCAAATTTGGAGTCAGTTTTGATGAGTGCAGTGGGTGCCACCACATTTGGAGGTTCTGCAGTGACGACTGACACCTTTGGGGAAACTATGGTGTTGTGTGCAACCCAAACAAAAAGAATGGGCATAGCCAAAACTAGGACAAAGAGTACATTATTTATTTCTGAGACTGATGGCAATGTGTCTGGGGAACAGGAATGAGTAGCCCACTGGTAGGCTTGCTAACATTAAAAATCTTATCACTTGAGAATGTTGAAATTACTGTGCTTGAGAGAACTGAAATCATGTCTTTAGAGCAGTACTAGGGAGCATAGAGTCTGCATGCCTCGTACTGTACATGTGTAGTGTGCGTAGTGCCTTCTGGAATGCCAGCAGGTTGCACTGTCATCAGCTGAGGGTCCTCTACACTGGATGCCAGACTTGAATGCCAAAGGACTGACTTTGTGTCTTCAAATGCAACATTCACAATGCCCCACAAAACTGGAGTGGCAAGGCTCTGTAAGATCAGCTGAGAAAAGGTTCTGGAAGATGAGCTGAGATGTGACAATGCTCTGGAAGATCAGCTGTGACTTGATGAGACTTTTGAACAGTAGCCATTACAAGATGAGACCCTAGAACGGAGGCCATAATGGGACAGTGACCATTTATTGGGTGGACTCTGAGTTGGTAGCCATCTTGTGGCAAGTCTCTGGGTTGGCAGCAAATTTATGAACGGCCACTGGGCTGTTTGGAGGAGCTAATCAACAAGTCAAGTCAAGTCACCTTTATTTATTTAATGCTCTTAAAAATAAAGATTGTGTCTGTAAATGCAACACCTCTGTAAATGCAACAAATTGCCTCCATTTTTCATGAGCTTTCAAGAAAGTTCAAAAACCAGTCAGTATTCTGGCATGACCACCATTTGCCTCACACAGTGCAGTGGAATTGATCCGTTTGTTGATTGTGGCCTGTGGAATGTAGGTCCACTCCTCTTCAATGGCTGGATATTAGCAGGAATTGGAACATGCTGTCTTATACATTGATTCAAAGCATCCCAAACATGCTCAATGGGTGTCTTATCCGGTAAGTATGCTGGCCATGAAAGAACTGGGATGTTTTCAGCTTCCTCTTCTTCCTTAATTCTTTGGTTATGCAAACCGATTGTTAATGCAGCTGTTCAGGTTGGTCTCAGACAATTTTGGTGGTGGAGATGCTGGATGTTGAGGTTCTGGGCAGGTGTGGTTATCTCTGGTCTGTGGTTGTGAGGCCGGATGGATGTACTGCCAAATTCTCTGAAATGCCTTTGGAGATGGTTTATGGTAGAGAAATGAACATTCAATATCACAGGCAACAGCTCTGGTAGACATTGAGTGATTGCTGATGAGTCGGGTCAAAGGAATATGGGAAATGGAGTCCTGGGTAAAGTGGCCACTAGTGAAGCTCACAGGCACTTCAGCTAGTGATTTGTGATTTGTTTAAGTTCTAGTAACTTGTACAAAATTGCATCTTTGCATGCTTTGTTGGCAAATGCTGCACATGACCCCTTTGGTTTCAAAACTTTCTTTGATCTTTTAGGTTGGCAAAATTTTTATTATTATTTTTTTTTTATATAAATATTTTTTTTTTTCTTCAAATTATGGCCTTTTTTCTTTACTTCTCCATTGACTAAGCCCTTTTCTGAGAAAGAAAGCAAATACAAAAGATAATGCTTCTTTTAGTTTTAAGAAGGGACTGGAAATATAAGTCTATCTATCTTAATGTATGGTCTACCAAGCTGCCATGAACCTCAACACAGAGGCCTTGTTAGAAAGCCAAGAAAAATAAAGCTCCAATGTAGGTTGCTGGTCTGGTTCTAAATTGAACGATTATGCGCTGCTCTGGAGAGGCTTAGAGTCTTTAGGTCATGCGATTTCAAAAGTTTAACTTTTTTTAACAATGTAGATGTGTTTAGATATTCATTAGTTAAACAATCTAATTGCTTGTTTATGCTTACTTTATTTTATGTCTGCTGAGTGTCTTGTAATGGGTTTTTTGAGGTCTCAAATTTGGAGTTTCTTTTGATGGGTGACTTGCTTGATGCAGTGAGCACAAAGAAATATTGCACTGGTAACGCACACCTGGATGGGGTTTATATCAGATTTTGAATGTATAATGTAGCTTTCAATATTTATATTTTCTCCCTTTGGAAACTGAATATACTGTAGGTAGTTTCCAACATTTCCCTTTCTCTGTCCCATTATATCTGTTTGTGTGTAGCATATGTCTGATGGATCAGACTTAGTTCAGCCTGGCATTTACTTCTGAGTATATCTGAACTGGTTTAAGAGCAGTTGCTTCTGAGAACAGAAGATTATAATGGAAGTTTATTATAGGATATCTCTGAACAACTACAGGCTATCGTGTTATTCTGGCATAGATTTCCTCTTTGCGTTTCCTATTTTTTTCCTCAGTTTTTACTTTAATTCCAGGTGCGTGGGATGGACAAACAGAGTGCTCCCATAGTCCCTCAAAAGCATGCTGGCATTTCTTCAAAAACTGAAGCCAAAAGGAGCTCTTGGGCTATACTTGGTCCAGCCAAACAGCTGTAGATACAGCACTGAAACAAATAACATTAAAAGCAAATTGTTTTAGTACGCAAACAGCTGTCTGAGCAGGTTTCCGAAAGTCTGATCTATGGGTTTTGCATCTCAGAAGTTGTTATGAATGTTAAATATGTAAATGTAAATGTTATAATAATTTTTATAATGGAAGTCAAGGTTAAACAAGAACAGTAAAGTTGAATATAGAGTTTAATACAGGTTAATGTTTATTGTGACCTTGTAATAAAAAGACAGAAGATGAATATCATGGAATATCATGTTCACATGAGCATAAAATAGTTGCATGAAGAAAATACGGACTATTGCTCTCGCCTCTTTCTTCTGGCTATTGTTTGCTCCTTGATCTACTCTCGCTACAGATTTTAACCATTGCCTCTCCCTGGATGTGTATGTTCACTGATGTAACCCTGTCTGTCTATTCTTAGTTTTTTTCTTAATAAATACAGCCTGCACATGAATCCGCAAGACTTCTCATATCCTGATTGTGACAATTAGTGCAGGCTGAGTGACAAACACAATCATCTGCTAGATATAATACAGGCTACTGTTAGGGTTTTGTTAATTCTTAAATGTTTTTGAGTTTGTTTTCATTAATGAGTGTGTGTAAGAATCTCTTTCAGGGACTTTCAAAGCATTGTGACTCTTACAATTCATCAAGCTCTTGAACATGTATCTGGGAAAGTTTTTGTCAAGAATATCTGGCCCATCTTAAGACAGATTGTATTTTCTTCCAAGTCATAAACAACTGGGTGGTGGGATTTCAAATCCAGTGGCAGGGTGGTTTGGACATGCTTGTGATCTCTTTTAGACTGTATTTTTTATTCTGACCATGTTCACATATCCAGATTTGATTATAAAACACACTGGAAGTAAATAAGATACTTAAATGAGCAGTTCAGATTTTATTCAATTGTTAAAGTTTATGACAGACTGCTATTAACTTTACAGTGTGAGAAAATGTAACTGTCTTTAAGCAAATCTTGTGTTTAACCATTTTTTTTGGGATGCCATTAAATAAGAAGGGCAAAATAAATGTCAGCTGAAGAGCTTTAGCTCTGTCTTACATTTTGCATAAAATTTTCCATTTTAAATAACTAATTCCTTCAAAAGAAAGACAGGCAGTTGTTGCATGGTAAGTAACAGCATCCATAATGCACATCATATGTTCTTGTGAGATGAGGGTGTAGGCCTGTATTTTGTCACTGGCTAGTTTTTAGCTAGCATATAAAAATAGCAAGAGTAAAACTGAAACTATACCTTCTAACATACATCCACAAACAAACAAAAGTCACATTACTATACCTCAATGAAATATTATATAATAATGAGACTGGTTTGTATAGAATCCCATTACCACCACGTAAGAAAATAGGAATTTGGTGAGGCAACTATTTTAATGTGATAAATAGTCTTATAATAGTCTTATAAATTAGACTAATAATTTGTACTTTTTACGTGGTGGAAACTGAATTTCATAAATTTGAAATTCATGACTTAAGAATAAAGAGAGCTCTACGGAAATGAAAAGTGTTCAGTTGTTCTGTCTAAGTGAACTGGATTGCAGTCCATGATGAACTGTCAGGAGGTGTTGGTACAGACAATAATAAATTAAAGAGGAAAGAACAAATAATAATAGCATCGCTGCTTTGTTACACTTATAATTGCATACACACAACTTTTTTTCTGCATTAAAGCCTCTGGCCACCAGTTCATTCTTCTTGTCTTAGAAGATCTACTAAAATGCTTAATTAAATAACAGAACCAGGGTAGCTCCTCTGGACATTCTGTGACCTTTAACACTCCTCAGCGATGATGGCACTGCCACCAAACAGGACATCTGCATTCAGACAAGCATGAACAAACAACACACTTTACAACAGGCCATGTTACTTATGTGACATGAGTCATGACTTGATATGAAATTCTTTTGTGTTTTAGGTTTATGAGGCAGATGCTTATGGTTTATTTCCTGAATAAGATAATACAATTAGAAAGATTTCTAAAAGCAGAGAATGTACTGTACATGTCGGCCTGTTTGGATGTTTGGACTGTTATCCTCACTTATTCGCTATTGCCAGGTGTAGCAAAAAGTTAATTTTTGTTTCGTATAAGCTTCCTCATTTTAGCCAGGCAAATCATCTGGACCACCTGAGAAAAGTTGAACTACCAAGTAATTTTTTCAAGGATAAACTATATTGTGCTTGTTATTTCTGCTTATATTGTATCTGTTAAACAATATTTTGCATACATTTACAGTCAATTATATCTAATAAAATGTATTTCTGTACACACAGTTGCTGTTTTAGGCCCAGTCTTTGGCCAGAGCACTGAATTTGGCTGCTCCACCCTGCTGAAAAATCATTATAGCATAAAATGGTGTTTCATAACCCTTCTGGGCTGATACGTGCACACTGGTTACAATGTCACTTTTACCATCTGCAAAATATTTGCTGTGGGTTTGGGCAATGTGCCTCACAGTCTGGATGCCCTCAGCCTTCCATTACTTTGCTAACACTATAAAATATAATTGTTAGGTTGAGTACAAATGAATGACTTATTTTGTATTATTTACATAATTTGTATTTTAAGCCTAAAATTCTTTTCTAGAATGTGAAGATTAGATCTACATTTAGATCTACATGTATTAACAAAAACTACATAAACGATAAATCTAAGGATTTAACACAATAAATTCCAAGTTGAAGGTTTTCTAATTTGTCCTTTTTCTGCAGCCCTGAAACGTTCATTTGAAGTGGAAGATGTGGACTCTTCCTCGCACTCTTCATCACCTCACACACGACGAGCACCATCCAATGTTCAGCGTTCGGCCATGTCCCCGCCCAGCGGACGGTATTATGAACTGGGCTCAAATGGTACCAAGCCCCTTGACACCTCAAAGCCCAAAGCTCGAACCCCTGAACCGGTGTCACGTAGGACAGAGCTAGGCTTTGACATCTCATCAAACAACAATGGGTCTCCCAGGTATAAACACAATCTTCCTGTCAGTTACTAGATTTTATTGGCAAAACCAGAATTGTTTACCAATTCCAGCTGTGGGGTCTTGCTGTGGTAAAAGAGAGAAATGAATAGAAAGCTCTGTAGTTCACAAACAGAACAAAATAAGACTCGTCTCTTAGCAGACAATATTGGCTTTAGTATTGCTCAAAAGTCAAAACAAGAAAGTGTAAAAGTGCATTGGCCTTGCAAGTCGAGATATTTTCTCATGGAGAAAACTTAAGGATGAGTTGGATTTGTTATTGGACTGAAATATGCATTATACAGCAGTTGGTTTCTTTTTGTGTGTCACTAAATCATTCACTCAATCTGTTCAAAAACACTGATTGTCAGGGATGAGATCAGGATTCAGATGCGGGTGCTAACAAAGTCTTTATTTAAACAGCAGAATCGAAAAAGGAAAAACGTCTCTAGGTTGTGTATATAACCCTAGTTCCTTGATGGAATGAGATACTGCATCGATGAGACGCTATGGGAACGCCCTCAGCATGCCAATTGTGAGTTGGGACATCATCGGCGGGTGATGTCACCGGCCAGGAAGCACAAAAAAAACATGGAATGCCGGCCGGCAAACAGCTCCTGTCATGCAGCGGAGGGCCAGCAGGGGATGCCGAAATTGTGGAGTCGAGAGGCAGCGTCTCGTTCCTTCAAGGAACTAGGGTTATATACATAACATAGGGACATTCCTTTTCGGTTTGTGCACAGCTAAGCGAGAACAGAAAAACCCGGAGTCACTCACAAGTCCAACCCATAGAAACGGACAAAGGTATGAGGGGTGGACCACCCAGCAGCATCACAGATGTCAGCCATGAAGACCCCTGCTAGCAGGGCCTTCGAGGCCACCACACCACGTGTTGAGTGTGCTCTGACTCCTAGCCTCGGCGGGAGACCAGAGGACTCGTAAGAAGTATTAATGGCTTCCACTATCCATCTGCTTAAAGTCTGTTTAGTGCTTGCACTGGACACATACAGTTTAGCTTCTGCTGACAGGGCTTCCTGAAGGGGTTGAAGGCCTGTAGTACTACTGGCTGTGGTGTGACCGTAGGTACCTTAGGACTGTAACCCGCTCGAGATCTTCTCTATGGGCTCAAATGGCGGCTCACAGAGGGCCTCTAACACTACAGCCAGGTCCCAGGTTGGCATCCAGGAACGTACCAGAGGTCTCAACCTCAGTGCACCTTACCCAGTGTCTGCTCACCGAGAGAGGAGTGTAGGCCGTTATAGCCGCCACGTAAACCTTCAAGGTGGAGTGGGTGACCCCAGTAGAGAATCTACTCTGCAAGAATCCCAGATTATACACATTACAGCAGGCCAATAGGTATCCCGTTGGACCTGCTTTATAGTAAGCATTTTGAACCTCAGTTTCATTACTGAGCGGTATAAGATTCTGAGATCTAAAATGGGCATCGGCCCTTCTTTGGAACTATGAAGTAGCGGCTGTACCCGCACCCTCTTTCGTGAGGAGGGACCGCCTCGATGGCCTCCTTCCTCAGAAGAGTTTCTACTTCTTGTTCCATCACCAGAGCCTGCGTTGAATTCACAAGAGTGGGAAACACTGTCTGTAACCTCCTTCTACAGTATGCAGGACCCACTGAGACACATTTGGCAGTAGTTTGCACACTGCTAAATAGTCTACCAAGGGAACTAGCCTCTTGACAATATCTTGACGCAGCCCACCCTCGGGTGAAGCAGCGACCTGTCCCTCCTGAGAGCCTTGTGGTGAACACCTCATCCCCACTAGAATGTAGGGCTGGGGAGATTGAATGAGATGTCCGCCAGAGACACCCCTCAGGGTGATCTCCTGAGGGTACCGAGTTAGAGCAGGCTGCCCTCTAAAGCCATGAAACACTCCTCTCAGGGCTTCTTCTTTTTCTGCAGGGCCTGCTTCCTCTTTTCCTTGAGGATGATCCTCAGATCTTTATGACCCTTAGTAGGCCCCGCAACAGAGCGCTGCCATCCACCCTGATGTTGTGGTGGTGCTCTTGTGGCAACGCTCTGTTTTTGTGCCAGCCCCGGCAGACCCGTGAGTTGGAGAACGGCGAGGGAGAAACCTCTGAAACGCTGCCGCTTGACGTCGTGCCTCCTGGTGCCTGTCGACAGTGTTAACTGATTCGCCAAACAGGCCCTGGGGCACTATCAGGCAGACTCTGTCCTTTTCCTTTACTTCGGAAGGAGTCAGCCAAAGATGCCTCTCCATGGCCACCAAAGCTGCCATAGACCTGCTGATGCAGGGTAGGAGCCTTCAAAGTCAATGCCGTGGCAGGAGAAAGATAGCACCCAAGGGGACTCGTTCGTCTCTGACTCCTCGCGATAAATGTAGCGTTTGCACGAACGCACAAACATTATATTTTTGAGAGCTGCTTTCACCCCTAAATCTCTTTTGCTTTGACATTCTTTGGAGACACTTTGGAGACAAACACACATTAATTTTACACAGAGCGCTTCGCCGAATGACAAGAAGCTGTTTGCTGGCCAGCATTCCATGTGCTTATATGCTTCCTGGCCAGTGACATCACCCGCCCATGAAGTCCCAACTCACGATTGGTTTATTCAACACACGATTCAGAGCCGTCATGCTGAGGGCGTTCCCATAGCGTCTCGTTCCTGAAAAGGAACTAAATCAAAAGACAAACAAAATCTCAGCAAGCTGTCCGGATCGGACAGGACAGGAATTTGTTCCGTGTCAGCCCTGCACTTCCAGTTTGGCGATCGTGAGCGAGACAGTGAAGAAAGCGGCCCAACAGCCGCACAGCACGAGCAGGTGAAAGGAAAATCAGTCAAGCATTTCAGCAACAGGGAACCTGAACAGGCAAGAGATGGTTAAACACACACAGACAAGATACAGACACGCCACAGGACTAGACCAGCCAGAGTAGCCATAGCTACCTCGACAGGGCATCACGAACTGACAGAAGACAATAGACACGAGGGAAGATAAGGAGAAGTTGATGAGCCTAAGATTAGGAGCAGGTGCGGGCAGAAGCGCTTAATAGAATTAACAAGCAGGCGGAGATAACAGCAAAGAGACAGAGAGTCATGCAAATGACAACAAACGTGAAAATGAAAACAAACATGAGAAAACACCCGTGATCCTGACACTGATTCATTTGAACACTGCTGTCACTGCTGTATGCTACTCTGAGACACGTAATGATTTTGATTCTGCTTGGATTTGTTCCTTCAAAATTATGTTTGCTGATGGATAAATGATTTATTATGATTTAAATTTTGTTTTTATATGTAATCTCCTTTGTACATTTTGTAGAACTTACTCTTGCTGCCCCAAGGTTTGGGTTTAGGGGTGGATATTCATGGCGACTTTTTATCAACTTCCTTTTTGTTCAAGTCACACTTTACAAAGTCTGTATTAGAAATCAGAAATTAGTACTAGAAATCAGTATTATATACCAGAAATTACTGAGTGACTTTAAACACCTGTTTTTGTTTTGCAGCCTATAAAAACACTGCTGGACAAGTGCAATAATGCCAACAGAAAAATAGTGATACAAACAGTCGAGTGCTGTTAAATGAAATATAAGCAATATTGGCCAAACTGAAGAACTAACTGTTGTATAATGCAGATTAGTCATTGCTTGTGTAATGGATTAAATGCAACCTATATAATCTATAAATCTATAACCTAAATAATCTATATAAAATGTTATTGTGTCCTAGTCCAGGCACGGCTCGGTTTGGGCTGAAGAGGCCAGATGTCTTGAGCCACAGTAAGACGCCTGAGACACAGAAGCACTCGGTCACCTTCAGCAAGACACTGGAGACCATTGCCCCCATTACACGTGCAGCATCTACCATTGTTCCCCATGCCAGTGCAAAACTCCCAGAGACCACCTTCAGGAGAAGCGAGCCACCAAGCCCTGCAGATGGATCAGCACGAAAGCCTGAAATCAGTGTCACCAAATCAACAGACACCAGAGGTCATGACAGTCTTCACCATCCACCAGTTACAACAAGGTGTCCATCACCTAATCACATTGGACGGAAATCCCCTAGTTCTGACGGGCATAGTAAGTACAATCCAATTATTTAAGTGTATTTTTCCCAGAATAGAGGAATGTAGCTCTTAGAAAACCACACAGCTGATCAATTGTCTTCTGATTTTAAAATAATTTAAATAAAATCCATGCATTCAATGTTTTGTTTTTTTTTGTGTCCCACATATGTTATTTTCTTTTATTTGGTGGTCTGTCCTGAGGTGCTCTAATCTCATCTCTTGCTTTAAAGGATGATCGAGCACTGTGTAACGCGCAAATGTATGTCATTATTGAGAGGATTTCTTCTAGTCTTCTGCTTCATGTGATTTCGACTTTCTGAGCCTCTTCCCCCTTAGCCTGAGCTCCAAGCCTTTCTGTTCTGTGTTTGATCTCAGCTGGACATAGAACTTAAACTGACTCTGACATCTTGAACAAGCCGTTAAGTTTTGGCTCTTACTGTCCATGAGAAATTAACAAGATGCAAATGAGCCATGAGTGGAAGAAAGCTGCAAGGCAGCCGCAGGCTTCTTACACTGTCTGGACTGGAGCCTTTTAGTCCAGCTGTGTTTCAGACAGCCTTCATACTGAGACATAAACATACTGTGGTAACTCAGGATCACAAAGGACCTTAGGTAGAGGAGAACTGTTCTAAATGAGAAGGGAAGTGGTCATATTTAAGCTGTGGAGTATCTGTAAACTTAATGGTATTTGTATTTGAAACTATAAAAAACTGTAAATGGGGCTGTTTATGCCAGACTTCATTTAAAGTTCAAAATTGTTATAATGAAGACTGTTTTATTTAAGGAACATTAAATCTGATGAATATGCTGTCTGTTTAATTTATATTTGGTATAATATAGGTGCTTTCTATTTTTTTCTAAATTTATATGCACTTTTATGGAAGGAAGAACTAACCTTGTGGTTTTAAATCAAGTAATGTTAGTACTAGAGGTTACAACAGGTGTGCAACCTAAAATCAACTTACCATGTCTGAGTATGATGTATTTGCAGTCTGAAATTTTCTCTGCCTTTTGTGGTTGTGATATGGTTATGAGGCACAGGAGCTCACACGGAGGTCGTTGCTATAATAAATTGTTAATTAAATGTCTGCATGTATCAAGTATAGAGCACTGCATTGATTATGTATTTTTGTAGGCCAGCCCAGAAGTTAGCATCACCATGTTTCCCTTGATAATATCCCAACAGTATTTTTACAGTGGCTTTTGGATTATTGCTGAAAATAAGCACTGTGACAGAAAAGTTTATGATTCTGGGTCCATCATTAGGATTTTGAAGAAAAACAAAATACACCAAGGTCACCTGTCTTCAGCATGAGCATTGCTAAGCTTCCGACAACCCTGTAGTCAGTACAGAGTTGATGCACACTGAGGAAAGTAAATTATAAAATATTTTAGCACTTTCTGTGAAAATGTGCAGGCTGTTTATTTACAGACACAGAGCAAAACAGACAGGCTTAGGGTAGTACCGGAGATGGAGGAGACAGAGCAAGAGAATGGTCAGAGTCCAGGTGTGGGTCGGCACACAGTAAATATAATCCAAACAGACAATAGAAACACGGGAACAAGAAACACAGGAACACCGGTGGAGAAACTAACAGCTTGGCAGTGCAAATGGACCGTGGCAACACACAAACACTTCCGGGTTATATACACATAAAACTAGGTCAGTGGGTGGAGCCAACAATGAAACACCATGAGAACAAACAAGGGGAGCGGAGACATGAGTGGGAACCGTGACAACATATGAGATGGGCAGTGACAAGAGTACATTGAAAAGGAGTCCATGAATGAAAATTCAGGTATATCTGCAAGTGCTAAAACATAAAAATAACTTCTTATTTTTGCCTTTGGGGGGTTATCACATGTCCTCTGAATCAGATTGATGAAAAAATAATAAAATTATAATATAAATAACTGACTGACTGAGGCTGGCGGTTGGCATGCAGTACAGCTTCAAGGTGCGTTACCGCAACATGCTGGCTAGAGTGCAGAGTGCTGAGTTCTGGCTTCTTGGCTGACCTATGATGTAAGTTGTCACAGGTCAGCCAAGAAGCTAGAACTCAGCACTCTAGCCAGCAGGTGGCGGTAATGTACCTTGAAGCTGTATGCCAACCTCTATTAAAAGAAAAAGAAAAAGAAGGAACTCAGCGCTCAGTCAGTCAATTAGTTATTTATGTTATCATTATAAAATACGAAATATTTTTGTTATAAATACCCATCAATCTGCTTCAGAGGACATATGATAATACCCCAAAGGCATATAGGTTAGTTTTACGTCAAAGTATTGTGGATATATCTGATTTGCGGTGCTTCAAAATAATGGACACTATCCACAAGCATTACCAAGCTTGAAAGAGCCAGGATAAAAATAAAAAAAAAACCTTTTTCAAATTTCAGAGCTAAGAACAGGCAATATATAAAGGCAACAACAGTACAGGAAGAAAACATCTAAAACTAAAAAAAACATCTCAGTGTTGTACAAAGACACAGTGATACCACATTTAAACGTTCAGATAAGTCATCCATATTAATATTAAACAATATTGGAAACAAGATTCCCCCTTGCCTCACCTTATTACTAACCTCAATATGGGCTAAATGCATATTACCCCACCTTACTTGCATTGTCTGGTGAGCATACAAAAAAAAAAAATTCTCACAGTATATTTGGGCACCCCTCTTTGTCTCATCTTCAGAAATAGTTTTTCATGATTAACTCGATCCTTAGATGCATCAATAAAGCACATAAATACTAATAAGTTTTTATCTCTATACTTATTTACTATTTCTTTAAGCGCACATGTACCATGTTTAACTTTAAAATCAAACTGAAATGTCTGCTGACAAGTTCAAAGATAGTAACTTAACCCTGTCATTCAGAAGTCAAATCGTGCATGTCGAAGATACAGTGATGGACATGAAAAAGGCCTAGTTAAAACAATTTCTCACACATTTGGATTTGATTATTCATCCAAACTCCACCTCCTCATCATTATTACACGCACAACAGAACACACAATGCACACACATACATCTACACAACTCACATGGGTACATCACAACTAAGTACACATCCAAACACTGACAGACCACACACAATGAATGGCACACAGCACACATGTGGAAAATCTCTGGGCCAGAGGAGTTCCTGTAAATGCTAAAAAATAGAGGAAAGAGCAGCTGCAGCCAAGAATGATCTAATACCTAAACAACTAAACTCTGTGTGTACTGTATGTGTGTGTCTGTTTATGTCATGTGTATAGCCTATTATGTGTGCTAAATGATGCAACCTTTTTACAAGTAGAATTAGTAGATACTTCTAATTACCAAAAAACATTTTCACTTTCTGCAATACCTGGAAAAAGCATGTTTTCTATTAATTCTATTTATAGCATTCCTATTCATCTACATTACAGTTGCTTGGAGCAGAACACCCTGGAAGCACACAATTTGTAAATCTACAATCTTTGCTTTATAGATATATATATTTTTCCATCTGCCAGTTCCGATACTATGAAATGTCCTATTAAAGTCATTATCAACATTCTTATGGTTATGAGTATCACAATGCATAAGCACCTTTTTTCTTAAGAGTAAACAACTGCAGATTGAGTTCATTCATGTCAAATACTTTAAAGTAAAAGTTTTGCAAAAAACAGATCAGCTGGCAGCCTGTTAGCCTGTTAGCCTAATCATCCTTTGTTTATTCACGCCCAATCAAATCTCTCTCCTTCACTATAAATTCTCCCAGCTTTCATTTCCCCGCATCTCGCTTTTGTGCATTCTTCGGAATCGCATGACCGAAGACACATCCTCATCTTGCTACCTCCACGAAGACCAGATTCCTCAGCCTGCCTTTCAACTTCCTGCTACCGGTCGAGCTCAACCCTTAGCCCGTCTGAGCTTCCACGCCAGCCCGTGGCTTCCTATTTGAGGCCTTGCCCACGCGCTCTTAGATCTCATTCACCTCGCTATCCACCAAAGCAATCTAAGCGAAAAAAATCCTCATTACTTATGACTCGTTGGCCTTCTGCCTTTTTTCTCCAGCCCCAGAAGCAACAAAAGCCCGGCAGAGTTGCAACATCTCAAACAAAAGCAGCAAAGGAGTGCTGAATCGGCCGGCACCGCCTGATGACGTCATATGCAAGCTACGTACCCATGACGTCAACACGGCATTCCCTATCACTTCTCAGTCTCGTAACGTATTTCGCGCACCCTCTCATCCATTTTTAGGTTCATTGATTCATTTAGTCTTTGTTTATTTAACCAACAGTTCCTGTTTTATTTACTGACTAGAACTGTTTAACTAATTTCCCTGTCCTGTCCTGCCTCCGCAGAGGCAAGCCCAACCCCTTACCTCCTCAGAAGTCTTTCTCTGGTCTATTCCATCTTTATGGAGGTTCACCACCTCATTAAGGTTTCACCCACCTCCACAGAGGCAGCCCACCCCCTTACCTCTCTCTACCATATTGCCTCCGCAGAGGCTTTTCTCTTTCCAACCTTCACTAAGGTTCTCTATCTTAAGCCTCCCCCTTTCATGCCTTCACAGAGGTTATCTATCTAAAGTTTTTCCTTTCACGCCTCTGCAGAGGTTATCTATCTAAAGTTTTTCCTTTCATGCCTCCGCAGAGGTACTTTATCTAAAAAAGCTATCCTTCGTCCCTCCCCACCTCTGCAGAGGTCCCCAATCCCATAGCTACCCACCCCTCCTCCCCCATGCCTCCGCAGAGGTCATAATTCTCCTGCTATTTAAAAAAGAAAAAACTTTTGTCAAACGCCTCCCCAGAGACAGCCACCCTTCATCTACAATGCTCTGATTCCCACCCACCATACCCATGTGTTTATATTGTTCTGTTCTGCTGGCTTTTCCAACCCACTAATCGATGTCTCTGTCTCTACCAGCTGGTTGCCGGACGATCCAGCACCCTGTTCCACACTCACTATAAGTCCTTAGAATTTTACACGTGTTTAAAATTTAACTGGAAATTAGATGCCCGGCGTCCAGCCAGAAGAGAAATGGACCCAACTAAGCCTGGTTCTTTTTGGGGTTTTTTTCTCCATTCTCTCATGGATGGGGTTTGGGTTCCTTGCCGCTGTCGCCTCTGGCTTGCTTAGTTGGGGACACCTGATTTCCAGTGATCATTGTCGTCTTGACTACAGAGACCATCTCTGCATTGATAAACAAAAGTTCAATCTCGTCATCTTACATTACCATCACTCTATTTTTCCTACTATTCTCCTTTGTCCAGCATCCTCTCTCATTGCATTTTTTGGGAGCTCAAATTTGGCTGCTGTCCTCCCATAGCCATTTTGAGGGGCAGGCGGTGAACGAGCCGAACGCCGAACTCTTGCCCACGATGGGGTTCCATCCACTAGGGTTCGGAGTTTGCCAAATTTGCTTTATTATTTATCACAAGGAAAGTAACTCTTGAAAGTAACTTTTTTCAATAACTTTGTTTTGAGAGGATCGCTGAACGGGTAATCACACACAGCTGGCAGCCCGTTTACCTAATCATCCCTTGTTTATTCGCACCCAATCAAATCTCTCCCCTTCACTATAAATTCTCCCAGCTTTAATTTCCCCACATCTCGCTTTTGTGCATCCCTCCTCCTCCCCTTCTCCACCGTTTCCTTTCATGCCTTTCCGGGGTGGCAGATGGTGAACGAACTGAACGCCGAGCTCTTGCCCACGCTAGGGTTCCATCCACTAGGGTTCGGAGTTCGCCGTTCTTCGGGCTCGCTCCCCAGACAGCTCGCCAAATTCGCTTTATTATTATTACAAGGAAAGCGTGAACTCTTGAAAGCGTCCATATGCAATGTTTTATGATCATTAGCCCACGGTTACAAAAGACAATAGCATCACAGTGAAAATAATAATGATAATAATGTGAATAATAATAATAATAATGTGAAAATAGCATCACAGGTATTGCAGATACAGTAATAGTGCTAATGTGTGATTTTGTTCTAATCTGGCCTCTATGTCACTAATTTATATAATTATCACTTTTTAACTTCTTATCCTTGTTATTCTACACTACTTTATTGTAAAAATAACTGAATAGTTTGTGTGAAACAACTGCCTTGCATTAGGGTTACTTTGTTTAATTTTATTTTATAGGTGCTTGAGTACACACTACACACTTATCCGCAAGGGAGTTACTTTAAATTCAATTACAATAATATTTAACAGCTGGATTTTGTAGTTGGTTCTAAAACAAATATAAAGTAAAGTTGGAATTTAAGTGAACCGTGGCAGAAGGCAACATGTTGTAAATGTGTGATAGATTAAATTCCTTCCTGTTCATTCAGGGTTGTTTTTTTTTTTTGTTTTTTTGACAGGAAGTGACATCAGACCAGATTGTCTCACGTCCTTCCTTCCAATTGTTTCCCCTTGATCTGAAATTTACTCATGTACTGGTGTATTTTGCACTCAGTTCTAATTTGCATCAGATCTGCTTAAGTCAAGAAATGCTTAAACTATTTGTAATTGTATGTATTGTTTAATTATCTTCAATGGGCAACTGACATTTGTTTTCTTTTTTTAACAAGTTCCAAACTTGGTTTTCTGACCTGTTTCTGAACTACATACGCCAAATCCCTGGGTCCCTCCTGCAGATTATGTGACTCACCCTTATTGCAGAGGTTTAATTTAAAAGCTGTGCTCTTGGGACTGTAACATCGAAGGGAGGTCATACTCAGATCACCCAAGCAAAGAAGTTACACATGCACAATAGAGAGGGGCTGTCAAAATGGTGACAAATAGGTCATCAACTAAGCGCCTCCTGCTGGTGATCTAGACCTCTGCAGAGTGTTTTGACTGGCTCCATGCCTCATCCTGTGTGTGTTGACCCTTTCTCTTCTTAACAGCTGAATCTGAGATAGAAAGGTATTTGAGACCTACAAGTAGTAAGAAGATTTGTTGCTTTTTACTCTTTCTGTTGTACTCGATCCTAAGATAAATCTGTGGTTTTACAGTAATTTTAATGTTTTGTTTTCTAAATTCACTTCCAGCAAGACATGTAAGCAATGCCAAGTACAGAAAAATAGTTATCACTTCAACTGTCAGCATTCATTTGCTTACATGCAAAGCAAATTGCAGTTATTTCATTAGAAATATAATTTGTCTGTATATACGGACTGTGTGTAAGAACTTCTTACTGACTCTAACACAGGGATGATAGCTAACGATAACAGAAAATATAAATATGTTGATAAAGTTTTAATAATCAAGTTTGAATCTATGAAAATAGTTAAGTCCACACCACAACTATAGCTATAAGAAACAATATCGTTAGAATTGAACTATAAACACTATTCCCTGCTTTAACACATGAGTCAAATTTGGTGAACTATTAGTGCAAAACTCTACACACAAATCCCTACATTTTTCATTGTTTACACCTTGTGGTCATTTAGAAAACACTAGCATTCAATAATGTTAACTCAGTTCTGCACAGCTTGAGCTCAGTTAGCACACAATTACCCAGATGGAAACATTAGGAGTCAAAATTCATTGCACATCAATCACAACCAAATTTTCTACACATTTCTTTTCATATACAGTCTTTTTCAATCAATATCCCACATACAGTAATGTGTACATTTGTACTTTTGAAATGAATATATGGCATACATAAACAACACAGTCTTCTGCATTTCAGTACAGTAACTGCCAAACTGATACCGTAGTTCATAGATCAGGTAGTACTAGCAGAGTGTACTGTCATGTTGACAACATAACTAAGCATCTTGTTTGTGAAGAATGACACAAGGACATCAGGCATGCAAGAGGATTTTACTCCTGTTGTTTGTCCAGAGCCAGTATAGCCCGTGATGTGGACCAGATTTTTTGGCATGACCCAGAGCAAAGACAGGATGGTGAGGCAGAAGATACAATTTTTTATTTTATTTTATTTTATTTATTTATTTTTTTCAGTTTTACTGTGTAGTACACTAGATGTTTTGTGTTCATGTAAAAAAGGTTTTTGAGGAGGAGATCCATGAGCAACATAAATATTGTCTTGAATTATTTGCACCAGTGTGTAAAACTATGTTGTAGTGTGTGTGTTTTTGATGGCTTGTGTTTGATGTCTGAGGGCAAAGTTTGGTTGTTCAGCAAAAATTAGGAGGTAAGTTAAGAGGAAAATGAGAGCTTCATTTTGACCTGAAAATAGGATGTTTGGGAAATTGGGTGAGATGTTATGGATTTGTGTTTATTGTTGTGAGAATATGAAGCATAGTTTCAAGAAATGTGTTTAAGCAGTCGAGAAAAACTATAATGTAAACAGCTTCAAACATAATGAGGAAATCTGCAACAAGCACACCCACTTGCACTCTGTGTCAGGTTCAGACACAAAAAAACTTCTAGTGTCTTTTATGTTGTTTTTGATAAAGATGTGTGTAATGTTGACAAAAGACTCCTCTGTCTCTGAGACGAGTTGAGTTGAAATGCGTCACTGGAAATATGACAGTCCTCTCTTGATAACATTTCCGGAAATGTGTGTTTACTTTACATGGCGAGAGGGAAGGTCAAGGGTCACACAAATTTCCCATTACAATGCAAACCAGCTCCATCCAAAGAACTTTATCTTGGGCCTCAACTGACTTAATCTTCCTCTTTTATCTTATTCTAGATATTTTATTGATCACTACATTTTTTTTCTTCTTTATTGTCTTCTTTATTTTTGGTATATAGTATGTATTTTTGCTATATATGTTTTTGGTTATACTTTGTTTAAAAAAAATGAAATAAAATCTAAATCTATAACAGACCTATAAAAAAAATTCACTCCACTTTAAATGTGAGTAATAATAACAAACCAAGTTAATAAACTTGTAATATTTTTAATTAATTTAACTTTATTTATTTTTAAATTAAGTGAAATAGTCAGTGTTACAGTTAGACTGGTTTTGGTTTTAGAGGGTCACAGGAGTGTAACAGAAGACAAACATGACGATTTGGTTTTTCTGTTACTGTTTGGTATTCGGTATAGCAGGAGGAAAAACTAAACATAACATTTCCTAAAAAAAAATTTTTTAAAAACACCTTCTTTCATTAAATTCAGTTAGTTATAATTAAACATTTTCTTAGTGATAAAACTATTCCATAGCTTGTGCTCTAAATAGGAATTTTTTTACATTAGTTTAAGAACAGAGCCCAAACTTAAATTTAATTATATATAATTATAACTATTTATTTTTAAATAAATAATCAATCAACACTCAGTTTTAGAAAAAAATGTAAGCAGACATGTACATTGCACATATTACAGTTTTTCACATGAGCGACTACATTAAACATTCTGAATGTTGTTGAAATATTGGCCTTCGCCAATGATGCCTCTGGAAGTTTCTCTAGTGCCGCCCGTTCTTGCACTGCACACTGCTGTGCGGTCAAAGGGGTCTCCCTTCTGGGCAAGAAGTAAGGAAAACACTCAAAAAGTTGGCTAAATACACTGCAAAATTGTGCCATTGTGGATACTGAATGCTGCGAGTGAATTCAGTATTTGTCATCAATATCTGCTGAAAGTCACAAAAGTAGCTTTTGATCTTTTCACTCCTAATACACCAAGAAATAGTCAGAACAGCAGTTAAGAGCTGCCACAACAGAATCTACATTATGATGTCACAACAGTGAGCTGAACTCTAAGAACTCGGAACTACGTGAACTCATGAGAGATTACAGTTTTACAGTTTTTTTTTTTTCAATTGCTAACACACTAAAATGACATGCACAGCACAATTATTTAAACTGACACACAGAGAGCAAAACTTCTTCTCAAGTCTCCAAAATTCTAAACACATTTTCTGCTTTACACACATTTTGCATTTCAAAATGACACTTTTTAAATGCACTGAAAACAGCGAATTGGACAATTACATGTGCCACCTGGCCAAACACCTCAATGGTTAATTGTTAACACTTCAATCACAATGTAAGCACTATGAAAAGACCACAGGTGACACTTTTTTTTCTGTAATATATATATTTTTTTTTAAGAATATTTTTGTTCAGTCCCATGTAAAATATATGTTGCACTGCCTTGTTTAATGTAGTGAAAAAAAAATGTTGCAACAGTATGTGTGTGTATCTGCATAATATTGCAAATATGTATCTGATACATATTTTAGTATTATGGCAAAGCATACTAAAGATGCGGGTGCTCTTGTAGTTGGTTAGGCAAAACTCTGGTAATATGAATGAAGTGTGTGCCATTTCATTGAAAAGTTTGATTTTGATAATGTTATGTGTAGTTTTGGTTGCAGTGCTTCATTTTGCAGGATATATGAGGTATTTTGCAATTTGGATGTGTGGTTTTGTGAATTGTGTTAAGTAATTTGATAAAACCACACTAGTTTGAAAAATTGTGTTAGCAATCGGAAAAAACTGTAAGCACCATATTAAATACTGACTATATTCAAAGATGTTTTTCTAAACTCTTCTCCTGTCCTTAAAAATGAAAAGATAATAGGAAAAAAAACTAAACACTTTTAAAAAAACAATTATACTACAAAAAGTTACGTATGTAATGGGCCAGATTAGACAGAAATTATATATTTAATGTTCTATTCTCTCTATAAACTATTAAATATGAATTTTGCCTCAGTAAAATTAAAATTTGCTGCTTATTAACAGTTATCTAAAATACAGGATCTAAAATACAGTCATGCTGAAAAAGACATTATTATGTGCCTCCTATGTAGGCCTACTAATAAACAGCCATTGTGCCATTGATTTGTATGCTATAGTAAACAGTAAAATTGAGTTATTTTTTCTTTATTTCTTTATATTTTTTACTCTTGTTAGAAGTTGTACAATATAACCTGACATTAAGTAACTTTAAAACGTGTACAGCTCACAAATACACATAATTTCTTAATAACTGTGTTATTTGTTTTGTAATGTTTGACTGATTCATTTCATACAGCTGCTTATTATTATGTTACCCTCATAGTTTAGTAAATATGCCATGTATAATTATTATAATGTATACTTGTTATTTACCCCATAGTGAAATTCACATTTTTACCATTGTTTGCATGTCTGTCTGGTGTCTTTAATATGCTTAAAGATAAACCATGTGCAAATTCAACATTAATCAACATCATTGCTGAGACCCTATTTTCTATTGCCTCAAACGTGTAACTAGTCCCATCAGTTTGCAGCTTTTTTATAGCTTTTTTTCAGTAGCTGTCTGTGATAGCGAACACATTATTAGCTTTTTGCTGTTTAAGTCAAGCCAAAGGCTAGTGATATTATTTACTGTTACATGTTTGACATTGTAGAGAGTGATACATAAAATGCATTGTGCCGTTACAAATAATGTAGAAGGTTTCTTGTACATCTTTAATAACAAGCAACATCATTTATGGCTGTTAGTTGAACCACAATCTTGGACGTACCTCTCCCCTCCCCCGCAGTTGCCTTCATTGTGTTTTTGCTGTGGACCCCAGTGAAAATCTTTGATGTGTGTGTGTGTGTGTGTTGGAGTGAGAGAAAGAGAAATAATTTAATCGGTGGGGGGGGGTAACCTTTAACCTACCTTATGTTCCCTTTGTGTTCTGCACATTATGACCTCATGATTCACTGCTGTCAACCTCAGATTACTGAACAGCAGTGTTCATCCAGCTCTAGGAGGTTCTATTCTCTACTGATTCCAAAGATGAAATAAACAACACTGCTACTTATGTGGTGATTCATGGGAGTTTAGATGTGGACCTGTGGCTGAGTAACTGTAACCGAATTAGAAGCAGTGCAGGAAGTGACCACACAACTGGAATGAATTAGCAACAAACATGGAACAATGAAATGTCTGTTACTACTTCTCAGAGAAACATTTTTAATAACTGAACAAACTGTCCTAAGGTTGTTTTTCTATTTTTAATTCTTTTGTTTTTGTACAGGGGCTTTAAATTCACAGGCTGCATTTGCGAACAAAGGTGCCTTTCTGAAGCAGTAAAATTATGCAACTAAGGAATATTTGATTAATGCTCATTAAAATGTTTTTTAATTGAATATTAAAACGTATTTCTTGCTAAAAAAAAAAGCAAAAGTTGTTTAAAATGCATTTTACACATAAAGGAAACCAACTTTTAGGTCGCATTTATTTTTGTTCAGCTGTCACAGAATCAAACACATGATACAGGGGAAATATGAAAAAAAAGATGAAGGTGTTGCAGTAGACAGGATGTGACATAAGATTTAGACAAGCTTTGCTGCCTTCCTACTGCCTGTGGAGGCAGTATTTTTCAGCTTGAATTCATACTCAGCCATTGTGTTTACAGCAAACTCAGATCTTGCAGCTGTTGAAACTCATAACTTTCAAGAGTTGTTTCAAGAGTAAAAAAGTGTTCTGAAAAACATGCAACTGTGCAAATTCAAATATATTCCTGGTAATACAGAATACAAGCACAAGCTTTGCATATTGGACACAGAGTAAATTAGTTTAAACCAATAAAGCCAATCTTAAATGCTTTCTAGTAATCAACGCCTGTTGTGGATTATCACTGTATTGATCCCTTGAGACCCTGTAAGACATTTTAAGGTGACATGTTTACTATACCCACATATCAACCCTTAAACTAAATGTCCTTTGGTTGAGTAGGACAGAAAAACACCAGGGGACAGAAAGGTATTAAAAAACCCAAGCCTCTTCCAGATAAGAGAGGGTCTTAAATCTTTGCAGGCTTTAAGAATGTGTCATCCTCACTGCCTCCGTACTAGAAAAGCTGTGGAATCAATTCCATATGCTGTAATTATAATGCATGTCTCTCACTATCATATCTAATCTTGCACAGCACATACTTCCTCCTCTAGTCTCTCTATCTCTCTGTCCTTTTGTCTCTCTGACTGGTTTTTCTTCATTTTGCTACTGGGCAGTAATATACCCTCATTTGCTTTCTGATAACTTCCTGTAAGGAAACCAACACAAACATTCAATCTAAAACAACAAATAATTCCAGCCTAGAATCTCAGGAATAGACTGACTATATGTGTGAAGAACAACTGGTCAGTTGGATGTTTATGGTAGTTATCATGGACAGGAAGTTATGTTGTCAAACCTCTAAGGACCAATCTCTCATGTATATGCGTAATTAAGATAAGCAGAGAAACCCTAAATGACTACAGGAAGTAGACTGCAGTCTCTCTCCCACCCTCTCTCTTTGTCTTTCTCTGGTCTATGGTTCCAATGAGCCTATAGGAGTTCATAAGTAACATAATAATGCAGATATTCTCAGATGTATTCAGAATTGCATGCTAATATATCCTGACAGGCTACTTCTTGTACACTAAAATCTCTTTCTCATTACACTCAGTGTCTGATTCCATTCTTTTGAATTGATTTCAAAAACGGAACAGAACAAAATTGCGCAAACATGATTGTTGTCTCATTCAGTATAGAATGCCATTTTATCATATCTGTCAGATCAGTCTGTGCTACACAATAGATGCAGGTGACTGGATGTGGTTGCTCTCAGAAACTGAATCAGTGTGTTCCGGATAAACTGTTGAGTTTAATCATTGTAAACCACTGAACACTGGCTTTTCTTCATTCTTTTAAAGATTTGTGCAGTTTAATGACTTCCTGCAGTTTGTGTGTTTATCTTCTTTCATATTTGAAAAATACAGACACACACACATGCATATGCACTTGTATACACATGCATACAAACATACTTATGCACATGTTCATAGACATCTGTCTTTACATAAGTGTATGTTTTTAAACAAACCTTTGCATTAGAAGCACAAGGAAACCTATTGTAATTTGGTGTTACACAGATTTAAAGTACTCTTTCCCATGGCAATACACATTTAAGTGCTTATTTTTATATCATGGTGGGGACTTCCTTTTGACTTTCATTGTTTTCATACTGAGATAATGATGTTTTCTATTTACCCAACTCATTTGATCCTCACAAAGTCTCTGAAGACATCATATATCTCTGATTGGTTTATTAACCATTTTCTTTCTTTCACAAACTACACTAGGCAAAATCATTCTACTTTTGTGGAGACATTTGGTCCCTACAGTGCATGCAAAACCTGAGCCACACACCATGACAGATTCTACTATAGCCTGTTTGAATGGGTGATGAGTGCTGCTTGGCTGTTCTGAGGTCACATGACCCTGGAGTGGGCGTGGCTGTGAGTCCAGCTGGTGTTGCAGGCTGACTCAGGCACAGAGAAAGAGGGACAGAAAGAGAGATAAAGAAAGACAGCAAGAGCTACTAAAGGAAGGGTGAGTCACTATCTGCTCTCCATGTTTACTTCTGTTAAAACAGACTTTCTGTGCATGAGTTTTACATCTCTTTCCAGAGTCTCATTCAGATAGGCTGTAGCGCTATTACAGAGCTACAGAGCGGGTGACGTGTGTGTGTGTGTGTGTGTTGCTGCATGCACAAGTTTCCCAGGTGTCCTCACTGTGTTCTTGCCAGTGAGGAAAGGAAGCAAGTGAGAGAGGAAGAGAAGGGGAGATTTTGGCTAGTGTTTTTGTAGTTTTGTACTGTGTTTTAAGACCTCTCTTTCTCTTGTTTGTCTGTGCATTGAAACAGATGATAAGTGAACCCCTCCTTCTACTTTCTTCTACCCCCTCCCTTTCTCTCCTCCTCATGGCCCTCGCTTTTCTTTGTGTAGGGTGTGTGTCATCACTGCTCTTAGTTTCTAGAAATCAGGCATTTTGATAATCAGTTCTTCGAATTAGTTTACACTGGACCCAAATGTTCAAAATTGCGTGTTGTAGCTTCAGATGTTTTCTGTGGGTTGATTATAAACATCCAATCAGCATTGTTTGAATGACTTCCTGTGTTCATTCTCATGTGTTTGTGTTGCATGACAATACAGTTCCTGTTGTTTAATTGTTGTCATTAACATGGAAGCTAATTGACCTGTGTATATTCAGCACAGATCTGTTCTGTTCCTCTGTTTAACTTCTGATTCCATTTGTCAGTCAGTGTCAGATTACTTCCAGTCATTTTTTTTCCAGTAACAGCAGTTAGTAATTTATCTAGAACATGGATCTTTCAGTTGTGTTTGAGCATAGTTATAAAACACAAATAATTACAAATAATTTTGTCATCTCCAGTTACATCAACAATGTTATATGACACCTGGTTAGCAGAGTTCCTTTTTCAGATAAACTCCACTTCCTCATACATCGACCCAATCATTTCACAGCAAATCCTACCACATCTGTAGAACAGCTGAATTTTTTTTTCTGAAATATTTTATTCTACTGCAGCAGTTTTCTTTCATTTTTGAAGCATGAACCGATTTTTAACATCATGTAAATGCATCTATGTGTAATACTTGTCATGCTCCAAATGGGAAAAAAAATGCCTTTGATGAATTAGTTGGCCATTAACTTTTATTAGACACTGTAATTATTTTATTAGGTACATTACATGGGTTTTATTCCAGTGTTGAGTACTGTTAGAATTGATATGGACGATTTAATTGTCCCACATCTTCTGACAGGTTACATACCGCATATAGGACATTCCCCATATTGTGCCACCAAAACAAATGAATTAGGAACAAAAGTGTAATGTATCTACTTTTTTTCTTTTTTACAGATATAGATTTACTGCGAGATGGATATATGATACTGCAAGTCACAATGACCTGTGTAAAAATGCAAGAAACAAGCTGTTGAACAATGATGCTGGTTATTAAAATGCATGATATACAGTAGAGTGTATGCGGAAAATGAGGATCTCTGCAACCAGAATTGTGCAAGGCCTCAACATTTCTGTTCAGTTACTTATTTTGTTATTCAGAATGTTAAGTGAAAGATATTGGTCAGGCAGACTCAACCAATATTTACCTAGTTTAGGATTAAGTAACAAATTACAAAATTATGTTTACAAAATAATAGAGGAGGTAGTTTTTAATTTATGTCAGTTTCAATGTCTACTAACTAAAAATACAGTTTAAAAGAGAGCTGTTCATCCTCCATAGTGCTTTTGATGTAGACATTCTATAGGGTGTAAAGTTGATGATTTTCTTGTGAGTGATCAGATTAAAAATTACAATTAGCAATATGTGCTCTCACAAATGGATTTGCAGTGTTTTCTTTTTCCATGGCTTGGTTTGGCTACAGCACTCATACAGGCTATTTCTTTTCTAGAAGGTACTTTGTAGAAATCATTTTAACACCCTTCGTCACCATCTGCTTGTGGCATGTAACGGCAAAGGTTGAATTCTCAATGGGTGAGCAGATTGAAAGATGAGTCCACCAGTAGCATTCTTGATGTTGAACACCAGAGTTCACCTCACCACATCTTAAGACCAGTGTGCGTTGGCTGTGTAGTTAACAGTTGCATTTGGCTTTTGACAGGAATTGTGAGGTCCATACAAATTGGAAAACATGAAAAAGAGAAAATTCTGAATACAAGCCTCTTGTTTTAGTCTGTGGATCCACAGACTTTTTACAGTGATATGGCGAAACTATATGGGATTTTCAGGTGTCCTAAGTAGAAACGCTCTGTTACTTGTGATTCCTTAAAGAAGGCTTTGTGATTGGATAATAATTATCAAAGATCTGCAGGTTCCCTAGTGATTTTATACTTAAAGGGTTACTCCAACCCAAAATGAAAATTTTGTCATTAATCACTAACTCAACCTTGTTAACCCCCAGAAACCCAAATCTAGAAAAAAACTGATTTTTTTTAACCTTTCACATGTTCTAGGAGGCTTGTGATGCACAAATCAGTGGGTTTTTTTTTTTTATTATGACACTTTTGAGGGGGGTGTTGTAAAATTGCAACTTTGGGCCTGTAGGGTAGCAGAATTTCAATGAAATCACTCACACACACATGTAAGTGACAATTAAAAGTTTATTTGTACTTTACTGCTGTCACGCTCAGGAATCACAGACAAGTTGCCTTCAATCAAACTGATAGTTTATTTGGGACAACAAAGGAGTATCACACAGCGTATCAGGAGCAAATGGTGCAGGAGCAAACAACAGGTGAGTTCAACACAGGTAAGCCGCTGGTGAGTATATAAGGATATCAAGTGCACAACGGAGATAGTGATGTGGGCAACAGATAAGTATACTCAGTCTCAAAAGTCTTGTCAGAGTCCTCATAGTCACCATCCAACTTGTGGGTGCTGGTCCAGGATCAGGTGACAGTGATGGCGTGACATTACCCCCTTCTCCACGAGTGGCTCCTGACACTCCAACTTGATTGATGGCGAGGACGGCCCCGACCTCTAGGGGCTGGACAGGTGGGATGTGCTAAATGGAATTCGGCAGTTAAGTATGGGTCAAGTATATAATTCCTGTTTACCCAACTTCTCTCCTCTGGACCGTAACCTTCCCATTCGATTAGGTATTGGAGCTGTCCATTGCGCCGCCAGGAGTCGAGGATGGATTGGACCCGGTAGATGTTGTCTGCAGCCTCGACTTCGGGTGGGGGAGTGGGTTCCTGTTGGTCTGTGGATGGAGGAAACATGGGATTTGAGACGTGAGACATGGAATGTAGGTGCTATTCTGTAATGAGGAGCTGCAGTTCGTAGGTGACTTCATTGATTTGTCTGAGTATGGGGAATGGTCCAATGTATTTAGGACTTAGCTTACGACATGGTGTACGGAGCTTTATGTCCTTTGTGGATAGCCATACCAGTTCTCCCGGTTGATAGACTGGGGTAGGTGAACGGCGTGCATCAGCCCACTTTGTGTGTCATCTGACCACTCTTTGAAGGTGAACATGTGCAGATTCCCAAACCCTCTCACTCTCCCTGAACCAGAAGTCCACGGCTTGTACGGAAGACGGCTCATCATTCCACAGAAAGAGTGGAGGTTGGTAGCCTTAAATACACTGGAAAGGTGTTAGTCCAGTCGTACCTTGTCTCAGGGAGTTTTGGGCATATTCAGCCCATGGCAGATATTGGCTCCAGGAGTCCTGGTGGTCATGGCAGTAGGACCGGAGGTAGCGAGAGATCTCCTGGATCTTTCTCTCCGTCTGGCCGTTCGTTTGCGGATGGTACCCTGAGGATAAGCTGACGGATACCCCCAGCAACCTAAAGAATTCTCTCCAGACTCAAGAGGTAAATTGAGTTCCTCTGTTGGATACGATGTCCTCAGGTATACCGAAATGTCTGAAAACATGAGAGAACAGGAGTTGAGCTGTGTTCATGGCTGTGGGGAGACCGGTCAGGGGTATTAGTTTGCATGCCTTAGAAAACCGATCAACCAACTCTAGTATGGTGGTGTAACCCTCAGAGTTGGGTAAATCGGTGGCGAAATCGATTGCTATGTGAGACCAGGGACGGTCAGTAATGGGCAAGGGCATCAGCTTACCCTCGGGCAGACGATGAGGTGTAGTTGTAACAGCACAGATGGAGCATCCTTTCACATATCGGTAGGTGTCTCTTACCTTATCTGGCCACCAGTAGTGGTTACGAAGGAGTGAGAGGGTGCCTTTGCCACCTGGATGCCCGGACCCTGGAGAAGCATGAACAAAATCCAATAATTCTTTACGGAGGATTTGTGGGACATACCGTTTATCAGCAGGACCTCCTGGTGGTGCTGGTTCCTGGAGGGTGGCCTGTTGGATGCGGGTGTCGAGAGACCATTGGACTGGTGCCAGGAAGACCTCCTGCGGTAGTATGGTTTCGGGAGTCTCAGGAGTGGGATCAGGTTGGTAGAGACGTGATAAGGCATCTGCCTTTGTGTTTTTGGATCCGGGTCTATAAGCCATCTTAAAATGGAATCTGGTAAAAAATAGGGCCCACCTGGCCTGACGAGGATTCAATCTCCCGGCTTCTCTTAAATACTGGAGGTTTTTGTGATCGGTAATAACAGTGAATGGATGTTTTGCTCCCTCCAGCCATTGACGCCACTCCTCGAGCGCCAACTTAATGGCGAGCAGCTCTCTGTTGCCCACATCATAGTTCTGCTCAGCTGTGGATAGTTTCAGGCGCAGGGGTGTAATGTGGATGGGTGACCGTGCCAGTGTGACAAAGTGGCTCCAACTCCCGTGGTGGCAGCATCCACCTCTACTACAAAGGGTAGATCTGGATTTGGGTGTTTAAGAATGGGTGCTATGCAGAATGCCGTTTTCAGATAAGTGAACGCTTCTCGTGCTGCGGGAGTCCATGTGATCGCCTTCTTAGTTCCCTTCAGCAAGGAGATAAGGACTGAGGAGATGTGACTATAGTTCTTTATGAAACGGCGATAAAAGTTTGCGAAGCCTAGGAAGCGTTGCAGT
>JAUYWG010000039.1:6487911-6523024 GCA_034779775.1 Enteromius afrohamiltoni | reverse complement strand
GGTCGAATAAACCCCTGTGCTAAAGCCTCAGTCACATATTTCTCCATGGCATCCTGTTCCGGCAAGGAAAGAGGGTACATTTTACCATTAGGTAAGGTGGCTTGAGGAATCAGTTCAATTGAACAATCCCATTGGCGGTGTGGAGGCAGATGTGTGGGCTCACAGGCTAATAAGTGTTGTGATATGGTCACTGCTCTTTTTAGGAAAGCGTCAAGTCCCACCTGATCATCATAGATGGCCATCTGCTGGCGTATACTGGTATTGAGACCCCGTCGAAATACTGCCAATAGTGCTGTTTCATTCCATCTACTGGCCAGAGAAAGAGTGCGAAAACGAAGAATATACGCGTGGATGGGGAGATCGCCTTGGCGAAGTTGCAGCAATTCATCGTGAGTGGTGAGTGAGGAGGTAGGCAGCCCGAAGACGAGGCGGAATTGCTGTAGAAACAGAGACAATGATGGGAGATGCGGGCTTTCAGAGTTCCACAGGGCTTCCGCCCATTGCAGTGCCTTGCCTGTAAGGAGAGTTATAATTAGCGCAATCTTGCTACGATCGGTCACAAATCTGCCTGGTTGTGCCTCAAAAAATAGTGAACATTGTAGCAAGAACCCTTCGCAAGATCCCTGATCACCAGAGAAGGGTTGTGGCCGGGGAACGGGGCTGGCAGTGGTTGCGGAAGCCGAACTTCTTAGTTCCTGAAGGATCTGGAGGAAGGTTGAGTATGGCTCTGCGATTGCTGCCGCCTCTTCCTGCTCCATGTTCCTTTCCGTTCTTTATGGGCTGAGCTTCTGTCACGCTCAGGAATCACAGACAAGCCTTCAATCAAACTGATAGTTTATTTGGGACAACAAAGGAGTATCACACAGCGTATCAGGAGCAATTGGTGCAGGAGCAAACAACAGGTTAGTTCAACACAGGTAAGCCGCTGGTGAGTATTTATATAAGGATATCAAGTGCTCAACGGAGATAGTGATGTGGGCAACAGGTAAGTATACTCAGTCTCAAGAGTCTTGTCAGAGTCCTCAGAGTCACCATCCAACTTGTAGAGTTCTTTCAGGTAAGAGAGAGACCCGTAGCATAGGAAGGCAGAGTGCAGGGAGCGGTTAGAATAAGCGTCTAACCTTGAACTCAGCCATCGAGCCTCTGGCTGAGCGATCCTTTGTAGTGCATGTGCGGATTATGGCAGATGCTAATTATCGGGTGATTGTGATCGTGTGACGTGTGACTGAGTGCTCTCCGTGGGTGCTGGTCCATGATCAGGTGACAGTGACGGCGTGACAACTGCTCATAAAGGCCAACACAAGTTTATTTATCTACACAATAACATTGGTATAATAGAATAAAGTATTTTTTATGAACAATTTATTATAAAAAATGAATATCATATTTAAAAACACTGGATCCAGGCTGTATGTGGAAATCGAGAAGGAAACAAATAAAATAAATGGGCAGGTTTCATTTGTTTATTTTGATCCAAGTCACTGTCTTCATTCTGGATGGCCTCAAGAGCATCCTGGACACTGTACCTGATATGGCTTTTCCTGGTTTCAGGCATTCTGAAAGTTACAATAACAGATTAGTTTCCAGGCCAGGTAATTGCAATGCAATTTAATTGTAGCTATGCCAACACAAAAGATTCACGTGTTCCAGAGATAAGCAATTGTATCAGATATACCTATTGCTCCCTTTGTCATGCTATGAGCACTTATACCCCCACCTCCCAGAACCTTATCATTCAAAAAGCAGCTATTTGGGCAGCCAAGCAGAGCCCAGGAAAAAGAGAACCAGCACTATAGTATATTTCAAATCATGCTACATAAATCTTTTAATCTTAAGAAACTCGATTAATTACTTATTCTCATTAGAATGTGTCTCCTAATTACTAGTATGGTGCAATACATTGTATTAGTACAACAAAAAGTTTCATTTTGATCCAACATCAAATTTGTAAAATAGGTAAAAATTGTTGCAACATTAAAAACTGATCAAAAACATTACAAACTGATAAAACAGTAATATTTATCCTAGTATTTTCACCAAACAAGTGGAAAGTAAACTTCCTGAAGTGCAAGATGCACACCCAACTTTTGCTACCCTAAGACGCACTGTTGTAAAATTACAACATGGACAAATCAAGCTCAATATCAGAATATTCCACAATGTCATAAAATCTTCATGATCTACACATATCAATTATCACAGAAAAAAAATACATAAAGATTTTTACTTACTTGAGTCTTAATCTTTCCTGTTCAAAACAACAAAAGATGATGTTCTCCGTGGCAGGCTCCCAGGTTGTTTGACTTCATGGCCAGATAACCGGGCCTATTTACACATTTTACCATCCAATAGTGTTGCAGAACTGAAAAATAGGATCTATTAGTAATGTAAATGTGGTTTTAAAAAGAAGAAAAAATGGGTTTATTTTTGTAGACTTAAATCTGATGTTGTAATATTACAACCGTGGGTCTCTGGGTTAATATTGTTAATAATTACTTGGTTAATTATTGTTAATAATTACTTTTCTCGTCCTTTACAGTGCAAATTGTATGGCACTCAGTGGAACAGTCACAAGCCTCCTGGTTTTCATCCAAAATATTTTAGATTGTGTTCTGGTGACGAACAAAGCTTTTATTATCTTTTTCTGTTACAGATCCACGTCTCTAAATAACATATTTGCATAATGTCTGTCCATGTTCTACGCCGCGAACAACTTGCCCACCCACAAACAGTACAATTTCCACATGGATTACATCATGTCAAGAAGGTGCTGTATCCTGTGAGAGTGAATTTGTTTTATATGCCCTTCCGAAAGATGAATCTACAAAGAATGCATGATTAATAGGGTAGGGCGATGTTGACCATTGGTGGTTGTTGTGCAGGGGGTTTAGTTGTAGATTAATTTTTCAGAAGGCATATAAAACAAATCTACTCTCACAAGATACTGCATCTTCTTGACATTATGTAATCCATGTGAAAATTGTGCTGTTTGTGGGCGGGCAAGGTGTTCGCGATGTAAAACGTGGGAGGACATAATGCATATATGTTACTTAGTGACGTGGATCCGTAACAATAAAAAGATTTGAATTGCTGACGACTTATTTAGGTGAATGTGAGTCAACTCTTTTTTTTTATAGACAATTACTTTATTTATTGTGCACTGTCGGCATCACAGCTTTGCAGCTACATGACTTTGAAAAAGGCATAATAGGGGCACTTTAAATGAAAGTTTCTAGAAATTATCCATGGAACTCAAGGCTCCATATATCCGTTTCAGTCAAAGCAAGAAATTATACGTCATGACTGCTTCTTCCAAGTTCTTCCTAATCTCTAAAAATGGCATCCTGAGCTTTCTGACTTTTTAAAACACAGACAGGCTAACTGCTTTAGCTGATCTTGAGACCAGTCTACAACTGTACAGAATGGGTCATATAATTTCATATATCCGTTTATAAGTGTAACAAATTGATGATTTCTATGTGAGGAGTTTTTAATTGGTGTACATTTATGGGGGCATGTATTCAGATAATTTAGAATTAGTTCTGCCTAACTTTCCTTGCACTTATTATGAATAGTTATTTTTTGTAGCCACATAATGCCACTGAACCATGATAAATTTGGTCACTATGTTGAGAGTTTCCTGATATGTCATATAGAATTTTAGTTTTTAATTTCCCAGCAAATAAGGCTGTATCTTTCTTGATTTTATCTTCGTTCTTTTCTTTAAGAACAGCTTTTGCAGCATTTACATTTCCAGCCAAGTGTAACCAGGACACGTTTAGCTACACATTTAGGGCAACTGTCAGGTCATGTAGGCTTCATTGACTGTTGACAGTAATTGTTAGTTGTACAAACGTTTTTTATTTGGCCTACTCCTGACTTTGAATGTATGTTGCCAAACCAGTTCAGTCACAGGGGCCAATGTACCACAGACCACTAAACATGGGCAAATTCCCAACTGTTCTGGCTCAGAATGAAGACAGAATTAAATTGTATGTTGCCTGTAAGGAATGAATTGTTATTTGGCCTTGTTTCAGTCTTGCTTTTTTTTTCTGTGGATATATGGTTTCTGTACAGGGTTGGATCAGCTTCAGAAGGGGGACACTAAACTCTTGAGTTCTTAAAGTAAAAACAGGAAATCAACCAAGTCAAACTTTGGAAACAGAGATAGAGTGTGATCGATGTCTTGGAGAACTCATTGGAAAAATGAGACCTGTGGAATACTGGCCTGTAGTTGGGGATTCTGTGGTTCTAAATGTTGTAATTTTCATAGAGGACAAACCCGGTCATACTTCGAGATGTACCTGATGAAATGCATATCGTGGTCTTTGACTACATACTACAAAATTATAAGCATGGTCAGCTGTTCAGCCATTCTGTTTAGGATGGACAGAGCCTATATTTGAACAAAATAATGACTTACTTTCTTTGCACTTATCCCTTTTTTTTGTTGTTGTTTTTTTTACAAAAACCTTGTATTAATTTTAATGAAAGTAACGTAATGTAGTAATTTAATGTTATGAGTATAACATGCAATGTTATGTTTCAAAATAAATATATGAAATATAAGACAATTGCATAAACTCCAAGACAGGAAATTATAGTAATATAATACATAAATGTGACATTTACAATAGCTGAATGTGCATGTAAATTGCCTGCAATGTGTGTGCAGGGACACACTTCAGCGGTAACCCCTATTTCCTGTTTGTTAGAACACTGACACATGCTAGTAAAAAAAATATAGGCCACAGACTCTGCATGAGAGACAGGAAAACTGTCACTGAAGCTACATCTTTTTAGAATTTTTTTTTTTTAGTATTTAAAACTGTGTACTAGAGTGCACACATTGGGCTGATCATGCATAGAACTTTTATGTTGCGTGTGCCATAAGCAGGGTTTGATCCTCTTAGGAAATCCTGGCCATCACCACATCACTTCTGGCTTTAAAGGTTATGTTGTAGTTTTGTTTAGTTTTTTTTGACTGGCCCACATTTCTATGGTCTATATGAAACAAAGCTTTTTTTGCATATCTCGCTTTTGCTGTACCACATATTAAACCATGAACTTGTGTTTATTCAGGCCCATAAGACTTTATGATTTATGTTTTTTTTTAATTTTTTTATTGTTGTTGTTATTGGTTGATAAAATACATCTTTAATTTATTATTTTCCAGATTCCTTTGTGTAATTTAATTGAGTTGGTTGATAGTAATTAACTTGCAAAAGGTTTATACAGTTTCTCTGCATATTACGCTTGGAATATATATATATATATATATATATATATATATATATTTTTTTTTTTTTTTTTTTTATCATCTACAAAATTGTTCAATATTAAGAAGAATCCTACATTATTGTTTTAATGTGATATGAAATGTAGCACAAGCATAACAAAAAGTGGAACTAGGCTAATTGAGGGGGATTTTTTTTTTTTAAGAATAGGCACTGTGCCCATGTCACTGCCCCCTTTCCTATTCATGCCTCATTGTGTTTCTTAACAGATGGCCCACAACAGGTGTTGGCAGGAGGGGCAGCAGGGTGGTCATGTAATCAATGGCACAAACACTCGATGGCGTCTGCTTATTAAACCAAAATTAACATACCCACACGCGATCCATTTCAGCCACCAGGCCAGCAAAAATCAAGTCTTGTCCTGACTTAGACAATGGCCATTTTGTATACTCTGATTATGCTGTTACATTTTAGATTTTCCTTTTCTTTTCTGTATTTGTGTCTCAATACGCATGCAGTGTGTGCACAACGATCACACAGTGTTTTCACACTGTTTTTGGTATAGAACCTCAGCCTTCATGGCTCCAAATTGGCTAAAGTTACAGGGATAACATTCCACTTTGGTATTAAAAAAATGTGGTTCATTCAAGGTCGAAGTGTGGATTACACATGTGATTGACTGTTTGGTTAACATATGAAAAATGTAGGTCACAGTAAACCATGAGACTTCTCTGAGGCAAGTGGAAAGTTCTAGGCTTCAGTGGTGAAGCTCGTTGATGGGCTAGTTTTACCTATACCCAATATTTCATTTTAATTGTCCGTAAAGGGTTTTGCAAAAAGTCCACACAAACTGAAAGACTGCATTAATCATTGAGTGTTTGGAGTCAAGAGTCTGAGGTGGAGGCGGACCTTTTATTTATTTATTTTTTGCTATTTTTTTATTATATGTTACGCCAGTATGCTTTATGTCCTCCAAGTTGAATTTATTTTTGATGAGAAAAATTTAGTGTGTGTGCAAGGTAATGTGCATGTTTAAATTGAAATTTAAGATGCTTTTTCTGAACAGATGGCCCAATCTGTTCTAGATATGAAATTGCACATTGAGAGTGAGGAATTTTAAAGGATGATTGTTCAGGTGACATTAAGCAGGATGGTGTGCATCAGCAGATTTAGGGATAGTTGCATTGCATAAAATCTGTTTATATTAAAAAAGGTTTTATACATATTTGTTTTTATATATTAGCAGATTGTAAAAACATTTTAAAATATAAAATGTCAATCAAAGTTTATTTGTTACAGTCATGCTTACAACAATAAAAAAAAAAATATTTATGACAAAGGAACATCCCAGCTTAAAGATAATGAGGACATTACATTGCTTCCTTTGACAAGTGCAATAATAAATATTAACACACGCACTAAATATTGACACACACATTCTCTGCTCTCTTAAGTGTCCACTATCAAGGGGATAGGGATGATAACTATTATTTGGAAAATGACCATGAATTGTACAATACATGATACGCAAATCGTTACACCCCTACTAGCAAACATTACATTCTCTAGACAAAACATGGCTGCTGGTAGTTGTCTGTTTAACTGTGTTTTGGACTAAAGTTTTTTTAGACTGTTTTCTCAGAAAAGGCTGTCAAATGGTGTGCGTAACTGACAGGAAATGGTTTTCTAAAATCTGTCATACTGTACGTCAGCTACAGATAAACATATCCAGTTTGCCTTTAACTGACTGATAATTTTAACTTGACTCCTTAGACATGAAAATTTACCTGAAAACATTTTGAAATAAGATTGTTCCTCAAATCCAGCTATATTCTCAGTTTTATCTTCTATCTGTCCATATCTTTATACTTAATAATACATATCTGTAACATCCGCATTGAATGTTTTCGTTAAGTCACAGATTTTCCACCTAAGGCAACTGATGAAGCAATATTGTGTTTCATAACAGATAAGCTATGTTTGTACATGCCTATGCTTTTTTGCTGTTAAGTAAATTCACCTTGTGTTATCATCTGGATGTAGTATGGTATTTATTATATTTAATTATGCTATACATTTATTTAAGAAAAAAACACTGGAAAATGTAGGTATATCATTTCGTTTGAAGTTTGTGCAAGTGTCTAGACATTCTGTGAAAAGAGGAAGCCACATTTCGTCTTTAAAAAAAGGAAAAGCAGCAATCTTGACCCCTCCCACTTTCACATTGAGTTTATATGCCACTTGCTTTCTGTCACACATTTTTCAAGCTACTGAATCATCAAATTCAACGACTTTGTTGACTGAATACCCTCTTTTGGGTAAGATTGTGGTTAATATTTGATTTATGTTTTTGTTTAAGTATGTTTTGGTAAATGCAGTGATCAGTTAATCATTTGAGGATAAACTGAAGAGGTTTAAGGAATTAAGAGCTTGCTAAAATTGCTTTTGTAAAACATTATGATTTAGAAAATTTTGAGTTGGTATTGCTTACATGTTTACATATGTCTCGTTAATCTGAGGTAGTAAAGTTGTGTTGTGGGTTTTCTGCCCTACTTTATTTCAGTGTGTTCTGACATCTAGTCTCTCTACAAAAGCATACTAATACAATATTTTCTCGCAAATAACTAACATGACTTGCAAACAGTAATAAGACTTTTAAGTTTAGATACCATTACATTCGAAACATGAGGTAATTGACTGGAGTACACAAAATTTGCATGACTAACTGTCAATAAAACTGTGACACTGATCATATAGTTGAAAATTACATCTGCAAAAAACACCAATTGTTGGCATATACTATGAAAATGCTTTATGCTTTATGTCTCTCTCTTTGTATCACATAATTTCTTTAGGGCCAGAGGTCATTACAAGTTTTTACAACAATATGGCAGATGTAGGAAAGACGCCTGTGGCACAGAATGAGAAGACAAACAGTGAGTTTGGCTATGTGGGCATTGATGCCATCTTGGAACAGATGAGGAGGAAAGCCATGAAACAAGGCTTCGAGTTTAACATCATGGTGGTGGGTAAGTAGATATTTCAGTGTGCAATTACTGAACATTGATTTTTTCTTCTTATGTACAAAATAAACCTTTAGTATCACTGGAAACTTGACGTGAAATAGATGAAATAGTGCAAAATTGTTCAAAAACACATTTTCAATAATTGTTTTTTTTTATATTTAAGGAATTTCTATTTAGAAAACAGAACAAAATCTATGGAATTCAAAAACTTTGAAGCTCAGCATCTCAAATTTTTTAGAATGCCGATAGAACCCTATAATTCCAAGGTGCAAATTTGTTCTGGTTGTAAATTGGTATGCTTGGGATTGAATATGGAGTATGTTTTGCAAACAAGAAAAATCTACTTTATTAAACAATAATGCATTGTCAGCTAAATCTGTCTGAGGATCATATAAAAATGATTAACAGGCTGAATTTGACCCAACAAGATCTGATGAGCTAAATCAGGTGTGTTTGGTTAAGGAGACATAGAAAACATGCAGTGTTTGGGGGCCTCCAGGAACATGGTTGGGAACCACTGAGCTAAAAGACCTTGCTGTAGTCAGTAGTAATTGGAGCTGAATTTTGCACCTTATCATACTGTTTTTAGTGAGCAGGAAGGTTTTCAGTCATTACCATTACATCTTGGATTCAGGCAGATCGGTTTGAACCTACAACCCTTAAGTTACCAAAGATCTTCAATCAGCAGACAACACTCCTCAGCACTAGACGAACAATTTTATCTCTACTGATACAACACAAATGCCCTAAACCCAATTGTCTTTTAATCACAACTTTATTCCCATATACCATATTCACTGATGCACTGTGTATTGGCTATATATTGAGATGGGACACACAGTGACTTGCCTGGTAGCAAATCATCAACCCACCCCCAAGATCCAACCTTAAGCTTTTTAAATTCAATATCTTCCAGGAAATATATTATTCTCAAGCAGTATATAACCCTGATTTTATTTTTCTTGGCAATGTGTACAGCTGAACATAAAACCTGTAGCTACTTGCGGAGTCTTAGAAGGATTGTTTCTTGACAGTGCTGGTTTTCTTTTGCTTTTAAGACTTAAGAACTAAGACAAATGCATTTGTGTCTCTGAAAGAACATGTTGATGTTTGTTTTAATTTAGTGCTTTGGTAAATTAATATGTGGATATGTAGCAGCTTTCTGAAAATATTTGAGGCTTGTTCATGGATTGATCCATCAGTAGCTGATTGAGTGATTTCCAGTATTCTGTTGTAAAACTATTATCCCCTAATTACCTTAGAACAACTCTTTTAAGCTTGAACATGCCAAACTTGTAAACATCTAGAGGTTGATGGTTGCTTTCAGGAATTTTCTAGTGGATGGTTTTTCAGTTACTTACATGTACGTCCAAATGTTTATAAAAACATCCCTGTAGAATTCAATCGGACATGGTTAATGCTTTCTGCAGTAAAAAAACATCTGCCTGGCTGCTCCACTCAACTGATTCCAACTGCAACCTTTGTTCTTGCTTTATCATGGATGTCAGTGAGAGATCCAACAAGCTGCTCCCATGAACCTCTTCTAGAAACATCTTGTATAGAATTGTGTGTGTGTCATAAAATGAACTTGGGCCAGGTGTTGGGACAAATCTGCATATGGGAATGAAAATACTCAGTCCCTTACATTTAAAACACACATGTTGCCATAGTCCTGTTTACTCAATACATGGCTACTATTTCTTTTACTTGAACACATAAAGTAGGGCTGTTTATTTTGAATGCATTTAAAAACAGCTACATCTAGTGCAATAAAATACAGTCGAATGCAGGTGTCACTATAAATTTGATTAATTTGTAGCTGAACTAAAAGTGGTGTCTTGGTGTGAGATGTCATAAGCACTGCTCATGGTGCAAGATGCTAAAAAAACAGCAAAATGTGTTCAAATTGCCTTGACAGGCTGTGTTTACCTTTGCCTTAAATCAAGAATTTGTCTCGAACATCAGCCCTTTGAAACAAATATTTTATAATATGCCAGGATTTTCAGCAGGAGTCTGCGATGCCCACTCCCCAGCCCTAATCAAACTCACCATCCTGTCATCTTCTAGTAATGCTGAAGACATTGATTCACTTGTTCAGGTGTGTTTGATTAGGGTTGGAGCTAAACTCTGCCAGGCAGTGAACTCAGAGGGGGCCAGAGTTGAGAAACAAAAGCCAAAATCAGTGCATTAAATTAATAGTTTGTCCAAATTGGCAGTGTTAATAAAACAGTATATAACTAGTACCTGCTTCCACCAACATTCTAGCAGAGGTTCAATGGATGCTTTACTATATTAAGGCAAACAGAACAAGGCGCAAACTTTGTTCAGAAGCTATGCATAGAAAGTTGCAAATCTTGTGTGTGAAATTCTCTATCCTTTTATGCAAAATTAATTCTCACATTATTTTGTAAGACGTTCAGACTGCAACATACTTGATTTTAGCTCTAAATTAGCTCAGAAAAATATGTTGCATCTAGTGTAATGCATATACAGTATACAACATAAGTAAACAACCATTGTCGGAGACAAATAAATAAGTGTACAAATAAACATGTTTGATATATTACAATGTTATATATCATCAATTCCTTTATTAATTTTATACAGCACATATTTTTAAATAAGAAAATCAATACGACATATTTATGCATTCTTGTAGGTTTTTTGGGTTCTAGTATTCTAGGGATAATTTATTGCGAACTTATAATTTACATAAAAATACAATTGCAGTGAATTAATGCCAGTTTAAGACACTGATTAATTTTTTTCTTTGTACAGGTCAAAGTGGTCTGGGTAAATCCACACTGATGAACACACTTTTTAAATCTAAAGTTAGTCGCAGATCGTTGATGACAGCAGAGGAGGAGCGAATTCCCAAAACAATCGAGATCAAGTCCATCAGTCATGGTAGAAAGTGCATTTAACTAAAGCTGAAGCTAATGCTTGCTTAAGGATAAGATGTATTTCAATACCTATGACTGTCTCATTAATTTAGTTACCCACTTTGTAAATTCAAACTAATCTTTTATAGATATTGAAGAGAAAGGAGTGAGAATGCAGCTGACTGTCATTGACACTCCAGGTTTTGGAGATCAGATAAACAATGAGAACTGGTCAGTATCAACTTTATTAAGCCTTGTTAGACCTCATGTGTTCCCTGGTGTCTTACTATCTGTCTCTACTGTTTATAGCTGGCAGCCCATCATGAAGTTCATTAATGCACAGTATGAGCAGTATTTACAGGAAGAGATCAACATTGAAAGGAAGAAGAGGATCCCAGACTCACGAATCCACTGCTGCATATATTTTATTCCTCCGACTGGACACTGGTGAGACACACAATCGCATTACATTTGGGTTTGTGTTATTGTTACATTATGTTTGCTTAGTAGGGACTTGTTGAAATCTGATCTTGATATGTTAATTTAATAAATCTTCAGTATCTCAATGCACTCAGTTAATTCTTGAGGCTGAAGAGTCATCAACCTTCTTGTTTAAGCTTTACATAGGCGTGAGACTGTCCCATTGACTGCCTAGTAAATAACACTGTCAAGGCCCAGAAGTGGTTTAACCATAATGTTACGAAGCGACAAGAATACTTTTCTGCACACAAAAAAGCTTGGACCACATTAGTAGTATAAAATACAAATCCTTTTTACTGCAACCTGGTAAACAGCAATTAGACACCTACTCAACTGCCAATCCACCAATGCAAGTTTTGCACTTAAGTGCAGTTTTGTTCACGGTTGGTTTTGTTAGGTTAAATTCTTTTTTTCTTTTTTTCTTTTCTTCTTCTTCTTTTTTTTTGAATTTGGATGATTTAGTTAAGAGCAGGTCATATGTGTTTTCGAAAAATGTCTTATTTACAGTTTGTAATGTAGCTGTCCTTCAATTTAAACAGTCTGTGAAGTTGTTAATGAAAAATGTACATGACAAAGAAAGATATTGTCTCTCAAAAGAAAGAGTCGACTCAGAATCACCTTAACGAGTCGTTGCATTTTTTAATATTTTACCTGTTACCAGTATATGTCACTAGGTAACATATTTACATAATCCCTGCCTGCCTACAAAATACAAACAGCCTGATATGCCTGCAAACACTTCCACTAGTCAGTGTATACATCATGTCAAGAAGACGCTGTGAAAGCAAGTGTGTTTTGTATGTACTGCCTACAGATAATGTGACAAATCAGTGGTTAAAAAAATGTCAATTCATTGTCTGTCAGCGGGAGGCGCTGTTGTGTGCCTAGAGGCAGAACCTGATTTTGCTGAGTTCGGGGTGTTCCTGGGTCAAAATCATTGTGATTAGCCAATCAGATTTAAAGAACCAGTTCATAGTTTTTGTGAAGTTTAGGCTTAAAATCAGTGTTAGGTGCTTGTACATCAGTGTCAGTCATCTATAATTTCCTCTGATTTTAGACAATACTCATGGGTAGGGTTAGGTTTAGGTGTAGAGATATGGTCAAAACTAAAATTTTGGAAAAAAATTTGTTCCAGGGTCACCAAAATATGTTGACCCAGGAACACGCCTAACTCAACAAAATCAGGATGTGCCATGGTGGAGACTAGGTTAAATACACCCGCACTCGTTTTGATTTTTATACGCGCAATGCTTTTAAGTCAAAGCTTATTATCTTTTATTATTCTTTATCCCTCTCCATTTGTCTACTATAGTTTTCTAACTCGTTGCAAAAATGGGAGTCATACACCAGTGTGTGTGATGGGGCTAAGAGGAAATTCCGTTGTGTGGTCCTATTAGTGGGTTTGTTTGCATTCTCATTTTCTACAGTAGGTATATATGTGTACATGTGTGTAGTGTGTGCACAGGGGAGAGGTAGGTTGGGGGGCAGGGTTATGTTTTTTGAAGAGGGTATTTCCTTCGGCAAGTGTGCGTCTGAGTGCACACTGTTATTAGACACCGTCTTGCAGCTGTTGCACGCTTGTAAGATATCTGAACAGCTGCTTGTCTTGCCACATGTCACATAACGTGAGTACACAGAGACTGTAGTTCCGGCATTTGAAATTTTGTCTTGGAAACAGCCCCATTCACCCCAAGAGCATAGGGGGAAATGTGGTAGGAGCCAAAGGGCCATTGGGCCCTTTGGTGATGGTAAGCTACTAGCGAAAGAGTTTTAGCTAAACTGAAAACTTTAAATTGTTTGTCGATGCGATGCCATCAGCCATTCTGTGTTCATGGACAAAGCTTTCATATTTCATTTGCAGAATGTTAATGTACATATGGTTGTTACATTTTTTTTCAGCTGGTTGTTATAGTGTTTTTTGAACAAACTGAAGTAAGTGAGTATTTCAGCATTGGGATGGTCTAGCATATAAAATGTTATGTTTTTTATACAAAGTGCCCCTATTATGGGTTATGAAAATTCCACATTTTGGTAATAGGTCACCAAAACAGTTTGACATGCAGAAATGAACGTTTAGCTGTTGATCAAAGTCCAGATTCAGATGTCAGCACTGGCTGCAAATTTGCCATGAGGTTCATTGTTGAACGTTTCACGTAGATCCTTTGAGACCTTGTGGAAACTTTTATAATCTCATTAGTGGATGTCACACTCTGGTGGCTAGCCATCTCCATGTGGTTTTGTGGGAAACAGGAAGTAAAACAAGAAGTGTCCACCACAAATGATGACTCCTTCCTCTCTGAAAGAATTATGAGACCCACAGATGGCGGCAGGTGATTAAAATATCAAGTTGGCTTTTCCCATGCAAGGGCTTGTGCTAGTTATGTGCATTTGATGAAGTTTTCTTTTAAATGCACGTTAGGTATATATTTATATATATATATTTATTTATTTATTTATTTATATATAATCTATCTATCTATATATAGATATATATATAATCTGAAGTCCTCATATATATGTATATATATACATATATATGAGGACTTCAGATTAAATAGATAGCTTTTTGTGTATGCTCATTTATTTTTTTGTGTTACAGCACAAAATATTTCAAGCCCTGTAGCTCTGCAGTCCTCACCATGTCATAGTTTTTAAGCCAAGATTGTGACATCTTTTTGTCCTGGGGACTAAGAGGATCTGTGCATGTTCGTTCTAGTTTGTTAAAAAAGGCAAAATGCAGTGTGTCATGTGAGTTGAGTGAACCGGATATCTGGCCATTAAAGATGTCAGTACTGCTTGTTTGTGCCTTGTGGTTGTGGATGCAGTACACACTCCAAATAAACACTCCACAAAGCAGACCTAAATACACATGCCAGCTGGTTATGTTTTTTTAGTTTAAGTAATGCAAAATCACAGGCACGGAAGAAAGTTCAACAAATCCTTAAGGGCATAGTTCACCCAGAAATGTATAGTACACTTTATTATATTTACTTTCTCCAAGTTGTTCTAAATGATGATTTTCTATTTGATACAGATTACACCATTTTACAATTTTTCCTTTTCGTATTTTCTCCTATTATCTGCTTTGTATGGAGCCCCTTAAGTGACAAAAATTTAGGGTAGTAGGAAAAAAATATTTTTACCTACACAACAGGAACACACAAAAGAGTCGCAAAAGAAAATAAGAATTATATTAGGGTGAATTAATAATGATGTTTATATTTGATTCATTTTTCATCCCTTTTTCTTTCTCCAACAATAAATACATTTTCCATATTGGTGTGTGCCTTGATTATTTGTGCTGCACCTACAGAATTAGAGTGTGATTTCATTTGAAGCAACAATTATTACATTGTGTTGTTTTAAATGTTATTGAGTTGAGACCATACTATTTAATGCTTGGTTTTTAATTTTGGGTCTTACTGCATTGCTGTCTTTTCTGTTTTAGTTTGCGGCCAATTGATGTTGAGTTTATGAGACACCTAAGTAAAGTGGTGAACATCGTTCCTGTTATCGCCAAGGCAGACACACTCACCCTGGAGGAGAGAGATTTCTTCAAAAAGAAGGTAAGCAATTGATCTCTCGGGTTTGTAGATAACGAATCTCATCCAAACATATCATGAGAGTTTTTATACAATCTATCAATTCCTCATTTTGCCAAATTCTTTTTCATCCTCTGTATCAGTCACTAGTCATAATAGACTAGCATTTTTTCCAGTAATCTGAAGACACCCATCCACAGGCTACAACAGTTGAATATTTCAAATATTTAATCTCTAAACAAACTACCATCACACAATGTCTTTTGAAATAACTGGGGGAATCGCTTTCCTGCAAATTGGTGCAAAACTGTTAGCGTATGGGCATTTCTCATGGCAGACTGTAAGAATGTGTAAATATTTCATAAAATACCACAGATTTGTATTTTGTGAAATCTTGTAATTTCAAAAGAAATCAATGCTTTGGAATTGGATTGGGAATTTTGCAAGAAACAAAAGTTTTCCCATGTAAACAGAAGTTGGTCATGTGGATTGGCTGTGTTGACCAACTGAAAACTGCTTGGTTTGAAAGTGATTTCTGTGTGAGCGTTTTTTTTTTTTTGGAACTTTTGGAAGTAATTTCTAAAAGCACTCTGAATTTGTAGAATCAATTTGGGTAAATGCCTCTAATCCTGCTTGGACATTCTTAATTATGTACAGAGAGTCTTGGATCTGGTTGAATAATTTTATGTTGAATCTTTTTTGGGTTCATGGACCGGTGAGGCACTTTGTGTTTTATTTGACCTCGACTTAAGTTGTATCTTGGCAGAACATCACAAGCTGGTAGAGGAGGTTCACAGGATAGATCCAGCAGTGGGAAGCTGGAGTTGGTACATGGAGGTTAGACATAAAAAAGTAGCACAAACATATATTAACTGATGACTTACCCCTTTAATGTACAGCAATAACAGACTATACAGCAGTAAGAAGAGATCAAGCCTGCACATTTCAAGCTCTTTTTATGTTAATGTACACAGTAGTAATTGAAGCATAATTTATGATATTCAGCTGAATGGTTTATTTTAATTATTATTTCATGTTTTTATTTAAAGAACATGTTTGCATTGTGCTCTTGTAGTGGGTGAATGCAACTTTATCCTTCTCATACTTCACCTCGCTTAACGTCTATTGATTTTGCCTAAAAGCTGACAGAGGAAACTCAATGGGTGTCCAAGCTACTGTTTCCTCCTAACATTTGCTTCACCTGCCAAACAGAACAAAACTCAGGCTCTAGAAGCTCTTCGGGCTTGAACGTAACTGTTATGTTTGGCTGTGTGGTCAGCGCACAATCCTTAGATCCTTTTCCTCCACCCCACATAGTTTTGACCTGACAGGAGAGCAGGGGGACACTATTTTCAACTTTGAGAATGTTGATGTGGAGTTGCTGAATTTGTCTGGTTTATTTGCTTTAATGTTTAATGGCATCAACCACATGGAAGCAGAGAATGAAAACAAACAGAGTGGATTCAGTCAAGGGTGTAGTTTTGATTCGTCGTCATTCATTAAAGCATCCCGCTGGCTGAAAGCACTCTCACTGTATTCTTTTCATTATGCTCCCAATGGCCAGTTTAAATCTTCACTGCCAGAGGTCTGAAGTCATGTGGGTTGAGATTATTCAATCTGACATCTGAAAAGCATGGTGACCCTTACAGTACAAAATGTGCCATTAAAGGAAAAGTTCACCCAAAATTTAAGTACTTTTTGTCATTCTTCTAGTTCCAAACGTATGGCTTAATTTTTGCCGTCAAACAGAAAACATTATTAAGATTATTAAAATGGCTGCTCATTTGCATATAAGGAAATTGAGTTGAAAAATGACTAAAAAACAAATTGCCACTTACATTCATTTATAGAAAAGTACTAAATGGTTAATTTATGAATAGACTAACTCATTATCAAACTCACTGTGACATTTTTTTCTGTACATAACACAAAGTTACTATATTGCTTCTGAAGATTTGAAATATTTATATATATATTTGATTGGACAGTTTTTATGATCCCTTTTCATTGAGCTTGAAAACTCCAGTACCCATGCATAAAAAAGGGTCAATCGTCAGTACATTCTATAATGTTTATTTTGTGTTTAATAAAAAAAAGAATCATGTAGTCATGTAGTAAGAACATATTTTTTTTAAATTTACATTAAAAACAATTTTTGTGGACACACATGTTCTCCAAAGACGAACAAGGAGCTAAACACTGTTTAATGGATTTTTTCTGGTGTTTGTGTTTGTGCAGATAAGAGAGGACTTGCGGGCCAATGAAATCAACATTTATCCTCAAAAGGAGTTTGATGAGGATGCAGAGGACAGAATTATTAACGAGAAGATTAGGGTAGGTCACTTTTTATCTCACCGCTACTGTGGTATGTGCTAAAAAGAGATTGTTCATGTTGTACTTTTCATAAAGTAAGCTTTTGTGCTTCTGTTTCTGGCTTACTGTATATTGTAATTCCAAGTGTTGCTTTTGTATCTTGAAAGTTTTCGTGTGATCTTTGTTTTAGGAGATGATCCCATTTGCTGTGGTGGGAAGTGATCAAGAATATCAGGTCAATGGAAAAAGACTTCTGGGCAGGAAAACAAGATGGGGGACAGTAGAAGGTAGTGCACACACAAACTTTCAGCTTTCTCACAGCACTTTTTTTAAATCTTAGTGTTTCTTGCCCAAAAGCACATCTGCACATCCTCTCTGGTAGTGAGCATTGTTGTTGAATTGGTATCCTGAGCTTTTTTTTTCTTCATTTAAAAAATTTGGTTGTGTGTAAGGAATTTTATGTACTTTTCTCCACATCATTCTACAATACTTTGATTGTTTTCCTTTCCTTCAAAATTTAAACAACTAAATTAAACTTTTAAAGAGTGACCTCACATATCTGTGATGGACTCTACAGGACATCATGGAGTTAAAACATTTAGTACAGATTTGCTTTTTTAAATTGTATTTTAATGCAGTTTAGGACATATAAATTCTTTTCAAATTTGAATAGTGTATTTATTTAGCAGATTTAACCTTGACATTTGTCTTGTCTTGAGATGTAATATGAGAGGAACAGGATGGAACTAAATGAAAAACATACATTTACATATATATCAAATGGAATTGCTGTATAATTTAAGTAATTGCTAAACGTAAAGCCCTCATACACAAGTTCCCTTATCTATCTGGTGTTTGTGTCTTCAGTATGGGGCCTAGTTTCCATTCTTTTTGGCAAGAGAAAATATAATTTCTATTCCTGATTCACCCAATAGGAATAAAGAGCATAAGGAATAAATCAATGTACAAGTGAGAATGCAAACTTCTCCCTATAGAAAGTCTTTGGCCAATATTGATAAGAAATCTCAGCCTTGCATGGACAGTCGGGTGATGCTGGTTATAAATTGAATTGATCTTATAGCATTAATCTGTGAAGAGTGTTGACTTGATATTACCTATAGAAGAACTGATTGTCAGCTTCATGTTAGTGTTTAACTGCCACTTATCAACAAAATAAAAAAAAATCAAATGGTAAAAGTCTTCCAATTAGATTTAATTTCTTTTTATTAATGCAATTGCTCCCTCTGACAGTAGCCTATTGTCTAATATGATGTTATTTTAAGAAGAATTTTGCTGCACAAATACTGTTGTATGATAAAGTACTGCCATCTAGTGGCAATAATATGCTACCACACCTCAAGCACATTAGCAAATACAGAAACTGATAGTGACAGATTGTTTATACAATCTTCTTTATTATACAACTACTCTCCAAGACCACATCAACACCTTTTATATTATTATTTTCACAGTTGAGAACACTGCACACTGTGAGTTTGCCTACTTGCGGGACCTGCTCATCAGGTATTCAACGATTCAACAAATGAGTGTTTGTATTAAAAAACTAATAATAAATATATTTTAATTTAAATGTTCTCTCTCTATCTGTTTTCTAGAACTCATATGCAGAACATCAAAGATATCACAAGCAGTATCCATTACGAGATGTATCGTGTACGCAGACTCAATGAGAATAACACACGACCAAACGGGCAGCCAGCAATTGACTCCAATGGTGTACCAGAGCATGAAGTCCTCTCCCATGAGATGTAAATGTCTGTCTGACCATCCATCCATCCATCCACTCATTCATCATTCAGTCCGTCCATCTTTTTTTCCCTTCAATCCCTCATTTTTCATTAGTCTCTTCTTCGATTTCGATTTTTTTTTTTTAAACCAGAAAATATGTCCAATCTGTGAAAAATTAATATTTCGGTGTGTAGAAATATGTGATGTTCTGTAATGAGAGTTTTATTAAAGATGTGTTACTATGTTGGTTTTGTTGTAGCTGATGTTGTCGTTTATGTTTAAGACATTTATGTAAATGATCTGTCAAATGCTTTAACATGCTTCTCACTTAATCATTACAAATAAGTGGTTAAATTGCAGTTTAAACAAAAATATACATTATGGCTATCTGGGTATAGAAATGAGGGGCTCTAGAGCATATAAATCCAAATAAATGTTTTCCCTATTTAAAAAAACTAAATGAAACAAAGGTGGAAAAGTGATCTATAGTATATTACAGGACTTCTGACTTTGTAGTCACAGTTTTATCCAAAAAAGCATTGATTAAAGCATTGTAAGAGTAACATTTTAGTTGATTAGAACTAAAAATTATCCCCCTTTTGTAGCCCTGTGTGGTATCGATCTGTAAAATTCTCATGTAGCTGTTGCCATGTTTGCATTTTATTATTTTTTTTCAAGCATTGTTCATTTATTTTGTCATAGTAATTGTTGTGCTTTTTCATTGTAAAGGCCTGGAAATATGTGACATTAAATGTTCTTTTTGTTCTTTATTTGTAAAAGGTTATGTATTTATATACAGCATTGTGTCACCCAAATGTTATAGTGTGGTCTTTGTAGGTAAAATGTTTAGATTTCCAGAATAGCACAACAGAACCTGTAGTTCCATTTTTTTTTTTTTTTTTTTTTTTTTTTTTTTTGCAATTGTCAGTATTTAGTAAAGCAAGTCCTGAGCCATTCTTTTCTATATCTATTCTATAAGATACCTGTGACTTGTTGATAGATGTATTTCATGTTGTCAGTGGAAAATCATGCCGTTGACCCCCTAAATGTTTTTGAACACTTAAGCCACACAAAAGTGCATGGATGTCTTTGCATTATATACAGTAGCAAAATGTATAGACTTTAGGTAAAATGCATAGATTTTATACATTCACTAAATGGGCCCTTGATATCTGTTAGTTAATTTAGTTTTTGGATTTGACAGTTCATGCATTATGTTTGACTAAAGTGTCCAAAATTATTTTAAAAAAATAGCCATACAAGACATACAAGACATATGCTAATAATTTTAAAGCAAAAGTTCTGACCATGTGGTTGCTATGTATATCTTATCTATTCATAGACAACCTGTGACATATTTTTATTATGTACAGTTGTTTTCTTATGTACAAAAGATTATGCATAATGCTTAAAAAATGGGGACAGTTTTGATTCTAATCTCAGGTTCCACAGTCCCACCCAGTGCTGCCTAATGATTTGCATAACAATTGAAAAATGGCATGGTTGTCTCAATCCTGCCTGTCAGAAAATTCTTGGTGTCAATCATGTTTTGCATCCATAATAAATGGAAACCACATCCAAATCTCATAGACTTATATTATATTCAACCCATATTGAGCAATGTCAATGTCATCTGGCCAAATGGCCAGAAATATTATTAAAACAGATTATTTTATGAATATTGTACACCCATTGTATTTTGTTGTAGTATATAAGATTTATTATTGTAGATTTGGGGAAAAAATAAAGATTGCTATTTTTTATTGTCGTTTAATCATGCATCTGATTATTTCCTAAATTGGAAATATATTTTTAAGCACTTCGGGTTGGTAGGAGAAAATACATTACATATTATGGCTAAATTATAGCTACATTAAGAGACTGCTGGGCTTGTAATTTGTTCTTCATATCATGACATGTTGATGCAAGTTTATGAATCATAAGGTAATATGTTCCTTATAAGGCCTCTGATGTAATGATCATGAGGAAATTATACTAAACTCAATATAAAAAGACTATAGTGAGAATATAAACTTTAAAACAAAGAGATGAAACAAACCATATTCTGTACAGAAACCTAATGAAAAAGGGAAACATTTATTCAGCACTTTATTTACCCAGCTATGGAAATAATCAAAATGTCATTTCACCAGGAGCCTCCAGCAGAGAGAGAGAAATTGATAGTAAATGAAGTCATTTGTATCATGCGTGTATATACAGTAAGTTACAAGAAAGTGGAAAATAAGTCCAAAAGGTTATTTTAATAGCGGCTGGCAATACTTTTGAGACTGCATATTGGATATTTATATTGTATAGGTCTATAAATCTTGATTATAGACTATTGAGTATAGAAATATAAATATGTAGATAAATGTTACTTTCGTTTAGATACAGAGAACGCAGTGTTTCAACTTTATTTACAGCAGGGTTTTAATGAAAACAACATATCAGCTGAGGTATATAAGGCAAGTAGATATCAATGTTTAGATTAAGAGTGCTAAAGCATAGCAGGTAGGAAAGATTGGTAGACAACACAGCTGAAAAACTGGCTGTAATTAAGATATGGGTCCAGTGGAAGTAAGTATTACAGGTTAGTAGATAGAGGTAAGCAGGGAAGAGATCGCTGGAGACCTGCACATCTGAATGAGATTGTTATAGATAAGAAACAGAGATAGTAAAATCTTAAAGTAAAAAGGGACCAATGCAATGGACTTAGGATCTTGCAGGGGAGGTGTAGTTGGATGTCCTTTATGGAGAGCTTTCTGCCTGAACTGGTATTTGGGAGTGGTGGATTTCCACCATAAACATAAAGGCCAAACCCTCTTGCTTTCTCTGAACCAGTGGTCAAAAGATGAGCCATCCAATCGTTTGAACAGTAGAAATTGATACTGAAAGGGGGTAACCTTGTAAAGAGTTGTCAAAATAAGTCTTATGGAATGCGTGGACTTTTTACACTGATCTCACTGTAACTCATATTATATATTATATGTACATATATTACTAGGTGTAATCCATTCAAATTACCCCACTAAACCCCACCCCAACAGAAGAGTACAAAACATTAATTGGAGAACCAATTGACAGTGACTGAGGCACAGATATATCCATCAGAAGAGTAACAGTGATGAAGTCTACTCCCAGGTGGTAGGGATGGGTCAAAGGTAAAAGTTTTTTCGGACTGTAGGTGCCAAAACACCAGCGTGTTTTGGCACATGGTCCATTCCTAAAATCCCTTGACAAATCCTTGTCTATTTGCAATCAACAGAACAGGTCCTGAAGAAATGTCAGGGTCCTATTGGTCTCTGGGTGGCCAGAGCACAGAGAACAGAACTGGCCACATTAATGAAAGCCATTAAGAGGTCAAGATGATGGTCTTATCAGCTGGAACTGAGACTGATTATAGGTTGCAAAGTGGATTCTGGTTTCTCCTGGGCTTGTCAGGTGAGTTGAAGTGTGAAAAGCTATCCGCTGTGATATTCTTGGCCCTTGGATGATATGGAGAATTTGAAGGAGGTGAAGAGCGAAGAGTCATACTTGGTTTAATTGCCAGGCATCATGTAGATACTCAAGGTTTTTTTGCCAGTTTACACCAGGAATGGATGGTGGTAACTTTCCAGCCAATGCCACTTCTCCAAAGCAAGACTGATGTCAATAAGTTCATGTTTACCCTTAGTAATAATTTTGCTGGGGAGAGTTTTCAGGAGAAGGAACAATGATTGAGTGGGGAGATAGGGAGCTAGAGACTTAGTAGATCTTCGGGTCAGATAAACAATGAAGGAACTATAATTCTGGAAAATTGGCAAAACAGAAGTGCTTCCAGATTCCCCTCATCCATCTGGACTCCACTGAATTTTTCTGCCTTGAGGAATAGGTGGATTTTTCTCGACTTTCCAACACAAGCCTGACATGTCTATGATGTTTGGACCCGGTCACCATAATTTTGCCAAGTAAGACATGATCCTGGATCAATATTTTTTGTTGATCCTGGGTCAACATTACTGTCCAAAAATATAAACATATCCCAATACTTACCCTTAAACCTACCACTACCCAAAATGCATGCCTAAAATCAGCGAGAAATGTAGCTGATTAACAAGGGTTTAGAAGCACCTAACTATGATTATAAGCCTAAAACAGATATTTCCAGAAAAATTATTCCTCAATTCTGATTGGTTGATTGGAATGTTGTTCGAGGATCAACAAGAATGTTGATCCAGGAACATCTTGTACTTGGTGAAATCACATTCACCGTCATGACCCAGTATCATAATGGCCAGTAGGGGTCACATACTGTATGTGGTCTTCCACTTATCCCCTGGTCATAATCAATTGAGGATGTGTACATTTTGAAGGTCAAGCTTCATGGATATTTCCTGTGGTACAGGACTGAATGGATGAATGTTCGTACAGCCACTGATGCTCCAGGACTACCACTATACCACGTTATAACTACTTAATAGATCATTAATAAACTGTTAGTTAATGGGTTATGCATGACTTGTTAAATAACAGTTAATAGTTTGTTAATTACTTATAACTGTGCCTTATATATAGCCAATAGATAACTTACAAGCTCTTTATTAACAAGTTATAAATGACTTGTTAACTGTATTTTAATGATTTATAACTAAACCCAATAAATTAGTAATAGATCATGAACAAGCGGTTAGTAAATTACTTACTAAAGACTTGTTAAGTATGTTAATAGTTTATATATGTTATTGGGACGTTATTCTAAAGTAGCCACTAATCTTTATTTATTAACTTTTATTTAATATTAAATAAACTTAATAACTTTTATTTATTAAATTTAGTAAATGAGCAATAGTTGCAACTTTAGAAAAACGTCCCAATAACATACATAAGCTAATAACTAACACTTAACTAATATATTAACTCACACTTTACAGATCAGTTGTTCATAGTTTGTTAACCATCTACTAATACCAGTGAAACTTTGTAGAACAGCAAATTGATGGAACAAGTTTAAGCTACAGAAATTTGATGTGATATTTAAAATATAACATTTTTGTACCTCAACCTTGTTCCACCCATAGGCTGGTGGCAGACAGTCATCTAACTCAAGTCCTTGAGAAGTCGTCATCCTCTCTCCATTTCCTCTGTTCCTCATCCATGAGAGTCAGCAAACTCCAAAATTCAAAGCCTGTCATTCTTAAAGATCAGCTAATCGCCATAACGCGAGCACATCTGTTCAGACCAAGAAAACCAAGGTAATTGCTGATAATGAATTGCCATATATTAACCACTTTGAAATATTAAATGTGTTTGTTTCACTATACTTGCTAATTTTAGTAATTAACCTGATACAAGTTGGAGATTTTGAGGTTTCTGTTGATACAGCTCCCGCAATGCTCTGTTTGCAATACTCTTGAGCCAGTTTAGCAAATGCCCACATTGTTTGTTAGTCTATCGAAATTGCTGGCATCAATTTGTTTGATTGCGTAATTTTGATTTCCATTCTACCTCATCTTCGTGTCGCCTTTTATTACCTCTACTCCCCCACTCTCTTCAAATTCTCACATGCACACATACGTGGTATTCTTACACTGAGATCCTATTCTATGACTATCTCCTGGCATGATGCCAAGTCTTTTTTTTTTTTTTTTTTTACATAGAAAGGTGGGGCTACCATCCTACCCATATGCAAATGAGCTTCATTTTGATTAAAAGACAGCTGCAAATTTAATTAGATTCTACAGCAGAAAGAAATATCATGCCGGTCCTCTCTGGAGGGGAGTGATTTGCTTGAACTAATGTTTGCTAGTCTTGCAGTTGAAGTAAACACAAGGATAAAGAGAAAGGTATATAAAAAAAGAAAGTTATAAAGTCTTTTGTAGATTATGCTTTATAATCGCATTATCGTAACAGTGCGATTTCAATAATCTAACTTGTTGATATAAAGCCTGTGAATTGCACAGCTGCTGCTATGTTTATGATCTGATGCTTTCGCAACTGCTGTTTTCTCACCAGTCACTTTTTTGTGTTTGTTTTATTATTAAGAGGAAAGCGTGCAGCACATATATTAATCTAAACACCACTCCCAGCAGCATAAATGGCAACTGAATGTTCATTATACAGGTATTTTAAACTTTTTTTGCCCTGAGTATAAAATATAGCGACGTTTAATTGCTTTCATGCTCTTCTAAGTTACTTGTGGACATGTGCAACCACAAGTTGCTGTGTGCAATTCACTTAGCAGCCACCAAGTGTCAGAGTTTTTGAATTCTACATATAGTCCCTTTACAACCATAATATCATTCTACCATATGGACATGATATGGCATATGGCAAATCTTTGCTGCCCCCTGTGGGGTGAGTGTAGTGTCTTGTTTTGCTATATGAGACAGTGGGAAAATGATAATTAAGTCTCCTGTCAGATTCACAGTTGCAGTGCCCTGCAGCTCTTCATGTTTCTCACACACTTTATTTCTTTCTCCTCTTAATAAGTCTGTCTCAACCACACACATGCAGTTTTCACCTTATTTTTATGTGGAAACACACTTAAATCTTTTCTTATTTACATTTATATGATCAGATTTACTCTCCTATGGTGGCTATGCAAATTTGCCCTTTCTCAAATACCTGATCGCTGGGAATACATTTGAGCAGTGGCCAAAACATAATAACGTTTCCCTCCAGGAGCAATCCACATCTAAGTTGGGTTCTTTTTCCCTCCTCATGAATTTGGTAATAATAAATTTGTTTATGTAGACCAAGCTGAAGTCTTATAAGGGTATTTTGAGCCTTCGATCTTCATATCCAAATGAACTTGGAACACTGAATAAGCATTTGGGAAGCTTCTGAGTTCCAATTTGGGCTCTCATTCCCCAGACACACTGTAACACATACAAAAACTCCCCAAACCCCCTACTGAATCTTGAAATGATAGAAACTGACGTGGGTTTTTTTTCATACCATGTGCAGTGCTGCATATCAAAATATTGATCATGAAAGTTTTAACTGATCAGTTCATTCAATGTCTCATTGAGAAGGCAGCCCATTTATGGTGTGGGCAAATCAGAGAGAACCTAGTTCAGACCAATATTTTAGACTTTTTAAGTGAAACCTGTTACTATAATCAGGCAATAAGAAATACATTTTCCTCTTGGTTGCACTTTGACTAGTTGAACCTAGTTGGAGTTACAAAATTATACCTTTTAACTTTTTACCCATTAAGGATAAATTTTGCACTCCAGGGAACAGTTGTGTACACTGCACTGGGTTACTGGCTACTGCAAATTAATTTATGAAATACACATACATTTGTGCTTAAATCTTAAACATGCACTTACTTATAAACTTCACAACTGTACTTTTGGCTGGCAATCCATCTGGATTATATTGACTTCTAAACAAGAGGGAGAAAAGGTTCATGATAGCCAGAGACTTATTTTATTTCTGAAATTAGCAGTACTTAACTAAATTGAAAATTTGAAATATTAAATATTAACTAAAATGAAATTCTGAAAATTAGTTTTCTTTAAGTTTAAATAAAATGTTTATATTAGATGAAATACGTATATAAAAAAATAAATGCTGCATTCAATATTTTTTAAGTAAACCTATTAAAATGACTCAATCTCAATATAAGATATAATTCAACTAAAGCTAAATGAAAAAAAGTAAATAATGCAAACAATGACAATAGCTGTCACGCCACCAGGCGGCGCTGATCCCAGCGCAGCCAAATTCACACGTTCTCAGTCACCTGAGTTTTGATTACCGCCACCTGAATGCTATCAGGTGAGCGCGTATTTAAGCCCCAGCTCTACATTCTGTCATCGTCTGAGAACAAGGTAACAGCTTCCTACTTATCTTAACCATAGCCTACTACAAATCCTCTTGTTGTTGTTACTGCTCTCTCCTGTTTGAAATCACAGACTTACCTGCCTCTATGACCAAAGTTCTTCATGGCGTTCACCTGTTAATCGGAGGAAACTTACTGAACGGAGTTGGAAGTTTACTCACCTGGTTTTAACTCACCACGGAGCTTATTGTGCACTCGATGAACGCCGCCCTCCTTCAACACGTGAGATAATCCTTATCACTTACCTGTGTTCACTAACCTGCCACACTTACCTGTTTCCTCAGAACACTGCCCGCTCGCCCACGCCGAGCGCCAACTGCAGCTGTAAGGAGAAATAGAAACAAGAATTAACATCAGTGAGCTCTCTGGATCTATAACTCTCTGAGGAAAGGAAAAATCAATCAGGAGATCGATCAGCACCCACCCATGACGATCGCATGAGATCTCTCCATGCTCCACAGCTTCCAGTCAAAGACCGATCTACTGATTAATTCAACCAAACTCAAAATCTTAATAAAACTGTTTTGTTTATACTTGCCTTCATCTCTGTCTCCTTCCTACTGGGAGTTACAATAGCACATACTGTACTAAATTGAATAAATTCTAGTATCTAAATATTACAAAAAAACACTGCTGGTATGTTGTAAAACATTTAGAAGTAAAAATGTATGCTTTAATATAATTAAAACAAAAAGATCCCAAAATAAAAATATAAAGCATAGATTGTATGTACTGTTCAACATTATTCGGAACTAATGCAGAAATGGTTTTCGGCATTTAAAATGTGTTAATGGGAGAATGAGAGTGGTCCTCTGGTCTGCTCTTTTCACAGAACAATCACAGAACAATATTCATCTCAATACCCAAGCACTCTCTTTACCCTTCCCCCATTCATGCAGCATCGCTCTGCTAGAGCTGCATGGGCATCACCATTTATTACTTACACACATATACACACATGCATTACTGCTCGCTGCCCCACCTGAGCACATTTGTCATCACCGTTCCACATTCGTTCCCTCAGTGATGGAAAAACTCACACAAATATGCAAAAAAGACAGAAAAGGTAAATGTGTGTTGCCTGCGCAACAGCGAGGTTATTTCCAAACGCTGATGGAAATCAATGTCATATGCCAAGCTGCTCTGTCCTCAGGAAAATTAGAAAAATAGGGAGGGGGAATGTGTATATGTGTGTGTACGTGAGAGAGACAGAACATGAGCGATAGAAAGGGTGAGAGTGGGGGGGACAAAGAAGGGAGGGACGAAAGAACAAAGAGAAATGAAAAGAAAAGAAAAAGCAAAAGGAGGAGAGAAATCACATTTCTCCTTGTGTTCCTTAAGGGTTTCTTGCTGTTCTTCAAAGTAGGCAGAGCAATTCGCCATTTCATTAGACTCTCTGTGCAGCCCCCATCAATTTCCTACCTTATTTGTTTATGCACAGCAGGAAACTTACCCCCCTGGATGGGCCACAGTATGAATAACAAGCAGCTTCAAAGATTGGATATTGTTTTTTTCACTAATCTGCTCTCCTGCATGAAATAACATCTCATTGCCATTGTGCTGTTTTTATCTTGTGAAATGGTCAAATATAGGAATTTTGTGATGAGATAGAAGTAAAGCAATTGATTGTTCACTAATCTTAAATAGAGGTTTGAATAAATATGTCATTTTCTTCACTGTATGTTTGTAACGTTTGGGTCTCGGCGACCGCAATGGAAGTCGCGATTCCACTTCTTCAGTGGACAAAGGCAAGGCGACACTGATTACAGTGCAAAGAATTTAATAAAGAAAGTGCAAAACAAACTGAACGAAACGCAGGGATCAATGCAGACAAATCAAGCAGTACAGACACACACAAGGACATAACTTTAACAATGGATGCTAGACTGGAGACAAGGCATGAAATAAATACAAAAGCTAATCAAAACAAGATGAGACACACCTGGAAAGACAGGGCTGGGAAAGGATCAGACATAATGAGAGGGGCGGGGTTACAAATGAAGCACAGCATATGGTGAACGAAATGTAAACAAACACAAAGCAAATGGACACGAATGAAAGCATAAACAAAAGTCTGATGGAACACCTAAGGGCCTGACAATGTTGTTTCACTACCATGCTAATTTCTTAATTAATAGGCTTAGTTGATTGTTTTCACATTGCAAACATTTTCACATTTCACAAACACATCTTCATGTATTTCTGAGTGTCTGTCTTTAACTCCACATACCTATGTGCTTTTTTGAGATTTTTTTTGTTTAAGTAAACAAGTAGCACTTCTGGGTTTTCAGGCACCCCAAAATAGCGCTGTTTTAGTGCTTTCAATTTGAGCTGAAAATAACTAAAGCAAGCTGTTCTGGGGGATTGAAACACTTCCAAAAGGTAGTTCAAGATTGAGCCTTTAGATTTCCAAAACTGGTGGATCTGGGAAAATTTTTAAATTTGACACAAATTATAGTTTCTTGGATCCCAGTGTCACAAACAGCACCTTTGTGGCCCTCTCTGCGCAACAGCAGCGGGAACCTTCGCCCACGTTATAGTTTCCACCAGGACTCTTTATGCCCCATGTACCTCAGCGAGTTCCACCTCAGGTGTTTTACATTTTCCCTGTGATTACTCGCCCTTACAAGGCACAAACTTTCTCCATACCACCGCAAAGTCATATATGCCTATGGTGATATTTCCTAGCGTTTCCCACTGTGATTGGTTACTTGTGTTTGATCCCGGACTGTTTCTCTCGTGTATGATTCCTGCCGCCTGTCCTATTGACTACTGACTGCTTAACGACCATTCTACTGGATTATCTGTGTTATATCTATTCGCTGGTGATTGTACTTTATGCCTGTTTGATACACCGATTAAGCCTTGCAAATGGATCCGAATGACTCTGATAGTATTTTACACATCGCTGTTACTAGATGTGTGCATTGTGGCCCATGGCCGTAATATAAAGACTAAAGCCTTTGTTGATTCTGGAGCCACTGGTAACTTTATCGATCAAGATTTCACTAACCACCATCATATTTCTCTTCTTCCATGTGATCCACCCATGGCCATGGCCATGGCAGCCCTTGATGGACGACCACTAGAGGTGGGAAGAATTCACTTCACTACAGAGGACATCACTCTAATCACCAGCTCCCTGCACACCAAAGTTATTCGCCTTCATGTCACCCAGTCACCTAACCATTTGAAACAATCAGACTGGAGCGACTATCTCATTTGGGCAGAGAAGAAACCATCCACTCAGCTGACCCTGTTCCAATGCATAGTAGGTTTTCAGCCCCCTCTGTTCCCGTGGTCCGGGGAGACCATTCAGCGAGTATCAAGTTGGCCAGTGGGTCTAGTTCTCATTGAGAGATCTCCGGCTTCGCCTCCCTTGCAAGAAACTCAATCAGATATATTATCGTATCTCACCCACTTTTCATGTTTCCTTGTTTAAGCCTGCTGCGGGCCCAGGAGGAGAGGGGAACCAGGATGAGGCTGCTCCAGCGAAGACCCCTCCCCTTGTACCTCATGGTGAGGACATCTATCAGGTGAATCAAATGCCTCTCCGCGCAACCACAGTGGGAACCTTCCTCCACGTTCTAGTTTCCACACAGACTCTTTATGCCCCACGTACCTCAGTGAATTCCACCTCAGGTGTTTTACATTTTCCCTGTGATTACTCGCCTTTAAAAGGCGCAAACTTTCCTCATACCATTGCAAAGTCATATCTGCCTATGGTATTTTATAAAAGCATATTCTAAAATGCCTCTTTTAAATGAATAATGCCTCTGCTAAATTAAGAAATGTAAATGTATATTCAAATAATAACTATGCAAGTGCTCATAAAATCATGAAGTCAAGTCAAGTCACTTTTATTTATGCGCTTTTAACAATACAGATTGTAGCAAAGCACTGAACATTATCAAATAGGAGAACAGAGTGATGGTAATATATAATGACAAGAATTAAGCAATTTATTTATCAAATGCAGAGACGGTCTCTCTAATCAAGACGACGATACTCACTAGAAATCAGGTGTCCAACAACTAAGCAAACCAGAGGCAACAGCGGCAAGGAACCAAAACTCCATCCATGAGAGAATCGGGAAAAAAACCTTGGAAGAACCAGGCTTAGATGGGGCCAGTTCTCCTCTGGCCGGACGCCCAGCACCTAATTTCCAGTTCAATTTCAAACACATGTCAGATTGTGTAAAGGACAAATAGGGTGTGTGTGTGGGTGCATATTAATGTTGTGTTTTGGAGTAATGATTTCTTACTTAGTTTGTGTGTGTTTGTGTGCATCTGGTTCCAGCGATCTGTCTACGGAGCCATCTGTCTACGGTCTCCAATGAAGATCATCTCTTGGTGCTGGTATACCATCTGATCTGGATACGGACTGAGGAACAGAATGAGAGAGGGACAGACTAATATTAGCGTAGATGCCATTCTTTTTTAAGAGGAGTATTCCCGGTTCCGGCTGATCCAATTAATGCAGCCTAACAATCCTTTAATGGATTTGATTAATAAATGTGTATTATTGTGTTAAGTGTGAAAGGTCTGGTTTACTAGCCCGGATTCTGCATGTATGGCTTTTCATGTTTTGGTTTCTAATTGGTTTCTAATTTACAGGAAGTCTTCAAATAAAATGTGCTTACTGCCCCCAGTTTGTCATATCCTGGCCATAAAATTATTCGCACAAAAGAGTCATCTCAATCTTCTGGTCATAAGAGATTTTAGCATTCCAAATTAAATCAAGAAATAATGTTTATTTTATTCGTCAGGTAAAATTATGTCACGCCAATTACACAATAAAACAATGAAAATCCAATTCAATTTTAAAAATACATAACCTCAATGAATCAAGTATGTATCTAAGAGAAGAAAATGCATACCTGACTTTCAGAAAAACACACTGCAGCATGAGAAGTACCTTGAGGTACCTCAGAGAACCTCGCACAAATGCAGCGTGGGGATCTTTGTCTACAAGATTTTGCCCGTCCTGATTTGACCCTTTTCCTTATATACCCAGACCAACCAAAATCTTTCTATCAGTTGTATAAACACAAAAGATCTTTTGGTTGCCAGACCAGGGTCTCACCTGTTTGGAGATTTCCATATGTCCCTTAGGGAAGGACACACCCCTTCATAGCAAACTCAATTCTGTAAAAGTTTTCAATCTTTTTGACAATATAAATGACTACTGTGAAATTGAGACCATTTACCTATCGCACCAAGACCTTTAGAATAATACTAAACATGACAGGAAAAAACAACATTTTCACAATATATGACACCCGTAGTGTATTTTTTTAGTTGCTTTCAATCAGAATTGTGTGAGTGTGTGAGCTGGGGACTTCGGGGAAGGGAGGGGGGTCGTAAAATGGGCAAGAAGGTCATTGTCTGTTGTCTCTGAAGATTCCTTTTCCAAATTAGCTTTTATTGTTTTGTTGCCTGTTCTTGGGCCGCGAGAAGTTACAAAGTTTTGAATCCCCTAAGAGATCCAATCTCTCCAACCTTACAAGTGTAAGCCAGAGTAAAGAGATGTGTCTTTAATCTAGATTTAAACTGACAGAGTGTGCCTGCCACTTGAACAGTATTAGGTAAATTGTTCCTGAGTTTGGGTGCTAAATAGGAAAAATATCTGCCACCTACAGTAGAGTTTGAAATTCTAGGTATTATCAAATAGGCAGAGTTTTGAGAATGCAGCAGACGTGGAGGACTGTAATGTGATAAGAGCTAAGAATGTGATAAGTAAGTAAGCCATTCAGGGCTTTATAAGTAACAAGATTTTAAAATCTATACAATGTTTGATAGGGAGCCAGTTCAGTGTTGACAGAACCAGGCTAATATGCTCATACTTCCTGGTTCTAGTAAGGACTCTGCTGCATTTTGAACCAGCTGTAATCTAATTATCAAGCGTGCAGAACAACCACCCAAAAAAGCATTACAATAATCTAACCTCAATGTCATAACTGCATGAATTAACATTTCTGCATTTGAGGTTGAGAGCATAGGATGCAATTTAGATTTTAGAGTTTTTGAGATGGAAAACACAGTTTTACAGATACTAAACACATGGCTTTAAAATGACATATTTAGTTGAAATTAGTTTTCATGCAGTAAATTATCAAAAACATTGTGAAACATTGTTAACGCTTGGCTTTTGGTAGTAACTTTGTTCAAATTTAAAAATAACCAACATAGTGTGCTATCTCCACAGATTCACATATCTTATAAACAGGTTTCTAATAATATTTATATAAAAAAAGTCTAAGAATCATGACCTTGATGTATTTATGTTTCAAACAAAAATGAACATTTAGCAGATTTCATTTGGCCTTAAAGTGTGTCATACTGTATTCCCTATAACTATTGTATGTTTTGTTGTTGTTGTTGTTTTCATTTACAATGACAGACTGATTTGCAGTCAAAAATCTCAACTATAAACCTCATTAACCAGCTAGCCCCCTTGTGGTTGCTTGTTCCGTGTGGCTTGTGTGCATGGTGTCTGTGCCTGTATTTTATTGCTTACACGCACATGTAGTATGCAAGTGAGCAAGGGTGTAAATACGTTTTCAAGGCACCAAACTTGTTGGCTGATACAGTGAAGTGAACAGACATGACATAAGTGAGACCTTTAGTTTAATTTGCATATTTAACACTGTGTTCACACTTCACTTGCCACATTTGCAAAGCCCCCACTTATCCCATTAGCTTCCATTTATAACCGTGTTTGCTGTGTCTGCATCTTCACATTCTAGCATTTAGCTCCCACAATGAGCCCTTAAACAGAACTTGGCTTACACTGTAGGAGTGGTTTTTAACCTCTGCAAAAACAAAGAAATTATATTTAACAGTCATTCCTTTTAAGAAACTAAGTAACTTTTAATTAAATTGTTATATAACAGTATCAAACATATACAACACTGTTATAACATTCAAATGTTATAAATGTAACTAACATAAGGGTTACATTTGCTAAACGTTTAATTCATGATTCCAGATAATGTATACATGATAAATGTCACGAATAAAGAGTTTTCCATTGGTTTGCACAAACTGTTTGCTCTAAGAAAAACATACAGTTCAGGCAAAAAACAGTACATTTTTCTGCTTGGGCGAGCAATTTTGGTACATAAAATTGGCCACAAGCTCATAATATCACAAATGTATTTATTCATCCAGCTAATGCTTACATGTTGTAATGATTCACGGGAATCGTGCGGATCCATTTGCAACACAGTTTTATTAGAATGGTCAAACAGGCGATGGTCGGTACACAAAAACAACAGGTCTTTCAGGGGACAGGCAAACTCGGAGTCAAAATACAGGCAGTAGATCAGGACAGGCGGCAAAAGTCGGAAACGAAAAGACAGGCGGAAATCAAACACGGGTAAGCAAAAACAAACACTGGGAATAACGCTCAGAGACGATGGCCGAGGCAAATCGAAACTTCGCAACTGTTCTGGGCAAGAGTCCGGGCTTTTATGCGATCCGGAAGGCGGGAACCCGCCGCGGAAGCGCTGAGGTACGTGGGTAACAGGAGTCCGGGTGGAAACGTTAAAACTCCGGTGAGGGTTCCCAACGTCGGGGTCTCCCACGTGGTCTGGGGGCCGGCTTCTCTGGGTGGTCCTGATGAAAGCGCTCGGTGAGAGACAGGTCCAGGATGTCTTGTGCATTAACCCAGGACCTTTCCTCCGGGCCGAAACCCTCCCAGTCAATGAGGTACTGGAGATTTCGCCCCCGACGTCTGGAGTCCAGGATCTCGTGGACCTGGTAGATATCCTCGTCCTCCTGGAGCAGGGGAGGAGCTTCTGGTCTCGCCTCCTCGTCCTGGTCCCCCTCTCCGTCCGGAGCGGCAGCGGGCTTTAACAAAGAGGAGTGAAAAGTGGGTGAGATACGGTAATTTCTAGGCAAGGCCAAACGATAAGAAACGGGAGTGATCTGTCTAAGGATTTTAAAAGGACCCACGTACCTCGGACTAAGCTTGCGGCAGGGTAGACGGAGGCAGAGATCCCGGGCTGAGAGCCACACCCATTGGCCAGGCTCGTAGGTGGGATGTGGTCTTC
>JAUYWG010000039.1:6469903-6487811 GCA_034779775.1 Enteromius afrohamiltoni | reverse complement strand
TGTTCAATACAGCAGCATCTTGGAGATCTCTAATCAGTTTAATAGCAGAAGGTATATCTTCACGACATGCGTGTGACATCATTAACAATGGCCCTATGTTGTCGAACCAACGTGGTTCAAACGACGGAGATGCAACCGTGTTAGGGAAACAGTCATGTATAGCTAGTTCGTTTCCAAAACAATGCAACGTACTATGGTGGTTTATCAGTGAGTTACATCGTTTTTCGGGAAACGCACCCCAGGTTTTTCGAACTCTGGAAAGCAGGGTCAAGCCTGTTTCTGAAAGAGAGGTAACTTTTACTTAGAGTCAGTTAACGTGGTAACTTACTCTGTGAACCTAACCTGGGGTGCATTTCCAAAAGGCATAGTAAGCCTACTATGGTCGCAAGTTCCATCGTTACCAGGGGAGTGTTTCCCAAAGGCATAATTAGCCTACTATGGTCACAAATTCTGTCGTTACCTGCATAGTTCAACGATTTGGTGTTTTCCGAAAGGAGCTTTGGAGCTGTGGTTAGAAGCATAGTTTCTTGTTAGTAAGATATATGGGTTTTAATAAATATCCTCTTGGGCACAAGAAGCAAACTAACATGCATTACCTTTATCTTCCATTCTATCTAAATATAAAAATCGATTTCATTATGTATTTTTGCATGTCCATTCTAAACGCTGTTTTTTAAAAGTGTGCATGCACAAAAAAGGCTAAGGGAACCTCGGAGTATGACGTATGAGGGAACCCGCGATGATTCAAAGATCAAATAAAGCAAAATAGCAGTGAACAAAAATAATACATTAGTCAATATTGTTATGAGCCGCTCTTCTGTGGATCTCACCGGGAACCTTTGCCCGCTTACTAATGTTTCCACCCGGACCCTTTTTCCAAGCACACCGGATGATTCGCTACCAGGTGTTTCGCATTAAGGACAGTATTTAAGCGCCATTTTGGCTGCATCGCAAATGGATCCAACTGCCTCAAGCAAATCATTACAGAAGACTTCGCCAGAACCGGATCCAGCGACTATGATCGCGAGTCAAGTCATCCGCGAAGTGCAACGCCAGGCTTCAGAGTTACTGACACATCGCACTCAGCTGGAAAAACTCACTTCCTTGACAGCGGAACTGGTCAGTTCTATTCAAGCCCTTACTGCCACCACTACTGCCCAGAACCAACCCGCGGATCCCCCTGCTCCGCCCACGCCACAATCGGCACCAAGCACATCTAATCCAGCACGTCTGTCTCTTCCAGAGAAGTACAACGGATCTCCGGGGAAGTGTAAAGGGTTCCTGTTGCAGTGCGAGATATACATCAAGTCACAGTCTAGCAGTTTTGTGGATGATGACAGCAAAGCCTCACTTGTTTGCTCTCTTCTCACCAGCAAAGCATTAGAATGGGTAACGGCTCTCTGGGAGGGGCGTCGTCTCACATTCCCGTCCAATCAGACCTTCCTACGCCAATTCAGGGAGGTTATTGATCATACCATTGACGCAAAAAAAACAACTGCTGCTGAGTACACATTGACTTTCTGCACCCTCGCTGCACAGACAGGCTGGGAGAGCGACCCTCTTCTAACTATTTACCAATGTGGTCTGCACAAGGAGCTACAAACGGAGCTGTGCCGAGGAAAGGATCTGGCTCTTTCCGAGTACATGGAGTTAACCATCAAGACGGACCAACTCATGCACTCACGCAAGGGAAGGCGTTCAACCACAGCCACTTCAACCCACTCTCACATTCAGCCACCCGAGCCCATGCAGATCAGTGTTACACACTTAACGGCCGAGGAGCGTAACCGACGGATTGAGAAAGGGTTATGTCTGTACTGTGGAAAGCCGGGCCATCTGCTAACATCCTGCGAGACCAACTCGACCTAAAACCTACCGGGTGAGTGCCATTTCATTAGACTCCGCGATGAAGATTGATATTACAATCAAATTTAAGGATGTGCACGTCCAAGCTAGAGCTTTCATTGATTCAGGGGCAGCCGGCAATTTTATTGCTCAGAGTTTTGTAACTGAACATGGTTTCCCCCTTATTTCATGTGCACCTAATGTGGCAGTGGCAGCCCTCAATGGCCGACCAATAGGATCCGGAAGGATCACGTCCCAGGCCCTCCACATCTCCCGTCTCGGCAGGCTTCTTCTTTGTAAAAAAGAAAGATGGCAGGTTAAGACCATGTATCGACTACCGAGCCCTGAACGACATCACTATTAAATTCTGTTACCCACTACCCTTGGTGCCCTCTGCTCTAGAACAATTGAGATCTGCTCGCTTCTTCACCAAGCTCGATCTGCGGAGTGCTAACAACCTCATACGCATTCGGAAAGGAGATGAGTGGAAGACGGCCTTCTCAACCACCTCTGGGCACTATTAATATTTGGTTATGCCGTTTGGGTTATCCAATAGCCCTTCCATATTTCAAGCCATGGTCAACGATGTCTTCAGTTATCTGCTTTGGCAATTTGTGATCGTCTGTATCGATGACATTCTGATATATTCCAAGGACTTGAGCACCCATGTCCAACATGTCCGCACAGTGCTTCAGAGGCTCATCAAGCACCAACTTTATGCCAAGATCAGCAAATGCGAGTTTCACATGACCAAAGTATCGTTTCTGGGTTACATCATCAGTGCCGATGGAATGGCCATCGATGAGAAGAAGGTGGCATCTGTGTTAAACTGGCCCAAGCCCCAGAATCTCAAGGAACAGCAACGATTTCTGGGCTTCACTAATTTCTATAGGTGATTCATAAGGAACTTCAGTTTAATAGCAGCCCCACTCACCTCCATGGTCAAGAAAGGAACCAAACGCTTGCCCTGGACTCTAGAAAGTTAGACATCCTTCCAAGAACTCAAACAAAGATTCACTTCGGCGCCCATTCTCAAGCATCCCGACCCTCATCGTCAGTTCATTGTGGAAGTAGACGCCTCTAATGTCGGCATTGGGGCAGTGCTATCTCAATGACAGGGTGATCCAGCCAAGCTCTATCCATGCGCCTTCTTTTCCTGCAAGCTCGTTCAGGCCGAGAGAAACTATGATGTGGGGGATAAAGAACTGTTAGTCATGAAGTCAGCTTTGGAGGAGTGGCGTCATTGGCTGGAGGGAGCCAGCGAATCTTACACCGCCCAGGATCCAAAAATGGAAAAGCGGACGCTCTCTCCCGTCTCTACAACAACTCTACTTTGTCCCCCGAACCCGAAAATATCATCTCTCCCTCTATAATCCTTGCTCCGGTAATATGGGACATATCTCGGGAGATTGAGGACACTCAAACAACAGACCCACCACCTCCAGATTGCCCTCAGAACAAAGTGTTTGTACCATCAGCTCTCCGTACCAGATTGCTCCATCTTATCCATGACAATCCAAGTACAGGACATCCAGGTATCCTCGCTACGATTGATCTGACCAGCAATCACTACTGGTGGCCCACCATGTCCGCAGATATCACCAGCTTCGTCAAGAACTGCAACACCTGTCATATGACTAAAGCATCTAAGCAATGTCCTGCCGGTCTGCTCCAACCCCTGCCGGTCCCTACCTGCCCTCTTCTGACTCAAACACCACTATCTTAACCATTGTGGATCGTTTCTCCAAAGCATGCCGTTTGATCCCCTTAGCGAAACTACCCACTGCCTTGGAGCCTTGCCTTGTTTCGGACCGAGGGCTGCAGTTTACGCCCAGGGTCTGGAAAGCATTCTGTGAACAAATGAACATCAATGTGAGTTTAATTTCAGGTTATCACCCCGAATCAAATGCGCACAAAATTCCCTGAGAAAAGCTGCAACAAACCTGACCCCTTTCCAATGCGCCGTAGGATTCCAGCCACCTTTGTTCCCCTGGTCAGGAGTACCCACCGATCTACCCGCTGTTGATCACTGGCTTAAGAGAAGCAAGCAAACTTGAGATTCAGCTCATATACACCTACAAAGAGCCATACGCAGGATGACCACACAAGCAGATCAGGGTTCTGTTATGAGCCACTCCTCTGTGGATCTCTCGGGATGTCAGCAACGGGAACCTTCGCCCGCTTACTAATGTTTCCACCCGGACCCTTTTTCCAAGCACTACCAGGTGTTTCACATTATGGACAGTGTTTAAGCCCCATTTTGGCTGGGGATCGTCGCAAAGTCTTGATTTGCCTCGGCCATCATTACTGAGCATTTTCTTCCCGTTTTTGACTACCTGTGTTTGATTTTGTCCGTGTATTGTTTTTCTGATTCTCGCTGCCTGCCCTGAACTTCCTGCCTGTTTACTGACCACGATTTCTGCCTGTTCTTCGTTGTATTGATTGCCCCATTACCGAACATTGCCTGTCTGACCTTGTATCTTATTAAACATCGCAAATGGATCCAACTGCCTCAAGCAAATCATTACAAATATGTGTCATGTTCAATACAGCAGCATCTTGGAGATCTCTAATCAGTTTAATATCAGAAGGTATATCTTCACGACATGCGTGTGATGTCATTAACAATGGCCCTATGTTGTTGAACTAACGTGGTTAAAAAATAAATAATAAGCTTCAATTCACTGACCTTCAAACAGGGACATGTACTGTAACTAGATTAATGGTATTATTTCTCATTCTAAAAACTATTTTTTAGTACTGCTTACATTCTAAAGGTTATATGCATTCTTGTTTTGTCAAATTTGTTGTAGAAACTATGCAGATGCCTATTTAATGTAATTTAATGCAATTTCATCTGAAATAACTTTAGAATTACGTCCAATTCTCAACATTTACAAGTAAAAAGTCAATGAACATCACGCATTATATTACTTATTTTTTTATTATACTTAAATATTCAAATACTTTAAATGTAAACTTACTCATTAACTTGAGCAGCTATGTTTTCCCACGCTAACTGTCTCTGCAGTGCTTGTTTTTTTTTTGTTTAGTTTTTTTTTTTTTTTTTTTTTTAAATATGTGCTTATATTTGCTGTAACTTTGCATGAGCACTTCAAGTTCAGCTGGAGAAAAAAATGCTGATCTCTTTTTTTTTTCCAGATGTTGCCATGATGACTCGTAATATTTGCACTCCATTGATAATTGGTTTTTAGAGTCGCGGTGTACATGCTTAACTCTGAGTTAGTCTACTCAGAGTTGATTGACCTGACTGATTAGCTGTTCTGAAAATGAAAACTTTTGAGTTTTTAATCTCTTGGTAAGTCAACTCAGAGTTCAAGTTTAAACTCTGAGTTATTTGAACCTCTTTACTGAAACAGGCCCCAGGGCTTTACAAATACACAAAATATTTCAAAGTGAATCTATTTTCCTGTCTTATTTGTTTGTCAGACAAGATGGCAGATTCTGTGTTATGATTGGTCAGATATAGTTCACAATAATCCTTTAACTAATAATAATCTGGTATTTAGATGTTAACACTTTTTCTCTACAACATACACATACAGTAAATGGCACAAATCTCAAAATTATTTTTAAATCCATTGTTTTTAAAATGTAAAAAAAAGAAAGAAAAATTATTAAATATTGTAGGGACAACAGTGTTAACCTTACAACCTTGGTAGTTGTGGCTCAGATACCTGAGAGAACCTATGATGACATGTTATTTCTCTAGGTTCTGGATTAACAAACTTAATATCTCTACAGATTCTGCTTTTGTCAGATGCGTTTGATTGTTTAGAAAAAAAAAGTAGACTAATATTTTATTGCTGTATGGCTGAACCACTGTAATTTTGTGATTAGCTTTCAACGATAAAAAGGTTTATTGGACTCTGAGTCTGTATTATGTCTGTGTAGATATCACCTTATGGCATAGATATTAACATAAGCCTGTCCTGAGGTAGAGAGAGAGAGAGATGAGGCGGTGTCAAAATTCTGATTAACGCGAGTTTAATTTAATCAGCACTTCCCATCTCTGTAGTGGCTTATTATTTTTAACAGGTCTCTCTCTCTCTCTCTCTCTCTTTCTCTCTGGAGTGCCCTGTATGTGGTGATAGTGAGTGAATAGAGGAGTTATGATTAATGGAAATTCATGGCTTGTGCAGTATGTCTCCTCTGACTCCCCATCCCTCCCCACTTCCTCTCTTTCTTTCTCTTTCTCTGTTTGTCTATCTTACTCTCTTTTTCTCTCTCTCTTGCTCTGTCTTGAACAAAGCTGACAGCTGCAGTGCCTCTGCAGCACAATAACTGTTGTCTAAAATAAGAGGAGATGAACAGCATGGAAAGAAATGAGAATATGCAAATGCACCAGTGTCAAAAATCACTATAATCTGACTGCGAGAGAGAGAGAGAGTGTGGGTGAGTGTTTTTCTGCACTATTGTACATGTTAAGGTCTTTTTTTGTAATCAAAGCAGAAAGGTGTGGGTGGCCTTAACAGTTTAGAGTAATTTTGCAGTATCAAACTAAATCTAAACAAATGTTATTTAGCATACAATTAAATTGTCTAGAGCCCTTTTTAATGTAACATCAAGAGCAGAACCAGTGGATAGTATCGGGGTGGAAATTTTCTCACTGAGCTATTAAAGCACTGCATGAATGTGAAAGATGTAATTCAGATCTGTAATTCACTCAGTCTGATCTGTCATTGACCCATTCTGTAGATTGGCCCGGAAAATGAATTATAACGTAAACAGCTCAGAGAGCATAAGTTTTGTTTAGGACCACATTGTGGAAGTTAAATTAAAACAATGGTTAATTTTTTCATTTTACAGTTAATTTTAATAATTAACTGTAAAAGCAGCAGTAATAAATAAAAGATGAAAGATGCTTTTTTACTGAATTGTTTATCTTTAATGCAACTAAAATTTTTACAAATGTAATGCAATTTCTATGTAATACCAATATTATACAAACCAACACCTTTAAAAATTGTAATTCAAGTACAGAATGGCACTAGCAATAAGTAGGATTGACTCTTAGATAACAAGATTGGCTAAATAATTAGCTTTAAAGAAAATAAAATGTTAGATGGGTAAACAGCAAATTAAACATGAATCAACAATTGCCAACAAAACAAAAAAGCTAAACAAAATGTAGATTTTATTTGCAAAAACAGAAAACAGATCATTTTCACAAATATATATATATATAGAGAGAGAGAGAGGGAGAGAGAGAGAGAGAGAGAGAGAGAGAGAGATTTTTTGCAAATCTCTTCACATGCTGTCTCCTCATTTCCGAACTCACCACGTGAAATGTGTGTGTAAATATTTCCAACCAATATTTCTCAAAGCTGACCATCTGTGTTTGTTTGTGTTTAGACTTCTAACATTTACACTTCCTTTGGAAGTGGATCTGAAATTTCTGTTTCCGTTTTGGCATGTGAAAATGTCTAGTGAAGATCCAACACCTCTGATCCATCATCCAAAGAAACAACAACACATTCTTTGTGTGATATATTCTCACCATAACAATCCCACACTGAACTCTCAATGGAAATGTTGATGTTTAAAAAATGGCTCAGTTTTCTATAATCTGTCTCTCAGCGTTGAGACTGGTATATCGGACATAGATTCATCCGCCCCTGCTGATATAATAATCTCTCTGCACTTTATTTCAGTATGCTGAATGTGGAATGGCCTTCACCTCCAGAGGGAGAGAACTATTGCCTTTTTATTGCTGTTTGAAAAGCACTTCACCGCCAAGTCTTTGATTGATAGACAGGATTCTTGCAGCCAGATCTCTTTAATTAGTTTTACAATATTACCTTTGTTCTCCAGCATGTTATCAGAGTTAGCCAGGCCTTTCAGGAGCAAACCAGGGAATGCTGGACACGTTCTCGTTCGCAGGGGAGGATATTCCTCCTTTTAGATGGGAGTTTATTGGCTAGAACATGAAATGTGTGTGTGTTTGGGAGGTAGAATGAGAATAGATAAAAAAAGCAATCATCATCAAGTAAGGTGGTGTGTGATGTATCTGTTTGACCAAAGCAGCTTTATGTAAATATTTTTTTCTTCTGCTGCTGCAAATCACAGTTGCTGAAAATTCACCTAATTCCATGAGATTACAGTTTTCCCTTAAAACATCCCAAAAAAGCACATAGAATAATGTATGTAGAAGAGAAGATTGTTTCAGCGGAGGTTATGTGCATAAAAAAAGAGGTTCCCGAAAGCAGAAGCACGATATTGAAAGTGTCACCTAATTGAAATTGATTTAGGGCCGCGAGGCCTCTGTTAATGTACTTCTGCTTTCCTCTCTGTTCTCTGTTGCTTTATGATTCATTTACATGAAAAGGCTTATTGAGAGGACTGTTTATAAACTATGCAAATGACGTGGAATGCTGTAGGAAAGTGAACTAGTCCTTCTTGTTTCTCACATAAGCAATGTATTTTGTCTTTGTCCAAAGAGTCGCATACCACTTATCTGCCAGCTGTGGCCTGTTTAATAACCACACTGTGTCAAAATAGAGTAACTGCTGACCCTGTTATTTACATGTATTTACTAAAGTAGGAAAGTTTCTGGTGCTTAATGGGTTAGTTTACCCCAAAATGAAAATTAGTCTGTGATTTACTCACCCTTTAAGAATCATAATTTTCTTCTTTTAGTCAAATCCAGTCTGAGTTATGTTAAAAATTGTCCAGGCTTTTCCATGCCTTTCAACAGGGGTGAGGGGTGTTTGTTGTCAACAGCTGTTGTGAAACAAAGTGCTCACATATGTAATGCAACAGCACGTCCTAATTTTTTACAAGTGCAATGTGTCCCTAGGTCAACATATTTTGTTGACCCTGGAACAACATTTTAATGCAAAAATATAGTCTTGACCATATCTCTACACCAAAGCCTAACCTTACCCATAAGTAATCAGAGGAAATTATAGGCAAGACAAGTTTATTTATATAGCACATTCATACACAGAGGTAATTCAAAGTGCTTTACATAAAAAGAGTAGAATAATCAATTATTTCAGTTTTTTCCTTGTTTAACTGAAGGAAGTTCTGGAATATCCAACTGTTAATTTTGTCAATGCATTGGCAGAGGGAATCAATGGGGCTGCATACAGGCTAAACAAGAGCTGCACAAGAATTTAGCATTGAGGGACTCCGCATGTCATGGACGTCCACTTGGACTTATGCTCTCCTATACTAACATAATAAACTCTCCATTCTAAGTATGACCTGAACCAGCTGAGAGCCATCCCAGAAAGCCCTACCTAGTTTTCCGGTCTCTCTAGGAGAAAATTATGATCGACATTGTCAAACACAGCACTACGATCTAGTAGTACCAGCAGTGATATTTTTCCAGAATCAGAAATTAGGCGGATATCATTTATTATCTTAACGAAAGCCGCCTCTGTGCTGTGCTGTAGTCGGAAACCAGATTAAAACTTGTCCAATGTAATGGACATGTAATTTTAATCCATGTAATTTTAAGTAGTTGTTCAACTGATTGAAAACTACCTTTTCAATTATTGGTCTATAGTTGCACAATTTGGTGTTATCAAGATTGCTCTTTTTCAGACAGGGCTTAACAACTGCAGTTTTTAGGGAGTTTGGAAAAGTCCCAGAAAGAAGTGAGGTGTTTACCACTCCTTAGAGATTACCCATTTCTAACAGTTAAACACACGTTTGAAAAAAGATGTGGGAAGTGTGTCAAGGTTGCAGGTTGAGAATGTAAGGTGCTGTACTATATTTCTTCCAAAGTTTTGCTATCAGTTGCTTCAAAAACAGACAAAGTGACTTCTTTTTGAAATTGTGGCCAAATCTGTGTGACCTCTGCATAACTTATAAGGTTTGAAAAGAACTTCTGTCTTGCTGTGGCTAGTTCCACATTGAAAGCATGAAGGCTGTCTTTAAAGATGCTAGTGAATTTCAAGTTTCGTCTTCTCCCACAGCTGCTCAGCTTTTCTGCATTGTCTTTTAATACTCTGTACTGCCGTTGATTTTCTCCAACAAGATTTTTGTCTGCCAGTCATCTTTCTGACTTCAATGACATTCTTAACTTTTGAATTAAAGGACTCCAGGAGAAGATCAACAGAATCTGCAGAAATGCTTGGCATTGAAAATATAGCCTTCATAAATAGCACACTAGTGTTTTCGTTAATACATCTCTTTCTGAGAGAGACGGATCTAGATTCAGTGGTAGCAGAGATACAATATATCAAAGAAAATTCAGAAGTGATCGGATGCTATGTCCTTAATGACAATGGATGAAATGTTTAGACCCTTACTAATAAGTAAATCAAGAGTGTGTCCACGATTGTGTGTGGGGCCATGCACATGCTGAATCAGGTCAAAAGTGTTTAAAATGGTTATAATTGCTTTTGCAGTTTTGACTTCTGCATTTTCTATGGGAAAATTAAAATCCTCTGCAATAGCAAACCAGTCAAACTTCTGAGGAGATCATTGATAACAGTTCTGTGAACTCTTCAATAAAGTCTGGAAAGTATTTTGGAGGCTTGTAGATAATGATAAATAGAATTCATGGAGCACCTTTCAGCACAATCCCAAGATATAAAAGACAAGCAATGACCAAATGACACTTGCTTACATTGATAAACATCTTCAAACAGAGAGAAGCTACGCCTTCACCTCTCCTAACAGCTCTGCAGACATTCATGAAAGTAAAGTTAGGAGGGGCTGTTTCATTGAGGACTGATAGATGAATGACACTGATTTACAAGCACCAAACACTGATTGTTAACCTGAACTTCACAAAAACTGTAAATGTCTCTTCAAATCTGATTGGTTAATCACAATGTTGCCAACAAAGATGCTGACCCAAGAGACATGCTGCACATTGTAAAATCAGGTTACCAAATGCAATGTGGCTCGCCTGCAAGTACATGTCTTTTTGTCACAGTAAATATACATATTTCAAATGTAATAAACACTTTTCTCACTTCTGTTGACAGTATTATTGTCACACCACCAGGCGGCGTTGACCCCAGCACAGCCAAATTCACACGCTCTCTGTCACCTGAGTATTAATTACCACCACCTGAACGCTAGCAGGTGAGCCTGGTTAAAAGCCCCAGCTCTACAGTCACTCATCAGCTGAGATTGAGGTAACATCATCTACTTACCTTATGCCTACCTGTTTAGTGACTTTGCTACTGCTCTTTGCCTCTTTCAAGTTATAGAGAAAGTTCTATCACTTACCTTTTAATACTCACCTGCTTCACTCACCTGTTTCCTCAGACTGCTGTACGCACGCCCATGTCAAGCTCGACCCCATCTGCAGCTGTGAAAGGAAACAAACAAGAGGATTAATATCACCGAGATGGTTCATAGATCGTCTCCTGGTCTCTTGGAAAAAGTTACATAGTCATAATAATAAAATATTGGCAAAATCGCAGATTCCCTCCTATTATTTTTATATTATTATTTGCTACTTTTCCAACACTTTTCACAGTCTACTGATGTATTTTAAGTGGTCACAGGAGCCATGTCATTTTAATACAATTTTTAAACAATAATATGTCTTTACTGACTACTTGTGATCATTAAAATCCATCTTAATAATAGATGCAAGCAGTATAGTACTAAAAATTACTTTTAATTAGCTGACACTAAAGTAAATTAGAAAATGATTCTTCTCTGATTAAACATTTTATTTAATTGTATTATGCCTTTTACTACTATTATATACCACTACCACTGTTTTTATTAAACCGATTGAATCATACTAATCCAAATGTCTGGTTCAATCCCCAAATATCCACTTACACATGATCCTCCACTACCCTCAGCACACTCAAATTTAAGCAAACAAACAAAAATATTTTACTTTTACACACCAAACTGTCTTTATGACAGTCACTTAGGAGTCCAGAAAGCTATTTCTATTATATTCTCCTTTGTCACTTTACTGTATATCACACCCATGCATCATGGCAGCCTTGAAGATTGAGTCTGACACCTGTAAGTGGTGAATCAGCTGTGGCTGGAGGCTTAAAACATTAGAGAAGAGTAGAACCACTGTGACTGGAGCCATTACTGCAAAAACAAGTGAAACTGGAGTTATTACACACACAGCCAATACATTCTGATTGATGACAGCCTTCATAAGAGTTTCAAGGATTTTTCTCTTCTGAGAGTGTACTCTGACACTCTTGAAGCAGTATTCTGTTTGTAAGGGAGAGAGTGGTTTAAGCGTGCTATTGATCTATAAAGCCACCTATCTTCCCAATGACACGTTATTCAGAATCATTTTCATCCTCTCTGAGCTTCCATCTGTCAGATGGTCGAGCATTTAATGTGTCCGCTGGATGATACATCTCTGTCAAGGATGTTGAGATGTAGCCATCAGTATGAGAGAACCTGCTGTTCTGTCCTGTCAGTCCAGTCACAGCACACAAAAGCCAAGAGCACTGGAGAGCCAGCATGCTTATTTAGTCAATGGGACCTTTCACAAACCATTTAGCCGAATGAAAAGGCCTATCCTTTTTTACCAAAGAGAATGTTTCCAAAGCTGCTCTTGGGGCTATTGCAAGCTAACAGCATCTTGCATCCGTGATTAAGACCTCCTAGAACCAACACACACAAATGGCTAACTACTTTTCCCCCTTTGCAAAGGCACGGCTGCAAGTGAGTGTGACATCAAACTCTGGATCCCAGGAGCGTCTTTGCTTTCGATTTCCTGTTTTGATTAATTAAACTGAAGCTGCATACTATTTCTTAACAGAGACAATTGCACCAGTTCAATTTATCTCTGTCCAGACAGAAGACATGATAGAGAAATGGCCTTCGCAACTATAGCATGCTGGTCTGTGCTGTAATACCAGTCCGCTGGGACAATTAACAAGCTTAATACATGGCACTCCAGAACTAATTGTGCCTCTGTCTAGTGGCACTCTATGTGGAGAGAGGTGTATTTAAATATATTCTGTTTAAAGTAGTCATTATAATTACGAGATAGAATGGTGTGGATAATTTGGATGTATCTTCACTCTCTTAATTCTATTTTTTCTTTTGATAACATTTTAAACATTTAAAATTAGTCAACTTCCCTGTCTGGATAATGATCATTTTATGTAACTTTATGTATCCTATTGACTGCAGTCAAAATATTTCAAATAAACATCTCAATAAACAAAATAAACATTCTATGCTATTTTAAATTAAAATCGAATGTTAGGTTTGTTTAATTATTTTGGGGTATTGTACTATTTGAAAATATAGGTTTGGGAAAAAAACATTATCAGCACAAATACATAACTAAATGAAAACAAATGATTACATGTCAGATTAAATTTAAGCTTCACATAACAAGAAAAATTGTTTTACTAATAACAATCCTTATGACCAAAAAGTGCCTGTAGTTTTATTTTTGTGACAACTGTTAGCTTGATGTTTTGATGTTGTGCGTCAGGGGGAAAGAAATCATTTGGAAAGAATGGGTCTGTTTGAACCTTAATAAAAATGTCAAATAATGATTCCAGCTGCTCTGCAACTGAAAATTAAGTGGAATATTTATTCAAGACACAAGTCACTGTTTACTTTGTAGGTTAGTGGCAAATGGCATGTGGGTATATTTTTAAATGTGTATACTTCATTTGCAGGTTAATATCTCCATTGTCGAGGGTCACTCTCCCTCATGTAGTGATTTGGCACTTGCAGGAACTGTGCTTAGTGCATTAATAACAATAACAACAAAAAAGCAATAAAAGACAATATGCGCTTAATGTTTGCCCAGAATCCCTTGCTTAAAGCTCACCTCATCAAATTGTAGATTAGTGGCAGCTGTAACTTTATTAGAGGCGGAGCGGACGTAGAGAGAACATAAATAATTCAGTGAGGTGTCTATGGGAAAGCACAGTGATTTAATTTTGCAGAATGGAGTTTGCGGCTACGTCGACACTCTATGAAGCAGAGATCCCCCCATTCTCCCTCTCTCAATGTCTGTCACTTGCGTTATACATGCTCTCTCTTTCTCTCACTCACTCACTCACTCTCTTACACCCTGTGTTCACTTTGTAGTTCATTCCTCATTGTCAGGTAGCACCATGGCAACACTCTTGCAAACTACATCAATCTCTTAGGCATGTGCCCTTAGCAGGAATAGTGAGAGAGGAGAGAGAGCAGAAAGCAATGAGAAATGGAAGCTTGTTTTCCTCTTCAGAGGGAGGCTTTGTGCTATTAAAAGAAAAAAAGTGACAGAATATGCAGAATGTTTGCCACATGTGCAAGATTCAAATGTCATAAGCACATGAGTCATTAGATTTCTTTATTAACACAGTTTTTTGACCTTTGACCCAATAAACACATAATTTACCCAGTTTACCCAGAGTCAATACACTGCATAAATATTTTTAGGCTTTATTTTTGTGATAAACAGAAACAAATGTTCTAGGAACAAAAGAGATAATAATTGCACTGCTCTTTAAGGTGACAGTAAAGGGGTGAATTGGCTCTATCAAATGTACTGCATCTCTCTCGGAGCACTGCAAGCATTAAAAAAAAAACAAGTAAACTAAGCTCTTGTGGGTTTGACTGTGTTTTGTTTCCACGTCTAAGCTCAGGTGGGAAGTTATAAAAAGAGAGGAAGCAGGTTTTAACGATAGAAGTGAAATAGCTTTCCCTCCCACGTGTTATGCTGTGGATCCTTAAGGGGCAGCTGCTGTGACTGATGTAATGGCAAGGCAATATCAGCAGCAATAGCAGGGAACCGAGACACGGCTTATAAGAGCTGGACCTGGGGGTTTGAAGAGGGGTGGTGGGGTAATGGTGCCGAGAGGAACAGCCACCCCATTGCAATCAGTTCCGCTTCTCTGACTCGCTCTGTCACCTGGTGGCTTTTCACAGCAACCATCGTGGCATTTCGATATGTGGTAACCCGATGCGATAACCCTAAGTGCCATAAGATGATATTAATGGCAGGATGAACCCAGAGTTAGTTATGTGTCCCTGAAACATAGCTTCAGACTAGGGGAGGGCTTTTACTTCAGCAAACTGCTGCAGATACTAGATAGCGCTGAAAAATAGCAATACCTTCAAGGCCAGAGCAGTCAGACTCTTGTTTAATCTCTTCCTTGTTTTATTTCGAGGTTTTCTTCGATTGGATGTATGTGTGTGTGCTTGTGTTTCAAGGTTAGAATGAAGTGATTTTCAAACAGCTCTCCAGTGATGAGGAGATTTTAATGGCTCTTTTGGGAAAGGCCTGTGGTCTGTTTTGTTGAGATGTACGATGTGTGAATGTCTCTGGATGTACTTACATTTCTTACTCTTTTCACACTGAAAGGCTCTGACACTGAAGGACTGTACATCACTTTTATTTATTGTAATTAATTTCACATCCAAAGGGGAATTTACTAAAAATACCGGAGTGGAAAACCGGCCTCTAAGGGGAGTAAAAATAATAAATGATTAGCATGTATTCAGTGCAACACTGTTGATGAGGTGTAAACAATGCCTCTCTTTGGTTATGCATTTGTTTGTTTTCATAACTCAAGGTAAAATTGGTTATTACTCATTACTAATTCAGATTTTAAAATTTCTTTGAACCATTGAAGGCTCTAACACCCCAAGCTAATAAAGAACGAGCAGTGATGAAAGCTGACTGTGTAACAGTGTAATTACAGACAGGAATGCACATACAGGTCTGCAGAAAATGCATTGGTTAACAGCTGTTAATGCTCAATCACTGATAATATAGTTAGTTATCGACTAACTGCAATATTGTATAAGATTTTATTTTGTTTATTACTTTCTTTTAAAAAATTGTAAAGTTGTATTTAATGGGTGACACAATGTGCAGTGTAAATTTAATTTACATCCCTGCATCTTTATTATTATTACTTATTGCAGATGTAAGTAAAATGTTAGTACATAATAGTAAAAGATACTTAATATATAAAGTGGGAACAAATTAGCTTCCAGTAAATCTGTTATTGGATTATCTGCTGTTTTTATGTAACAGTTTGTTTTCTTTATTAGCCTGCTGCATGTGGATCTCATTGATTGTATTTGTTAGTGTTTGCTGATCTCATTCCTGAATCTATTGGTAAAACAGTTGGCAGCTCTTTTATAAAGAGAATCTGCTGCAGATTAGGGTTGATTGTTCTTTTTCAGAGATTTTCATACACAGAACCATAAAATATCATCTTTCCATAATTATCTGCTTTGGATCATTGAGTTGGAATGATATCAGACAGATACAGAAGTAGAGACAGAAAAAAGAGAGGGAATGAGAGAATGTTGTATGCAGTGTAACTGTTTTCTCACACTTTTATATTAGTTAATTAACACTATGTATTTTCTGCCCTTGCATAAATAGAATACGAAGTATTTTGTTATGATAAAGTATGTTGTTAATTAAGAGATGCTCTTTTTGTGGGTTATGGGTCAAAATTTAAAACAGGCATTAAAAGTGTATGGGAACCCTTATTTCCCGTAATTACCCATTAATTGTGTCTTTTGCATGAAGTGATAGGTTTATTTGTGAATAAAAGAAGAGAAGCATTTCAAGTTGATTTTGTAATGGTGCTGTAACTTAGGGCTTTGACAGTTTTTTTTGTTTTTTTTTTTGTTATTTTATTAATTAATTAACTAATTAATTCATTCATTAATTCATTCATTTATATTGCATTTATCTGCTAAAATAAAATAAAAAAAAAATAGATTTTTTTCTTTCTTTTGTTGATGTAAAATTGCTCAAATAATAACACATTTTTAAAACATGTTGTTCAACATTTTTTTCCATACCAAAATTTCTCATATCTGGAAAAACCTTAAAATTAAGTGTTGTTTTCACACTGTTTTATTCCAGCAGAGTTGATCCATTATTCTCCACAGACAAGTCTGTCAGCCAAGTTTTTAATGGCGTCTCACACACACGCATGCTGAAGAGCCAATGTGACCTTCAGCAGACTCTTTTGTGTTGTGTTTCTAAAAATAAAGCTGTGATCAGTGAAGAAGAGGGGCGTCTCTACCCATGGACACACGTTCAAAGAGAGAGTGTGAGAGACGAGCCTAATTAACTCTTTCACCATTAAAGAGACAGTGAGGGGAGGTGCATGGGGGAGTGTGTGTGAAGACCTTACATGGGCAGTCTAGTGCTGGCAGTGAACTGAGGAAAACTAATTGGATGAAAGAAAAGCAAAACATGTATGCTGAAAAAAGAAAAAAGATAAAGGGCTGAAGATGGAGATCGATGGGTGTGTAAGGCTGAGGTGCTGATTTATGAGAGGAAATATATAATTTTCGAAAGAAACGGTTTAAATGAACAAACTCAATTAACCATCACCCATAAAGCGAAAACAATTAATCAGAACAAATCTAGACAAATGAGGCTTGAAACAGACAGATTTAGATTACTGTGGGGTTCTTGTTATTTGTGTGATTAATTGTGTAATCATAATATTTCTATACAGTATTGTATAAAATAGTTTTTATATATTTAATATAAATTTTTCACAATATAACAGTTCATGTGGACTATTGTAGTAGTAATCTGGCTAAAAATGCACCTGCTCAATTGTTTCTTGTTAGGCTGTTACACAACAAACCAACATCAAAGAACTAATGGCAATAAAAGCTGACTCTAGTGTTGACTTACTATAACCTTGCCAAATTGCACTTGGTCAAACCGCAAAGACTACAGCCAAGAGCTGTAGAAAATACCTAGAAAAACCTAGAAACCTAGAAAATACATTCTGCACCTACAAGAGATGGAATAACTTTCCTTACCAGCAGTTTCCTTATGGCAGTAGCATTTTACATGTAAAAAAGAAAACCATAAGTAAGACTGCGAATACGAACTATAAAGAAATTAGCACATTCTTATTTTAAATAGAAGTCATTCTGATAAGTTGATCTTCATTTTTAATTTCAGACAACCACAGGGCTAGAAAAAAAAAATATATATATATATATATATATATATGCCTCCTGTGAGTTGCCAGGGCGACGCTGATAGCCACCCGCCACACTCCCCCCCCCTAAGCGACGTCCTGGTCCTGGTGGAAGAAGAGGGGAAATAGGGGGTGGGTGGGGAGTGTCCCCAAACAGA
>JAUYWG010000039.1:6444067-6458874 GCA_034779775.1 Enteromius afrohamiltoni | reverse complement strand
TGTCAGTTTAAATCTAGATTAAAGACACATCTCTTTACTCTGGCTTACACATAACACACTGATAAACATTTATTAATGTTTAAAGGATTGTTAGGCTGCATTAATTAGATCAGCCTGAACCGGGAACACTCTCCTTAACACACGGTGTACTTGTTACATCGTAAAAAGAATGGCCTCTACACTAATATCAGTCTGTCTGTCTCTTATTCTGTTCCTCAGTCCATATCCAGGGAAGATGGTGTGCCAACACGAAGAGATGATCTTCATCAGAACACCTAGATGAGCTCCGTGGACAGATCGCGGGATCCAGATGCACACACACACACACTATATGTCCTTACACAATCCAACGTGTTTAAAATTGAACTGGAAATTAGGTGCTGGGCGTATGGCCAGAGGAGAAGTGTACCCAACTAAGCCTGGTTCTCCCAAGGTTTTTTTCCTCTTTCTCTCAAGGATGGGGTTTTGGTTCCTTGCCGCTGTCGCCTCTGGCTTGCTTAGTTGGAGACACCTGATCAGTGATTATCGTCGTCTTTACTACAGAGACCGTCTCTGCATTTGATAAATAAAATTTTATCTCGTCATTATACATTACTATTACTCTGTTGTTCTATTTGATAATGTTCAGTGCTTTGCTACAATCTGTATTGTTAAAAGCGCTATATAAATAAAAGTGACTTGACTTGACTAGATCACACTGGTCAGTTGCAGGATTATGCAGTCAAATATTTTTGTAATGACCTTGAAACTGTATATTTGTTTGTATATACTGTACATATCTGTATGTCTCTCCACTATCACTCCACAGTCTCTTTCTTTACATATGATATAATTTTACCTTCAAAGCAAAATTAGTTTAGAGTAAAATAAATAAATAAATGATGTTACACAAAAACAGTTCTGAATTATCAGCTACAGTTGAGTTCCTTGTCTGTCGGTCACTATGAGTTATGTTGTGACGATAGACTGGGGTCTTGTCTAGAGCCCTGATTCGCTCTGCTTAAGAGAAAACGCCAATGAAAATTAGCAAGTGGTTAAACAATCCTGAGCCACTCCCCTTCATCCGGGTATAAAGAGCTGACAGGTGTAACAACACATCATATTTTGCTTTGGAGCCGCGTGTTGCCTGCTGCTTTGAAGTGCTGCAATGAAAAGTTATTCTCTGTGGTGTCAACGACATGATTAGTGGTTTCCCTGTCAAGCCAATTGCTTGGGTGTTTCAAAAAAAGAGCAATTTCTGAACACATTCGTTTTGCGTCTTTTTCAAGATGCCGTTTTGGCTGTGTGTTCTTGGGTGCAGGCGTTACCTGTCGAGGATTTTGCGAAGCAGTTCTCGGCAGTCCAGCAGCAGACCAGAGCGATCCAGCACATCCTCCCCGGCATGATCCTCCATCTGCCACCGCTCCGTCATGTGTTCGCCATGCCATTGCCCCGCTGAGGGAAATGGGCGTCAGAACCCTCAACAATCTCGACGAATCCTCAACTTTCTTCCTGTGTGTTCGGTAAAAGGTAATTGCCGTGAAGCGCTGTTTACTTTTCCAGTAAGTTCCCCAGGTGGCGAACCCTGGTAGAACAACCTGGGCAGTCAGACTGGGTGGAGCAGTTGATGCCAGGCTCAGTTTCGGTGTGCATGCCCGGTCAGGTCAGCTCCTGTACTCGGCTAGATGTCCTTATAGTTGGTTTCCGGTGAGTAATCCTGTATGTGTATCTTCCACGGTAAGGTTTCTCTTGGTAAACCTGTGTCTTCCCTTGACACAGTACTCTGACCATCTCAACTGCCAGTCGTTTCCTTCCCTGGATAGGACCTGCCTCAGAGACAAGATCATATGTTGTACTGCCCCACTTTGGGTCAGTCCATTCTAGGGTTCAACAAGTCACCTGCCGCTGGTAGGATGTGGTCTCCGTAGCACCTTTTTCAGAAGGTCTGCTTCTGCAAGAGGTTGCAACCCCTCTTGCAGAAGGTTGAAATCCTTTCAGGAAGTAGAAAATTGCTTCTTCAGGAACAACAGTTTTGGCATTTTCCACTGGACCCCAGTCTGTCGTCACGACATAACTCGTAGTGACTGACAGACAGGGAATTTTTTGGTTACATATGTAATCCTCGTTTCTTGGTGGAGGGAACGGAGATGCTATGTCCCCTTGCCACAACCTTAAACCATCACTGAGAGGTGGGACTCGTTCACGGCTCCTCAGCAAATCTGATGAGTGGTTGCACCTGTCGCCTTTTTATACCCAGATGAAGGGGAGTGGCTCTGAATTGTTTAACCACTCGCCCCTTTTCATTTGCGTTTTCTCTTAAGCAAAGCAAGTCAGGGCTCTAGCAAGTCTGTCGTCACAACATAACGTCTCCATTCCCTCCATCAGGGAGGGTAACATACGTAACTGTGATGTTCTACTTCACCTTAAGCTGCTAGCGTTCATAATAACTTATGAACATAATAACATATATATAATAATGACTTTAATAATAACATAAAATAATAATGACTTTTTATACCCTTGAAATCGGTGTTCTGTTTACTTGAATGTTGTATCTGTTGAATGTTGTAAACTCTGCGAACATTGATATTATGACTGGATTTTTTTGGACTTCATTACTTTTCATAGTTGAATGGCTGCAGTAACTCAAGCAGCGAATGTTTTTGAGGCTGAATGAATCTGATGAAAATGGCATAAATGCTGCAACCAGACTGTGCCAGTCTGTTCTCAGCTGGCCCATGCTAGTTCCAGACGACACGCTCTCACCCTGATAAGACCAGACTCTTTCTGTCTGATTCAATCTATGGCAGGATTTGATGTCCAGTTCCACTCCAATTCATTTGTCCGAGAGAACGAGGGAGACAAATGAGAGAAGGATACAGAGAAAGATAAATGGCTAGCGGGGACCATAGTCAGCTGCAATGCTAAACTGAAATGGAAAGATTGTGATCAGTTTGGGTTCTTTCATGCCAGCTGCTGCAGACTGTGGGATGTTAATTTGTTGGTATTTAGCACTGTACAGTCATACAGAGTAAAATACCCTAATCATGGACACAAGCTTTGTAAGACACATATGAAGCTGATACTTTAAAATTAAATTAAGAATTTGGGTATAATTTTGAATACTTTTTATTTAGATCTGTCAAAAGAAATTATTCAAAGCTCTAAAAAAAAGAAAAAAATGTGACTTCAATTCATGTCTGTAGAATATAGTCATCATTAACTAGACTGATCAGATTACTGTAATCTTTATGAAGCATTGATTTAGAAATCTTTTAATTCATTACTCAACCACCTCCCATGGCTCGACCAACACCCTGGCCCACCCTCCTCTCGTGGCTTTAATTAGTTGTGGATTAAATTAAAGGCTATATGTTCGTGTTAATTGATTTATCTTGAGAGTCCATAATTACAGCCTCTGAATGGAGAGATCTCTGCAGATCTTGCTGGAAGCTCTCAAAATATGTGTGTGCGACTACGAGTGACTGAATATGTATGTGTGCATGCATGAATGTGTTTGCATACTCATGCATAAATAATTGTGTGTGTGTGTGTGTGTGTGTGTGTGTGTGTGTGTGTACACGCATAAAGTGCATACATTTCAGTGGCTTTGCCAGAGAATGCATAAAACCTGAGGCAGCTTAGAGGTTAGCAGCCACTCAAAACGGCGCCCATAATGAGAGGTGCAAATAGTTGTAATGGTACTGCAATCAGACACAATTACAGCCTTGTCATGGATGTAATTGCTTTGTTAGTGCCACTGAGTTTATCTGTTTTATGTTTCACTAATTTTGCTGGTCTAGTGAATCTGCTCTTTGTTAGTGACCCTGTCATCTATCTATTTGTTTAAAACCAACACTGTTAAATTTTACAATTATCCTATTGTTATGAGATCATTTCCTCTTGTTTGAGCTGTCAGTTTTCACACTGGCAGGTTCATAGTTTAATGTATGTATTTGTGTGATTATACATTGGGTTTTGTACTGAATGAGCTTAATGCAGTCCTCAGAGTGTGAAGAGGTTAGAAAAGAAAAAGTCTTGCAGAAAGAGCTTGCACATATATTTACAAACTTGCATACACACACACACATACGCACACCTCTATAAAATATTAGACCAGCATTTGTTTTGATTAAAGTGTATGTTTAAGTCACTGTCTTATTAATTCAAACTTCTAATTTAATCAAAAACTAAGCATGTTACTGTTCTTGGCTGTGTTTGATATCACATACACTCTTGAGTGGGTATTCCTTTGAATAAGTAACTACTTAGCAATGCTAAAAAACTATAATTTTATAGTAATCCAGACATACTACATTTACATATTGTCATTGACATGTGACCGACTAGCCTCCCTGTCAGTCGTAAATCATCTACCGTTGCCTCATGGAATGGACACTTCAGAATCTCACCAAAAGCAGTAGGTCATCTAAGTCAAAATACACTGGTCACATAATGTTTTTTGCATATAGTAGTGAAGAATGCTATTTCGGAGGCAACCCTTGTGCATGTGGTAATTGTTCATTTGATTTGTTCAAAAATATATACTGAAACACAAACCAACATTAAAGTTTATCCCATTTCTTCCCAAATTTAAAAATCAGCACTTTGCAAACAGAGGCTGTACAATGTTGTGGCATCTCAATTCAACTCATTGATTTTTACTGAGAGTGATGACACATTTCCCATTACAAGATGGTGGATGCGTCAATGTGTCTTGAGCAGTTGAATGTGTCAACTACCACTGCATCATGTTCGTCACTAAGAGTAAGATAATGTACAGGTCAAAGCTGAAAGGTGTGATCTGATCCACGACCTCATAAGACATGGATTGTAAATATAGGGATTCATTTCAGCAGACTTTCTTGTACAATGTTTAATGTTTAAAAAGTGTATTTCCTGTAATGGTTTCCAAATTACAGAAGATACAAATGAATCAATGCTAAAATAATACTTCTAGTGTCGATGTGAACTCTTCTGCTTCAGAGCACCAACCCCTATCTGTTAAGTGACCTATGATTGATAGCTCATTATTAGCTGAACTGCGATTACTCCTCAGCTATTGCCACATTGATAATGTCTGATTCTCATTTAATAGCTTACTTCTGCTACATTTATAGTGTTTTATTTCTAACAACCCAACCAATAATGAATTCCCTCTCATCCCATTTCTGAACATCCCTCTAATTTGAGGTAAAGTGTTAGAGGGCAAAGTAATTCCCCTGCCGGAATGCAGGGATGCGGTCATGGAAATATGGATTTTCACAGTTCATCCATGTGTAAAAATCCCATTTGGGAAGAGTTGGGATATGAGCCCTTCAGCAGTACAGGCTGTTTAATCACGAAAAGGCATGGCTGGCACCTCTATATCTGTAAATGCTGCTATCTGGCAAACCACGTTTCTATTAATAGACAAAAAAAGAGTATCATGTCTTAAAGATCATAACTGAAGCTGTAAAACGACAGTTGATCAGTTGTGATATATAGGAGATATTCTGCCTTTTCGGTCTTGTTTAAGGTCATAGTAATTGAAACATTAATGACCTTTAATTGTCCTTGGCAAACAGTGCCTGCAGTCTTCTCTCTCCCTGGTCTGAAGACTAGTAAATGAAGGACGGGATGTCTGAAAACCCCCACTCAGACATATACCTCCCATGGGAAACTGTCTAGTGTATGGCTGCCAGGGGTCTGAAATGAATTACCGCCCCGTCTTATCACTGTCACTTAGGATAGCTCCAGAAACAAAAGCATTAACATTGCATTTTTTTGGAATAAACATTCATCCATAACAACTGAAATCAAACACATCCTCATCCTGCTAAAGATTAGTTGCAAAAAGTCAGTAAAAAGCGGCATCCTGCTGGTTGCCTTAACACTGTTAAGAAAGCAGCAGCTAAAATAAGAACACAAACAATGATCTGACATGAACACAGGTGGGGACATGTCAAAGCTGTGTTGTTGCATCTAAATAACATAATTGCAATCCTATTATGCAGTTATGGGCATTAATTAGGCATGTACTGGTGGAGAGGTGTTGGACACATGATAAATAGGCCATTTAACATCTCCAATTAAGCTAACGTTGTCCCTGTGCAAATGGAAACAGCGCTGTGAATGTGGCTGAAGCATTGAAATGGATATTTTCTCTCTCTCATTCTCTTTTTCTGTCATTACGCGGATGAGAGTATGCTGGTTTAGCTGGATATGAATTTCTGTGCTTTTGTCATTTTTTGACCGTGGGGACAGGGGGATGGGGAGATGAGGACAGAGAGAGGGATTGGAGTTGGCGAACAAGTGTAGCTTGAAAAGATGGTGGCAGAGGCGTGAAATTTGCTCTGCCCTCTTCATTTGCCCCCTCCAAAAGGCAGAGACACAAGATTGCAAGACCATAGCTATACCAATGAGCTTATCGCCCTCCCCTTCCCCCACTTTCTGCACACGCTGTGTTTCACATTCATAACTCACTATAATTGTGTTTTTGAAGTAGTTCAGAATACTATAACCCATATATATGTATATATATATATATATATATATATGGAGACAGCACATAGAAATGCATTTGGGGACTGTTGATGTAGTAGTAAGATGTAAGATGACGCAGTCAACGACATTTTAGGTGTCTGTGAATTTGTACTATTTGATTTCAGTTCCTTCCTTCTATTCTGAAAGGTAAAAAACCTCACCAATATTCTCGTGGTTCTTGCTTTCTCTTTTTCTGTCTCTCATTATCCAGTCTGCATTTCACAAAAAGTAAATAAATTAAAAAAAAAATTATAATAATAATTGATAGCATTTTATTTTACAGCCCTGTTCCACAAATGATGTACTTAGTAATTACAGTAACTGGGTAATAACTATACTAACTCTAAACCTACTCCTCAACCAAACCCTAATCTATGTAGTTACGTTATATTATCATTACTTTCTTAAGTACACTGTAAGTACAAGTAGCATACTGTAAAATAAAGTGCAACCAAATAATCGGTATTTTGAATTGTTTTATGGTAAATGTTTTACTATGTATATTCAACATTCTTAAAACATTCAAATACAAACAAAAATAGGCCTTATTATGCCACTCTGTTACACTCTCTCTTCACTATTATGTAATATCACTCATCAGTAGCATCAAATATTCAAGAGGATGTATGAATGGCTGTGTATCTATGGGTTGGTGCAACCACACATGTCATTAATTAAAAGAGCTCCAATGTATTTTGTTCCACATGGAATAACACAAACGGAATTAAGAAAGTTGCATTACATGTGCGAAACTCAAATGTTTTTATAACTACTAAATGGTCTCATTTGTACTGTGCATGTTTACTGTGCTCATTAAACTGTAGTTGTGTTACTGACAGTGGTCAGATTGGATTCTGTGTCTTTTATATGGTCATTAGTAGAAACTGTGGAACATGTTTCCCCTGAAGGCAAATCCTTTCCCATGAGCACTTCTGATGTGTCTCTGACTGTTCGAAATGAGGCTGAGGAAGACATTTGGAAATTGTGTGAGCGTTCCTCAGGTTTACCCGACATGGTATAGCTGGGGGGAAGTGGAGGGTATAGAGCTGGAAGAACAAAGGAAAAAAGGCTTGCCTTTCCTTGTCTTTTTGCAGGTCTCTCAAGCTTTTTTGTAAAAGAACCCTAGTAATAGCTGCTCTGAAGCTCAGTCCTGCAGTACGCATCAATTTGTCTCTCTCTTGCCCTTTCTCTCCCTCTCTCTCCTCTGGTGTAAGGTAATGGGCATGTATGTGTGCGTGAGTGTGTGTGTGTCTCCTGGGAGCACGCCTCAGGGATTATAGCAAGCAGCAGAATGAAAGATTCATGACACCCAGGAAATGTGTGTGTGTGTGTGTGTACGTGTATGTGTGCTCAGACTGAAAATAAGGAGCCAAGAAGAAGAAAGGAGAGAGATAAAGCATTAGTAACACAGACACAGGAGTAAGAGTAATGGATGGCACCTCATACTGCAGACTCAAAGGGAAAGACTCACTTGTTTCTTAGTTGGGAATCTTGAGCTGTTTAAGTCTGACTCAGAAAGATGTGACTCATATCAGCATAAAGTAATCACTCAGAAACTGTGTGAAGGCATTAGATATTCAGTCAGAGCCTGCACATCTAATAATCACACCATGCAATGAATCTCAAAGCCTATGCTGAAGTTCTTTAATGGTTCTGTTTACTTGCGCATGAAAGTAATTGAATACTTAAAGATGCTTGGAATTCAAGTGCCTGCTCTGAAGTGGCGGTTGGTGAATACACAGGCTATTTTTTCATCTTATCACAAGATTTAGTCAAGTAGAATTGGTTCTTAGATCAGTATCCTTTGGTTGGTGTTATAGAATCAACAAAAATGTTGATCCTGAAACGTGTCTTATTAAGTAAAGTCATAAAACAGAGGATCTTTATGTATGTGCATGCATCTAACCTTTTTTATACTATCTTTCTAGATTTTCTACAAGAAAAAAAATGTAGGTCAAAATTATTTTTTGTGAATTGATTAGATCATGAGTATTGAAATCACGAGTGACGTTTGTTTTCGGTTTTGTCTTTTTTCTTTTATTTAGAAATTTGTCATAGCATGTTTGCTATTTTGTGTCATCTTATTCCTTTTGACTGTCATGTGCTTCCTTTTCTTCATGTATTACGGTTTTATTGGTTAATTGTCTTGGCAGGTGATCCACAGTCTTTTTATTAGTTCATTGTCTTGATTACATTGTTTTGTATCTGATTTATGTTTGTCTGTAAACTGCACATGGGTTCTCAACTTTGATAATTTATTCAGAATAGCAATAATTTGTTGTTTTTGTTGTGTAATGTAGCTTACATGTTATATATAACCTTAAATAATTACCCATATGATTAGTTGGTAACTACTTCAGTATAAGTGTCATTTAGTGGAATGAAAAAAAAAAACATTGTGCATTTTCAAACAGTACACTTTTGTGTACAAACATCACAAACACAGCAATTACAGGTATGTCTTTTTAGGTAAAAACAGCCAAATTTCCTTAATACTGATTTAGTTTTTGATGTTCTTCCAAAAAAATCTTCAGGTCCCACAAATTTTTGGTTTCCCAGCATCTTTTGCATATTTGAACCCTTTTCAACAATGATTGTTTGATTTTAAGATCCATCCTTTTAGAACTGATGGGCAACTATTAAATGAACAACAATGCAGTAAGATTTAGGGGTGTTTCGAACAGAATAAAGATGTGTGAATTTTTCCCTGAAGACAAAATAAGTTCAATTTACCCTGATCTTCAAAAAGTTCAAAGGCTCATAGTTTTTTTTCTTCTGGAGCATCAGTGAGCGTTTGAACTGTTTGTAGTATTTGCATGTGAGTTTTTTCTTGTTGTAAAGGGTTCAGATATACAAAAGATGCTGGAAAACCAAAGAATTGCATGGGACCTGAAACATTTTTCTGAAGATGATAGATCTTAATATGGATAAAGTTAGATCCAAAACAACTGACTTGGTGTCATGAAACTTCCAAAGAAGTCTATATGTTACAAATACAGGCTTTGGAAAAAGCTGTCCCACTTTATTTTAGATTATTTTAGGCTTTATGTACTTACATCAAAAAATAAGTATGATGTACCCTATATATGGTGTGACTGATCAGGTATGCTTGCTGTGAGTCGGTTATATTCATACTGTTTCCCATCAGCACCCCCTCCATCAATCTTTGGTTCTTCCATGCCAGTTGTATTAAAGCAAGTTTGATTACATTTCAGATTAAAGCAGCAGAGAGGCGTTTGCTGCAGAAGTGAATTATGCACTGCTTTACCCCCCTCAGTTTCACCCCTCACTCCCTCTGTTCCTTTGACCTTCGGGTCACACAAAAGAAAGCTGCATTAATCACAACGACACCCTGTCAAAAAAGAGAGAGAGAAAGACAGAGAAACAGGAGGGGTTGTACCATAGACAGTAACACCTCCAATCTCTTTCTCCCACACTCTACTTTTTCCTATCTCTTTTTTCTGCCTGTGGCAAAAGACCTCTGTTTCTCTGCTTCTCAAAAACTAAATTAACCCATTTCCAACCCCTATTACAGCTGTGTATTCCTGAATATCACCCCTCGCCTGAGGGGATAAATGCCTCTAACACTCACAACAGAGGTGGAATTTATCTGTGCTCTTTTGGCAAATAGAGTTCATAGTGTGAGCCAGGCTCCACGCATATTAAAGGACAAGATCCATACTGCTAAAAAGCAGATCAAAACAGAAGATGCTGAGTGACTATAATGGACGAGGATTACCCCTACAACAGAAATAAAACCTATCCAAAGTCTTGGATGCCAAAAGGCATCAAAGGTTACATTATACATATAAGTACATCTAAGCTAAGTCTTTAAGACAATCCACATTTGAACTAATCTGTTGTGCTTGCTAAAGGAAGCATGACTATTACAATTGCTCATGGTTAAGAATATGTTTTTTTTTAACAAACCTATAGTATGAGTATTTAACCTTGACTCATATCGTAAGTGGTCAAATAATTTCTCAAATCGCCATTTTTATGTCAGATTAGAAATCCTGTAGACTGCATCGAAGGAGCTTCTGAACCAGAAGACAGCCACCTAGAAGCCATATCACTGTTTTGTTAAGATTGTGTTCTCAAGCCAGAGCGGGTGCTCAGCTGGATCTTGGCCAGAGCCATCTGGGAGCCTATTGGCTGATTAGGATTGTTCAGTAATCAAATTGAAGCTGCATTGCCTGATAGAAGCTAAACGTAACGTAAATCAAATTTTAAATCAAATGAACACTATTTCTATTTCCATAATCTCTTTCTGGTTTGAAACAACATCCAGTGGCAAATTAGTGATCAGAGTACTGGTGATCTATAGAATATTGCTCTGACAACTATATTCAGCCAAATTCTGTCAATACATGCCTTATAAATCTGCTGATTTGTGCATCTGCTTCAGCATTAGGCTTAATCTGAGGAAATTAATCCAATAGAATTATTGGTCTGACAAGAATTAGGTCAGGTGCTCATCTCAGTTACAAATTGACAGAGATTTATAAAGGGGGATTTGTTGTTAAAATCATCCTCAATTTCTAGCAGTGTGTTTTGTATACGAAATGTTAATATTTTTACTGTACATAATGTATAATATTTGAAATACAAGAGCACTAAAGAAATGCTTATTGTTAAATTTAATTGCATTTCTTCGCATTTGGTATGTATCCTTGTGCTTCTGGTGAGCAAAACTTGATGATCCAAAGAGCATCTTGTGAGCAAGGAAATTGTACCTTTGATTCAAAATACTTATTGAGCAGTATAAAACTTTTGCTTACATTTGATATCAAATATATCAAGCATAAAAAACACTTTCATGCTGCTGGCAACAGATCAAACATGCAGAGCGGAAATAATGACAACTTCATGAGGGATAGAATGCTCTCTCTCCCTGCCCACTGGTATTATCCTCTTTTCCCTGTTCACTTCCAGGTTCTTGAAACAAAGACAATGCTTATTAGCTCCTCATTATTCATTTAAATCCACGAAGGCAATCAATTAAGCTTATGTGTGCAATAAATCAGATTAACCAGTCAAGTCCCAAAACACCATAAAACCAGCACTGGACTGATTTTCCATAATTAGTTTGATGAGGCTGAGCCACAACAGTGGCAACAAGATTGTGTGTGTGTCATTTAAAGAGTCTTTGGCTTGTTGCTTTATATTATTAAGTGCTGTGAGAATGTAATGTTTAATGTAGCCATGTTGTGTGCTGTGTCATACTTCCTCCTCCCCTGTGATGTCATTTGTGAGCAGGTTTCATTTAAAGCTGCTCACCTAAAATTTGATTATTTAGTTTAAAGGGATAGCTTACTCAAAAAGAAAATGATGTAATTAATAACTAACCCATGCATTCTACATGGTGCATGCATGCTGAATGTAAACATGCTGATTATGTTCTGGGGTACTCTCCAAAATGGCAGAAGATGGTAATTTGAGGAGAAGAATTGTTGAATAAAAGTGGGACATTTGTTACATTTCAGACTTGATGTGCAATACTGTTCCACTTTAGGGCAATTCACCCCTATGTTATCATTGATTTCTTTGCGCACAAAAAGTAGATTTGTAAAATTAAGATTGAACCAATGCTTTTGCTATGTTTCTGTGCGTTGATCGTGGTAATATCCTTGCTGACTACAGAGGGTCAGATACTTCTATTCCATCAAAAATATCTTATTTGTTTACGAAAGATGATTGAATGTCTTACCCTTAAATTTTGTATTTCAAAATGTTGTATTAGTTTATTTTAGAAATAAATAAACATAATGAACTGTCTTTCCCTCTGAGTTGTTTTCTTTCACCAGCTCTTTCTTTCACCTTTTCGTCCCATGGGAAATTACAACAGCATACAGCCTGGACCCTGCTGCATGAATCTGTTCTCTTTTTTCCCTTTTGTATTTCAGAATGTCACACTAGGAATCACATTATAGGTCAAACAGTGGCAGAGTCCATAATATATGGGAGCATAGATAGATAGATAGATAGATAGATAGATAGATACCCAGTGTGAAGTGAAAACACAGTTTTTTATTTGTTTGTTTGTGTAGAGAGCGTGCAAGGTCTCCGTTAAACGCCCATTCCAGCCCCTGGTAATTCCAACTGGACGCTTTGAAACCTTTTACGGGCGGTGCTCCGATGTAAAACCAGTCTGCTTGCTTATTGGTTGGTTAAACGTCATATGGAAATGATTTCAGCAGATAAGCCCCTCCCACTGTAGTTGAGCTGCACGTCTGCTGTGTGTTGATACCGAACAAAATGGCTGCAGAGGCTTGATCCTGACCCGATACTCTCAGCGCTTTCTCCGGACACTCCGCACTTATCCCTGGATATTTCCACTGTCGTTTGAAAAACATCTCTGGATTTCTGCAGCCCGACTGCTCGCCACATTTCTCGCTATCTTAATTTTTGCACTTTAGTGAAGCAGCTCGCATCGTAGAATCTCATGTCAGTCTACCAGACAGCAGCAGCTTCAAACTGCCCTCTTCTTCATTTTGCACCGTAGATGAGATGCTATTTCTGATGACCAATTTATGCCACTGTACTTGACAAACAGCCTCGCTGTTTTAATGTATTTTTTCTTGTCTTTTCGAGGGTATTTCGTAGCGTATATGTCATAGAAATGGCATCCCCTGTTTTTTCAGCATGCATGAATCTATAATCTCCATCAGAGCCCAAAGCTCCGAGTCTGCATAGAAATTTCACAACAGTCCTTTTCCCTTTGCATACTGAATTTTGCGTTTATTTTCGTTCTGCTGCCTTTTTGAGACTCTTTCAGAAGTTCAGCTGCTCATTCAGTAACGTACGGTGTTACTTGGGTCTGTCTGTTTTTACGGGTACTTTTTTTGGAAAAAAAGGCCTTTTGTACCGCTGTACAACATGCAACACTTTTTTACAGAAAGCTGCCAAAGCTCGACTTGTGAACAAAAAGGTAAGTTGAGATGTTGGCTCATTGTCAAAACCTCAGCTGCTGACTCGCCAGCAATCAATTTTGTCTAGATAGGCAGCTCACTAGGTGAAAAATATTTTATTATCTGTAAAACAGGTTGCGAGTTGAACTTAAGTCTAATCCGTTGGAGACATTTGTGTGCTGTGACGTAGTGGTTAAAAATCTGGGCTGTTACCTGACAGCTTGTACGTTAGCTTTTTACTCAGCGACGAGCTTGACCATAAACATGCTTAACCAAGTTACTGCAGGTTGACTGAGCCTGTAATGTGTTTACTGCTATTTTCTTTGGTGACTTTGTCAGATAAATGATAAAGAATTTTAGAATTATCCTACTGATGTTGAGTCATTTAATCTGTAATTGCAGTCTTTACTTACACTGAAATAAGTTTTTTCTTAAGTCTTTCATTTTGTTATATTTTTATTTATCTGTGTGTTTATTTAAAGATATACTGTCCTTAGATTTGTTAATTGGCGTACCAGGCTCCCACAGTTCCATAGTAATAGACTAACATTATTTTAATTTAATGTTAAATTGATCATAAGGGGAATGATATTACGGGTTTTCTTAGTAAAAACAAAATCTCTAAAACGATTATGCAGTTTTAAGTGTTTGAGGTGGTACAAAATGAAGGGCTTGACATTAGCTGTTACTCTTCTTCTCTTTGAAAATAATAGAAGATTCAGCTATAATCTGGTGGGTACAACTATATAACATAAAACTGGTTATATTAAAACTTACACTTAAAGTCCTCCAATTGACAGATTCCTCACTGTTGCCATGTTCTGTCAAATGAAATGGATCTATTCATCATGTTATATTTCTGTTGGTTTTGTGATTTTCAGCAAAACGCACAGAGAGGACAGCCTATAAGTTCAGTGACATATTTTTTAAGGAAAGAGATGAGAAAGATGAAGTCAAATGTAGAAGTAAAAAAACTCAAAACATTCAGAATTATCTAAATACTTCAGACTAGTTAGATTTTTTTTAAATGTAAAGATTCGAATTTTTTGGTAACCATCTTTGCTCTCTAAAAACTAAGAATTTGGAATTGCCATTCGTTTTTTCCTATTATTCTAGTATTGTTTTTATCCATATTGTCATTGTGTTCTTTTGTAGCTTTCCTTTTTGTCTTGTGCACTTAATTGAGAATCATAATTTTATTCTTCCATCTATTTTTCTCTATGGAAAATCATGTCACACTTGGCTGATGCCAGTGATAAAATGAATAGGGCAATTCACTTGTAATTCATAACCCGTCTACCCTTTGAGTATGTGCTGCTCAACCTTAATTATAAATTACACCAAAATAAGGAGCTCCTTTACTCCTCCTAAACACTACCCCCCCCCACCCAC
>JAUYWG010000039.1:6429310-6443974 GCA_034779775.1 Enteromius afrohamiltoni | reverse complement strand
AAAAAGGCGAAAAAGGGCAAGCAATACGAATGGGTATTCAATACTGTATGGGTAAACACAAACCCCTGGACCGCAGAGCTTGTAAAAGTAGAAAGAGACTGGGAATTCCTTGTCTTTCATGGGATTCTCTGTGTACTTTGTGGCTTTCTATTTGGTGTCTAGCTCCACTTTATAGCTGGACATAATTTAATATAGGCTTCTGTGGCTGCTCACTGCCTCTGTCTTGCTCTGAAAAAAAAAAGAGCACATTGTTCTTGTCTGCACCGATTTCAAAGGCTGGCTGTGGTGAGCTCTCCTTTTCTGGAGTTCAGTTTGCAGTTTTGTAACAGTAAAATTGTTTGCCTGATTTTCATTATTATTATTATTATTATTATTATTATTATTATTGCTAGAATTTGTAATTAATTAATTGTTTTTTAAAGGAGGTATTTTTCTTAAGGCGGTGTTGTAGTATCAAACCACGTTTTTTTTTTTTTTTATTGCTTAAAATAAACTATCCCACGAGGTTAGACAGTGCTGACCTGGCATCAAAACCCCTGTCTGCTTTGTTAGATATTTAGCGTCTACCTGGATTGTTTTTAAGGCAAATTTTTTAAGCAGATGGTTTAAAAAGAAAAAATCCTCGCTAGTATCAGATTTAAAGGGGGTGTAGGGGGAGAGTGTTAAAGGGGGTTATGAGATCTTTCAACCCATATTTCACTCATTACCTCATCATCGCACTACAGTCCAGTTCAGTTTAACATTGAACCCTCTGATGTAAGAGGCTGAAATCCTCTTGACCATGTGAGAGGAGAATGGTGCGCCACGCAGCAGGACAGGATGGGGTACGGGTTAGGGAAAGAACTGGAGAAGAAAGGATTTGTGAGTGTTGGCTGGTGTCCCAGAAAATGTCCCTGCTGCGTTGCAGGGTCCTTCCCCCATTCTGCCTTATTTTGCTATTAACTCTATGCAGAGTAAAACTTCATGTCTTTGAGATTTTGAGTTTGTAGATTATTGCATTTCAGATTAACAAATTTTGTTTTATTCCTTGTTCTGCTTTGGAGATCCAAGAGCTCTATTAATTAATCAGAAAACATCTTAAACGAAGACTTTAAGGGTGTCTGAAAGTTTGGGAACAAATGCTTCATTTATTTTTTTCAAAATATAATTAAAAAATATTTTTAATAATTTTAATTACCAGTCAGCCATCACTAACATTGAGCCCTAATGTTTGAATGTAAATGTAATGTATTGTATGTAAATGATGGGAAAATGTTGTTGTGAGGAACCACATAGAGAGTGCACCGTCATAAATGATTGAGAGGCTTTAACACTCTGAAAGTTGAAGCTTGTTCAAAATGGAGTACAAATCATATTCATACTGTTTCAACTGTTCTGTTGATTATCATCATTTCAGATTTCAATGATTTAGGCTAAACTGATTTCTGGTTACAGTAGTTGCATTGTCTTGTGTATTGATTCAGTACTGCTTGAGCTCTCAGGTGTACTATTAAAAATGAAAGTATGGTTATCCTGTCTCTATTTATAAATACTTGTTTGCCTTTATTGTGCTTTGTACCCCTGACAAGCTGTCAGAAGTGGTTGTCTGTTCTTCTGTGTGTGGCCTCTGTGGTAGCTGTCAGTATAACCTTTGGGATGAAAGGGAGAACCAATAGGGATTGATATTGACTCAATCTCCTGGTGCTGCATGTTTTTGTATAGTGTCGTATCCGATTTCATTTTGATAAATTTAATCAGAATAGAGCTGACATTGTTGTTTTGACAGCTTATACAAAGTTATTGTTCTTCTGTAGGACAATCCTTGCTTGTTTAGCCTCAATTCTGCTGTATGCCTGACGCCCTAAACATCAAATGGTAAGGCTGGAACACAACTTAGGGCTCTTTCTTAATTTAAATGTGTGGTATTCAGAGATTGGTTTTAATTGCAAGTTGGAAGTTAACTGTTTTATCTGTTTATTTATCCTAGTTTTTCCTGTGTAAACGTCACAGCTAAGCTCTCAATTAAACTAATTAAAGTTCTGATCTATGTTTTTCTACAATTAAGTTATTTGTAATATTAGTCTAATCAGTTTATGCAACAGGTCACACAAGTCAATGAGTTGGATTGAAGATCCAAATCAGTTTGGTTGTAGTCAGGTTGTACGTGACGACTCAGCATTCTAAATTTAGCAATTTTAATTCTCCCAATCCCGCATATCCTTAGCACTCAGTAATTTTAGCCTATAGGAAGTACCAAGCTGCTCTTTAGTTGTAGTTTGAGAATGATCTTGATGACCCAGTCAGTGCAGTGAAATACCAAGGGGAGCTGTAGGTTGCTAATACTCGACGGCAGGAAGGCTGAAGGTTAACTGTTCCCCTTCCCTTTGCTGTGGCCTGCCAGAAGTCCTTGTGAGCACACGAGCCTCTGCTCACAGCCTCCATAGGTCTGGATATTAGCCAAGACAGCCCACTTCGAAACACACCGCCATTGTGTGTTTTTCTGTATATTTCCCCTGTCCTGTAACCACATCCATCGCACCTCGTCATCTTAAGAGTTGCTAGACCTAAGCTTGATCATGCAACTTGGGACATTTCATTTGTTAGAATGAATATAAAACTTTGCTTATTATATACATTTTAATGTTTTTTTTTATTTATTTTTTTATCCTCGTTCATTCTGAGCATTTAAAAAAAATCTCTCTATTTTTATTGTATAGCTCAGTGTGCCCTCCGTGTCTCTTACCCAGAAAAAAAATATTTATTTATTCTGAAACTTGTGCCAGTTTCTATTGGTGAATTTTTGCGTATTCTTGTGTAACTTTGGTACTTGTAAATAGAGCTGGGCAATTAATCGAAAAGTAATCATAATCGACATTCAGAACCTATAATTGATCCAATTTTTTCAGGACGATTATTTAGATTACTTTCCCTTTAAAAACAATACCGCGTGTGAAGTCACGTGTCCCACTCCGTTACGTTACCCTACATGCACAACAGACACGACTTGCACTAATAAATCACGCTATTCACACGTAGTTGGACGCTTGAACATTTTAAGTTTACTCGCTTCATTCGCGCATGAAATTCGCTTCACAGCAAGCACGAATTCACTTCATGGGAGTGATTCGACCCTTGACTACAGTGCAGCAAAGCCGGTTTAAACACCTCGTTAAAACCCTTGACAGACACTGTGCCGTCGCGATCACATTTTTCCTGCGCTGCCAGACATGTACAAAACATAACCTGAAAAGGTTTAAATGCTTGTGTTTCTTAGTAAGAACTTTGTGTGAATTCATGTTCATATAGTGACATGACAAGATCACCAAGAACACCTCATGCTACCGTGTTTAGGAGAGTTCTATTTTCATTACAACAATCTGTTGTTTACATTGATACAGTGAACATTAAAGTATTTGTTTACAGAAGATGCAAGAAATGCACTGTTTAAAATATTATTTACACGATATACAAGTGTTATTTTATTTAGAAGAGATGCTGTTTATTTTCTACTTTTAATAAGAAAAACATTAAAAATTATTTATTTTATTTATTTTTTTTTTATAAGAACAATGTGACAATTTTAGTTGTTCAACATTTATGTTTAATAAATAATCATAGATAGAAGAGCGTGTTTCCTTCAACTATTTTAAAATCAAGTAATGCACCCTTCATTCAAAAATCTCTCACTTGTATTATGTGAGCATATTTACTGTACAAGATTTGTCAGTGAACTATGAGGGCAAAAAAAGAAAATTTTAAAATAATCATTCATTAATCGTAATCAAGTTAAAATGTTCAACTAATCAAGATTTTTATTTTAGGTCAGATCGCCCAGCCCTACTTGTAAACAAATAACATTGACTTTAACATTGATGCTTATTCCTAGAGTAAGAGTTAGTTTTTACTTTGGTGGGTATGTTGAAAGAGCTAATGAAAGTTGTTTTAAGTTTGGTGATTCAGCTGTATATGTTTAGTTAAATTTTAAGAATCTCTTCAATCCATCTGTTTCAATTTAATACTCTGATTCAACAGTCTATGACTCAGAAGTCTCTGTTTGGAAGTTATGTATTTATTTATTTCATATTAAAAACTGATTTTTAAAAAGAGAGGAAAAAAACATAGATCAGGTAATTATATTCACTATTAACTACTTTTGCCTCAAAAAACTGCTATTTTGTTGCTTATTAATAGTTAATAAGGCGGTTCTTAGGTTTAGATGTGGTTGTAGTGTTAAGGTATCTAACATAATGTCATGCAGAATAAGGCTTTAATATGTGCCTTACAATGCAATATGCTAGCAGTATTCAAATAGTCATTAGTGAATATTTGTCTTTAAAATAAGTGTTATCAAATATATAAAATAAAAGTTACTATTAGTACAGTAGCAAGAATACATTTGTGATCCTTTTGAAAATATCTGGATTTCTGCAGTGATCACTCAAAATGTGGTCTAATCTTTATCTAATTTGCAATAAAAGACAAGCAGAGTCTGACTTAATAATAACACCACACAATAACACCAATAATAACACCACACAAACATCTTTACTTTTCAACATTTTTGAAGACATTGAGTCATTGTTGACGAGGCCAGCTGGAAAAAGTAAGTAAACCTCTGTTTATGAGAAGATAATCAGTTGGAAATGAGAATGGAAGTAAGAGTTGCTCAGGAGCCCTCTCTACAAATATAAGAAATTCTGAACTGTTAAAGAATTGTATTTTATTTATGTATTACTGAAGAATGTCAGAACAACAATTTATGACTTCAGGAGAGGTTAGGTGATGCAACAAGACAATTGCCCAAAGCACACAAATAAATAAACTAAAGAATGGCTGGGAAAAAAGGAAAATATATGTTTCCCTGACCTTAACCCAATGCAGATGCTGTGGTATTATCTAGGGAGTGCTGTTCTAGCATGACTGCTCAGAAATATTGATAAACCGAAACAGATTTGTGTGGTGGGATGGTCCAAAATTGGTCAAAAGTCATGTAAGCAACTACAGAAAATATTAGGTTGAGGTTTCGCTGCTAAAGGAAGATCTGCAAGTTACTGAAATCAAGGGTTTACTGACTTTCTTCACCTTGAAGTGCAATAAAAATTTAAAAAGTTCAATAGTTTCTGTGTTCTGAGTTATAAAAGTGGAAGTCCAGATATTTTAAAAAATACATATTGAATCTTACCTTAAATTGTAAACTAGTTAAATATGTCCTTATGTGTCCAATTAGTAAAAAACTTGATTATTTACCATAGAATTAATGCCCTAGATTGTGTAATTATGTAATGTTGGTTCTTCTGATAGGGGGAAAAGAAAATAATGATAACTTAAACCATAAAAAATATTTATATTCATATATATTAAAAAGAAAATTATGTAGGTAAATTATTTAGTATATTGATTAAGATATGTGTGAAAACATCAGAGACCATGTATTTTTACATTAAATAAATTGTAATCTGTGCCATTAAAAACAAGCTGATCTGAATCAAAGAACACAGTATGTTTACTCAAGTCCTAACAGTACTCTATCTGGTCAGTTGTCTGAAGCAGATTGGTATATTTTATGAGCAGCCGAACTGATAGGCTTTGGAAAATTCCAGCACACAAAGGGTGTGGGATATTTACAAAGCTGTTCAGTGTCTCCCTCTACAAAATACACCGGGTAATTTCAACATGATCCACTGCAGCTTCCTATCTTCTCGCTCTGGACCTCTGCCAAGAGGTAATGTCAATGGCAATCGCTCAAACGCTTGTGTTCTGATTGGACAGTAAAAGTGGGGATTTGTTTACTATCCAATGGGATGGGTTTGAGCCAGAGGGTAAATCAGGACAGCTGATTGGCAACTCTAAGCGTTGGTCCAGCCATACCATGGCTCTCTGCCAGTGAATTGTTTCTAAGTACAATGCACTGTTGTCAATTGCTTTTCCTTTACTATGATAGAGCTTTTTATGAATTAATACCTTGTGACTTTTAAGTTTGCATTGTCAGTGGAATGAAATCTGGAATGAAAATGTGTTTAGATTTAGGGTGTAATATATTGTGCTCAGTCTTACATTTAGAAAGATGATGATCATCTGTCCACTTGGCTAGGGCATGCATTCTAAACAGTGCATGAGTAGGATAAGTGAAATCAGAATACCCACTGGCACTGACAAAATGTGGATGGACCCCTGTAGCACAATCAATTTGTCAAATCAATGCATGGTCAGAGTTTTACCAAGGCCTTTTGGGGCCTTTGTATTAGATTTGGGTCACTGCAGTGTTGAACGTAACTAGACTTACCATAGAGACCAGTGCCCTCAAGCTGACCTCAGGTTGGGTCTGAGAAGTCATTACCAGACTTCGGATACATTAAATAAAGGTTTGATTTAATCATGCACCCTCCCCCCACTTCATAGTTTAAATGTATATAGATATATAGATAAAGATGGATTTGGAAATATTGTTTCTGTTCTTTTACTGTCCATATTTTGTAGATCCTGTAGTCATATACAGTAGTCATATACCCCATTTGCAAGGTTTCATGGGATGGGTCTTCTGTGTCTGTCTTCTAGCTGTGAGAAGCTGAACATCACAAAGAGAGAACCATTTGATGGAAGAAAAGAAAAAGAAACAGCAAGAAGAGACAAAGAAGGACACTGCGCAGAAAACGGTCAGTATGTTTTAATTGGGGGAAAAGAATGGGGAAAAGCACTTCTGGTAGTCTAGACTGAGAAGACGTATTATACTTTTTAATATAAGACCAATAACTGATAGATGACAATGATGGTTCAAATTATCTGCTGTTTAACAAAAATCAGTTATTTTAAATCTTACAGGTGAAAGCAGAAATTATAATAAACTTTATAATATACCCTTTTTTTTAGATTAACTCAAGATCAAACATTTTATTATTGGGTCAGATTATCAAACGTAAGAGATCAAACGTAATCAAAGAGTGAAATATCGTGCACAATAAAGTATATGGACAGTTATCGATAAGTTTTAGAAATTCTCTTGTATTTAAACATTTAACTATATCATTTGCTGCAGATTATGATTTTGCTATAACAGTTTTGAATCAATTTGTAATTAGTGTTTGAATAGGGGGTTAGATATTTTGGGTAGCATACTTGAGTACTTTAGTATCTTTATTCAGAACCCGGGTGTTCTGAAGTTGGTGTTCTGTACTTAAAAGGGCAGTAGGAAAAGAACAGTCTTTATAACAGTTCTGTAATGGCGCCAGGGAATGTAAACTAGCACACTGGCCTCGCTCCCTTCTCTTACTCCTCTTCCCCTTAGCCTCCTCTCTGACAGTGGGACGTTTGTAGTCTGTTTCCACATGATTAGCAGGCCACTGTTTGTGCCAATACGATTCGCTCCAGGCCCCTGCTGGGCCTCTTGTTGAGATTACGAGGCAGGGTGTGTTTTAAGACTTGAAGTTGAGTTTTGTTTTTGGTTGGTGCTTGTTGAGTCATGCTGTTATTTTGGGTAAGGTATGATTTTAAACCTCCCTAACCCCCCGACCCCAAAAAATTATTAGGTGCAATAACTCACTAATTTCAAAAGAGCAAATCATGTAGTGTTTTTAAACTCAGAAATAGTCTGCACCAATTTTGATACATCTTTGATGATCTTAAACATGTAATTAAAAATGCTACATAAAAAATATGCATTGTAAATTTTAATTAAAACAATGTAGCTATCGAGTATTTCTGTAGTATGCAAAATTAGTACATCAAATAATATTAACAGGGTTCTTATTAATGTTGGGTATCAAGCAGTTTTTTTTAAAAACAAATTCAGTTTTTTTTTTTAGTCAGACAGGGTACTAAATCAAGTTTGCCATCAGTACTACCAATACAGGTCTGGTAGTGTTACATTTTAATGTTAATATTTAATACTTTCACTTTCCAAACACCAGGACATTAAAAGTATGTTAATCCAGTTAATTGCAGACTGTTAGCAAAAAACACACTATACTGTATATTCGGTAGTAATTACATGACACTAATGAAGTGAGCTCAAAACATGCATCCTTTTTGTGCATCCTTTTAGTAATTTATAACTGTGTTGATACTTTGCTAATATTTGTGTATGGTTTTATTAATATAAACATTTAATACACACATTTTTATTGTATCTAATACACTAATATTTATAAATTTTTGATGATGAAGAAAATGTAGACTAGCCATATATTAATTGCACGATTGGAATACATCATTTATTAGCAGTAAAATGTCAGGGCAATCTGCTACAGAAATATGGTATGAATATTCATTATGATATACAAATAACATGTAAACTACTACACTGAACAGGTACAGTGAAATATATTATGGCTTTTGCTGATTATGCTTATCTTGCTGTCATTTACAGGATACTGAACAGAAAACCAAAGGTAAGTACTCTTTAAAGCCTTTTTAATATTAGAAAATACAATATTGTAATACTTCAACAGAACTGTAATGTAATTCAGGTAAAATTGAACGCAGCTCATGTGTTGTAAGGTCAGCAGATATGGAGATCTTCCTCATTAGTCTGAAGATAGCTTTTGTCGCTCTGATTTCATGCCTGTGCGGGCTAATGCTTGGTGACACATGCATTATTTCATTAGCATATGTTCACTGGGGTGTAGGAAAACCCAGACGGGTAATGCTGGGACGAGAAATACTCCTCAGTATCAGTGGTTTGCAGGATTTAATTTATGGATACATTTTTGTTGATTTTTCTCTCTTTTTTTCAAATAGTCTTAAAACAGTTATTTTCTTTATTTTCTTTCTTTCTTTCTTTCATTTTTTTTATTTATATATATATATATATATAGACATTTTTAGTTTATTGAATATCACTGACAAGCTAAAAAATAGAGATATCATTAATATTTAACTATATTTAAGGTACTTAATGTCAGACTCAGAATCAAGTCCTGCCTTCAGTGCAATAATAAATAAACTCATACTTGTGTCTCTGTCATTCACAATAGTATTCACATGGTACCACTATGCTAAATGGAAACAACTTGATGCATTCTAATTCCATGGTGGTGTTGTTTGGTTACATCAGTGTGCATGTTACTGTACTGTTGTCTTGGCATTTTTAGAAGCTTATTAAATATTTTTGAGAATTTTGCGGTTTTAAGAAATTTTTGATGAAGGTGAATTCCAGATGATGAACAGCTGGCATGAAATGTTACTTATTGTTTCTGGGGAATGTTTTTGATGGATATTTGGTGTGCCTTTCACAGTGCTGGCATGAAAATGTAACCTCTGTATTGCTCTCCTCTATCCTGAAATATTGATATGTGTGCTTCATACATATTTACATGAATGTAGAAGGTTTATAATTACAGCTTAATTAACTTCAGTAACTTCTATTAGTATGTGAATAGTCGTCAGAAATTGCCAGTGCTTTAAAAGTCAAGGACATTTGTCTGAGATCAGGACATTGAGATGAGAGAAAGAAGCAACCTTTAACCTACCTCAAAGACCTCTCTTAAGCCTCGTTGACACTAGCAGCGACTTCTGTCGCTGTATGTTGCTAGAGGCTGGTTATGAGGTCGCTAGTGGGCGCTCTCATTACTGGTTTCTTAGTAAAGTCATTGTTGACAGTGAATCAGGTTTCTTGCCACTATATATAAACATTTTGGAGGCAAATGACTGAATATAATATAAATATACACTGAGTCCATACATACAAACAAAAAAACAGAGAGTTTTTTTTCCATTGCATACGTTTATCTATGGCAAAAACGCAAATCCCGTCATCACTGCTGGAACTGAAAGGAGAATGATCACGTGAGCACTATCGTCTTCTTTCCTATCGGCTGTTGCTTTCGAAGGTCGCTCCTCATTGGCATAAAGTTGAGAGATTTTGAACTTTGTCGTGTCATTGGACACGCCCAGATCCGTTCGCCAATGGTCGCTCACGGATGCTGTCGCTCTTGTCACCGAAAATCGTCAGCTCTTCATTGAAATGAATGGGATCAAGACACTTTGTCACTGCGTGTCGTGTATAGTATGAATGGGGCTTTAGTAATAGTTGGTGGCCCCAGCAGGAGTAAGCCTGTTTGAGCTACGCTTGTGCTTTTGAACAATCAGACTTGTTTAAAAAGGTACATCTCCTCATAACATGCAAAATCATTTACTGTGTAAGTGAAAGTGGCTTTTTGCAAAGGTCACCAATTTCTTAGTGCGACACAGCAAGGCCACAATAAAACAGAGTTCAGACTGAGGCATTTTCAGCCCCAATTATGCCCCGCTGGGTTGGAAATTTCCTGCAGTCAGTTGACTTTTTAACAGGTAATGGAAAAATTAAATGCATGGCTATTTTTTTCTTTTTGTATTGCATGTTTTTTTTTTTTGTTTTTTGTTTTTTTTTTAGATTCACAGTGTTTTCCCTTTGTAGCAGAATATTACAGTATAACAAATGATAACAGCATCACTTCTCTGCTTGATAAACTGCAATTCTTGATACAATTAATTTGCAATTTCCCATCCGATTAATTATGTCAACACTAACCATCAAGGCTGATTTTTATGAATTGCAGTCTAATTAGCGGCTAATTTGCCTGAACAGAAAGGAAGGAGGGTCTTCAATTGTAAAATGTATAAATACTCAAATTAATCATGAAAGTTTAGGTCCTGTTATGTTGATTTATTCTGGAACACATTAATCTGTTTAGAGGCCTTCATTTATCATATTATTTGACTGTACTTTCATGCATATCAACATTGCTACGTTGCAGGGGACTACACAGTTTAAAAATGTCCATTAGAACTTGTCAGAATGAATTCAAACTCCTGATTCAGAAGTGACTATACGATTAACAAATTAACAAAGACCCAGCTACTTTCAGTCCCACAACCCCACATAGTACCACACGGCCAAAATTTCTATAGATTTTAATGTTCTATGGTTACTCAGATTTTAGATAACCAAAGCTGTTTTTTTTTTTTTTTTGTCCATTTTAATTAAAGCTATGTGAGATTGTGGTTCTCCACATGCTATATAGCCTACTGAAAGGCAGACGTATCTTATGTATTACATATTTTGTACTACAACTGGTTTAATTTATTGCCTGAGATTGCAATTCGGTTTTTCCCAATTATCCACATTTAATTACCCAAATGTTTATTTTCAGCTAAATGAAAAGTTTAATTGGTATCTCATTAAAAACAAAAACAAAAAATCTTTTTGTACGTTAGTAGTCTCAACCCTATTCTACCAGCTGTGTCCACTCTTGAAACGTTTTGGATATTAGCATGAAAAAAAGATGCTCTAAAACACAAACCAGGAGCTAGTCTCGATTTAAAAACAGCTTTCCATTATCAGCAAAATTTTCTGCATTGAAACCTCCCGAAGCAAGTTTGCACATGGCACCATTTTGGTGGAAAAAATGTATCACTATTTGAACCTTAGTTTAATTTCAGGCTTAAAACAAAGTAGAATGACTCAAAGCTGCATAAATGGTATTTTTGATAAATGTATTATTATAAAGAACCATCTCTCATCCCCCGCACTGACTCTAATGCGCTTTGTCAGCAGTTCACATCTGTGCGCCTTTGAGAATTTCTCGTTTTCTCTTTGCATCGTTAAACGAACATCATCCCAAGACAAATGCGAATGAAATTTTTGTTTAGATAGAGGGTACACCGAATGTGTACATAATGTACACTACATTTACAGGGAAGAAAAGAGTTGTTAAGAGAGTCTAGGATCTTTTCAAAGGAGAGAGGGAATTCTGGGTAATCTAGAGGGAAATTGGAGAGAAATAAGCAGGTCTTTTTTTTTTTTTTTTTTACTGTTGTGACAATAAAAAGAAGGTTTTTACATAACAACCAGCGTTATTGATTATTATAATGACCCTAATACTAATATTGTATTTTTCTCTGCCAGTGTCCCTGATGATTCTCACATTAGACATATACACTAATACATTTATAAAGATTCTGTTTCTACTCCAACTTCTGAACACTATAAAGAGATGTGGTGGCAGATTTATTCTGGGATTAAGAGACATGTGCTTTTTTATTTGCAATTTTTAGAGAGAGAGAGAGAGACGAAGGTGCTGAGAACACATTCACAACATAGCAGACAGGAAGAGATGGAATGAGAGAGGCCCCAGAGCAAATTGCCTGTCTGAGATTGCCAGTGTGAAGATCTCGTGGTACCAGTGTCCATCTGCTGCCTGTAATGAATTCACAAGCACTTTGAACAATAGGGACAATGAACGAGTCAAGCAGGCTGTGGGGGATGGAGGGAAGAACGGAGAGAGGGAAAGGGTAGAGGAGGAGGGGAAATGTGCGAAGGAGAAGGGCACAGGAGAGAAAGAGACAGGCAAGACTGCTTTGCATTCTGATTGGCTGGAAGCATAGTCGATGGATAGGCACGCTGAACAGAATGTAATCATAGATGTGCGTCACCATCTTCAGCCAGCGGCCAGCAGCTCTGTTTTTAAATGACTCCAGGGGATCTCTGTATTCAATTCACAACTGGAAAACATTAAGAGTTGGTTGCTTGAGGCAGTTTGACCATGGTTTATTTTTGCCATGGTTTTAATTTTCAGATCATTTAATATCTTAAGGCAAATTCACCATTCTGGCTGTTATAAATGGCTCGTCTTGGCATGAAGTTTTTCCTTGAACTGTGTCTATGTTTAACCCAAATTCTTGGATGAGTTACAGTAACTATGCCTGGAGCTACTCAGTGCTTGAGGCTGATGTAAATCCTGTTCTTTTCTCTTGAGCATTGTGTGTATACTTCTCAAAGAACTTTTGGCCCTCCTGTGTAGTGTTTACCAGAATACCCTGGAAATTTAGAAAATTAAGCTTATACTGGCAAAGGGACTTGACGATATTGGTAGTCTTTAGTCTGCAGCATTCAGCTTTTCCAAATGTTTTCTGTGCAGTAATGAGATGCACAGCACAATGGAACACAATAAGTGTTTTGTGGTCAAAGGCCTACCTCTACTACAGCATTCATAATAAACATTGTTGAAGAGATCTCTGTCTGAGTATGCACAGTCCATTGTCAGATGTTTATTTATTTTAAATTATATATTTTCTATGTAGGTTTGAAGAAATTTGAATCATGAACTTATCACTGATTTGAACTTTTCAAGCTTAAAAGGAAACAAAAGAGCAATAAACATTAACCCCAAAATGAAAATTCACAAAATTACATTGAACTAAATTAACATGGTTATGTATGGACAAAATCAGCTAAATCAAAATATAGAAAAAGAAAGATGCACAGGCTTGGAATGACATGTAATTGATGACAGACTTTTTATTTTCATTTTTAAACTAGCCTTTTAACCATTGCAGCTGGAATATTGAATTGGTCAGTTAAAATTAAGTACTAGTCTTTTTTTAGAGCATTTTGTAAGATTGATCGATGATTGTCAAAATGATTCTTTCGTGAAACAGACATTGATGGTTCTTTCATAAATTTTCCAAGATTCCCCAAAAGGTCAACCACTTGCTGTTCAGAACTAGAAATGTAAAATGCTAGCTAGTTCAACTATAACAATAAACAACTATAACAATAAAGCTGCATCCACACATGCTGTAGTCAGTCTGTATTTTGTGCACATGGATGTGACATAAACCAATTATATAACATATGCACAAAATTTGAAATCTTACTTGACAGCTCAAAATGTAAATTAATAATTTAGGCACAGTGAATCAGGATAATGGCAAAATATGAATTTGTATAACCTGATTTTGTGTATGTGTGTGTATATATATATATATATATATATATATATATGTCTCCAGAGATGTATAAAGTACTAGAGACCCAGACTTGAGTAAAAGTACAAGTGGTCTATCAAAAAAGTGACTTAAGTATTTAGCTTAAAGAGCACTTCAACTTAAGTGGAAATCAGAATCGAAGAATCTGAGGACAAAATAAGTTTTTATTTTCAGTATTTATTTTAGTATTCACAAAAAAAAATTCACTTGCGAGTTCACAGCATTTATCACAGCATGTCTTTTTCTAAAGTGAATTCGGTCTTATTCCTCTCAGCGCGAAGCGTACAGTATCCGGGATGAACTTCAGGTAAACTCTTGTTGCTTTGTAGGCGCTGATGTGGGTGTTTACATGCGGCGCGCTCCGCGTGGATGATTATCATACCTATTGTGCGTGGTCGCATTAAGAGATAATGGAGAAGCGAAAGACTGGAGAACGCGCTGGTTTCATATAAATGACTTTATCACAGAATATTTGTTTTCGAATAGACTGTCTTAGTGTAGACATGTCAAGCTTTCTACAGATATAACTCTCATGTCTCTGTGTGGAGTTTTTGCTGAGTTTCAGTTTCATTTTAGTGAGGCATTGTTTACTGAAGATCGCGCAGACCAGGCAACGCACCCTGTTTGTTTTCTTCATTTTCTTAATGCACAAAGTTGTGTTGTTGTTATATGTGTATACAAATTAAAGTAGACCCTTCACAAATTCAATTGATTTATTGCTCTTATCTGTACAATCAAAACTCAGTGTGTAATTTAAATTCTTATTGGTGTCTTCAAGAGAAGACGCCTCAAAACGCATGTATGCCTTTGCGGACCCCAATGGGGCAGGCAGCGCTGTCTTCTTTTATCGTCTTATTCGCTCAACGATGAGCCAGCTTATTCAAACCTGTGACAGAGCCATATACTGCTCTGGCAGTGATAATGTGGGTTTGGAATGATTCG
>JAUYWG010000039.1:6378894-6392838 GCA_034779775.1 Enteromius afrohamiltoni | reverse complement strand
ATTTAGAATGTATGCATGAAGTTTGTTTGAAAAAGCAAAAACAGTTGGCTAAAATCGCAATTGCAATATTAGTTCATAAAATCGCAATATGATTATTTTGTCCATATTGCACAGCCCTACACTGATATATTTTTATTTACTGAGAGTTAATTGTTTAGACCAACAGTAATCTGTGTTCCCGCTATAATTTTATAACAATGTGAGGCTTTAATCACTTTTTGTGTTCAAGTGTTTTTTCAATTTAAAATGTTATATATTTTTAATAAATAACATATATATTTTATATTTTGTACATTTCATGATTATACATTTAAGATTAATTAGCTCTTTGTCTTAACGTAATTGAAAATAGAAATAGTATAAAATGCTGCTTTTGAGTTGGTTTTATGGCTAAGACCTCAAATGTTTTCTTTCTTTCTGTAAAGCATGCAGATATTCAGAAATAAATATTGTCACAACACTTGTGGAACTTAACTGAAGAGTTATTTTTCATATTTAGGACAACGGCCTTTTCTGAAGAGCGTCTCATCACACAGGCCTCAGTACACTGGAGGTGAGCAATTTTATTAGCTGTTATACCCAGCAGTTTTTACTTCATGAACACTGCCACACTTTATTTACAATTTCAAAGAATTTCTTGTGGATGCAGTGCACCTGTAACCACTACATTTCTTGTATTTTGTTTTCCAGATTTAAGAAGACATTTCACATCCTGCAACCCCTGTAATGTATGTTTCTACATTAATTGTATAAAATACATTTAAATAAACAATGATGACTTCTTAATGGGAACTGTGAAGCAGTCTGTGGTGTTATGTGACATGTGAGTTGCGACTGTAGGTATCACTATAACAGTTTCGGGGTGTTTGAAAGGTGATACTCAGATTTCAGTGCTTCTATCTGTAGTTGATATGATCAGACACTAAAGCTTTTGAGATTTTTACGATTAAAACCTTCCCACAACTAAGGTTTCAGCCATGGAAAAGTTTTCCGCCACTGGTGCAGAATTTTTGCGTCTTGCAGTATATGTCTGAATTTACTATCTGTTAGCAAGTGTCTGCATACAGTACATGTGAAAATTAAAGATAGTATACACTGCAAAGACATTCCAGCATATCAGAACATATTCCCCTTTTCAAGAAATGTCTCGTGAAACAGGTTAATGTTAATAAAAGCTTAACCCTTTTTATAATTTTTTTTTTTTTTTGGCTTAACTTGAGAAAATCTTACCAGGCCAGTTTATTATAATTTAATCTAACTCCATTGGCAGACTGGGTCATTCCTGAGACAGAAATTATATTAATGTACTAGGCAATTACATGTTGTAACTTTAGAACTTGATTTACTCACCAGAGCCTAAAATTAAAGTTTTAAAATTATGGTATCAAGAGACCTGAAACCTGACTTACATTTTTTAGCAGAACTAATGTAAACTGATAGGATCTGCATCACCTACTCCATATGAAGGGAGCAGCAAATCTCAGAGTACTTCAGAGAAATATTCCGTCCCTGAAAAGTGCACAGTTAATTGGCTTTGCATGATCATGTCACCTAAAGTCAAATCTACAACATATCCATTTTTATGTTGGTGCTTACAGTGTTTCTAAAGTGTGTTAGTCTTTTTATAGCTACACGACCTGTCCATCTTATATAGATTCAGAGCTTTGCTAAGCATGCATTCTGTGGTTATCTATTCTTCATCTGTTCTCTGTCAAATGTTGGTTTCAGCCCTCTAAATCATTTGACTTCATGAGGCAGCATCTGCCTTGTATCTGTGTATGTGTGTTGTGTGTGCATGAGCCTGAGGTAATTTGAATAGGTATGATTTTATTTTTGAGTAAGTATCTTCCATCTGTAAATGTATAACAGTGTGTATCTCTAAGGATGGGTGTCCTGTCTGTGTTAACGCTCAATTACAGGCCAATAATCCTGATTCATGACTTAATTATAAGACTTCAGTTTTTAGTGTGTGTAGAGTGGAGCCTTTCTGTCTTCATACTTAATTAAGAAGCTGTAGCTGTAGAATACTGTGGTGAGCCATAGTATACTGTAAGGATACAAAACTCTTCTTGGCTCTGGGGTATTTGGCATCTTCATATACACTGATGTTGATGAACAAGCAGTTCTTGTTAGCTCGAGTTGTGTGTACTCTCCTGATCTGACATGAAAATCACGTCATGGTTGTGCTTCATTACAAAAACAGACCTGTTTGTTTCTGTTTTATGTCCTAGGATTGCAAAACTATACTTTGCAGAAAAAACCTTGTGTAGGTTGTGCGGTGGATGCAACTAAAACAAACATTGAAAATATGTCTGCTCAATAAATTGAACATGATTAATTGTGATTGTCTGCACATTTTGCCAGTAATGCCAGTTCTGTAATCTAGCAGTAAATCTTCATCACCTGTTTTCAGAGGGAACAGCATTCACTACACCGAACTTCTGACAAGCTATGCAAAAATCATGTTCATTGTCATGTTGATTTCATAATTTTACGATTATATTGTCTGCAATTATGACAGCTGTGTGCGTATCTTCACAGTGGACTATGGCTCTGATTGGTAAATGCTGCTCCATCTAAAAGCATGTGAATATAACACATTTAGTAACAGGCTTTTACTCCAAACTCACTTCATAACGTCAGTCAAGCGTTTGAAATCAGTCTTTCTGTGAGATTATGTGGCTTCTTGCACTGAATAGTTAAAGCACACAGTGATAAAAGGCTATTTTGATTAGCATTTCATTATGTATACAGTATTATAATCAAACGTATAATAAGAAGATCTAAACTGCTGTAGTAGTATGTCAGATTGAATCAATGAAGCATTTAAATCTGTTTATTCAGCTGCAGTTTTGCTGCAGTTTAGCTTCTGTTTTCCCAGTGCGTGCACACCTCTACTGAGTTCGCTTACACAACGAGGAGGTTGTACAGAAAAAAATGGAATCGTGTGTGGTGTGGTTGGTTTGGGTATAGGAAAAGTGATACGAATGAGACAAACGTGATTTGCAAGGTATGCAAGAGCACTGTTTTAGCAAGTGGTGGAAACGGGACATTCTAAAACACTTAACGTTAAAAATGCTTAATGTGGCTTAACGCACCTAAAAACAGATGACGGGAGCCCAAATTTTTGTCAAACCTTCTTTTACTGTATATCCGTAATCACTAACTAACTAGAAGTCCATTATAAGGAAACAGCTTAATGTGGCTTACTGTACATTAACAACGACCGGGAGAATAGTGTCTTTGTGTTTGAATTTTTATTAATGAATATTCAGATACAAATTGCTATATTGTGATATATATCGTTATCGAGGTAGAACATTTCTTCTACCATGATAGAAGATTTTGGTTATATCGCCCACCCCTACATACAATGGTCCCAGAATTACAGTTTGTTTTCGAAAATATCACACTAATGATATGGCCTATCTGTTTCAGCCCTGTTTATATTTTATCATAATTAAAATAATATAATAAATAATAATAATAATTTTTGATGGTTTTATAAAGGGAGGTGTGTGACAATTCTGTAAAATTATGTTGTTTATGTGCTAGTTTTAATGAAAACAAAAGAAAAACAACATAAAAAGAAGAAACACTCATATTATACCATAGGCAGGGATATTGAATAATAAAGAGAGAATCTAAAAACTATTGATGAAAAAAAGAAATCAAGGGAGAGAGAGAAAGTAAGAGAGACTAAAAGTAAGAAAAAGAGAAGGTCTGACCTCTGGGGATTACAGCAATAGGATTATGGCACAGATAGAGAATGGAGAGTGATCTCTGCTCCCACGACCTCCACATGCCAGCATGCTGGAAGACTGAAGGAGAAAGCAGAAACTCAAGTGAGCCAATACCAAACAAAAGCCCTTTGGCCTTAACAGAACTGAACAATTTCTTTTTTCTCTTTATTGCAGAGCTTTTTTTAACACTCTGGAGCCTTATAGGAATGACAATAACCAATGATGGGTTCTTTCGGGCATCAATGGCAACCTTGAAAATGTCTCAGACAGTGACCTCCTGGTCCCATGGCCCAAAACAACATAACTCCCTCTGCTGAATATAGAGATGAATCCAAGCCCCCTGTGAGTCACTGCTGGGCTGGTCCCCCTCCATTAGAGACCATAAATCTCTATGGAGAAAGACACTGATTCTTTTTAGGCTGAAGGTCAACTCAGGGTGGGCAGAAGCAGAAAAAGGGGTAAATGAAGATCAAGACAGTGAGAAACTGTTGCTCTTTTCTTTTGCTTGCTGTGATGAGTGCCTTTTGTCAGGGTTTATGGTGATTGATTGCAGTATTGAGGATGGATGGTGCAATCAGTTACGTTTTCACAAAAGTTTGTAAAAGAGCTTTAAAAACAGGGGCGGCCTGATCTGCTATATAACTCTTTCTTGATACTCCAGTGTGTGGGTTCATCTGTGTTACAAATTTAGAATTTTTACTAGAAAAAAGAACATGAATAAACATAATTAACAGAAATGTATAAAATATATAACCATTTTAATAGAAATATAACATTATTGTTTGGAGTTGCTAATCCCACTCCTTGCAAATTCAATCACAATATTCAGAAGTGGCACCAAAAGATGCGTTGCGTTTGGAAATATTCTGTGACAGACTTTTGTGCGGAAGATAGTAGAATGTAAATTGTAATTAGCCAAATTAAATCTTCCACTATGTGAAAGCATGTATTTCTCAATCATGCACATCACTCTAAAGACATAATTTGTGATGACCCAGGGAAGAGTGTAGATATTTAAATGTGTGTAAAATATATTTTATGTCTGTTGATTAAAGCCAATGTGCATTTGATAACACTGCTGAATTTGTCAACGATTTGATGTTTACAGTCACTGCTGAGGATAGAGATGACAATTAGTGAATAGGCTTGAATACACGTCTGTTCCTTGTAATCATATAGGCCTAGATTTTGAAGTTTTGGATTAGTAATTAAAAGCTGCAGCTCCAACGTTTTGCTTGTCTGTTTGAAATTGTGCAATTGCAGTTATTTGCAGAATTATCTTCTCTGCGTGGGTTGTGTAGGTCCTTTGCAGATTAATCTAATGTTCTGAGAAATATGTATGAACTTCTATGTATGAACTATAAACTGAACGGGATAAAATTTCTCACTTGAATGCTGCTTTTAAATGCTCTACTGTGAAAATAAGCATGCCGGGTTGTGGTCTCACTCAGGGGTGTCTGCTATTATGGGAGATAAAAGGAGTGTAATTTCATCTTTGTGGGGTGGTTGTGTACACCATCTGCCAACACACACTCATGAACCAACATGTAGGAGTATTCAATATTCTTAAGTATTATTCTTAAACATTAGTAATGTTTTGGATGCTGTTATTTTGGCAATGTCATACATTTAGATGCTGTCAGTATATTAATATTGTGCTTTCCATGTCTATAAATACTCATGAGATCACATTGGTGTGTCCCATGATGATGTAGTTTGTCTCTGTAGGACATGTGGTGATGCAGACAGCTGCTGTATGCACATTTATAATTGTATGCAGCACCTTTAATGAGTAGGATAGAATTAAATATATGTCAGCAGTTTTATTTTTCATAGATGTTATTATTGGTTTATAATTCATCCAACGCTGTCACCAAAATGTCCAAAAATCTATTATAAATATTTATAAATATTATAAATATTTTATTTTTCATGAAAATAAAAATAGAGAAAACGTAAATAGCACTTACCATTTTAAAGGGTTAGATACATGTCCTTATTTAATTTACTAGCTATATTCTATGTTAATTGTATGTTCAGTTATAGTGTAGTTAATATATCTTCTTTTTACAAAAAAAACATTGGATTCATAGAAGGCACCATGCAGTTATGTCACAAATTCATACAAAAACACTCAGTTGAAATGCATAAGCCATACAGAACATAATCTCTCTCTCTCTCTCTTTCTCTCTCTCTCTCTAATTCTGTGTTTTGCCATGGTTCATTGAATTTAGCATTAGACATATGATAATGAGCTGAAGACTTCCAGTGGAGCATCTGTGAGAGGTTTATGGTTGGAATACATTAGTATTGAATGAAATGATTATGTTTTGGTCTGGCCCTCACTGAAAGTGTTAGCTGTGGGTTCTCTCTAATTTTGCCTCATTATTGAAAATTATGTATGCTTACATTACTAAGGAGGAAAATCAAGTGAAGAATATGCGTGTTGAGAACACACATGGACATATCATAGTAAAACAAATGAACAGATGTGCTTACATTGTCTTACTGTGCATAAAAACTGTAAAGAATAATTTTTTATTGTAATCTAATACCTCCCTGCTTCTGAAATGACTCAGCTCTTTAATGTAGTAATTTGACACCACTTTTTGGTAACAATTGTAGTGCCATTTTATAGTGTATTTGATTTCACAATCCAGGCAGTTATGTAAAAAATCCCATCCAAGACAGACAGAATGGTCAAATCACCTGTTTTTCATGGGTTTAAACCATGAAATCATGTCATCATGATTTTCTTCTGTTTCTGTTGTCTCTGACATCAGAAGAAATGAACTTCATTCTTAGGGAGTATCGTTTTATAGTGTGAAGGCATTGTGATTTTTTCACAACACACAGGGAATTGTGGGATAGCCGGTCTCTGAGGCAGCATTGATTACCCTGTCAAGCTGCCAGCACTTTCTCCCTCTCTATTTCTGTCTGCGTCATTGCGAGCCTGCTGATAACACCTCAAAACTGCTGCTGACGACAAGGGCTTGGATGACAACATTCTTCATCTGCTGCACAAACTGCCCATTTCCAAACCTTGAAGAAAAACCTGATCCTTTAGTAATGTTGCTGATACATTTTGCTCAGATGTAACAGTAACTACAGTATCTGCAAATAAATTGCATGAGCTTTCCAATTTGCAGTGTTCTCCCTATTATTCTTTAGCAAACTCAGCTGTTGTAATAAACTCAATATACTGTAGTGCAAACTGAATAGGCTATACTGTTCTGCCGTGAACATGTAAGAAATACTTAAAAACTGAAATTGCCCCATAGCAGATCTACACTAGAGTGCGGACCCGAGCCCAACAGGCATTAAGATATTTATGTCCAAGCCCGATCCCAGCCCGATCTAATTTTTTTCTCGTACTAATGACCCATGCACTTTTTTGTGTGGAAAGCCCTCTTTTTAAGCAACTGCAGGAAGGTGTTCGGAAACGTCAACAGATGAGAGCATCAGCGCACACAGGACATGTGACCGAGCCCGACCCGAACCCGAGCATCCTTTCTAAATATCTGTCCGAACCCGACCCGGCCAGTCGGGTTGGGTATCCATCCTCTAATCTACACAGGTGGAGCTGGGGAAGGTGGAGGGTTTCTGAAGCACACTGCAAGTTCTGCTGCAAGCTCTAGCAAGTATTTAAATGTTAAGCAGCAAGTTTATTGCTGTTTATTGGCAACATCGCCATGAATGCTGATGTAATTATATCAGATTCAGTTAGAACATATTGAATTGCGCCATCTAGAATTTCATGACAGAACTGTGAACTTATAGTAACGAAAATACACAGTACTTTCATTATTTTGAATAAGTCATAGCTTTTTTGGAACGATGATGAATTAACAAAATCTTCATGTGTTGGCTGAACTATTCCTTCAATCTAGCTAGAAGATAGAGCATATAAACAGGTTTCACTTGAAGGGCTAGTAGTACTTTCTGAAGGGTTTTACAGGGACACCAGAGTCAGACGTCTTCTACAAAAGGACATTCTTTGTGCTAGCTAATGTTACCTGAAGGCTCAATTTGATACGTCTTAACTTTTCAAGAAGTTTTTTATATCCAATATATCATATGTGTATTGTAGATGGGTACAGTTCCATTGCTTAGCTTTGATGTGAAAGGATGGAATATATAGTGAAGTTTGTAAGTGTCCTACAATGATCTAGGCATGAAACAAAGTAATTAAAATTTCATGTGAAATCAGTGCTTCAACTGTAATTTTACGAAATTATGAGAATACTTTTTGTGTGCAAAGAAAACAAAAATAACTTTATTAAAATAACTCTTCTAATGGTGAATAATTTGTGATAAAAAAAATGTAAAAATAGGAAAAAAATGTCCCAATAGTTCATTGAGAGAGGCAAGCAAGATTGAGAGCGAGTGCAATCCTGTGAAATTGGCCCAAATATAGGGCTCATGTCTGAGCTGTCTCTGCAGACTATGCAGAGAATGTCAAAGAATGTTGCAAATGGCAGTATACAGCACTGCTCAATCAATTAAATTCACAGTTAATTTGTAGTTCTATATCGGAAATACATATTGTTGTTATTGCTACTTGTAAACACATACTAAAGACATAAAAATTTGGCCAAATTTATAATTAGTCTAACAACAAAGTTATTAGGTCTCAATCACTAATTGTGCAACTCCTTGTGACCTAAATGAAAAATAGGATATATGGTATTAGGACTGTTATCAAACTTTAAACATGTTATCAAAGAGATTAAGGCTAAATTGAGTATGTGTGTATACAAATAAATATACACAGAATAATAAATTGTAATAGTATTTTTAGTTTTACATTTCTGCTAAATTTAGCCTCAGCTAAATGCATGATCAGGGCCAATATGACCTAGACCTGAACTTTAGGGCAGATGTGAGAAATGGTGTCTGGGCAAGTAATTGTGTGAAGTATGGCCTGCAGGCAGACAAATACCCAGTGGCCCTGACCGTTAATCCATCAGTTCAGTGTTGCTTCATTGATGGATCTTGTTTACTCAGAGCAGCATCTGAAATGGATTGAATGAAGTCTTGTTATACAATCCTAGGAGAAAGAGACAAAGCTTTGGAAATGTGGTACATGTTTTTGACTCTACATATTTGACTGTAGACCCATTATGTATATAGGACTTTTTTATAGGTCTATTTTATGATAATGGCTGGCTATACATTATCCCTTATTTGTATTCCAAATGTTATTGTGAGTAACATGCACAAAAAAAAAATCTAAGTTTTTCTGTTGTAATAGGCTTTGATGTCATCTTTCAGATATGCACTCTTGTTCCTGTCAGTGCTGGTGTGTGGGAAAATATCCAGAACATGACAGGCCGTACAGGTTGTCTTTAATTTTAGGCAGTGAGCTGAGATGAAACTGCCTTGATAAGCTGTCTGCCGTTTTCTTTTGGTGGGAAGAAATTCCAGCTCATTTCCACCTAGACTGGGCATGTCCAGCTTTGAACTTCAAATGAATTAATGAATGAATTAATTAAGCATTTATATAGAGCTTTATCATGTATCACCATACACCCAAAACGCTTTACAATCATGTTTATGGTAAGTGGTTTACGTCAATTACACCATAACAATACCAGACACAAAAACTGAAAATCTTCAAACTAAGAACCTCTGAAGATTGTGTGAGATTTTCTGGTGTTTTTTTTCTGTCTGCACCAAAGGTGCAGCAAAGTTAAAAGATGGTTGATAGTTCAAAACTGATCATCATCAATCAACCGCAAGTTCTTTTAAAACTAGATCACTTACTTTTGTTTTGTTGTTGACCATAAAATAGGTCACCAAAACAGTCTGGTTGCCAACAAAATGCACAGGTACAGATGTTTTTTACACACACAATACAAGGCAACTATTTGGTTTTAGCTGGTTAAGTCAAATGAAGTAATTTATCAATCACTTTTATTTATATAGCGCTTTTAACAATACAGATTGTAGCAAAGCGCTGAGCATTATGAAATAGGAGAATAGAGAGATGGTAATGTATAATGACGAGATTAAAGTAAAAGTTTTGCATATAACTTTGTTTTGAGAGGATCACTGAACGAGTAATCACACACAGCTGGCAGCCAGTTTACCTAATCATTCCTTGTTTATTCGCGCTCAATCAAATCTATCCCCTTCACTATAAATTCTCCTAGCTTTCATTTCCCTGCATCTCGCTTTTGTGCATTCTTCGGAATCGCACGACCGAAGACACATTCTCACCTTGCCACCCCCACGAAGACAAGATTCCTACCGGTCGAGCTCAACCCTTAGCCCGTCTGAGCTTCCACACCAGCCCGCTGCTTCCTTTTTGAGGCCTTGCCTGCACGCTCTTAGATCTCATTAACCTCGCTATCCACCAAAGCAATCTAAGCTAAAAAAATCCTCATTACTTAACACTCACCGACCTTATTTCTCCAGCCCCAGAAGCAACAAATCCCGGCAGCGTTGCAACATCCCAAACAAAAGCAGCAAAGGAGCGCTGAATCGGCCGGCGCTGCCTGATGACGCAAGCTACATACCCATGATGTCAACACGGCATTCCCTATCACTTCTCAGTTTCATAACGTATTTCACGCACCCTCTCACCCATTTTTAGGTTCATTGATTCATTTAGTCTTTGTTTATTTAACCAACTTTTCCTGTTTTATTTACTGACTAGAACTGTTTAACTAATTTCCCTGTCCTGTCCCGCCTCCACAGAGGCAGCCCAACCCCTTACCTCCACAGAGGTCTTTCTCTGGTCTATCTCATCTTTATGGAGGTTCACCACCTCCATTAAGGTTTCGCCCACCTCCACAGAGGCAGCCCACCCCCTTACCTCTCTCTACCATGCTGCCTCCGCAGTGGCTTTTGTCCTTACAACCTTCGCTAAGGTTCTCTGTCTCAAGCCTTCTCCTTTCATGCCTCCGCAGAGGTTATCTATCTAAAGTTTTTCCTTTCACGCCTCCGCAGAGGTTATCTATATTAAGTTTTTCCCTTTCCCAGCCTTTTTGGGGGGCAGACGGTGAACGAGCCGAACGCCGAACTCTTGCCCACTCTATGGTTCCATCCACTAGGGTTCGGAGTTCGCCGTTCTCCCGGCTCGCTCCCCAGACAGCTCGCCAAATTTGCTGTATTATCATTACATGGAAAGCGTGAACTCTTATTTATCAAATGCAGAGACGGTCTTTGTAATCAAAATGATGATAATCACTAGAAATTAGGTGCCCCCAACTAAGCAAGCCAGAGGCAACAGCGGCAAGGAACCAAAACCACATCTATGAGAGAATGGAGAAAAAAAACCTTGGGAGAAACCAGGCTTAATTGGGGCCTGTTCTCTTCTGGCCGGATGCCCAGCACCTAATTAAGAACTGTGGCAACGTCTCCAAGATGCTTCAAAAAAACTTTCCTGAAAAGCTACCTGAAAAACTATGGGTAAGTGTACCTCGGAACAGAAGCTGTTTTATAAAAAGCTGTAATACCAAATATTTAATTGATTTAGTTAATAGAAGTTAATTGATAAATTAAATCTATTTATGGTATTATTTTTGAAAGCATCCTCATTTTACAGCATTTTTACACGAGTGTCTAAAACTTTGAACAGTACTGTAGCTTTTTCAGTTTGTTCTGTTACTTCATGTCATTCCAGACAGACTGGATGATGATCAGATCAGACCTCTGTGTGGAGTAACTGGCTGTTGTCAGACTCCTAGTGCAGACAATAATCTCACTGCATTATTACAATTAATGACAAAAATAATGTTTGAAAAGGTAAACTGATATTTCCAATTGACATGCTACCGCAAAAGAGAAATAACAACTTAAAACCATTTTTTGTTGGTGAAAATACTAGTGGCCTAAAACTTTTGCACAGTACTGTATGTCTGTTGTTTTAAAAACAAGATTTATTTTTCAAATGAGCATTGACCTTAGCACCACTGATTTTTAATTTCCAAATTGCTGCAATATGTACAACAACCATTAAAATAAAACATCACCACATTCATGCTCATCTGTTTAAGGACGAACTGAGCATACTTCTAGTGCCACTCACTGAACATTTCAATTTCAAGTGTCAAGAAGCAGAATAATATTTTTCAGAAATGACACTAGAGGCACATTTTTCCAATGAGCCTGGGTAGTTTTGTACACCCCATGAAGTGCAGCGGGCCGATTTACACAAGTCTAACGCAACTGAGCAATAGCTAACGTGCAAAACCCTGGAGGCCATGAAAATACTCAGTGCTAGTGAACACCCAGACAAAAGTGGTTAATTTTGTCTATGCATAATGTTTGATGACACTCTTAGTTTGAAGTGCTAATTACCATTGTCTGTACATTCTTGACTTGTTTCCACACACCGTTGCTTTGTAATTTTGAAAAGCGTCTTCAGTACTGAAGGCACCAGCTATGAAATTACTGTGCTCTCAAGCAGTGAAAATGAGCTTGTGTTCACACTCCCTGGATGGTGTTCTGTTTTCAAATTTCTTTTAATAGCTGCTGTGAATGACATCATACAGTAATCTGGGCTCAGTGTTTGTGCTCTTAACGGTTTTGTTAATGTTGTCTTTAAGACCCCTCTGAGCAGTTGTTTTTAATTAGCAGCTTTTAATTAATGTTTGTCATGTTGGTTCTTTATCTAAATGCTGTATGGAGGCTGTAACTCACACCTGATGGCATTTGTAAGCCTGCTGCTATTGTTTCATGTCATTATTTGTAAAGATGCCAGCCTCTGGTCTAGCCATTAATGAGAGAACAGGAGGTCTTGTAATGGCGATCTGTAATGACATTGAGTTGAAGAAGGATAGCCAATGTTACAGTGTGTAGTGTGTTTCTGAATCTAAGCTTCTGAATTTGCATTTTATTCTCCCTCAAAATAAATAATCAAATAAAAAATAACTTATGTATGAATGTGGTATTTGTATTCGGTATTCATTATGCATATGTACACTATCTTTTTAATGATGCATAGCATAAAATAAAAATATGCCATTAAACAAACATTTAAAATATAAGAAATTTAAAGTTGTGTCCTAAAGTTTATTCTGGTCTAATGATACACTCCAGTGTGTGAAGCAACTAATTAAGGTCTTCGGGATCTCTTGAAAATTAGAGGCAGTTCTGTTTGATTAGAGTTGGAGCTTACCTTTTGCAGGCCAGGTTTTAATATCTTTGCAAATTTATTAAAGATTAAAAAACCTACATTATTCCGTTGCATTCATACCCTTATCTGGGGCAGTTGAAATTTAGCCCAGGACTTACACTTAAAGGGTCATATGATGTTGCTAAAAATAACATTATTTTGTGTATTTGATGTAAAGCAACATGTTTCTGCAGTTTAAGGTGCAAAAAACACATTATATTCCACATACTGTACATTTTTCGTTTCTTTTCTTTTCTAAACCCTGTCTCCTGAAACAGGTTGATTTGTACAACGTTCTAAAAAATCAAGTTCTGATTGGCCAGCTATGCAGTGCTCTGTGATTGGCTGAATTTTCTGGCAAATGCCAAACGTCTTGCACAGTGTTGGGCTGTAAGCACAACCCCCACCTGTGGACGTCAGGCCCTCATACCATGCTCATGGAGTATGTTTCTGACTGTTTGAGCAGACACATGCACATTTGTGGCCGGCTGGACGTCATTTTACAGGGCTCTGTAATATGTTTCAATCCTGTTGTTTGTGTTTTCTATTCTTTTATTCATGAGGAGATAATTGCTGTCAATCCTCTTTGAAACATACTTTTCCACATGGATTTGTATAAGTTTGGTTACAGGCCGTACAGCATAAAATATGCTTAGTGTTATTAATTAATTATTTGTTTTAAGATTTTATTGTTTGTGTCATTATTTGTTTGTGATAAGTTATTTAGTTATGGACCAGGTCTTTTACTGAGCCCTAAACTTCCATTAGCGAATTCATCTTTATAATAATCCCATGTGATTATCATTAATAGTCCTGACTTGCTAGAGTTTTGTCTGTAAACATCCATTTTACCTAGAAATTTTACATGATTTGTTGTATATGTGTGGGGAGAAATAATAGCCCACAGTGCTAAGCTAAAATCAAGATGTCTGGTGATGCAGAGGTGCTCTAGGTTAGACTTAGTGAGGTGTGAAATTACATGTCTTAGTGGTAGAAGAAATTTGCAGTATTGCAGTATTTATGTGAATATGTATACAATACATCCGTTTATGTGTAAGGAAGGAACAATGAAATAGT
>JAUYWG010000039.1:6353486-6371085 GCA_034779775.1 Enteromius afrohamiltoni | reverse complement strand
AGTGACTACTTACTACATTTTCTAGTTAATACTTTTGAGAAACTGTAAAAATTTGTTTTAAGTGATGTGAGATTTATCAAATTGTTGGTGTGTTACAGGTTAGTTGTCATAATAAAAATAGTTGACAACTCAGTGCTACAATTGACCAATCTGAATACAGAAAGATGTGAATAAGCAAGAATAAATCTTTCTCTGGTGCATATATCAGGATTTCATGGTGCTTAACAAATACATTCCCCGATTCTCTGTTGTAATGTAAAGACTTATTTGTATCTCAAATCATCCAGAATCTCAAAATATGGTTCACTGCTGCTAATTTATGCCATTTTAGATACTGCTTTGATTAGCTGTTTCTTTTAGGCCTTTTAAAATGCTTACACCTTCAATTCAGCATTTTCAGGCACACAGAATGCTATTAAACAACATTTCAAAAAGCTTTTTTTCTGACATGAAGGATTTAAGGCCTGTGTACCAGTTTGATAGAGGGCTTGAGCCCCTGTGATGTGTCTGATGTGCTGTGATCTGTGGGGTTTAGTGTTTTATATTACATTCATCTACAGAGTAATCTCCCCATTAACCCAAGCTAGTGATCCGCTCTGTCTGCTGCACCAACAGAATCCCAATAGGAAAACACACAGACTCTTTCACACAGACACTCTGTAACTTGGTTTTATCAGCTGCACTGGGTAGGACATTCTGAGATGGTGTCACAGCACTGCAGCATTAAACACCACGTGATATTATCCACATGATCTCAGATGACCAGCAGTTGTATCAAACATCATTTCGTTTGGAACAAATACAGTAATGTTCTATGTGCACTGTCCACTAACCTTTTTATTTTGCCCTTCTAAATTCTGTTCACATGATTCTGCTTGTAATATGATGGGTAAAGGCCATTTTAAAGGTCAAAAATAGGTATTTACTGTATTGTTTTTGATATTTTCCTGTCCTTAAAAGTTTCTTTTAATATATCTCACCACAATTTGTATTCCACAAGATCCTAATGCTATTCTTTATAAGAATGTATTTTAATATTTAAACTATACACTGGATCACATCTAAACACTTTTTAATGCAAGAGTGATATCATGTGGTAATATATGATTACGATCAGTTCAGTAAACAAAAAGTTAATAACAAGACACAGTGTTGCCACTTACTTTCTCAGCTAGCCAAAATTGTTCAAAACATAGCCACAGCAGAGTTATTTCTCAAATCTTCTCAAAAAGTACAGAATGTACATACAGTGAAATGTCACTTTTGTTGTGAAAGATGGACAGTGCTTGTACTGAATATTGGCTAATATATTCAGAGATGTTCACATTCAGTTCAGATATTTTATTAAAGGCTCTTCAGCTTTAATTCTTTTCATTTTGTTTCTTTTGTCTGGCTGGTGTCTTTATCAGTAATATGAATAAGCTGTTTGTGAGTGGTTCTTTCTTTTAGTTCTGTTTGATCATCCTACCCTAGTAAAAAAGTAAAATATTCAAAATATGTTTATCTCATACCTATAGAATTTTTTATTAAACTTTATTTGGAATATCACTTGTACACAATGCATGTTTCTTATTAATAAGCCTAAAATGCATGTTTATGTCACTTTTAATGAGGATCATGTAATAATAAAATGTTTTAAATATTTAAATTGTACCTAAAGTATACTTGCAATAGTTCCACTTTGACACAATCAAATATACGAAGTATGTATTTAATTGGACGTCAGCACTACTTCTGCACAAATAAAGTGCATTGAGTACAAAATGAGTTGTATTTAAGTATACTAACCTAGTTAGTATAATAATGGTGCAATTGCATTGCATTCTATTAAGTACATAAATATGAAAATATATTTGTAGTATACTAAGCATGAAATAAATGTATTTCAAATACATTTTAGTATATTTTTCACAAGGGTATTGACTTGCGTTATATGCCCCAGTTATCTGAAGCCTGGTGAATTTCAGGTCCTTGTTCTATGAGGATAATTATTCTGACATTGTCCTGCTTCTTATTAATTTAGATCTGGGTCCAGATTTTGCCCCACTGGGCTTTTATTGGATCTGTTTGGCAATGTTGAGGAGAGCCAAGTATGTGACATCAGCAACATTACCTGTAGTTAAGAATTTTTCTGTCACCCAGATATGTCACTATGACGTTGTAGATGGGAAGGACCTTGAGTGTTACAGTTTTCCATGTGCAGCAGTACTGAAAGTCAAAGAATTAGAGCAGCTGGTGAAGTGAATAGGGCTTTCGAAAAACAGCTGGACTAAACATAGTTGAAATAGGTGGAATTAGGAAATGACTCATGCCAGATTCAGGTTACCCATGTGTAAGCGCAGGTCTCATTTCTCATTACTCTTTTCTGACAAGTATTTGAAAATTTTATGGTAAAACACAGCAACAGCATTTTCGGTTTTTCAATAAGTTAAGGTTTTTTGAAGGAAAAGCTTATAAAGAAACAAAAATGAGAAACTCTTTGCTGCTAATTAAACTTTATAGCGTTGTTTTGACTTGTTTAAATGTCCAGATATTCTTGAGTTCACCACTGACATCTGGAGGTTGGTAAGATCAGGTGGTGTACAGTAATCATATTACTCTATATTACTCTATTTTTGCATAATTAGATAATCTTTAAGGGCGTATACAAACTTCAAAAAGTAATTCAAGATATTGTAAAAGTTATCCAAATAAATAGAGCAATTTAATAAAAGTCTTCTGAAAAAAATATGATTTCTTTATTTCTTGAACAGATTTAAGTGACACTTTTATTCACATATACTGAGTGCACATGAATAGATACATACAGCACATCAAATATGGTAAACAGAAGTGCGCCAAATGAAAATGACTAAATATACAGACACTTTAATCTAACATATGTAATTCTGCTAATGCTGCTTTATATGTTTCAGAATTGAGCACCTGGGTCTAAACATGGCCATGCAACTTTTGGTGGGTGTGCCATTAGAGATGGTCCACGGAGCTTTGAGAATTGGCCTCGTGTATGTATGTGGCGTACTGGCAGGTGAGTCAAACATAGCATATATTTAAGGTTTTCTGTTTGTGATGAGAAAGTTGGGTGTGTTTTTTCTGCAATCTCCTTTAAGTCCCTATTAGGCTTTTTCTGATAATTCCTTTCATGTAGTGTGCATAAACAGGAAGTAAATACCTATAGTCTTCCTATCGTCATTAAATCTAGCAGATGCTGTTCTGCGAAAGTAAAAATCAATTTGCATGATGTGCTCCCAAAAGATGAGAATGTGAATTACAAGTACAGTGGTTTTACAGTAAAACCACAACTCCAACCTTCTGTTGTGTCCCTGTCATTGTACTGATGACTGCTCCTCAAATCTTGCTCAAAAATGTACTAACGATAAAGCAGTAACCACATTATTTGTTTCTTGTGGGTCTGGGTCACAACCTGTGTATATGATTAATCATTTATGTACATATTTTTCACTAAATATTAAAATTGTATATTGGTATGCAGAGTGCACAGCTGTCGCCTGCTGCTAACTCAAAGTATTGTCTTGTATTGTCTTGTGGACCCACTATTAACTAAAATTGTGCTGATTAGTGCAGACAGTCTGTTATTCTTACAATTTTTGAGTAGTAGTAGTACAGTGTGGAGGAAGATTTTGGTACCGTTTACACAAATGTGTATACAACTGCTGAGGAAGCCTGCTGAGCTGTCATTCAAATATGGTAAAGGGAGTTTAGTTTCCAACATGCACTGTTAGCAGTAGACCAATCAAAAAAGGCTAGGCCATCTGACTAGTCAAAGAAGAACAAGTGATTAGAAAGGGCTGGTTTAGAGACCAGATCCTTAAACAAGCCATTTTCTAGAAAGAGCTAATGATGAAAGAACTCATGACATCATATCATTAAAACGTGTTTTTGGAGCTTGAATGCATTTTAATCTCCAAAACATGTTCAGTGATTATATATTATTTTTTAACTTTAACCAAAGAATGAAAGCTGTTATTACCACAGTTCATCTTTTGTTTGGGGATAATAATTTAAAAGTCATTCATTTGTAAATATGTAACTGTATTTTTGTTAAATAATAGACATGCTAATAGGCAATTAGTTAATAGTGGGATTTGGTCCCTATACTAAAATGTTCCCTTATACCTTTAGTCATGATCAAAGCCTGTGTCCCAAAAAAAAGTTTTTTTGGTCAGTAGGGTTATTATGGTGGACAGTTCTGGCAATATTTACATTATATACTGCTGCCTGTATCTTTGAGTCTTTCTGAAGCATCTTGTGCTCTGGTCTTGAGGCAAAGTTTGGTAAAGTGGTTCAGCCTGGACAGTTTACAAGTGGCCTGCAACCTTCTACATTTGTATGGTTTTTTTGTTGTGTTTTGTTCAGCTAAATTGAAATAGAGGATTTAAAGAAGTTAAAAATGGCTATAGGTGTGCTTCTAAAATGGAAAAGCACGTCCATTTTGGGCTACATATCTAGGCTTCCACATCATCAAGCTTTGTCAAACGATGTCTTAATTTGAAGGATCCTTAGAAGAGAGTCCGCATTTCATGTTCTTTATTTGGCCTGTTTTGAAGGATGCATCTGGTGCATCCTTCACATCCTTCAATTGTGACAACCCTTTGCATAGATTCCATCCAATTTTCTTTTGTGTTTTAAATGAATCACATGATGAAAAACTTTGCATTAGTAAAGCACTGTAGCCATTACCTTTAATGAAGTTAATATAAGTAAAATGTTTTCTAATTATAATTTGAATAGTATTTTCATTCTGTAACCAGGCAAGCAGAGACATGACCATGTACATTTACTAGACGCTCTCATTCTAGTATTTGGTGCAGAAGGACTCTATCTTGAAGCATCAGAAGAACTGGTCTAGGAAGGACACATTCTCTCTAGGATGCAATCATTTGAGAAATATTAATTATTCCTTTCCGGACTCCTAATACTGAAAAGCCTTCATTCAAGGGTTCAGACAGCTCTTTTGATCATGACAAAACACTTATGACTTAACCAGACTGGTTTATTGTGGTTAGATTTATTTATGATATTGTTCTATTAATTTGGCCTTCTTTCTACAAATTGCTGGTAATTCATCTAATTATTGGGAATTAATTAAGTGAATGTTTTCTACACATAGAATTTATATTCATATTCCTGTAGTCATTAATTATATAATTTCTATACATTGTCATTAGTAAAATGACAGTCAAAAGTCATTTTATGCCATTTACTAACAAATTAAGTTATGAAAAATTATAAAATCACATCAAAATCTTGGAAATTATTCAAATGAGTCATGTGGATGGAAGCAAACATGTTGGTATAACATAATGATTATATAATTATTTCTATGTCCAGCCATGTGCTTTCAGACTTGTGAAGATTAACAAATGGAAAGCTGATTAAACGCTACAAACACTCTGAGCTTTTCCAACATTAGAAAACCTCACACAACAGTCCGCATCCCCTGCTGGGAGGAACAGAGAGGTAAAAACAAACAAACAAAAAAAACAAACTGAAGAATGCAAGAAAAAACAGAGATGAAGAGGCATGAGGAGAGAAAGTGAGAAGGATGCAGAGCAAAGGAGAGAAATAAGGAGGGGGACGTTCACCTGCATTTTCCATCAGCTGTGGGGTTTGATTTGAAGTGGAAATGTCATTTCAGTCTCCCTGATGACATTAGCAGCTAATATCAGTGTGTGTGTGTGTGTGTGCTCCTGGAGAATCAGCAGCAGATGTTGTGAGGGTGGAGTTTAACCCCAGCCCTTACTTTACTGCAGCCCAGACACAGAACTGGGAAATTAGTACATTTTTGGAATTTTTGGAAAAGGCACAAGTTAGAATGTGAAATAGTTGAGAAACAGTTTGTAGAGCTTGGTCTTGGTTATGCAAGTTTAACAATTTTATATAACAATTTTATATACTGCAATGCTGTCACACAGTCACATTCACCTGATCCAGGATCAGCACTCATGGGAAGCACGCAAGCACCAATCACCAGATCTCAATCACCTGAGTATTAACACCTGTTGGACATTAGCGATACTGCTTAAAAGCATGCTCAGCCAAACAGTCGTTGGCTGAGCGCAAGGTTGTACGCTGACTTTGTCTTGTCTCTACCTCTGCCTGAGTGTTTGCTTCCAAGGATCTCTGGATTTTGGATAAGGACTTTTGTGGAACTTTGATCATTGGACTAAACGAACTCTGAGTATACCCTTCCATTCACTTACACTTACATTCTCTGTTACCTACCCGTTTTGCTTACCTGGATTCCTGTCTAAGAGAACCTGTTTGACTTTTGTTTATGTTCATCATTTATGTTATGTTTTCTGTTGAAAAGTAGAAACCTTTGTTTGAGCACTAATAATCTTTAAACCATGACTATTTTTTTCTGGCTGGGGCTAGACGGGGATTTAGCCAAACGGGTGTCCTTGCCCGACACTCCAGGCTCTCTCATTCGGCTAATGGATCAGGCCTTATGGCTAGGAGGTTCCACGCTGACTGTCATGGAAGCGAGTGAGACAGTGCCAGTCCGGGAAACCTCAGAGTCCGCTCCAGAGCCTGCTCTAGTCCAGGAAACCTCAGAGTCCGCTCCAGACCGGGAAACCCCAGAGTCCGCTCCAGTTCCTGTCCCTCGACTACGGCCAGGAGAGCCGTTTCCGGTTCCAGCCCCACGAGCACGGCCTGTTCCAGCCCCTCGATCACTGCTGGTAGAAGTGTCTGCTAAACTGCCTGAGCCCATTGCGCTGCAAGAGCGCCCTCTAGAGCCTTCACCTGAGTGCGCACCGCAAATTAAATCCCTTCCCTCCCACCCACTTCTGCCTCCTGCCTCGCCGTCGAATGACAGTCCTGCCGCTTACCTTCAAGATACCATCCAGCCGGGGCCCATCGTGCAGGACTGTCATCCTCCAGATCCATCTGGCTTGGGGTGCTTCCCAATTCCACCTTCAGCCTCCGAGGCCAGAACTCCACCTCGGACCTCCGACCCGTCGGCTTCGCCATGGGCCTTGGCTCCCTCCTCTCCTTCGGTGCCCGTCAGTTCACTACCTCCACTGGGCTCGATTGTCTCTTCGGCGTCGCCTTGGTCAGTCGGAGTCCATCTGCCGCCTCGGGACTCCATTCATCCGGCTGCGCCTCATCCTTTCGTCCCACTGGCTGTGTCAGGCTCCTCCATCCCTCCAGCTCCGCCTTGGTCCTCCCTCGCACCGGCTCCGCCGTGGCCTTCCGGGTTCCCTCATCTGCATCGGTCGCCGGCCCCATCTGCTCTGCCTTGGCCCTCCGGACACTCACTGTCGGCCTGGCTCTCCAGCCTTCTGTCCTCACCCTCGACTCCAGGCCCCTCGCCAGAAAGGAACACTAAATACCACCCCCCCTCCCTCATTATATAGGTACCTTTGCTGTTATTACGGCGCGAGGACACGCCTTTTCGGAGGGGGGCGTAATGTCACACAGTCACATTCACCTGATTGATGTGCGTGTTTACCTTTCATTATCACGCAGAGTAAACATATGGTGCTTTATGTGACCTGCATATTTAAGAAGAATTTAATTGTACATAATAAATAAAAAACATAATACGTATAATCAATGTAAAAGTATTTGAAAATACTGTACATATGAATTAAATAATAATAAATAAAATAATAACTGGATTTTGATCATGTAACACAAGACAGGGACATATAGATTCATTTGCAAAGCTTTATTTGGAAACATGGTCGTGCAGGCAGGGTCAGACATCAGAAACAGGTATATAGGAGGCAAAACACAAGAATAATCCAGAGGCATCGCGTGGGTCGGTCAATCATCTAACAATCTCCAAAAAGGGACAAAAACCAGAAAAATAATGCAAGAACAAGGCAGAGGTCGATACACAGGCTATTAATAAACAAGACAAGATTAGGAACAGGGAAACGCTTTGTATGAGGGCAGACACTTAAATCAAGTTTCAGTTCTGATTTAATTTAAAACACCCACATAAGGAACAGTTACAATTTAATAGAAATTGAGTCATTTTCATTTAGATTCCAACCACTTGTACTCTCGTAGGATCTTTTATTTAGCCGTATTCATAGTGAAACTTGCTAATTAGCACATTATTAGGAAATGTCCAAAGATTCATTAAAAGACATTATACTCACTGTTTCTGTAGGTGAGGCTGGATCATGAATGATTCATGCAAACATAAACGCATTTCGGTTGATTTTAATCCTCTGTTAATCCTAATGTTAATCCTCCGCGTCTTCAGACTCTCAGATATCGGGGGTGCATCACTACTGCTATGTTCATTAATACATTCAACAACAAAACACCTCAATCGCTTATGAGTCTTGCTTGTCTCTGTGTCTCGGTCTGAAGACGGCTCACTCTGGGCGGTTCTGAGTGCATCTGTGTGATACACTGCTATCAATCAACTTTTGAGGGAGTGGCCTCTATTGGTGTGATGCCACACCAACATGCATTTGAGAATGGCTTGATTTCAGAAGGGGGAACTTATTTTTATTAAATTAATTGAAAACTACTAGTGGATCTTTATCATTGTAGGTTGGTTGTGTACACACACTCCCAACACACATTTCAGTCCAAACAGCTTGTAAAAGTCCATGTAGGACTTAATTTGCCATTGTTTGTTCAAATGTTATTTGGTCAGTTGTTAACAGTAGTTTTGTTTCATATGATATTGAAAATACTGGTGATGCCTGAACATATTTGTGTCATCCTGCAGGTTCATTGGCTGTGTCAGTGACGGACATGACAGCACCTGTAGTCGGTTCATCAGGCGGAGTCTATGCTCTCGTCTCCGCCCACCTTGCCAATGTTGTCATGGTAATAAAGAAATGACTATATATTCTTATTATGGCAGTTTAAAAATTGTTGTGAAAATGTTTTGCTCTAGAAAATGAATGCTGTTCAGCCTCAGTTTTTGATAATGCTTAAAAATATTAAATAATCCATTCCTCACAGAGGTGACATAAAGTGATACTGTATTGTATGTGTAGTTAATTGACTTAATTTGTAATACAACTCCTATTTAAAATATTTTATATTTCAGGATGCCCTTGACTCAGACTGTCAAGTTAACGATAAGTGTGAAGTTCAGTCTGATGTCTCAAATGACTCAAACTTAGGCTATTAACCCTCTCTGACCTGTATGTGCGTGATTAACCTGCAATCTTTTTCCACCTTTATTTCAGATTATCAAATAGCTGATAGATTGTAAGGTTCGCCTTTTAGTAATGCATATGATATGAAAGTGTGTTTGTTTTCATCACTGCATTAAGACTTTATACTTTATAATCTCTTATTTGTATGTTTTTAGCAGTTGGAGAGTACTTTTCAGCCAGAAAAAACATTTCACTGTATGTTGTAACAGCTATAACTACATGTGACAAATAAAGAATCTTGAATCTAATCGTTTTTCACTTCTTGTAGCTCTTCTCTTTAGTAGTATCCTACTAACATGATCAGAGCCAGTGCCTAAGTTTCCACCTAAACATATTCTAGTTTTTGTCTTGCAATGTCTCAGTCAATACAGAATTAATTTACAGTACACTGTATAACCTATATTTATATTTTATATAATAATAAAATACAAGTATTGTCTACTTTCTAACTCCTCCACCTCTGTCACTGACCAATCAAAGACCTATGTGCTATTGCCAAAAGCTTTGACCTTCCCTCTAAGTGAAGGGAGGTGTTTTGTACTGCATAAGGACCTGGTCAGAGTCATTAAATATTAAAACCGGGTTTGTCCACAGTCTCTTGAGTCAGATCATGAACCCTCCTGTATTTGCTCAGCATTTCAGATAGAACTTTAAGTGTCAGCACTGGTACATGGTATGGAGTCAGATTACATATAGACTGCCTACAACTAAAACTGAACTCTCATTAGGTCAAATCAAATCAAATTATTTATAATACATTTAAAGACTAACCTTGGCTGATGAATCACATGTGCTAATGCTGTTTCCTTTGCCAGCTGTGATAGTCACAGGATCACTGAAAATGCCAGAACAAATATACATCTCAATCTGAAGCAACCTTGATAAAATGCGCTACCAAAACCAATTCCTTGGAACAATAACGAATGCTGTTTTCTCTCTTAACAACCAATTTTACTGACATTTCTCCTAATTTGTTTCTCTAATGTTTCTCTCTGTTTGTTTACAGAACTGGTCAGGGATGAGGTGTCAGTTCAAGCTCTTTCGCATGGCAATGGCTCTTGTGTGCAGTATGTAGACTGTTTTAATATTATGTTGTTAACTGCTTTAAGTAATTTTTTTACACATAATTTTACTAAACATATATAAGGTGGTTCACAAGATAAGATGATGAGTAGAATGCTACACACTTTATCTTGGCATATAGCATAAATAAATAATTATAAGTACTAAATACTTGTGAATGGAAAATTTCAGTAGTGACACGGATAACTTTTGCATCCACTGTAAGTAAAAGTCTAAGAAACATTAAAATATATGCAAAAGCAAAACATAAAAATTGACTTTTAAGGTTTGTGCATCTAAGGTCTGTCTTTTTTTATTAAATGTGTAATATATGCAAACCCTAACATTACTTTCTGTATCTACAGTGAGTGTGGAATTTGGTCGTGCCGTCTGGCTTCGATTCTATCCCCCAGCCTTCCCACCATGCCCTAATCCCAGCTTTGTGGCCCATCTGGGGGGTGTGGCAGTGGGCCTCACCCTTGGCGTTGTGGTCCTTCAGAACTATGAACAGCGTTTGCAGGAACAGTCCTTGTTCTGGATCTTCTTCAGTGTCTACACACTCTTCATCCTCTGTGGAATCTTCTGGAACATTTTTGCTTACAGTCTCTTGGATGTCAAGTTACCCCCACCTCCATGAAGCCCAGAGTATGTGTTTGTGTGTGGGCGACATAATTTAACAGTTCTAAAGGTCATAAATGAGAAACAAATGCGAAGTACCTTACTGCAGTCCTCCTGCAAATTTGCAGTTTGTGTTAGTGCCTAATCCATGCCAAGTCATCAAAGCAGCTAAAACAGCAGATTCCTGTTTTTAAGCAATGGTGAATGTAAATTTGCAGGAGAATGTTAAAGGTTAATGCTTTTTATAGCTAAATATTTTGTGCCAGCCATCGATGGCCATCAGCGATAGCACAAGTATTCACTTCTAAATAATCTTGGGTTTAGTAGCCGCTGCTGTCTTGTCAGCTTTTCAGGGTGCCAGGTAAAATCATTTTCAGTTGTTGAAGAAATTAATATATTGCCTTAAAGTGCAGAATCCGAGATTGCATGAGCAAAGACAAATATCAGTATTTTATGAGTGTTACAAAGAGACGAGGATGTGCAGATCCGTACGCAGAGTTGTATTCATAAACATGGTCAGGTGTACAAGCAAGTTCGATGAACGGCAAATAGGTTAGGCTAGGCAAGGCAAGGCTAGCCTAAGCAAAGACTAACAGGAAAACACTTCATACGAACTAGGTCCAATACTCCACGAGGACAAAATCACAAATGGGACTTTAAAAACAAGAGATAGCGAGATGTTAAGTGAGGAGGAGCTAATCAAAAACCATAGTGACAAACAAGGGGCGTAGACACAAGGGAACAGACATTTTCAAAATTAAAGTCCACAACTGATTAGACAGGGAAACACTGACAGTCCAGGGGGAAGTGCCCTTTAACAGAGTTCAAGGGCACTCCAGTTGGCTTGCGTAACGAGGACAATTTAGTAAGTGTTCTATATTTTTATAAACAACTAAAGATAATGAGGTAGTATAAAAGCACTGTTACAGCTCATTGTGTGTGTGAAGGACATTTAAAAGATATTTAAGAGTAACTGAAGTAGCACGGAAACAACTAGTTTATCTCCTCTCTGTCTTACAAACAGTGTTATTTTCTGTAATTAATGTTTCAATGTTAAAAGGTCAGTTTAAAACAACTTCAATCCCTTACCATTCTCATTGGCAGTCTGCAACAAGATTTCCCACTTTTTAAAATGTAAATGAGTATTACTCTAGTTAATAAAGGATTCTATTCTATTTTATTACTGATAATTATGTTCCCATACAAAAGGAGATACGTATATATAAACATATTAGTAATTAACTTGATAATTAATGACAAGTTGTAATCTTTCTGATTGGACTTTAATTTTTAGGTTATGTGTCTGAAAGTGTGTTATCTGTGGCTTTAAAAGCATAGCCTTCTCAACATACAAAAAAATACTAAAAACTTATTAACTTTAATGGTTACCCCATTTATGCCAAAGTAAAACGTATTTATTATTCTCCCTTTTTATCAGCTACATTGGATTTTTGAATGTTCGTTCTATCGATATACTAATCACTAAAGCATTCACACTGGTATTTGTTTAGTCATTGAAGCTCCTCTGACAGACCAACACTGTTTTTATTTGTTGCTATCAAGAAATATTATTTGTAGTACCACAAATTGCACACTTGATTAGATTTACTGAATCATATTTGAATCATGTGTTAGTGGAATGGACAGCATTACCAGGAAGTCAATTTCAAATCATTGATCAACTGAATAATAACAAAAACAAGTAATTTACTACTATACATGCTAAAAATAACTAAATTGATCTGTTCTGTTAATACGCTGCTCAAAAAAATATAGGGAACACTTAAACAACAAAATGTAACTCCAAGTACAAATCACACTTCTGTAAAATCAAACTGCAACACTGATTGACAATCAATTTCACACGCTGTTGTGCAAATGAAATAGACAACAGGTGGAAATTATAGGCAATTAGCAAGACACCCCCAATAAAGGAGTGGTTCTGCAGGTGGCGACCACAGACCACTTCTCAGTTCCTATGCTTTCTGCTGATGTTTTTGCAGTTCATCCAGGATGGCACATGAATGCGAGCTGTAGCAAGAACGTTTGCTGTGTTTGTCAGTGTAGTGTCCAGAGCATGGAGGCATTACCAGGAGACAGGCCAGTACATCAGGAAACGTGGAGAAGGCTGTAGGAGGGCAACATCCCAGCACTTCAATTTTGAGTTTGACTCCAATTGATTTTTACATTTGATTTCCATTAATAATTATTGTGTGATTTTTTTTTTTTTTTTTTTGTCAGCACATTCAACCATGTAAAGAACTAAGTATTTATTAAGAAAATTTCATTCATTCAGATCCGGGATGTTTTTTTTAGTGTTCCCTTTATTATTTGAGCAGTGTATACAATAGGTATTGCAGTAGTTTTTGAACGAATTGTGATTGTTACATCTACTGTATCTCAAATACTGTAAGTGGTCTATGTTATGAAGTTTATTTCTATTGGTGCTGCAGTTTTGGACAGGTTGCTGAATGTCTGTGCCACTAGTAACTCTAGTTCTGTGCAGAGTCATTATATACAGCAAAAAACTGATCCTGGTACAGCTTTGTGTGTACTCTTGAGTATCTTCTGACTGTAGTGTTTGTGTGTGTGTGTGTGTTTATGTGGTTTATGAGGACAGAAATTTGTATAATGACATGGATATTACAATATGAAGGTGATTCATGAGGACATTTTCAGTGACCCCGTAATTGAAAAACATTATTATTGAAAATCTTAAAATGCACAGTTTCTTGTGATGTGTAGGGTAGGTGTAGAGCAATAGCACATACAGTTTGTACAGTATGAAAACCATTATACCTATAAACCACAAAAACCAATGTGTGTGTTGCCACTGATTCTCAAACTTACAAGAAAAGAGGAACTCTAAATAAAATCCTCAACTTGAAAATTCTTGAATCAAATACTTCAGTCCGAGTTTGTACTAGTACTCCATGAACAACTGGATCTGCTTTAACAGTGTTTAAGCTACATTGAAAGTGCCAGTATACTTTTTGTTTTGCATTGTGCTGACTTGTGTAATGTACTGCTGAGATGTAAGTAATCTGGGATTGTGTGTAAAGGGCTATGGTGCTGGAAATAATAAGTTCAACAAATATATTTTAACATGCACACATTTTGTAGATTTGATATGTAAATAGCGAGTGCATTAAAAACCTGTGATTGGAAATTAAATTTTTTGTACTTTTATTGTGAATCAAGACAGTGGTTCTTTTAGAGTGTTGAACATGGAACCTGGAAGCTTGTAATAAACCTGCTTATATTTATTTATTATTTTAGCCAAATTCCAGTACAGATAATTGTAAGACAACAGCTCAAAAGTTAATAAATGACTCAGAATGATACAGAAACATGATAACACATGGCCATCTTTTGATAATTAGTAAATGAACCAAAAACACGTTTTATTACATTTATGTACAGTTTATTAGACTGTTAAAGGGAACAACACACCTAATGCAATGATAAAAAAGTGCTAGGACAACTGGATTTTTTCCGAAAGAAGAAAGTCACAGGCAAGTAAACGGCTTAATGGGTGAACTAACCCTTCAAATGTGTAACCATTGAGCTTTCCAGCTACTAAAACATTTAGTTGGTGTGGGACCATGTTTACGGTGTTAAATGTCAAAAGAAATTCATATTTGGTTACAGAAGAGCAAGGCAAAACACACAGAAACTGTAAATAAAGTCAAACTTTGGCAAACATCAGTGTTGCTTTTACATATTTTACAAGGTGGCTAATTAATATGACCTCTCTCGTATAAAATTCATATGATTTTGAATTGTACGTATTTTACAAGTTGCCACTTCTTATGAATTTGTATGAATGACATAGACCCTTAACCGTCACTGGGATTTAAAAAAAAATCGTACAAACCTGTAGAGTTTCAATATAAAATAGCAAGTATTGCAAGTAGAATAATCATGGCTGTGAAAGGTTAGGATTAAATCAACTACTTTTTTTCTGATTTTTTCAATATATGGTGTAACCATTTGAATATTCCTAACTTTGAATATAACCATTTCGATATAACCATTTGAGTGTCCCTGGAGATGTGCAGATGTCATTACCATCTTGCATTGTCAAATTTCCCAGCCAAGTTAGAAGTTGTTCAAAGGCATAAAAAGTTGAATCACTGTTGGAGCAAAGCAATTTTATTTTCTTATCACTAGCTTTCACAAAATACCAAGATACTTTAAAGTCTATTTCTTAGAAGGGATAAGAACTGCAGTAAACTATGATGCACTGTCACACTGACTATATAATCGAATGACTCCATTGCTTTTGTGACACTTTCGTGTTACTGCATGTCCAATCCATCTTTGACTATATGACAAAGTGTGACTGTTTCATTTAATCAACTCTTTTCAAAGAGGCATAACTGGTAGCTCTGTGATGGACAAAAGCCAAAGGCATGATTTGCAAAGTGCACAGAGGAATACTTGAATGTTTGTACAGCACAGAAATTCTTTGAGCGGCAGATGGAGGCAAAGTTTGTATTAGAGAACTTTATGAAACTGAAGCAATTAAGTAAAAGATGCAATTAAATATTTTGCATTCTGTATGAGAGCTCTTTTTTCTAAAGAAATATTCTAAATTCCTGAGAAAATGTAACATTAAGGAGGAACCTTAACTTGTTCTCTTAAGGTTTTCACAACAAGATAAAGCCACTTTTAAACATCTGCTAAAACCTTGTGTAAAAGATCTAAGGACACTGCAAACGGAGTATAGCATCAAAAGAGCAATCTTATTTGTGTTCTTTTTATTTCTTTGTTTTTATAATTTATTATAAAATTCTTTATTCATATATTGAGATGATCCTTTATAATCATAATCCAGTTATGTATCATTTTATTTATCATATCATTTTTATTATTTATACATTTTTTATTATTTAATCATTGATGCTTTTTATATTCTACATTTTTTATTATTATTATTATCTTCAACACTTATGAATGTGAAGTTTCATGAAATTTTTGTGTGTATGAATAAGGGAATGTTTATGGGAATTTCGAGATTTATGGGATGTTTTTGTGAAGCAGTTTAATTTGTGCTGGTCTGACGAAGTATCAAGTATTGAAATATACACAACTAAGATTATTCCATAAACTCTTATCTGGTTTTAATAAGTCAACTCTTGGCTGATAGAAGTTAATAAAGTTTTTAACACTGATTTTGAGAACCAGAAAAGATTTGATTGGTTTGGGTATCGACAATCCAACTTTCTTATTGGTTGCATACCAGACAAAATGAATAGGCCATTTGGGGTTATCAGGCCTGCAGTCTCTGGAACTAATAGCAGATTGAATAGGACTGTTTAATAATTTCGGCCACCATTATGCAAACCTAGAAAATTTTCTGTGAAAGAAGTACATATTTATGCAAAACTGATTGACAGGGGACTGGTGTGTCAGTATACTGAACTTTTTTTTTTTTTCAAGAAGCTTGTTCAACACAAATATTGTAAAACCAAAATGAGGCTGACAGATAAGCATTTATGCTCTAATTCACACTTTTCATTTGCACCAGTTTTGAAAATTAACTCTTTCCCCTGATATCCCTTTTGAATTAACATGGTGTCATGGTGGCTTCTGCTGGTCCTAAGCTAGTCCTAAGCAACTAGCCACTGCTCAGGAACAGCTTATAACAAACTCACGGCCAACTAATGACCAGCTTAAACTAGCTGACATGCTTCAAAACGTACCTTACCAGCTGTTTTTTCAACAAGTATATCCAGATCCATCATATGAAGTGCAAAATTAGGTCATCACAGAGATATCATCCAAGAGGACTGGGCAAGTTTTGGCAACCTGCTCTTCAAATTTCCTACGGAACCTAGTAAATAAACAAAAACAAAATCAGTGGGCACACTTGCTTATTTGAACCAGATGACAAAGCATATGCAATAACAAAGGTTTCTTATTTTCTTCTAGATCAGAGTGTTACAACCAAGCCTCCCCTGGTATCTCATTTCCAATCCACTCCAGTTCATTTGGCAAGAGGAGTGAACAGTGCTTCTCTCAAGGATAAGTGGATTTCATTTCTGCAACAATAACAAGTACAGCAAGACAGGCCAAGGCAAAGTATTTTACTTTTTTCCCCTCAGTCTATGCTGCCTAGCATCTCAGCATCCACAAGAAGAGAATGTGTATATCAGAGACATCACTTACAGCTTCCTGACTCCATTGGGCCTCCAGCACCTGTTGAAATGATTCATAGGCTTCTAAATTTTTCTTCCCTAAATCCCTCTGGTATAAATGAATGCTTGACTCAGCAACTAGGATTATTATTTAATAAACCAAGGAACCAAGTATGGTTGAGTCTGAGCGCAACCTTGGTAAATGCAGGAAAATTATCCCAAAACCCTGGAATATACAAAAGAATAGGAATTAATAGGTGGAAACAGAACTGGGGTTACACAGAAATGGGGTTAAACCTGTGGATTTTTGTCTCAGTGAGTTTTGGGCATATTCTGCCCAGGGCAGGTAGGTGGCCCAATTATCCTGGTGATCATGGCAGTAGGTTCTGAGGTATCGATTGATCTCTTGAATTTCTGCAGTTTTCCTGCAGGTAGTGTGCATGGTGTGTTAGTCATGGCACAGATGAAGCATCCCTTTATGTATCGTCCAATGTCTCTTCTCATGTCAGGCCACCAGTAACGTTGACTAATAAGTTGAAATGTTCGACTTGTACCTGAAGGCCCAGTTCCTGGGGAGGTATGAGTTAATCATTTGTAGATGAATGGCATTGGGCACAT
>JAUYWG010000039.1:6333166-6349819 GCA_034779775.1 Enteromius afrohamiltoni | reverse complement strand
CTGCTAGTGTCAGTCACCTTTTCTTGCTCACGCCTTCGTTCTCATCTCCAGCATGACTGTAACAAGTTCTTGCTGAATATTTAGGGATTATAAAACTACTATACAACTTAAATACACTGACATCTTAAAAATCATCAACTGACTCGAGGACTCTTACTTCACACTTTATCACATTGAACAGCTGGTTATCCTCAGTCAAACATCCACATCTGCACTAAAATCTCAGCCTTCACAATTTACATGCAGAGAGATCTGCCATGTCTGTTGCCTCCATGCGGTGGAGATGTGCATTGCATGAATCAGATATGAAGGCAAAAGATTTGTCAAATTTGTGATTATAAAATGAAAAACAGCTGCTTGCTGTCATTATCCCTTACTTAATCTATAATTTAAACACCTATTAATATTTTTAAACCTAATATAAATTGGCCGTTCCAAATCACTTGTTATGTGGAGAAGATATGCTTAAAAATGAGCATCCGTAATGAAACAAAACTGTTTATGAAAAGAAGAAAGATTATCGGAACCTTATTAATGTAAGAAAAAATGTTTGTTCTGTTTTATTGAGCAAAATCTTAACATATGAAATACGGTTCAATTATAGCAAATATAAAATAATTTCAAATGCTATAGGGAGAGCTATAGACAATGTCTCAGGAATACAATAGGCCTAAAGAATGCTTGCAAAACTCAAGCAAAACTGTTTTTGCTTCTTTGAGGGCAATATGGGCATTCAGTAATTAAATGCCATTAGTGTTTAATCTTTTAATTTTACATTACTGACACTCTATTTACCAATTTGATAAGCTGCTGTTCAAGTGCTTTGACACAATCTGCATTTTTGAAAGTACTATAGAAATAAAGATGATTGATAGATTGACACAGAGAAACATAGAAATGTTTACATATGAAATATTGCGGTTAAAATAATAAGAAAATTAAAAAAAAAAAAAATTAAGCATGGGTCTGCTTATCTCTAGTTTTCTATTATACCCAAAAGCACATCTTTCAGCTGTAAATTAATATTGTCAACAATAAAATCAAGTACATTTCTTAAAAAAAAAAAAGATACATGAGGGCAGTGCCAAAATAAACGAATAGCTGTATGCTTCCAAAAGCTTCATCCCTACATTATATCCTTTTTAAAATTTAATTAAACAAAGTTAACACAGGGTTGCAAGTGGGAGGAGGACATATTTAATTAAATATTCAATATCAATATCAGTTCAATTTATTTGGGTTCTTGCTCATGTCGGTGTGGCAGGAAATGAAAAGGTGGATATTCTGGCTAAACAAACTTTAAAACTAAAGCAGATAGATTTACATTAAGTAAAGCAGTGTTGATCAGGAAGTATGCACAATCAGTATGGCAAACGAACTGGGGTGGTATTGAAATAGGAAGACACTTATATAATATTCAACAACAAGTTGGTGCTGGGAGAAGGTATCATATGTAATCATATGTAATCAACAAGAGACAATTGAACATGTAATACTCCACTGCAGGAAATGTAACAATGAAAGAAGTCATTTTATTCAGTCACTAATTAATGTTGAGCAATAATTCTCACTGGAATAAATTACTTTTTAAAATATATTCGCACAGAAAACGCGTATTTTAAATTGAAATAATATTTCACACATCTATCGTGGCATGTATTCTGTCCACACTCCAGTCCAGTCGGTAACGGTAATGCACGTACAAGTTGGTTTGCCAACCGCCATTAAACACCAAAGAAGAAAAAGAAGAAGGACGTCATCAGGAGCGCGCGGGCGATATTGCGTCATATTCCACTGCATTGTGGGAGAAGAGACATCAGGGGAGCCGCGCCATTTTTTGTGTTCCGACCTGAAATCAGAAAGCTGCGTTTAGTGACGGTTTGAGTCATAAATTACATTCCTCTCCTGTTGGTTTAGGCAGTAACGTGTTAGTACCAAAATGGGACGGAAGAAAAAGAAGCAAATGAAGCCCTGGTGCTGGTATCCTTTTCATGGCCCCATGCGGCCTGGTCAGTACTGTTAGAAGCAGCGTGATCGTGTCACTTATTGAGATCATGCTGTCAGTTTTACACTGCAGCCATTATTACGTATCAGACGAAAAACAGAAACCTGTATGTCGCATTGGTGAATTTTCTACTCCTAATGTAATTTAGTGTTTATTGTTTATTAGGGTTAATGGCGTCGTTTTGACACAATAGCTGTCGCACTAGACAGGCGATTCCTGGCTTGTAATAATCATATGTAAACGCATTTAGATTAAAGTTTACTTGTTCTTTACACATTTCAGTTTGATCTCAAGCTTCTTACGTTTTTCTTTACCTTTTCTTACCTCTTTACCTTCATACCTTCTGTCCTCTCCCTCAGTGTGATCCTTAATCAGACTTTCAGGTATTGCAACAGAGATTTCGATGATGAAAAGATTCTCATTCAGCACCAAAAAGCCAAACATTTCAAATGTCATATATGTCACAAGAAGCTGTACACAGGACCTGGATTAGCCATACACTGCATGCAGGTAAGTACAGTGGTGATGTGTTTGCTGATGCTTTTGGTATGACGTTTGGTAAAGGTTGTTGATCTGTTTTGTCTATGTTTCAAAGGTGCACAAGGAAACTATAGACGCTGTTCCTAATGCTATACCGGGAAGAACAGATATAGAATTGGAAATCTATGGCATGGAGGGCATTCCAGAGAAAGACATGCAAGATCGGAGAAGAGTACTTGAACAAAAGTCACAGGGTATAGTTTTATAGTGATTGGGCAAACAAATTTGTGCAGAAAATATCTATAGACTTGTTTGTGATATAAACTTGCTTTGTTATCGGAGTAGACGGTCAGAAGAAGAAGCAGAACCAGGATGATTCTGATGATGAGGAGGATGATGATGATGAAGCTGGACCTTCATCATTTCAGCAGCCTGCTGCTCAGCCTCAGGCTGCCTACATGCCCCCAATGGCCCGGGCAGGCATGCATCTTGGTCCTCAGGCCCAAGGCATGCCACCCACTGGTTATGCAGGTGTGTATGCCATTAGTTTAAATAGCCTCATAGTTAGAATACCTCTCAGAGAAAGGTGCCCCATTAATACTTCATATCTCTTCCTAAAGGAATGCCACATATGTTGACTGGTGTCCCACCAATGATTCCTGGTATGCCACCAGTAATTCCAGGCATGCCTCCTGGGTAGGTCTCAATTTTCAGAAATTGAGGTTTAAACTGATGTTATATGGTCCAGTGATTTGTATTTGGTCCTGTTTTGTATAGGATGATGCCAATGGGAGGGATGATGCCACCAGGTCCAGCAATGCCCCCGATGATGCCCGGCATGCCACCAGGTCAGTGTTGTTAATAATATTATCAGATTATCACTGAGAAGTCGAGGCCACTGACTTTGTCTCTTAAACCGAAAACAAAGCTGCACTAGTTTATCAGTGAAATGTTAATGCAGATTTCTTACTTTTTTCTTTTTTTTTGTGACACCAATCAATATTTCTGAGTAGGTTTTTAAAGATGTTTCTTCTGCTCATCAAGGCTGCATTTATTCGATTACAAATTCAGGGAAAAAAATAATATTGTGAAATTTATTTCAATTTAAAATAACTCTTTTCTGTGTCAATATATTTTATAATGTAACTTGTTCCTGTGATACAAAGCATCATTACTCCAGTCTTCAGTGTCACATGGTCTTTTCAGAAATCATTCTATTATGCTGATTTATTACTAGAATTGTCAATGTTATAAAACATTTGTAAAATGTAAATTTATGCTGTGACTTTTTTTGTTCATTTAATAGATCCTTGGTTAATAAAAGTATTAATTTCAGTAATTCATTTCAAAGAAGAATAAAAATGTACTGATCCCAAACTTTTGAACAGTAGTGTAACAGTAGTTTTGAACATTATCCATTTTAAATAAATGCTTCTCTTTTTAATATTTTAATGGTCAAAGAATCCTAAAAACACTATTAAGCAACTCCACTGTTTCCAGCATTGATAGATTGATCTGTTAGCTAGAATGATTTCTGAAAGCTCTGAAATAGGGTTGGGCGATGTTGATCAATTTGGCATCGTACGATGTCTTGGCATCGCGATGGACGATGATATCGTCATAGGTGGTGGTTAGGGGGGTGGGTGTTTAATTGTAACTAAAACACCAAGCCACAACTGACAAAAATAACAGTGTTCGCGCGAGCAGGTGAGAGAGGATCGAGCGCAGGAATAATCGTGCACGTTTGCTTAAATTGGGCACGGATGACATATCGAGCATGTGCGAGGGTTTGAAATGAGCTGAATTTGCCGCGCTCGCCAACATCAGTGGTGCGCTCGCTTTTTAATTGCATAGATTTGCCGCCATAGATTAAGTGTATTTTTCACGAGCTTGATGCTGCTGCTGCAGCGGATCACAGGAATAAATTACTTTTTAAAATATATTCAGAAAATACGTATTTTAAATTGAAATAATATTTCGCAATATTACAGTTTTTTCTGGATTTTTAATCTAATAAATGCAGCGTTCATGAGCATAGGAATCCTTTTTAAAAACCATTAAATATCTTACTGACCCCAAATCTATGAACGCTAGTGTATATTGAACGATATATTATGCGCATCTCATCAATAAAGGAATTTTCAAAAGGAATGCCAGCTTATACACAGAGCCATAGAACACTGAGAAGCTGCTCCATTGAATCACCTGCGAAATGCACAGTTTGTCAGTGATCTACGGCTCTGTGTATAAGCTGGTGTTCCTTTTGAAAACAGCTGATGGAGATTTACCGCTAATCAAAAAAACAGCTTTACTGACTAGATGCGCATAATGTGCAGGCTTGCTTCTGAGCAGAGGAAAGCTTTATGCCTGCACTTGAACAAGTGTTTTTTTTTTTGGGGCTGTTTGGGGTTGATCAATTTCTTGTTTTTAGGAATGCCACCTCATGTTGCCCGGCCTGGCATGCTTCCTATGGCACCTGCAGCCCCTGTGACCGCTCCTGGAATGGCCAGCAGACCAGCTGTACCCGTCACACAGACTGCTGCGTCCAAACCTCTCTTCCCCAGCGCTGTGCAGGTACTGAATACAGAACCAGGCTTATTTGCTGGTTTAGTGTAGCCACTGTTTGTGAATAAATGTAAGGGATCATCGAAAAAGATGCATGTAAAGTTAGTAGTCGTTATATTAGACTTTTTCGTTTTAACAAATACAGTGCCAGTAAAGGACAATAGCTAGAGTCACAGAACAATAAGATAAATAAGAAAAATGTAACAATTGCATTTGTAGTACCACCGTTATAGGGACAAAGTTGTAACTTTATCTTTCACTAAAAGGTGGTCAGTTTGAGGGTGCTGCTGTAGTGACAAGTTGTTGTATGCAAAAGGTGCAGTTTTTGTGAGACTGTATGGTAAAGGATCTATATCAGGCTTCATCAAATCTTACCCTATAGAGGTCCATTGCACTGCAGAGTTTAGCTCAAACCCTGATTAAACCTGTGAGTTTCTAATGATCCTTATACACTGATTAACATGCTCAGGTGAGTTTGATTTGAAACTCTGCAGTGCATTGGACCTCCAGGGTAAGATTTGATGAAGCCTGGTCTATATCTTCTATGTAAAAACAGATCTTGTCAACTAGAGAAACTAACTGAATAAATTCAAGATTCGGTTTTCTCAGGGAGTCAAATGAAGTCAAAGGAAACTTACTGTTATCCTTTCTCTATGTGCTTCAGATGGGGACTGGTGTTGCGAGCCCCAGCGCAGCCCCTGCAAGTGCAGAGACACAGTCTGCCTCCTCTAAGCCTCTGTTTCCTAGCTCTGCCCAAGTACGCATTAGTTTGTGTGCTTCTCTTTACGTCAGATCACACACGCTTGTCTCTGTCATTAGTATATTTTTTCTTTTCTTATTTTCAAGTGCCCCTATTATGGATTTTTAAATATTAGCTTTCATTTAGCATGTAACACAGCTCTTAAGTGCATGAAAACATCTTGTAAAGTTTTAAATCTAAAAGTTCCCCTTGTGTAAAGTTATCGTCTGTCAAAAGAGTCAACTTTGAATCATTGAAACAAGTAGTTTTTAAAACGGGTCCCAATCTGTTTCATGATGTCAGAGTGAAACATTAGCATTGTTTGGTGTCTTTGCGTTGGTTCCGAATTAAACAGCAAAATCATTCTTTGCCACTAGGTGCCCCTTTTGGAGTGTTCAGTGCTTACACTGAAATTGACCAATTACTGAAGAGGGTTAAAATGAATCCTTAAACAAATCATTTGAGTGTCCTTGAGCAAGTAAAGGTCAAAATAATTGCACATTTGACCTTGCATGCATGTCAACCTGTTATTTGGGACTCCCAGAAGCTTCCTTAACCCATAATAGAAGCACTTAAAGCAATTGTTTTGTGGCAAAGAGTTTTTGTACTTCCTATAATACCCTTAATATCCTGTTTGAATTTTTTTTGTGTGTTTGGACGATGATTTTTGCAGTGTGCACTATGATTGGAAAGGGGCATTTCCTTTATTGTGGACCAGTTTTGAAAATGTTGTTTCCTTTCAGGCGCAGCAGACAGTATCAGGACCGTCATCAACCACCTCTGATTCTCCTAAGGTGACATTCCCAGCCTACACCCAGCCTTCCTCCACTCCCTCTGTTGCTGTCTCCTCCAGCACTGTGGCCAAGCCCCCTGCCACAGTCACAAGTAAGCCAGCCACCCTCACCACCTTGAGTGCTACCAGTAAGTTGATGCACCCTGATGAGGATATCTCGCTGGTGAGTGCTTGAGTTTTGCTCTAACTACTTTTTTTGACAGTAAGTAATTGTGAATGCATTAACTGGTATCATGAAATATTGCTGAAGCACAAATTGAGTTTAGCTGATGTTGTGAGAATACAAGCAGTCCAAAGTGTGTTCTTGTTACTGCAAGTGTCTGATTTCATTGTTATTGTCTTGGCCCTAATTCAGGAAGAGAGACGGGCTCAGCTGCCTAGGTACCAGAGGCTAATGCCTCGATCTGGGCAGACTGCAGCAGCTGCTGCCTCAGCTCCCCCTAGTGGAGCAGTGGGAGGAATGATACCTGCCCAGCAGGTTATACCTCCTCAGCAGCCTGGAATGAGGCATCCCATACATGGTAAATTTGTGTCTGTAGATCATATAGTTTTTGTTTCAGATATGCAAAAAATCTGATATTTTTTTTAAGCCTATAATTGGTGTTGTAATACGTTTTTATTTTTTTCATCATGAGTTTATACATTATGAACTTCTTAAAATGCATTCGAGTTGGAAAGTAGAACATTTAGCTAGTTAAAACCTGCATGACATTTTAAAGCAGTAAGTACACAGAAGCTGTGGGTCACATTGATTTTAGAACCGATAAGGGATATTTTTGAACTCTGCAGTTGCTTAGCTATACAGATGTAATCAGACGTGTTTTAAGAGTATTTTACACCTGCTGTGGATGTCTGAAACGTCTGTATTTATAGATTGTCACTGAGTGATGTAATCACATGTTGGCATACTAAAATAAGGAAATTATTAAATTATGGTAGGCCTAACTGCTTAAGCAAGGTTTGGTGTTTAGTCACTGGATGTATTTTATTGCTTTCAGGTCAGTATGGTGGTCCTCCACAGGGCATGCCTGGTTATATGGGGGGAGGCATGCCTCCTTATGGACAGAGTGCCTCAATGGTGCCTCCATACCAATCTGGCCCCCCCATGGGCATAAGGCCACCTGTAATGTCTCCAGGCAGCCGATACTGAAACGACGCTGTCGTCCCACTAGGTTTGGAGGTTAAACCTTTTCTCATCTTGTGCTTTTAATGTAGCCAAACCAATGAGCTCTAAACCCACTGCTGAAGAAAAACTGCATACTGGACATTTGAGATATATAATATCACACAAGAGTTTTGGATTCAGCCCTTAAATAAAGACAAAGAAGATAACAGCAGTATCAATGTTACAGTTGATACATGTATTGCTTTTTTTCCTATTGTGTTTCATTCAGGTTGTACAAGTACAGTATATTAGACAAAGGTTCATAATATATTGAAGCTGCTGGCCTAACAGTATCTCCATACTCAAGGCAAGTTCCCAGTAAGATTTCTGCTTTTATCTTAGTAGTGAAGCCCTCACAGCACCATACTGTGCTGTTGGACTTTACGTCCCCAACATCAGCTTGGTGAGGGCTTCAGATCACTGTTGTCATGTTGCTTTTTGTTTTTCTTTTAACAGTTTGCATCCATTTTATTCAGGGTTTAAATAGCACAAGGGTAAATGTGTCTTTCTGTAATTTTTTTTTTTCTTTTTTTATGTATTTTATGTAATAAAACATACATAATTTTTTTTCTTGATTTTGTTTTTGTGTGAGTGTGTCTCCTGAACAGTGGAGTCTTCAGGCAGGTTGGTTTTCTTGATAAAGCCATAATGACGTTACAAATACATTTGCTCTGTCAATAACAAGTTTGTTCTGGAATGTTCATAAAGGTATTCAGTGTTAACACCATTTAAAAACCATTTATAGAAAAAAAAATAAAGCCGTAATTACTCCTTAATATTTTTAAATTGCACATTTTGTTGATTGATAACCTAGTTGCATGAATGATCTTCAGATGTTGGATCTAAAATGCACCACACATTTGTCTGTGACATGTTTGATTGATATTTCTCAGTTACCAGTATTAAATTGGTACAATGGCTTGGAAGCATTTCCTGGTCTGCAGGTAAGAGCCACTGTGTAAATTACATTGTAAAGAATCAGATTTTATTGCATGTTTTTGTATTTTACTCATGGCTTTACTTTTTAATCATGTATTGAATTGACCAAAAAACAGAAAAGCAGGAAAAATAAACTACAATAAAAAGATGGTTAACCAGTAAATTATTTGCAAAACGCACACCATTTAAAGTTAATGCCCTTAAATCAGGGGTTTGCCAACCCTTCATGTCAGAGCTACTGTTGTAGAGTTTAGTTTTATCCCTATTCCAGCACCCCATAATCATGTAACCTTGGTGAAAACGACTGTCAACATTACAGCCTTGCTATTCAATTTCACACCATACAAAGGTTTTTATCTCTCCTTCCCAATTTGGTGTTATTTGGAAGTGAAAAGTTGTAGATTAAATGCTAAGACAAGAACATAGAAATTCAGTGCCGAAAAGTACTGCAAAGATTAATCGCAGAAAAACTTGTTTGTACTGTGATGTTAGAAATGTGAAATAAACATCTGTATTCTACTTTGACTGCTTCATCTTTTTTTCGGTTGTAATATACAATATATAGTACAAGTTCAAGTTGTTTTTTGTTTTTTTTTTACACATTGCAGAAGTGTTTAAAAGAAAAAATGCCAAGCTTTGTCCTGTGGGACCACAGTTAACACTTCTAATCCAGAGGTTTCATGAACAATGTCTTTTTAACTTGATTTCTAATTTTGGATTAAATAAGAGTGTAATGTTCATCTGCATTCTAAATCTATTTAACCACAGCTATTCTATGAATCATTTAGAATATGGTAATAGCTTTGCTCACTTGAGTAAGCTATTAAGCACTGTTTGGCGACAGGACATAAAAAAATTATAATTATCACAGATGATTGCCAGACCGTGAGAACGTTGTCTACAGAAATCCAGTGCTTCTGCAGCTGAACTGATCTTACAATCTTATAAAAACATTGAGAACGCACATTTTCACTGTGGTTTCCTTTACTCCTTGCATTTTCAGAACACCACCCCTTACAAAGAAGTTGAAAACATTTTGTTAAATACATTTTGTTGGTGAGCATTAAGAAATAATGCTTTTGTCTGCAAACAACACTTAGGAATGGGTTTTTTTTTCCAAGCTGAAAGGTGTATTTAAAAGTGTAAAAGCATACAGTAATTACATGGTAACATGTTCTACATGACATTATTTTTGGTCTACTTGCTTTCCTACCTTATCAGATGTGTAACAGCATGTGCATGTAAACAGAAGACCATCAGAATTTAGAAGTAATAAACAACCAAAATTTATATTGCTAGTTATATTGCCAAATATAACTATATATAACCAAAGAAACTATAGAATTACTACAACAAATTAATTCAAATGCTGTAGTATGGGTCAGAAACATTTTAGTATTTGCTATAAATTACTATACAAACACTTTTTACTTTCTACAGATGATTCAAAACCAAAATCTGATTAAACTGAAATTGAGAAACCACGTCTGGTTTCCTTTTCATCATCAAGCTTCAAGGTGGAGTCAAAACACTGCTTAAAATTTTCACATGACATAATTTTGTTAACGCTCTGAGACGATCTGGCTTCCTAACCAGTCGCTTTTTTTAATTTACTTTTTAAGAATGTTGGGTTTTAAGTTTGCTCATGTTCTCCTGTTTCTTACCACCCCTATTGTAAATGGTAAGTCACTTAATTCCATTTTAACTTTTTTTCTTGTTTTTGCAGATTATAAAAGGCTGACTACAATGTGGTAATTTAATAAAATGGCCAGCAGTGAAGCTAAAGTTTACGTGTAAAAACATTTGTACGTAACACTTTGCAGTCAGACAAACTACATTTTTGTGTGCCGAGTTAATGCTGGATTTTTTTTCTTTTTTTTTTGCTGTCTACAGCAGTTGTGTTGAGAAACTCTAACTTGCGTGTGTTTTGCAATGCATGATGTGATTCATCTATAAAATGTGACTAACTTCAAGACATTTAACCTCAGCACATGGGGGTATTGTTTATATCCACAGAGTAAGAAATTCATCCATTGACATTTCCTGTGAATCGGCAAAAAAAGATGAAAAACCATTTGCCTTTACGCTGAAACGCAGGTTGCTGCAGTCCAGACGAGTGGTGTATCTTTCTAAAGGAAGCCAATCATTTATCAATAAATCTGAGGACAAGGATCGCATCACTGTGCGTGATGAGCTGGACAACCATACAGTTCATCTAACAATCTCAAACCTGCAAGGACTGGACACGGATATCTACCACTGTGAATTCCACTATGGTGCTCTTCCATATGATAAGAATGTTCCTGGCAAGATGGAGTTCTTCATCTATGTTGAAGACTTCTGTACGTGACTTTTACTGATATCACTTCAGATAGGTGTCCAAAAAGCAAAGTCACTAAATCAGATGCATTTTTTTCCAACCAGAAATATTTATCTTCGTGGATGTTTTCCATGCAGTGTGGCATGCTGTTTTTTTTGTTTGTTTATTTGTTTGTATTAATATTCAACTGCAAGCCCTACAATGTTTTAGTATACCTTACCTCAACAAGAATAGACTGATTACTGGTATTTTTTCACTACGTTAGCTTGTAGTTTTGTCCTACTTGTGATATACTAGTATTACAGTTTATCTTCCAAAGTACTACAAATGAAAGAATGTCTGATACACTCTAGCAATGACATTTCTCAAAAGCAGCGACCACTATTATATTGCCATTATCATAAAACATGGTCCATATTTTCTAGAAATGGTGAAAAATGCTTTAGTGAATACTAGTGCAGCAATAGGCATAAAGCCTCAAACCTAACTCACTATTTTTATAGTATGGAAAGATTTAAAAAAAAAAAAAGATTTAAAAAAGGCCTAGCAATAAAAGATAAAGCACTTTATTAACCAAAGACCAAAAAGTACCTGCTGAGTGTCTTGGTGGTTTTTTTTCAGCTTTTTTATTTCCAGCTGATGGTTATAGAACCTGAAAAAAATCCAAACTAAAAAATGAAATCGGGCCGAAGGATGTGATCCAAATGACTACTATAATAGCAGTCATCATGAATGGTGTATCTTACATAAAATGTCAATAACCATATAAATGTGGAAACAAAACTGAGCTTGTATCACTAAGCACATTTTCTGAGTGTGTGTGTTTGTGTGTGTTGCAGCTCATGAGCCTTGTAATTGTTCAAGTTACCTGGAATTGCTGTATGTGATCTCTGGAGCTGCATGTCTGCTGAGTGTTCTGGTTTTCACTTTCGCTACAGCCTACTGTGTAAGTATTTTAATATTAATTTTGTATTTGATCTTTAGGGGAAAGTAACCCTGGACCACAAAACCAGTCTTAAGTTGCTGGGGTATATTTGATTTTTTTTTTTTGCCAAAAAATCCTTAGGATAGTAAATAAATTCATGTTCCATGAAGGTATTTAGTCAATTTCTTAATGAAAATATATTAAAACTTAATTTGTAAAACTTGATTAGTAATTTGCATAGAAAAAATCTTCATTTGGACAACTAGATTTTTCTGTAAACAATGACATTAAAGCCATATTTTTGTGCACATTTTAACTTTTTAAGCTGATTTATTCTTTTAACAAAAATTTGGAATACTTTGCTCAATCATTTGTCCCATGTTTGCATTTAAATCTCACATGACAGAGATTTGCTCTTTAATATGTGGTTTATATAAGCTGTCAGAGTATAAATGGTTTACTCCCCACAAGATATTCAGTGCTTCTGTTAAACCCTCCCTTCTACTGATTTCCTTTCTCATACAGTGTAAATGGCTTAACGGTAGAAAGCCACAGCCTGTAGTTCCTGTTTATGAGGATATGGCCGGGGTGCGGCCCACCAAAAGAAAAGCCACAAGCTGTCACACCGATATTGCTAAACTAGAGGCAAACAGCTCTGTGGCCCATCTGTTCAGCAAAGAAAACTTCTATGTCAACTGATTTTACTAAAAATGTTGACTGGAAAGCGACTCTACTGAAGTGCTGATGTTCATGATGATGCTCCAGCTCACCCACAAAACCTTTTGGAATCATCTGCTTTAAAAGTTATTTGTTAGCATAAAATCAGTCTTTTTAACTTTCATCGATATACCTTAACGTTAATGATACTTAAGACATATTATTTTAATGCTACAAATACACAATGTCAGCTAACAGCTTTTTTGATAGAAAGATTAATGCTTTTTTGTCTGTAGTACAAAATGGTTCTGATAAAAGATACTGTGATCACATTCTCTGCATTAAAAATAAGTATTTTGACTTAAATATATTGTTGAAGGAACTGTTTATTGAAATGTTGGAAAAGGTTGAAACTGACAAAGGGAAACATTGCTCTGTTGAGATATATGTCCTTAAAACATGCAAAGAAATCATGCGATACTGAGTGGCTGCACAGCTTTACATTTAAACAAGCAGTTGTGATGTCCTGTTAATGGTGGACCCTTGGACACAACCATTGCTCTTGTTTTGAGAGAATCATGTTGCATTTAATGGCTTTAAATACGAATGCTATATGTTTTTATTCACTTTGTAACAAATAAATATTTTCTCTCATTTACATATTTACAGTTTGCTTGCATCTTATTTAAAGAAAAACATTCTAATTTTCCACACAATTCTAAAGTTCCTCCCAAGACCTGGGAATGTACATACTACAAAGCTATGTTACTTTATGCTTTATTTTTAAAAACTAAAAATGTATATTGTCTTTCCCTATACGTGGGAAATAACTAGGGTTGACAGGAAATTAAGGAATTAAGTTTTTGGGTCTGCTCATCGAGATTTGAGAAGGGCTCTGTACATGGCAAAGCCAAGCATAGCACAAATTGTGGCTCCAACACTTGCTCTGAGCCAAAACGTAGAGCTCTTCAGGTCAGCATGGGTAATATGCCTGAAAAAAAAGAAACAGTAATTAGAAAAACATAACTTTTTTTTTTACTCACTTACATTTGCTATACAGCTTTTGTGGCTTTTTTTGTGCCTCAAAATTGAAAATTCAACCATTTACTCACCCTCATGATGTTCCAAACCTGTCTCATTTCTTTGAACACAAAAGAAGGGCCTTTAACTACTATGGAAGTAAATGGTGGGCAATTACCACCATTCTTCAAAACATCTTTATTTTTACAGGTTTGGAACAACACGAGGGAGAGTATTTCAAATAAATAAAACAAATCAAGTTTAACTTCTGAAGTAATTATTCAAATAAAACTAAAACACAAGTTCAGTTGACAATAATGCCTGGAAAGATACAAACCAATGAATTTAAATGAACAGAAGGATAAATGCTTGATATGGTTAGTTGACAAATAAAAATTAGATTGCGCCCTATGGTGTGACAGCAAAAATGCAATAACAAAACAAATAGGAAAATATTAACACACAAATAACATGAGAAAAATCAATCTTCATTAGAGTTACAAAGAGCATGAGAGGTTTATCTTCAACGTTAGTGGTTTTATTTTTTTCCATTCATTTTTCAATCACACCATAGGACACATTGATTTAAAGGGAATGAAGAAAATGATATTAATGTGCAACACTAAACATTACAAAACTCAGACCAAGATGAAGGATGAAGAAATATGATACATTTCAGTGTCAGGAAATAGCACATAAAGAAACTTTAAGAAGAGGAAATAAAGAGGAAAATGGAAAAAAAGGAAACTTGTAGTAGAATGAAAGACCGAACTGCTGCATGTCACAAGTTGCAAGTCAGATGAGAATGACACCAATTTTAAAAAAGCATGAAGAATGACAGTCTTAAGGCCAGCTTTAACTTGTTTTTGTCATATGTGGTATATGCGAGGGTATATAAGAGGGTGTATCACATATGCATTTCGTTTGAATTATCATTTTAAGTCTGCATAGTCACGTATGATTACACAATATAATCAATATTACCATTAAAACTACAAACACACAAATGAACAAATGTCTATATGCAGGCAAGCATAATTGTATGAAGGAGAAGAAAGTGGGCTTCCCCAACCTTAAAATTCCCACATTCTGCGTTCCATCAAAGGATTTTCCTTCTGTACATAAATATCTAAGGGAGTTTCTACTTGTCATTTAACTAGTTCACTGCAGGGATTTGTGTGGCACTACTATTTTTTTTAAGCTCCTTTGGATCTACATGTTTGTGAAAAGTGTTATACAACTAAAAAAGGCTCAAAAGCTTGGTGTCCCATCCAAAAATCTAAACTCCATCACTGAAACAGGCTAAAAAAGTCCACAGAACGTCTGCTCCAACTCTGCCTACTGCCTGTCCACTTGTGTATTTTCATGTATTCTATAAATGTTTGTTAGCGTGTTAATCCAAACTGCTAAATGAATGCAAATCAGAATGAGAATAATAAAATGGACTAAAAGGAGAAAAAAGACAATGAATCATAAGAAAAAAAACAAGTTCTAAGTGCAAAGGAAACGTGATGAACCAAGATAAAGCCATCCTGAGAACCTGCTAAAGATGACAGTGTAGAGTTTGGTCCGGACCGTCTGCACGAGCTCAGAATTCAGGAAGTTCTGACACAGACAGAAGGTACACCTGTTACAGGTACACATGCAGCGCAGGCGCGCATGGCTGCCAACACACACAGAAAGATACAGGCAAACAGCAAAAATGAGTCACTCAGAAACAGGATTAAAAATGTTAACAGAGAACATGTCTGCAAGAAATAAAGAAGTGAAAGGATTAAATGAACACTATTAATTTGAATGTTTCCTGAGGGTTTTTTTCAAATAAGTGTAACATTAACACTCCAGTATTTCCTGTCAACATTGTCATTGTCTTGTTGTCTTACACAGCGAGGGGAAGAACTGGGGAAAAATATGATTAATGTCACATGCTTGTAGATATCGCAAACTGTACTGAATATAGATGTATATGTACTGTAGATAGTGTGATTTCATGATGAGACAGCAATTGAAGAACAGAAAACTGCCTTTTGACTAGATGCTCTGAAGCCAGACAGTTTGGAGAAGCTTTCTATTTTTAGGGAAATATTTTTTCTGAGTAAACCACCTAAGTATGTATTGTTTTTATTGTTTTCCGTACGTGGAAATAACCCATGCGAGATAAACAAGAGCAGTCAATTAAAACTGAAAGAATATAAAAGACAAAAAAAATTAAAGCGCCCCTATTATGCCTTTTAAAATATGATCTTTCATGGAGTGTGTCATGTAGCTGTATGTGAACATAAACTATCTGCCAAGTTGTGACGCCAACAGTGCACAATAAATAAAGTTATTGTCTATCAAAAAAAGAGTCGGCTCACATTCGCCTAAACGAGTCGTCAACAATTCAAATCTTTTTCTGTTACGGGTCCACGTCTCTAAGTAACGTATTTGCAAAATGTCCGCCCACGTTCCACGTCGCGAACACCTTGCCTGCCCACAAACAGTACAATTTCCAGCTGGATTTCATCATGTCAAGAAGGCGTTGTATCCTGTGAGAGTAAATTTGTTTTATATGCCCCTGCGAAAGATGAATCTACAAAGAATGAGTGGTTAACATTCAACAACACATGTTGTGTTTGCTTCATTTTACTGATGACTGCTTTTTAATTAGATACCACTTACGGATACACAGCCATGGTGGTGAGTTTGATGAAGATTTCTTTGCTGGGAGCTGCAGCTGTGTTACAGGTATAGGACTGAGGCGGTGGCATCTTGTGTTTGCGACAGAATTCAAGTGGAGTCATATGGTATTGTTGCTTTGTTTCTGGCAGGTCTGACTTTGCAGCAATCAACATACATGGAGTCTTATTATCCATGAAGTATTGCTGATAAATAAAGGGGGGAAAAATGTGAACACATATATCAATATAATATAAAAAAAAGAATGCAGAATATGACGTTTACACTAACAGCCAAAAGTTTGGAGACCGTAAGATTTTAATATACAGGTCCTTTTTAAAAAATTAGCAAATTGTGATAAAGTTCATTATTTTCTGTAATGTACTG
>JAUYWG010000039.1:6294299-6318989 GCA_034779775.1 Enteromius afrohamiltoni | reverse complement strand
AAAACCCCATCCTTGAGAGAATGGGGAAAAAAACCTTGGGAGAACCAGGCTTAGTTGGGTCCAGTTCTCCTCTGGCCCAGCACCTAATTTCCAGTTCAATTTTAAACACGTTGTATTAATTAATATAGTTATTGTTCTAGTTATCTTCAAAGTCATTTTTCTTGGTGTGAATCACCCTTTAAAGGTGTAGTATAAGAACAGCTAAATATATGCATATTGTATATTCAGTCATACCTGAAAATTATGAATCACTGATTATTCTCATTACATTAAGAAAACTCTTATTAAACGATTAAGTTATTCTAAATTACTGCATATAGACTAGGTTGTATGATCAAGTTCTCTCACCTTCTCAATAGACTTCTTGTTGTTCACTGAGTAGACTATACATATTACATTGGCCTAAAAAGGAATGCAAATAAAAGGAAATCAAAATATCATAAATGTGTGTATGTGTATGCATGTCAAGTTATATGCATCCATCTTACTTTTGATATCTCTTGATAAAGCTGTTCATCTGTCTGTTCAGCTTCTGTGTACATAAAAAAAAACACTTAAATGAATAAATCATGATAACTAGCATTTTAAATAAATCTTTTTATATTTTAAAAAAAGGCAAACTTTTTCATTAAGTGTTGTACATATAACTATTAATTTCTTGTTTAACACCTGAGTAGTCCACTATATGAGTGGGGACTCTCTCTGGTGTGACATCTGCTGGTATAGTGATCTCCTCAGCTCTGTAAGGAACCTATTATGAAAGAAAAACATCCATTTTGACAACAGAAGGAGGCACTGTAAATAATTATTAAAGAGACTGTAATAGTATTACTTTTATGGCAAAAACATACATTTTGACAACAGACGGAGGCACGGTTGCAAATAATAAAGTCAGTGAGAATAATAAGTATAAAAGAGACTGTAATGTTATTATTAATAATACATACCACAGCTGGGAACTCTTCACTGACAAGTGTCATAATCAGAGATGTCTTCCCCACTTTGGCTGTTTACACACAGGCAAATATAAGAGCATTAACATATTCCTTATCTCCAAACATCAATCTGATCCAACTTAAAAATCTTCAACACTTCACAAGCAATATGTATTAATATTTCAGTGGTGAAGAGCTGTTATAATATGTTAAACACTGTCAGGTCTAAAGTAAACTATATGTAGCCCTCTTATGGTCATAAAACTTAGAAAATACGTTTTATGTCTTTGCAGAGCTTAGATATGCAAATACATAGGAGTTTAGCAAACTGTAATATTTGCCAACCCCTTTGCATAAGAAAAAATCGTCACAGATGAACCTCTGCTTCCTTTTTTTGCGCAGATCTTTATGGACAACAACAGAACTTCTCAGTGTATTTTGGAAATGATGCCTGCCTAGACAACATTCTGTAACTGGCTTCCAAGGCAGCATTCCCAAAAGATAACTAGGCTGCCTGCTTAAACAAAATGCTCTTAAGTCAGCGCTCAACCTAGACATTATTATTGGGTACTATACACTCATCTAAGCTCATTTTGAAGACCTACTTACGGATGACTTGAAATACGCACGGAAAGATGGCCAAAAACGCTGAGTACTGTAGATACAGTAGGAAATGTTCTATACCTCAATGCAAGAAGGGCAGGTCATGATAATCTCAAATTGCAGTGACACGGAAACCTTGTCATCGGTCATAATAGCGATTTTATTTAATGTTACAACGTAAATACTTCAAGCATTTTATCATATATAAGCTTGACATTTCAGTGGAGGGTGAAAATGTTTAATTTATTGTAAGGTTTCGGTCGTTTCGTAACAGTGTATCAAGGGAACCATAAAACACTTACGTTCTCCAACCAACAGAATCCTCACGTCTTTTCGCATATTTTCCACTTGTGAAGTCAGAATGACCCCCTTATAATCTTCAGGATTTTACATACGTCCACAACAATGCACATAAAAACCGGCACTGAATAAGCTTGCCATTCTGTACGAATAAACTGATTAGAAGATTTTCTTAAAAATCATGGCATAAGTCAATCTCTAGATTATATAGGCTACGCATCGGCATCTATTGGTACTGATGGAGTAAGGGATGGAGACACTCAGCGGCTGTTAACCGTTGTATATGTGTTGCTCGCACGCCTCCCTCTGACCTCCACCATGCCTACGGGTCTCACTGAGGGACAAACTATGCAAAATTCAAAAGAAAACGCACGAGTCATCAGTTTTTAAAGTTGAATATCACTATTTACATATATTATGAAGATACATCATAACATTACTATTTTATAAACCGTTAAGAATAATATTATAGCAGTATATTACAGCAATCAGCAGTACATTTACATTAATTTGCGTCCAGGCTATTTAAGTTTTATCTAACTTTATCATAAAAGAGCCAACAATTTGCAATTACACAATCCAAAATTAAAGAAATAATTATACTTAAAAAGGGACAATTATATAACAATGGTTGTGTAGCTAAATTATTAAATAGCCAGATATGGTAAGAAAAAAAATAAATGCAAGATTCCGTTATATAAATGACATATTCTGTAAACAGTGTATAAGTGTATAAAGTAGCCTGTTAAAAATGCTAGATCTATGTTATCCTTAACTCAATGTCTAGGAAAGGTTAAGGCATTGTGTGACAGTCCACAAATCCAGAAAACAGGTGTGAAAGGGCCTGAGGAATCCACCTGGAAACTGTGTAATTCAGGCAGGCTATTACACAGACTTTGAAAGGACAACTGTCCTTTTGCCATGTCCAGAATGACTCTGATCCCATTAAGGATGCTATGCTTAACAGAGGTCTTTTTGTCATTGTGCCAAGCATTCAGTTGCCCACTGCTCCACTCCAAACACCAAGATGAAGAAGTTCTTCCCAACCTCTCGTCACGCCTTAAACTGGGATATGCCACACCAACAGCCCATGCAGTGCTGAATGTGATGTCCACGTCCCAGTAAACCCACCCTTCTGTAAATATCTGCTCTGCCATCCACTGGCAGGCATTAAAACGCCCGTGTGAAGTTCTTGCTTGGCGCCCCAGCTGTATTTCCACTGTATGGCTTTCTGTGTGAAAAAACAGCCGTTTGTTTCCCAGCTGAGGAGAAAAGGTAAGCTCAACAAATTCTGCACGAAGAGTAGCTGGAAAGGAGAGAAAGACATTTAGAAAAAATACATTTTAAAAAGTTAAAAAATGCCACATTTTCAATTAATGTGTATAACAATCAATGACAGCATAAAACATTACCCTCGGCACTGTTACTGTTTTGCTGCTGTGCACCTGCACTTCTAATCGGCTGAGCATCATCAAAAAGAGATTCTGAGTTCTCTGGAACATCCTCTAAAAACTCCTGTGAACTCTCCTGAAAAAAAAAATGTGTTTTTAACAATCAGCTCCTTCCCAGGAATATAGCACTGACTCTATATTTGTAAATATATTTCTTAAAATTCTTCATTACGTAAATGTTATCAAGATCCACGAATCACTAAATAAATACTTGCTAGATTGATTGGATAAAAACACTTTGGTTCCCAAACCTTGCATCTAGACATCTTACCAGAACATTATTGAGTCTCATTCACTTCCCATGTGTACACGCTAATAATTGATTATTATTAAATGAAATAATTATAATTTATAAGGATTATCAAACTGTTTGCACTAATGTTTAATAGTTTGGGGTGTATATGTTTTCTTTTTGCTTTTTTAAGAACACATTTATTGGATCTAAAACAAAGTAAAACAGAAATATTGTGAAAATATATTTTTTTTAATCATCACGTCAGTCTTGCAGTCTTTTAAAAGACATTATAACATGCTGATTTGGTGCTATTTAGTTATGTTAAGTTATGAGTTATGTTTCTAATTTGTATCACTGATAAAAAAAATAAACAGTAGTGCTGTTTAATATTTTTGAACTGCACATATTTAATGTTTCATTGCTCAATAGAAATAAGTTGTAAATAGTAATGCAGATTAATATTTTCATAAATTTGATAAATTAGTGGCCCTACAATAGTATAAAAAAGCATAAAAAAACTACTTTTAAGTTTTTGAAACTATTTGGGAGGTCCAGTAACTAGTTTAAATTAAAAAAAAAAAGACTACAAAATAAACAAGATGTATGTGAACATCAGTAAAGTTTTCAATAAAGGAAGATGAGAGAGACAAAATAGATTTTAACCGATGCATATCATACTTAGTGGGTTGCAGACAGGGAATGGCTTATTAGGTGTAAGAAGTTCTACAATAGCTGACATCACGTACAGCATCTTATTATTTACATTTATTTCTGCTATGTAGTGTTTTCCCACACAGAGAACAGTACACACATGCATATAACACAATTTTTGTGGGTCTTAACCAACCTTTTCATTCCATAAAAGGTTCTTACAGTGGAAAAAGGTTCTTTAGATTATACAAATTCTCTTCACACTTTAATGCAAAATTAACTGTTCACTGAAAGATTATTTGGGGAGTAAAAACATCTACTCAAAGCATCACTGTGAAAACCCACTACTGGAACCTCTTTTTGTAAGAGTGTAATGGTATTCTTATAAGTCAAGGTGTTGTACCTCTTCAGACTGAGAAGGTAGTTCCTGGTTATCCGTTGATGTCAGACTTAAACTTCTGCTTGCATAGCAACTTGAAGCATCACTGTCTAAAGATGAACTGGAAACATCCATTGAAACAATCCAGGAATTGCAAATACCTGATCTATCCTGAGTGTGATTCAAAATTCACTTGTTATTTCTTAAGTTACGTTTTCGTCAAACAGAGTATGCACATTTTAAAGTATTAAGCATTAGACTAATTACCTCAGAGGCCTGATTTGAATTTAGCTCAGCTGAAATTGTTTCTTCAGTCTTTTTGATCTCAGCTTTTAACCAATCCAGACGTTTCATTAAATTATCCTAAAGAGCAATCAGTCACAGTAAAAGTTAGAAAGCTAGCAAAAGCTCAAAGTTAGCACTCCAGTGGCCTGTTTCAGAAAACAAGTTTACTAAATAGGACAGGCTTATTTCAATTAGTCTGACTTATTGTCAGTTGATTTGGATCAAAATAAGTTACTTACCAGGCTTATTTAGTAAACTTATTTTAGTGAAACAGCCCCCAGCTATGTATCTGCCCAGTGTGCGTAGATATGAGTATGTGATTGACATCAGTTCTTAGTTTGTTTGTTTTTTACTTTAGATCAAGAATTTAGATTAAAATTGAATAGTTCCTTACTGAAAAGGACTACTTTAAACCAGTCACCATGTTTAGACTGTGAACTAGTCTTACTTTACCAATACAAATGAGACCAATCTACATTTTCATGACTGAATTTAAATAGTTATGACCAGTCTTGGTCTTAGATTAGTCTCCCAGCCTGGCCAGCTGAAGGGCCAAAAACCAACTATAAGTTTAGGCTGGTCTATCAAGCTAACCAAACTCCTGTCCCATGCAGTTTCTCAGTAAATATGTAAAATGCTAAAGTTTTAGTCACACTGCTGCAGGACAACACTTGGCTTTTCAAATCAACCATCCACTTATTTATTATTACATTGTATTATTAAGCTATTTGATATGACCATATAATAATAATATTAAGACCATGAACTTGCCACTTTTGTAAAAGTTCTCCGAGCGTGTTGTGTTTCGTCTTGATCTGTTTCTGACAGAATTTGCTCCCACGTCTCGCGCCCACCAAGGTCCTGTAATTCCAAAATGTGACAAAGAGTGAAATTCATTTCTAGTTTACTATTGCTTACATCTGCCCGGCAATGTGGACAATCTCTCTTTGGGGTGCTCTTTGCCCAGCATGCATTAATGCACTTCTGACAATAATTATGGCCACAAACTAGTGTAACCGGCTTTGTAAAAATCTCCATACATATCGAGCATTTAAGGTTATTCGCAACGAACTTAACAATATCGTCATATAGCGACATCATGTCAATATGTTTTTACGGAATTGAAACTGAAAGTTGACGAATCGCTTTGTTTTACTCAGCAAAGCGTCTAATTGTATTCGGAACTAACGTCACACGTAAGTGTTTCCACACGAGCCCTTTACTTCGGACTTCTGAGGGCAATGTATGGGGTACTGTCATATGTAAGGAAAACTGTGACGATCAAACATGTGGATCGCAAAACGCCTGCTGTTCTCTGTCTTCCTCAAAGGTAATAAAAATAACAAGACTTGCAAAGATATTAGGTATAACATTCAATTATAACTTCGTTATGTAAATAAAAAATAGCCATGTGTCAATATCAAGCTTGAAACATGCGCTGCACTAATAGAGTTTGTTAAATAAAAGTTTCTTAGTTGGAACTTAAAAGACTAAGATCTAACTCTACTCTAATAAAAACAGAAAAACGGAACTTAGCTGACTAACTTATTGTTTAATGGTTTTTCTTATGTGCATGCATGTTTGTTGATTATTTTCTGGCTGAATCATCATTGCAGGGCATTACAGTCTGTTCTGTCGTCCCCCGAGCTCTTTGCCTAAATATGAGCTCAGATTTTTGCACTGCACCTGTTGCAGAACCATGATCTCTGGGCTTGACACCTTGAATACATCTGTTTCCTCTGAATTATGCCAAGAAAAGGACAAACCTCTGGACTCCTATTATAGCCCACAGCAGCGTGCTGTCATCCTCCAGTGCCTCAATACAGCCACAGAGTCAGAACTGGAACAGATCAAAATGCTACGTGGACGGAAAGCTGTTAACATTGTCAAATACAGAACCACACATGGACCATTCAACAGTCTGGAGAGTGTTATAAATGTGCCCTTACTGAAACACAAGAATTCTGTCATGGTGTTTAACGCTATCCTTAATCCAGCTGCCAAGAAAGAGAGTAAAAAGGGAAAAGTCCATCTGACTAAATTTATAAGACCTGAGGTTGACCGAGCTCTGTTGGAGGTGAGGCAAATCCGTTTAAACCATTACATTTAATAGCTTAGTAGAGTTGTTGTTCTGTGCTATTATTTGTTTTGTTTTGTTTTTTGCAGGATGCAAGGTCTATTGTGTCCATTGTATGTGGTACTAATAAAATTGCATGGACACACATGGATCAGGCAAGAACTGTCTTAGACTGGCAGCAAGCAAAGTGCAAGAATTTTATGAAAGGAACATACATGGCACCCGATTATTTGGAAGATGTGAGTCATTAAATGTTTTTTTTTTTTTTTTTTGAGACTGCAGTATTGAGGTTAAAATTCATATTACAATTAAATACAATTATATATTTGAATATTGTTTTAAGAAAGCAAACCAGCAACCCTTGTGGACTGAAGAACTTAGAGCAATGTAACAGAAGTAGCAACAGATCCTTTCCTACTGTGACATAAATCTGAGTTAAAAGGATTACGGTAAAGAATCAGATGTAGGACAGTTCTGTGCATTGGTTGTTAAACGAATGGAGGCAGAACTGAAAACAAGCTTGATAGTCGATAGTAATAAAGGGGCAAATCAAATCATAAAATGGTTGAGAGAAGTCTGATCAACTATCCAAATTATTGTGCCAAAAAGCGCATAATATTTTTTTCACAGTAAGATCAATAACATAGTTTTAGCAAATAGATTTGTCAAATTCTAATTCATGCTGACTTAAAATCCTCTAAAAATTAAAATTCTTAAAAGGAATTATTTACTCCGTTACAGATCTGTATGCATTTCTTTATTCTGCAGAAAAAAATACAAGCCCCTCTGTCAAGTGTTGATGGTTAACCTTCTGTATAGAGCATTTTATTAAATTTGCACTGACTGGAATAAATGGTAATAATACCTACATTCTTTGTCAACCCTAGATCTCCACTGTTATTTCAAGCTTCCCTCCTGCCGACTTTTTTTTGGTGGAGAAGCCAATCATCTCTCCCCAGAATACTTCTCTTTATCCAGTCTTGGTCCATCTCCGAACAGTAGAGGCCATGCTATTTGCTTTACTCACTCCAGGGAGGGAACCAGGAAGCCCCCCAAAAGTCCTTAACATGATGCGCGCAGCTGTCGGCCGCCATTTCAACCTAATAGTGGGAGATTGTCGTACAAGTGGAGCCGAGACAGTTAGGAAGATGATGAGAGAGTCTGTGATGAAGCAAGATCCACGTGTTCTTTTTCCTCAGGACTTGGTGTTAAAGCACAGAAACTCCTTTCAGATGAGCAGTAGAAACAGAGGGGAAGAGCTATGCGATGCTCTCCTGCAAGCTGTTGCATTTTTTGAACTTCTGCAGGAGTGAATTTCTACTGAATGGCTATTTCTCATAAGTGGACATTGGCGCAGGTTAGAACTTTACACAATGCTTTCTCTAAAACAAAGGCTAAATATTAAAATTACTTTACATTGCTTGACACAGGAGTGTAATTTTTTTTTAATAAATGTTACACTACAACCTAGTCAGTGTTGAGGAAAAACTTTACAATTGTAAAAGTTAGAAGTTGTGTTAATAAAATCTACAGTAATACTCAATTATACACATTGTTATAGCATTGTTAAAGAGGGAGTAAACTTCAAAAGGAAAATTCTGTCATTTACCTGCCCCTTAAATTGTTCCTGCATGAGCACCATTCTTTGTTCTGTTGAACACAAAAGAGAAGAGTATATCTTGAAGAATGTAGGTAAGCAAAGTTGCTAGTAGCCATTGACAACTGCAACTGTTTGTACTCCAGAACAAAATAATCGGAACACCCATTATTATAGGGCAAATATTATTTGTGTTGGTTACAGTGAATGAAGAAAATACCTTGATTATTTTTCCATTGTTTATATTCTGAAAGTTGTGTTTTTAAGGAGAACTGATTCAAAATAATGGAATGAATGGTCTTAAAGAAAATCAGAAACGTTGTAGCCTTATTTGTGCACACATGACACTTTGTGTCTAATACAGTGAAGTTCAGATATTTTTAAGTGAAACTTAGGAAAGTCATTTTGGTACCACTGTATATAGATGGTATGAGTGCTACATGAGTATATATATATATATATATATATATAAAATGCTATTTTGCTTTTTTTGAGGTAATGATAATAATTTCCATTGCTAATAAGAAAAATATATTTTCTTTATTTTCTTTATGTCAATCACAAATACATTTCTGTGACTACAAATCAACAAACAAGTCGCACTCGTATCGTAAATCGAAAAATTTAGAAGTCATAGAAGATTTTCAAAAGCAGTATGTCAAACATCAAGGGAAATCCAAGGACATGAATTCCAGCGTGTCTCTGGATAGGTGAAGGCTTGAGAGGTAGTGTGAATGTCTGAAAGTGAAAGACAAAGGTGCACTTAAACAAACAAGTGTGATAAAATCACAAATGACAATTAAACAAATATATTAAATTACTGTAATTTCTGTTTCCAAATACCTTAATGGGCGCTGTTCTTTAACTTTCTCAGCTCTGCAGATTGTGCGCATAATGGGTAGGTAGTCCATGGAAATAACATATTTATTACGATTATGACAATGGAATTTTTTGCTGGAGATCAGATTGGATACAATCTCACTGCGCTTCTGGACACCACTATAAAATAAGTCAGAATCAAAAAAAATTTGTGTACAATATACGCACAGATGAAGTTAAAGCTTCATGTAAACTCTATATATTCATTTATAATACACACCTAGTTTCACAGATTTTGCATTGACACATTCTGAGGGGTTTTTTGTCAGATTGCAGAGACAGAGAACAAATCATTTGTTCCCATCTCTCTGAAGACAATGCTTTCCTCAGTCTTGCCGCATCCGTCCAGATTCTAGAGAGTTCAGTCCGACATTGATGGAAACCCAAACCTTCTACAATGGCCAATATCAGTGATGAATTCTCAAAACATTGTCCGAACTGCTCCTCTCTTGGTAAGTCCAATAAGCCGTCCTTTAATTTGGCACCCATCCAACCAAGAGGTTCCGCCGTCCAAAATTCAGCTCCTCTGAAAGATGGCTTTTGTAAATAAGCATCTAGAAAAGACATGTTTTCAAAAAAATTTGCAATGCACACCATGTGCTGAAAAACCAGCATCACTGATTCATCTTGTCCAAGGACATCTGTTTCAGAAGCCAAATGTTTTGTTTGCTTTGAAGGGACAGAGGAGTTATAAGATGCATCCAAAGAGAAATGTTTGAGATGTGGGGCTGAATATGAGTTAGAGAAAAGTTTTGGGTCACAAGACGACAAGTGTTTTTTTCTTTTGCATGTAGAGAGCCTATTTGGTGTAACCTTGTGTAAATTTGTTGGGTTCTGTAACATCAAGCCTTTGATTTGCTTTTCTTCTTTCATCTTAAGATTTACAGACTCTTGCTGATCAGAGGATTGAGATGAAAAATCAGGAGAAAAGAGACTTTCGATGTTAGAGTACAATAGACCTGCTCCCATTTTCTCTGCCAGGATCTCCAGATACCTGCTGTTTTCCAGCTCAGCCCAAGATCCACACTGTAATTTAAGAGAGATTACATGGATCAATTTCTGCTTTTGAATCACTGTAAGTAGTTTACTAGCTCCGTGAGACTATCAAAATGAAGTATCATCCACTTTGATACTTATGCATGCCACCATAATCCACACACTTAAAGGGGTACAGTTCACATAAAAATTTACTCACCCTCACGTCATCCCATACTTTCTTCAGATGAAGACCGAAAATAATCTCAGAGTTCAATTTATTCAAACAAAATAGGTTTCGAAATGTTGATGGTTCAGAAACTTCAAAAAAGCAAATCGGTGTGTGTAAAGAAATTGCTAATATAAACATTTTCAGATGACCGAACACCTGAGAAAAGATTATGCAAATTGTATGTAAAGCCATTTTGCAGCAATTTGTATCGTGGAAAGCGCCATACAATTAAACTTGAACTTGGAATAAACGTGAATAAACTATAAACCATCCAGCCATTTGGTATATATGCATTCGTTAAAGGTCTGCTTGATGTAAACCTAAGTACATTGCGAAGCTCACGCACGATGTGACAAATGTGTTAGCGGTAAATCTTCATCAGCCGTTTTCAAATGAAGTGGCAGTTAATACACAGAGCAGTAGATCCCTGACAAGCTATGCAATTTCGGGTTCAGTATCACAAATGAATCACCAGCAAAACTGAATGCGATATTGTGTAGCTTGTCATTGATCTACGGCTCTGTATTAACTGCTACTCCATTTGAAAACATTTAGATTTTAATCTAATCAAAGAACCAGCTTTACTGACAAGATGTGCATAAATATATTGTGCAATATAATGCCCATCCCTAATAAAGGATTGCATTTCTAAAAATCTTTGTGAAAGAAAGTCACACATCTTGCACAGTACAATTTGTAGGTAAATATTTAAAAATGATGAAGCCATAATAATACAAGTATTTTACACTTAAAGTGCCCCTATTATGCCATTTTAAAGGTTGCTAATATTGCTTTATGAGTCTCTTAAAACAGGTTTACATATATGCAAGGTCAAAAAACACTTTAGTTTTCTCCAAAAATAGATTTAATTTTACCCCACTTCTGAATGATTCGTAAATGACTCGTGTGAAGCAGTTCGAAGAATCAGTCTGTCTAAACCCCTCCTTTCCGTGAGCCATCACTGCTGTGATTGGTCAGATGTTGCAGTCCTTTATGATTTGTCTACCGTTACAGCGGTCCACAGAGCTTGTACCAAAACTATACTTTCTGACATTACTAGAGGTGCTTTCTGAGAGAATGTCAAGTACTGTAGTTAGCAAGGACTAACATGGAAAGTGCTCGCAATTTTCTTTTGTAAGTGAATTTGGGCACACTTCTACATTGTGAACTTCAACATTGTATAATGTGTAACACTGCGTTAAACATTATTTATCATTACTATCATTGTTTATCTGTCAACTAACAAGACAGTCTGTCAAGCTGCATCAATCAACCACAGCTGAACAAGAGAACTACAGAAACACAAGTTAGCCGGTTAACAAGACATGTGCAGGGTTGTTACACAACATAAAGTACACAAATACATATTTTGTATGATCGCTAGAAAATACATCAGTTATTAATCATACTTACAGGTAGAAGTTTAGAGGAGAGAGCCGGTCCAAATAAACTGGGCACTGATTCATCTTTTAAGACTAAGTGTTTGGTGAATATTGCATTGTACTCCTCAAGATTGGAAAAGCAGTCATTAGTAAAATGACGCGAACAGAACAAGAGATTGTTCTGCTGAGGTGTTGTTGAAAAAATAATGTTAACCACTCATTCTTTGTAGATTCATCTTTTGGAAGGGCATATAAAACAAATTTACTCTCACATGATACAGCATCTTCTTGACATGATGTAATCATGTTAGCCGACTCTTTTTTTTTTTTTTGATAGACAATAACTTTATTTATCATGCACTGTCGGTGTCACAATTTTGCAGATAGTTTATGTTCACATACAGCTACATGACACACTGCATCAACGATCATACTTGGGTCATAATAGGGGCACTTTAAGTAAAAACTAAAGTAAATGCTTTAGTAAATATATATGTATCTGGCTTACTTTAAGTATGTTCTTGAGAATTTGTAGTTCTGTGCTCCCTCCACCACTACAGACCCAGAGTTGAAGCTGGAGAATACTCTGTCTGATATCTCCCTTATTCTGACACAGCCAAAAAGCCACATCCTCTGGATCAGTCCTCATATTCTCCACCACACACAAACACTGCAGATAGCTCCGGATGGTTTCCTAAGTTTAAAATTGAAACATGATATCATTACTTCAAATAATCAGGTAGTTATCTGCAATAATGATAATGCATAACATTACATAACAGCTAATTTAAACAAATGCACAACAATTGTGTCATAAAAATGTGAATAGTAGTTTTCATATATGTGGCCTAAAACGGTGTACATTAATATTTGCTTTCAAATATTGTTTTTTCTCACCAGTGAAGGAGTTTGGAAATGGATTACATCAAAATGACCCTTAAGTCTTCCACTAAATGATGAGTCTGTGAAGAAGAAACATTTGAACAAACAAATAAATGCTTGAGTGCATTGTATGTCGTAAAGCATTGGTCACCATTGGTTGTCAGAATTATTGGTCTTTTGGTTGTGCTCATAAACGTCTTAATAGCTGCAAGAAATCCAACATCTTCAGGGAAAATGACATCAACCTGGGGGACATTAAGCACATTAATACGTCTCAAGTAAAAAAAAAAGTTAGACAATTTATTCAATAATGTTATGGAATCCATTTTAGCATCCGTATTATCACTCTTACCTCCTCAAATAGTATAAGTGACATGGGCACTGTTTGGCTCTGTCCAAGTGAAGCAGGACCTTTAGAAGGACATGCTGATTCTTGATCACCTTGTGTATTGTCCTTAAATCCAGACACTGATCTCTGAGGCTCATCTGGTTTCAGTTTGCCAGCTGTTATAATGATGTGATGAATTATCATAATTATAATCATAATTGTGTTTATACTATCCAGTTTGTTTACTTATTTTATCCAGACAAAGCAGAGACGTCTATTAAATGCTGTAGTGAACTAGGCCCTATGTTGTTAATCAAAGTACATTTCTGAAATGCTTATAAAACTAGTTCTAGTGCACTTACCATGTATATAAAGTTCAGGAGCATCAGAGGTTTTGCCTACAGACTTTTTGCTACTCAACTTAAAAAAGTGAGTGAGTTTTACTGGCTGTGGTTTAGTGCTCAGACAGGAAATACTAGGAGAACCTAAAGTTTTCCCTAGATGATGATTTGTATGACCTTCCTTGCCTGTGGAAAAAAGATACAGTGTTTTCAAAATTGCTCAGATTTAATACACAAAATAATTAGTTTTATCCATTATTACTGATGTTTTTTTATGCGAGACTCCATTTAGTTTTCATCCGTGTACGCATTTTATGCAAAACAACTTTAACTAATTAAAGAATAATTCATATAGTAAAAAAAAGTTAACTTACAAGGTGGATCAGATTTGATTTTGCTTTGGTTAATGATTTTAGATTTGAGGGTTTTCATTTTCTGAATGTCCACCTGATGAGATTGAGTTGCTTCTGTCAGCTGGGAGAGAATGAGACGACCACAGCGCAGGACTGAGCTATTCACCTCAAACACCTGTGAGACCATAAAACACAGGAGGACACAATAACGACTGGTATAACAGACAGTCAGGATCTTGCTTATTATAATATTTGTAATAGCATTGATATAACAGGAACATGTTACACTGAGACCTTGAATCCCAGTTCTTGTGCACAGGCATACACAGCAGCCGTTTTGCCCACTCCTGATGGACCAACCATGAGCACTGTGTTACACAGCTCCTGTTCATGGTCTATGGATACAGTATCACCTTTGAAATCGCCACAGTCCCATGACTCTACATGTAAAGCAATTTGTACACAAATTTCTCAGTTTCAGAAATTAAAGAAAAAAAACATACAGACTGACATTTTATATCATATATGGTTATTACAATAACTGCATGTGTTCTGTGTTGGCAGTTTTTATTACCATTACTATTTTCTATCTTCATCCTCCTTTCTTCTTGTCGTCTTTTCCTCTCTTCAGTGTCTGCTCTTATTTTCCATTCTTTCAACCAGCTGCCATTGGAGAAATTAACAAAATGAGATGCCAAAACAGATGCTTCATACAAAACAGATTGTCAAAGCAGAAATTTGAGCAAAATGTGTTGAAAGCTGAATGTTTTTAATAGATTACATCATTTTTAACCAATGAAGTTTTCATGAATCTTCAAGGCTTAATCAACTTAATGACTTAATGATAGCGAATGATGACTTACAATATAGAGGTTACCCTTTTAGTATAATTTAGTATTTTCTCTATTTATTTTAGTTCGAGAACTGCTGTTTTAGAATGTATAGAATAAACATGTGTATGGGTTAACTATCATAAATGCAGTGTCACTTCACCTGTGTAGTTGCCCTACTGATACAGAATTGCCAATGACTTCACTAGACTGTTGAGGCTGATATTTATCTGTCCAGAGAACATCCTCTTTTTGTAGATGACCAAGCCATGGGTTCTGATGAACAGAGTCATTCTGCGATGGTTCAGTGACTACAGCACAGAATTTAGTTTGTTGTTGTCTACGTTTTGTTCGGCTCAGTCTGTTTCTGTACTTTGCATGAGAGAGGGCCAAATGATTTGAAAATTGTTCAAAATCCAAATTATCAGCAGAAACACAGCCTTTGTTTGTTCTGTGACGTTTGGATGTCGGGTTACATGTCTGCTCCTCCAATTCTTGTTTTCTCTTTGTCTGGACAGAAGCTGAAGGATGCTTGGACTCATCAGATTCACCTGCTTCTGAAAATGGCAGACTAAGAAGTTCAACATGGAAAAAATACTTTAACAAAATATATTATGTATATTATAGTAAAATCATGCAATATCTTTCATGTAATATTGACAAATGAATGTAGAAGTCGTGCATGTATGAAAATAAATCCTAAAATTGTCTATGCAGTAATTCATTCTGATTAACCCTAAATAACAATCAACTATTTCACATTGGTCACATTTTATTGGCTTGGATTTTTTACACCCAGAGTAGGTACAACATAAAAAGTTACATCGGTTACCTCTTCTTTTAAATATTAAGAGGTTAAGTTGAGAATACTTGTTTGTTCTTAAAAACATGTTGTTTTCCTACCCAAAGCAGAAATATCCTCCTTAGATGCAGTTCTCTTCCTCAGGAGAAGAGTAAAGAACCTGTGGACAGGAAACTGCAAATTGAGTATCTGTATCTCTTCCAGCAACTCACTGCTCTTTTCATTGCCTAATTCATTTCTCCATCCAGATTTCTGAGGGGGAAAAAAGACCAAAGACTGAGCAATTAATTATTCTACTGCACTCAACAAAATAAGCAGCAATATCAATGTATCTTATGCATGTTGTTTTGCATACACCGTTTATTATCACAATTATTATGATACAAAAATTCCAAAAAGGTTCTCAACCCTTTTGACTCAAAGTCACACAATATTTAGATTTAATATATGAAATTAATTAACCACAATTAATTTCAGAACTGTATGTTCTTTCCCAAAAAACAAGAGATTTGAAGGAAAACACACTTTTACATTGTATTAAGTGTTTATTTTTAGCATTTTAATATATTAATAATTACATTTAATAATTAGATAAAACCCTTTGAGGCCCCTAGCTGGACCCCGGCCCCCTGGTTGAGAACTGCTGATCTAACACAAATGTCATCTCTCTGAATAACATGGGTAAATGACATTTACTAAAAGTCACTTACTTAAAAGTCATTTTTAAACTGCTTTTAAAACTATTTCAAAATGACAAATTTGTATATATTTTTCTGATAACAATAATTTTTAAAAAGCTACACTCAAAATGATGAATAAATATATAGTAGTTGATTCTTGCCTCCAGCATATATTAGCAAACCCACCTTTTCTCTGAGGGGTTTGACATTAGTTGGTTCACTACAGATGTGCGGAGTAGCCGGATGGCCGATGATAGTCAAGGCTTGGACAGTACCATGTTTTGTGCACTCTGGGATTTGTCCTGGCTGATCTAACAAAAGGTCCTTGTCGCTGGTGTTTATTTCTAAACAGCTGGACAACACATCTTTATCAGCTCTAAAATGATACATGTCTTTCAAGCTTTTGCCACTTGATCCACGTTCTCTTTCTCCAGGAATGGGGACCAGCTGCATACTCGTTTTCCTGCTCATCCTCTTTAATGTCAGTTTACTTTGTTTTATATATCCATCCTTTTGCGTTTGAGAATGATGTCCTTCCTTTCTTACGCTTTCTGTGGAAAGATCTCGTGATGTAGAAGGAACTGAATTGTCTTTATCGCCAGTAGTCATTGCAGCATCTGTAAATAGTTTTCCTGTACTGTTATTGAAAATATCATCACAGAATGACCTGGATCCGGTGATGTCAGTTTCATGTGTGGGATTGTTTCCACACGCAGTAAAATTCTCCGATCTTTTTAGTGTTTTTGCTCGTTTTAGTCTGTTGTGTTTTGGATGCACCTGCGTTTTAGGTTTGCTGTCCGTCTCTAGTAGGCTCTCCGCATAAAAGGCCCTTCTGTCGGAGACAGTTCCGGAAGATTTCTTCATTTTAGGATGCTGAAGTAGAAAAAATGTCTCCATTTTGCCTGTTATATTCCATTTCTAAAATAAACGCTGCCGCAAACAGCAGTACTTGAAATATCATTGCTCCCGTTTGGCATTTCTGGCTTTTGACATAAACCCACAATAACAAAGAACACAGTACGCGTTTTGTGCCTTGTTTTATTGCACCAGATTGATCAAGATTTGTTCCAATGTTACCACTCTGTCGGTCTAATCTCGCGCCTAGCAGAAGGGTTTGCTCTTGAATAGCATCATCCAATTAGATTATTTCTCATGTATGACGTTGACTCTGCCTATTGGACGTGACTGTTACGGGGGCGTGGCTTCTCCCGCCAGATCAGTGGGAGAAAATCCCACTTCAAGTTAAACGCAGATTATTGGTATTATTAAGGTATATTTAAAAAAGAAAGGTCGTTGCTCTAGCATTCTAAACATTTGTTTCCTGATTTTGTAGTTCATGTGAAATCACAATGATTTATAAAACATTGTAACTTCGAAAATGTACCCCAATAGCATTTTGAGCACAATTAAAATCCATTTAAACCAAGCATTTACACATCTTTAATTTGTAAATAGTTTTCTTGTGTACACCAAACTTGTGCATTTTGCAGAGGAAACAAATCGAAGGAGAAAGGACGCTGTATCTGATATACTTTGGCATATACAACATCTGCACCTTGTAATAGCAACAAACTATTATATAACCACATACCCAGTATTAACAAACGTTTGACATCAGCTACATTGGATTGAAAACTGTTCTGGATCCTCACTTTAAATGGCATAATTAGGTTGGTTCAAAATGATTTATGAAACAAGGACTTCTAGTGGCTCAAACATTGGCAGTTCTCCTTTCATGAGTGTGCATTTATATTGCTAATTAATAAGAGAATTCATTAAAAAAAATATATACACGGGGAAAATGTCATTCTATAATGGAAGCATCTTCACCCTCCACGTGAAGCAAGGAGCAGATAACAGACTACAACATATATAATGATTGGTTCAATCTAAAACAGGTAAAAAGAGTATGTAATGTATAATGGGGGGAGGGGGAGCTTTCAAATCCAACTTGAGAAACCTGAATATCAACTTAGTGTCCATGTCAACAATTCTGAGTCTACAGCCACTGAATAAGTAGTAACACATGTGCTAAATAATCACTGAACGCACAGTGGTTAAACAAAATCATAAAATGTATACAGAAAATGTCAATTCTAGAGTAACTCACTTCTTCTTCAGAAGAAAAAAAAAAAACAAACAAACTAAAGTTCATACTAAACATGACTGATGAAATGATACTGGTTCACAAGTATGACAAATTACACTGGAAACGTTGAAAAATTGCATCAGCTCAGTCAACAGAACTTGCATCAGTCTGTAATTCCAGCAGCTAACTCACTCAAGTCTCAAATGGGCTCCTTATTAATAAATGGGTATATGGGTTGATTGAGAGTGATGATTCCATAGGATAAGTATGGAGAATTTGAGTTCAAACTAGATCTTGTTCATTATGTTCATAATTTGTCTTGTAAAACCAACTGTTGTCAGTCTGATACTCCACTTTTGGTGCGTTTGCCATGTAGTGAAACACCCAAAGACACAGCATGACCATTGCACGTGGCATCTGAGGACTCCTGCCCCTCCTCTAGTTCAGGAAGTGACTCCTCTATCTCCTTCATACGGGCCATGGCTCGGTCAATGGTTGCCGTGGTGACCAGATTGAAGTCATGCAGATTTACCAGGTGAAGCAAAAAGTTCCGACACAGATTCCTGCGGATGATGTATGGTCCACAATTCTCCACAAACAGCATGCTCGCCTGACTCATCTGATTATCAGCAATGAATCTGAAGAAAGGACAGTTAGAAAGATAAACAAAACAGCCAGCATTGGTGATGTTCTTAAGTCTATGGTCTAAAAATACAGTTAACATAAGGAAAAGTAAGACAATATGTATGAATCTTTACCCATTCTTCATAACGTGAAGATTCCACAACTTCATTACTTCCTTTTCTCCTTCATTCACATCTGTGAATTCTTCAATTTGCTTCAGACAAAATTAAACATACCAATCATGTAGCATGATCTGAATATTTTCAGTATTTACATAATATGTAAAAGAGCATAGACTGTTCAATTCAAATACAAATCTAATTTTTAATTTGTTGAAAACTGTACTTGGTTGACCAGTCGACTAACCGTGGTGGTCTTTTCTCTGAGCCACTCTGGATCCCGCTCATCCTCACTGTCCACCTCCATCTCCTGTGGACGGAGGGGCATGCAGCGGTCACTATGGAAATACAGACGATTATGTCCGCTCACGTAAGTACGCTGCTGCTCTGGCTCCCCCTCCTCTGATTCTAAAAACTCAGACAAACTTGGCTTGATTCGTTTTGGCCTAAAAGAAAGTGAAGGATTAAGAAAAATCAGTGGTTAACATTTCTTGCATCCCAGCCGTATGTAAAAGAATTCAAAATGCTGATGCAAAATGCTTATGCTTATTATGCCAACTAGGCCTGTCGCAATAATCAATATATTGACTTATCGCACAAACTTAAGCCTTGGACTTAAGCCTTGTTCACAGACAGGGCTTAAGCCTAGCACCAGACTAGAATGTAAGTCTGAGTACTTCAGTTAAGTAAGTTTCAACTGAAAGAAACTTGCACTGATAGAATATATCAGTGCCTTTGTTTTGTCTCAACATGCACATCAGTATTTTGAAAAAAGGCCTTATCCTGGCTTAGTATAAGCCTAGTCTGTGAAACCAGGCCATAATGGTTTCCGAAAAACAAAATTTGCTGATTTTGGCGCATTACCCTGATTTCTTTTTCCTACATTAAAACCTTTAGACATTCTGGCAGCTTATTCAATATGCGTATACTTGTATATATTTTGACGTCAAAACTGGGAAAAGCTCAGTTTAAAAAACAACTGAGCTGATTTTAAATAGTTCCTGCCTAACATGTTAATAAAAAAAATAAATAAAAATAAATAAATAAAATAATAATAATTATATATATATATATATATATATATATATATATATAAAATAATGAATCATAACTGATGATTCATATTTAATGTTGGTTTCAAACATAAAACTAAAATACCACTATAATAACAACATCTTCCCCTGAACCCATTGAGACCGGTTTCATACCGACAAACAAGTATGTGTGTGACTGCTGTCCTCTTCACAGGGCCGTTGCGGCTAAAGGCAAAGCCAGGCTGGCTATGGATGTCTTGCGGATTTCCAACATACGAGCCATCATAGCACTCATTTATAGACACGTCTATCCGAGCACCTTTAGGATGAGGCTGGAAAACAGTATTCAAGAACACTAGGTTAAGTGATAATCGTAATTCTTTCATTGTTCACAGCTTACTGCACTTCTTACATGCATCTTGCTAATGCATCAATAACTTAAAATACTATACAGATATATTTACATACCAAGATACATTCAAATCTCTAACTATAAACACATTACCAACATATATAGCATCATACCACCCAGCCCTGTATTTAACTACATAAACATTTTTAACCTAATAAATAATACATTAATTAAACAAGAGATTTATGAATGTGTCCTACTGTGCTCACCACGTAGTTAAAGATGAATCTACTGTGCGAGAGTTTGAGGTGTTTCAGCAGGCTGTAAAGTTTTCGGCAGTTAAGCGTGCACCAGGGACAGTGCAAGTCATCTCTGGCCTCAGTCTGCTGCCGAGTATTATTGTTGTACAGAAACTGTGGACGAACAGAAATACCATGTTGCATAAAGTTCTTGAGATTTGATTTTACTTTACAGATGGTTCTCTAGTCAACCTACTGAGTGCATTGTTTTTTCTATGAAGTAATATACAAGGGACTTTTAACAGGGCAATGTACATTAATGTACTATAATAAAGAGTTCATAATTCTTACCTGATAAAAGATGCGTAGTTTTTGTCTAGGTTCACAGGGGGACTGCTCTCTCCTGGTCTGCATGCTGGTGCATACTGAATCCTTTGCCACTGAGAGAATAAAATGTCAAATGCCTATACTTACGATCTTATGATCAGATATTATATGGGAACAAGATACCTCACAAAAACTAAACAGAAAAAATAGGCCATGATAGCAAACTGTTTGCTTCCTTACCAACATGTGCAGTTCTGAGAGTGCTGGGTCTACTCTCTGTGGTGCTGGTGTCAGAACTGCGGGTGGAGAGAGGTTTGGCCACAGGGGCTATTGAAGGATCACTGGGGTCACCTGTCCAGCGAAGTGTGAACTGCAAAGTGGGTCCCTGAGAGAAGGTCTCAAATGGGGGCAGCCTCTTCAAAATAAAAGAATGAACAGTTGAAGTCTTCAACTGTGTCTGAATGAAATCATACATCTAGTAGAAATTTGGGGGGAAAAAAGCTTTATTTCTGAAAGCAGTAAAGATATTTTGACTTATTTGACCCCGCTGGTTTTGTTTAGAACTTTAAAGCCCGGTTTCACAAACGGGGCTTAGTTTAAGCCAGGACTAGGCATTAGTTAAATTAAGACATTTAAGCAACTTTTAAAAAAATGCCTTATAAGAAAATATCACAGGTGTGCATCTTAACACAGAACGATGACACTGACATGTTTTAAGATATGTCAGAGCAAGATATTTTCATCTGAGAAAGCTCGAACATGCAATTTAGTCTGGGACTAGCTTAAGCCTTGTCTGTGAAACTGGGGGTAAATGCTCAACAGGAAAGCTAGCAGGTTATTTCCTCCAGACATAACCAACCTTTCCATCCAGTATGGTCTCCCATGTGGCCCTCTTCTTGCTGACTGGACAGTCTTCTATCTGTTGCATGGAAACCTCATACTCTCCATCCAGCAGCTGTAGTCGTCTAAAGGACAATCATTATACAGCTATATTGTGCAGTTTTTCCATCACACGAGGAATTCTTTCTGGTAGTTCTATGTAAAATTAAGCCTTTTGAAAACACTGTTAGTACCAACCTGTTTTTATCAAAAACAGTCATCTGAGCAACAAATGTTTCTGGGATCTCTCCGTCACCTCTGTGGGATGAGTTTCTCTTCTTTCTGGATGGGAGTTCCTCTTTTACATCTATAAATAAAAGCATCAGGACTGTTTTGTTCCATCTAGCATTTGTGAGGCTGAGGCTACAATAACTGCAGAAGGCAGTGCTCAAATAACTGTATTGACTATATTTGAAAATGTAGGGTGCTGACTTTAATTGTTCTTCACATCATCATGGACAGACGACAGAAAAGGTTCGATTTCAGTCAGTCACTCACCATCAGATTTTCTGAAAAAACATGATACTTCTTAAAGTGTCATCCACCTCCTTGGTATATGGAAATTAAAGGGCTAGCTCACCAAAGAATTAAAATGCTGTCTCTGTTTTATCACCCATGTTGTTCCAACCTGTATAGCGTTCTTTACTCTGTGGAACACAATATTTTAAAGTAACATTTATGTGCTCAAAATTAAAGTCAGTGGGGTCCAAAGAACACCAGAACACTGACTTTGATTGTATGTAGCAAAATATCTTCTTTTCTGTTCCACAGAAGACAGTCATACAGGTGTGGAAAAACAGAAGAATGAGTAAATGATGACACCATTTTCATTTATGAGTGATCTCTCTTTAACCTAATACACTAAAGCCTTAAAACTAATGAGGGTGAAGTGTGTAGAGCCTTTACACAGCATTCAACGCATTTTTTACAGATATCACACACTGTGTACACACACTGCCACTCACCAATATTCTCATCTGTCTCACAGCTGATGAAACCATTGGGGTCTCTTTTGCCTGTACGAGACACCCTGAAGAGTAGAGAATAGGATTTGACCATGTGACTGTTACTTGGCTCAAACTCATTGCTGGACACCAGCAGGGAAGGGAAGGCACCAGACTTGGTTTGGCTGAGATCCGGGTTCAAAGGCACCTGCTTTTTCCCCGTAGGCACTTGCTTTATAGGGCAGCTGACATCCTAAGGGACCAAAATGACCATCATAACAAAAATGAGAGGCCTGCTTACATTTTTTTCTTCAGTCTTATGTTTTAAGGGATACCTCACTCAAATATGAACATTTACTTACCCACAAGTCCTTACAAACCCAAAACAACACATTCTTATAAAAGAACATTAAGAAAAGCTTACCTTACGCTTTTTGTGACAGACTTTGACAAGTAGCACCTCAAGTGAAACTGAGTTTTGATCATTTTCTGAGTTTTGACATGGCTTATCTGGTTAAAGAACAAAATATTATCAGAATCCTAAAATAATGGTTGTACATTAATATGACAATTCAGATGTACTGGTACATTTTAGGCAAATTTAGACTCACCATTTTTGTGAAAAAATCCAGTGAATGTCAGTTGTAGATGGGAAGTCAAACTGAAATAACAAACAATACATAACTAAAAATCACCATTTGGAACAAAATGATCCTATAACATTTTCCTTTAACACCAATAAAAACTACTCAGTCACTCTGAAACGCAGTATTTCTAAAAACAGCAAACTAGTACCATCTCTATCAAGTTACTTAATACACTACACAACTTTTGGTCAGATTTTTACCCCACTTTGCTGACTGGAAGAGTCAACACTAGTTGTCAAAAATCAGAATCACTCTGCAAATTTTGGGCATTAAGAGTGGACAGATTGCATAGAAAGTTGCATATGAGATCACAGATGTTTCATTTTAGTATGAAAACGATCCTAGTTTCCACTGAGTTTCAGAAACAATCTCCATCTACATTACACAACATAAAATGTATGTCACGTGACAATTCATGCAGGTCCAACTACAAATATGTATACAGTAGGTGGTGTCTCTATTATTTAGATTGCTGATCAAAATGCTGGGGAATCTACATATCTATATCTATGGGTACAACAATGCACATAATGTTACTGTTTACCCGGTCGTCAAGGATACACAGAGAGAATATGGACAGCCCTGCCATCGTTTACAAAAGTCTCAGTTTTGGTGTATTCACGATGAAATGCAACCTCTGAGTTTCAGACATGTTGATGTTTTGAGCTGATATTATGACAATATTGTTTTTATTAATTGTTATGTCCTAGTAACAAGGCGCATATTTCTGCATCAGTATGTGCTGGGACTCGGGAGCAACCTGAAAGTTTTAGTGTATAAAGGCCATTTTTTCTCTGGAAACATTTACAAAGTCAGCAAGCCTATGATGCCTATTGTTAAGATGTTAAAAGTTTTGTATTCCAACATATAGGCTCATATCTGTGTAAAACAACAGCATAAAACATCTGTAGAAGACCAGTACCTTTGAGAGTCGGGCTCCCTTTTTATTCTCTCCACATTGGACATCAAATCATCCACTTTAAATGTTTTCCTGAAAAAAAAGGGCCAGTTTATTCAATAAATATGCTGTAAGAAAAGCAACGCAAAGCAGCAGGTCTGCGAAACAATTAATTGCATTCAAAATAAAAGTTATGTATATATCAGAAAAATATATTTATATACAATATAAATTATATAAATACAAATACGCAAATACATGCATTTGTATTTGAAAAATATTCTGCAAATATAAACTGTGTGTTTTATATATTTATATATATATATATATATATTTTTTTT
>JAUYWG010000039.1:6263352-6287625 GCA_034779775.1 Enteromius afrohamiltoni | reverse complement strand
GTGATTTTACTTTTGCTGTCGTCAAAGTCATGTTAATCAAGCAACAACTGTTGTTGCTGTTAGTTAAGCATTAATTTCATCCTTTATAAACCATTGTTCCAACATTATGATGCATTAGTAAACAGTTTACAAGTGCATCCATAAACGCCATGTTCTTGAGCATATATATGATGTTTAATGATTGTATTTTCATACTTTATTAATGATCAGTTTTGCATTTTTTTAATTGTTATTTATAAACCAGTTCTTAGTGTTGTCAGTGTTTAATAAGATTATGTAGAAAGTCTGAGTAAATTGTTTTTAAATTTACATTAATAAATCTTATTTTTTAGACACTGATAATAGTTTGTTCAGTGTGTTAATAAATGCCTTGTTAATACATGTTCCTGCTGTAATTCGTGTTTAAGTCAGGTAGTTATAAAGCATTCAGTAGTTGCCAGACGTCTGTTTTTGTGAGCTCATCTAAAGTGAGGACTATTTATGCCTTGTAAAGCATTTATAAAGCAGATGTAAAGACTCATTTATCTTCCAAACAGAAACGTCAAATATTTTTTTAAAGGTGTAAAAAAAAAATTAATCTTACAACTGTACACTTGTAGATTTTTTGCATCTTGAAATGAATAGTTCTGCATCCCTTTGAGTTGTTTTATTTTTTCCTTTTAGGTAGATAACTCGCACTTCCCAATCTCCTTTGTACATTTAGATATGCTTATAAACCAAGAGCAAGGCATTTATAAACGGCTTATTAATGACTATTAATGTTGGAACAATGCTTTATAAAGGATGAACTAACTATTTAATAATGCTTAACTTATGATTCATGGTGTGTAGTTATTATAAAGTGTTACCAATAGGGGATTGATACTTGTTTAAATTACAGGTTATCAATCAAGAGTCTGAAATTTGTCGGAAAATGATCTGACTGCTGATACTAATACTAATGTTTGCTTTCTTTTAAAGAAGTGTTTTTGGTATTTGTTGATTTCTTAATTCAGACTGACATAGTGTTTTACTGTTCACATTTTCAGAGAAAGGAACGATTACTCAGAGTCTTACAGAGTGCTCATGACACCAAGCTTTTGCAAGAGACATTCTACAAGAACTGGGTAATGTTCACTGTTATTGCAAAAATCTCCTCCTTACACACCTTATGCAGCACTTGAGTAAAATGGTGCTGTTGTAGTAATATAGGTCACTATCGTCTCCAAAAAAAAAACAGCTACAGGTCCTGTTGTCGTCAGGGGATACAGTATCTGCTACCCAGATCGCCATCGCAGCCACTCAGCGCTTCAGCCAATCGGTTGAGATGTGGAGCTTCAGCCTCCAGACATTGGTTCATCTGGAGAGCACAGAGGCGGGACATCTATTCCAGGAAGCCCTGAAACACGTGAATCCCAAGGTAGCAGTTGTGCCACAGCTGCCTCTAAGTGGGACATCATCTAACAGCAGATTTGCCCTAATTTATCCACTTGAATAAATTAACAAATTCTGAATGCTTAAAAAAACATATATGTTCATAGTAATTGGGTGGAAGTTTCTTACATTTAAATGAATAACTTGCATTGCTTTTTGAGACATACAGTTTTATCAGTTCCCTGAGAATTAAACTTCTGACCTTGGTGTTGCTAGCACCTTGCTCTGCTGCTTTAGAACAAGAGTTTCTGTGTAAAACTATAGTTAAGTTTCCACTCAGTTCTGTCCTCAGCGCTCTTATTGTAAACCAGCTAGTGAGAAATGGCCACGTGTGTAGGATTATGAAGCCTATAGTTACATAACCCTACAAAAAGGTCAATATCCAACCACATGGGAACATGATGCTATAGAGTGATATAATGTCCTGTTTCATTTCTGTTCTTCATATCCTTGTGTTTCTGTCCAAACAATATAGTTTTGTCAATTTCTTGTAGAATTTGTGATATTAAGGTACAAATCCTTGTAGCAGTAATGCAAATTTGTATTAATTATATTATCAGCATGACAACTGCAAATGAATTTCAGGATTTCTTTGCTTTGTGAAGCCGAAATGTCAAAACCTGATGATCCAATTTGAGAACATTGTACAATTCAAGTCAATTTCCTTTCTTTCAGTGAAGTGCAAACAAAGTTCCAAGAGTCCAAAAAATATTTTGTGTATTTTATTGTGTTAGTTTGATTGAGATGCACGATGACAAAAAAAAAACATGAATTTGGAAAATTGTTAAAAATTAGAGTTTCTATGCTAATTATCTTTTATATATATATATATTAATATTTTATTAATAATCTTTCACTTTTCATTTAAATGTTAATATATTTTTATTTTGGGATATTTAAAGCTAGATATTTATTTACTATATATTTGGGAGTTTAAATAAGTCTATAATGTGTTCCACAGGAAAGTCTGCCATTATGGCAGCTGCAGGCAGATTGGAGCATGACCTCACAGGTACCAGAGGACTCTGAGAACCTTTTTCAGGTGAGTTAAAAATGTTTGCACACAAACCCATCGCACGTGTGTCAACTCACAAACTCAAATGCAATGAGCTCTTTCCTGCTTTATATATATATATATATAGTCCTGATTACATTGTTTAATTTGTTTTCTAAGGTAATTAATGTAAAAAATGTATTTAAATGGCTCCTGATCCTGTACTTGCAGAAAGGGCTTTTGTGTCCAGTACCTGCAGTGTCATCTGCCATGAAGGAGAAATACCTTGAATGGTCATATAAATCTGGTGGTTACAAAAGGGCTAGAAAAACATTCACAAGGTACACATCAAATACATGTGTGCTCCATGGTAAGGCCTAAAACGCTGAAATCACTAGCAAAAATAGTTATTATTTTGCATTGTTATTCAAAACAATAGTTTTACAAGTCCTGAAACCTTTATTTTTTCTGTTTATTTTTAATTTTTGCTTTACTTTTTGGACACCACTGTATAGCTACAAATAAGGCACAAGCAATTAAAAAAAGAAAACTTCTCTTGGGTTTCAGCTTACATGAACACAGACCCTTCACTAAGACATTCTTCAGGAAGATGATTGAGATTGAAAAAGAACAGGTAAAAGTGATGTAGCACAGGTATCTAAAATATTTAGTAACCAGCAGACACGTATATAATTAGAAATAGTATGTTATATATTACTGATTCATAATATTCTCTCAGGAGACACCAAAGATGAGTAACCTCAGAGACTGCTATGAGCGAGCGCTTCGTGAATTCGGTTCCTCAGATGAAGGTGAGTGTGATTCAGTGCTTTCATTCTTTGAGTAGTGTTTTTCACTGATCAGCCAAATTAATTTTATGTCTTAGATCTCTGGATTGAATACATCAAGGAAGAGTTGGGAAGGCACGGAAATCCAGAGAACTGCGGGAAGCTCCACTGGAGGGCTATTAAGACCCTGGAGGGGGAAAGTGTTGAGCGCTTTACCACAAAGTACACACTTCTGCAGACCGGGCACATGTAAAACCAGCATGAATCTTCAATGTGGTTTTTTAAAAAAATTTCATATTTGGACCACAAACGTCAATTTCTCTTTGAAAAGCCCAATTTCCTTGTCCCTTTGAAATGTTTCGAACATGCTGGTGCATAGACATTTGTGCTTTTCTGTTGTTCCAGTAATAAACATTTTATTATGACATTGTCTTTGTTAAAGAAATACTTTACATATCATTTTAACAGATCCTCATTTAGACCTTCACACCAAATAAAACAAAAGTTCAATTCAAACATAGTACAGCAGAGAAATGCTTTAGTAGGTAGCATCAGTTCAAAGTCAAAATACTTTTCTTTTTGCATCATAAAGCTAGACATTCACTTTGCTATGACAACAGATTTAACATTGTTTTTCAAGTTGCTTCAAGAAAAAAGTTGGTAAAACATGGTAAAAGTAAAAATTAAAAACGAGAAAACACAATGGTGCATTAACTAAAATGAAATCAACGTTAAAAAAACCCACCTTAAAAGTGTGACACATATAGTAGTAGTTAATACACTGATAACATTATCTAGTTGACTACATCAGATACTTCAACAGATACATCAGTGATTAAGGACACTTTAAGTTCTCTATCAAGTTGTAAAATCAATCATTTGATCAAAGTCATAGATGCTTCTCTTTAACCATCATGTTGAAAAATAAGCAGAGATGCCATTTTTTTACATAAATTACATGATGCTTAGTCATTGGCAAGAATGTTTTGTTAAATGTAACCAAGACACACAAGCCAACTCCACTGACAAAAGCAGCAAACAGGCTGAAAAGCCTGCTGATCCAGTTTTGTGTTGTGTTTGTTTAGCTGTCACCAAGCTTTGTGTAAAGAACCGTGAATAGGTAGCATCTCTGAATCTCTTCTCTGTGGCAGCCGTCAATGAGCTTAAAAGTCCATTGTAAGACATGGTAAAAGACTTTAATTTAGAGATACTATTGTTTTGGTTTACCAGATTACTCTAAATGAACCCAGATAATACAATTGTGAAATTTGAACAGACTTAGAAACTAATAAAGTTTAGCAAATATTAAATTAGGAAAAAATCAGACATGTTAAAATCCCTTTAAAAGGAACTGAACAAAGCTCATCAACATGGTTTCCGGAATTCCCTCTGATGTAGGCATACAAAAAATGGCTGAAATCCTGTATCAATGCTTCCTTAGCAGAATGTAGGTGAAGAGGGCCACAAGTCCAGCAGAGAGCAGTCCGATGACACATTGGTGGATGGTTATAGCACTCTCCAGTGAGTGAATGCGTTCTTCCATGGCACTGGTGTGGATGTAGTCATAGATCGAAGCCCCGATGCTCCACACCGCCCAGACTGCATCCACCAACCCCTTCATTGTGGGAGACACCATTCAGTATGTGGCTGCCCCAGTGTGGGATCCTCACAGCAGCCCTCGCTCACCCCACCCCCACTGTGAAACAGATAATAGAGTAGAATTGGTATAGCATTCTGAAAGCCTGAGGAGCAAGTGGTATTGACAGAAGACAGTATAAGCTTCACCAATAGAAAAAAAAAGGATTTAAAAAAATACCTGTGGGCAGAGTAAAACTTGAGTAGTAAAACTGCCGGGGAATAATGTACATATCTATACAATGTACCCTGATCATATGTAGCACTATTTTTGTATTAGTACTATGCATTGCTAAGTACCATCTTCACTATCCCGTGACGCCTACAGTGATGCCTTTATTATTCAAAATGGAAAATATTTAAAACAATGCACGCGTTTGTCTTAAGAATTAGTCACAGGACTTTCACTAGGGCTTTCGTACAAACTAAAAGAGATTTGGTTTTATATTATAACGTATTTAGTTACGTTTTTGACCAATCAGTCTGCCCACCTGACCTGACTGAACGAACCCAGATACAACTCCAAGCCCCAAATGTTTACATGTGTCATACAACTTTGCTCTGATTTACAGGTCATTACTGCTCAGTTTACTAGGCCCATCATATATCTCCCTATGGCTAAAAGAATAATCTGTGCTGAATAAAATGCACTATGCGTGGATTAGTATTAGATAACGTTAACAACATTTAGAGAATGATAAGAGAGAGAGAGGCGTCAGAGAAATGAAAACAATCATCAGCTGACATCCCTGCTCAACCACACAAACAGCGTGATGACCAATGATGGAGACTCACCAGAGGATCGCCGATGTTAGCTGAATAATGAATGCAATGTGGACGATCATTCGTGCAGTTGAATATTTTGCGAAAATATACCGGCCAGTATTGACAGAAATCCTCTACGTTACCCTCCGCCTCGAGGCTGAAGCGGCTGCCGTGATGACGACATTGTAAAGGGCGTGTCTTCCATTGAGAAACGACAAATCTTTTTAAACATAATCTGGAAAACAACAGAGAAACACGGGAGGGGAAAAATCATATCCACAATATTGCTTATTTATATTGCAATATAAAGCTAGATATTGCAATATTGCAATATTTAGAATGGCTCTTCAAATCTTTTTTATATATGTTTTAATGCTTTTATTTACTTGTTCTTTAAAATAAACCTTTACAATTACAGCAGTAGAAAAAGTAGAATAATACCAGTGTTTACGAATAGTATACAGTAATGTGTCACCACAGGGGGCCGCTCCACACTGCAACGAGAGCCTTTGGAGTGGTAATCCCAAATAACTGAAGTAAAAAGCATACATTTACAGTTTGTTGCCTAATGATAGGATCATTTCAGTTTTCTAAAGTGGCCTATATAAACCAGAAATAAATGTAGCACAATTTTTATTATAATTAGAATTATATTATTCTAATTATATATTAAGTAAAGGCACTACGCAAAAACGTAAATATTTTTAATTAATGTCGTTATTTTTATTTATTTTTTAAATAAAAAGCCACTAAGCCAGTAAGTGTTTGGATAGCACATACATGACTTGATTTATTATGACAGGTCCAGTGCATTTTTTCTATCGGTTTTACAGAGGAGCTTGAAATAACCAGGCTATGCAGTCACATCAACGATCCAATTTTGGGAGGTCCCGGGCGCGAATATACACACCCTACTACGATAAAGCATTGGCTTATGTATATTAATTAGGTTGAGTGACGTCTACCCAGTAGGTCAAACCAGCGAGCGGTTTAACTAAAGAGTAACAAAAGATTAAAAATGAAATAGGGTTTGTGAATGGACACTCGGAGAGTTACTAAGCAACGTCAGCCTGGTTGATTTAATATTCATAAGCCAAGCCTTCACCGTAGTAGTTTCTGATTCTGCTCCCAGACACAATTTATTCCGCATGTGGTCAAAGGTAGCCAGTCGGTGGCGCTTCAGCGCAACATGTACAATATGATATGTCTAAAGCAGCCAGATGGATAATTCATTAATAACGAGCACATGGGGTCGCTCTGGCTAAAACAGCATACATGGAGAATTTCAAAAGGCTTGCGCATTAACGAGGCTCACTGTTCCACCGCGTATTATTGACTTTTTCCCTTCGTCCACTTTTGCGCAAAGGGAGAATGTTGTAAGCGGTCCCTGTGGATATAACGTTGCTGTGCCTTCATGAGGAGTTGAGCGCAAATAAGGGGGCGGGTGATGATAATGTGTGAAGAGTGGCAGCAACTTCTCACTACACGGCAACATTTTCCGTCCTTCTTCAGGCGATATATTCTGAAGAAGCTCCAAGGAGGAAGGCTGGTGGTGGACATGGTGAAAATGACAGGTAAAAAGTGGGACCCTGACGGCTGGATAGGCTCGCGCGCTCTTCACTGGACGCGTCGTCTCATGTCACAGGCGCTGGGATGATCGCTTTTCCGAGATATGACAATGGTCATATGTAATAGATCAACGCAGACTAACACACTTTTAACGCACGATCACGCAACCTGGGGCAAAATTCAGCAACAATTGAGAATGTGTCAGAGGCTGGGTCTTTGGGGGCAAGGTGAGTTTTCCTTTTATTCAACTGGCCTACAAAGTCCCAGTTTTCGGCCCATGTGACCATCTCTGTCAACTGACCGTGTGTTTGTGTGTGTGTGTAGTGGAGTTTAGCTCTAGAATAGATGATAATTAACTGATAATAATAAAGTAACGTTACTGAGATAGATCACAATAGAAAATAATTGTTAAAGATGTTCTATTCTTTGATAATGGGATCATTAATAGCATAAAATGTTTCTTTTCCGTTCTTCACACTTAAAAAAAAAACATTCGTAAACCTTTAATTTTTATTTATTTAAAATGATTTATGTACTTAAAATATTTGCATGACAAAACGATACATGATTATTAAATAACATTATCACGCATAGAAAGCATATAAGAAAAAAATATATAGGTTATAAATAGGCTACAGCAGAAAAATGTTTATGTTGTGGACTGAAGTAGTTTAACAGTATTTGTTTACTTTATTTAACTTTATATAACGTTTAAAAGAAAGAAAAATGAGTGATACTAGAAATTATTTGATACGAATGATTATTACTGGTTTAGACTTGTATCAGCCAATTATTTTGTGAACTTGCGTTATGTAGATATTCAAATTAAATATATAATACTCTTTTGTTAATAATTTAGCTTTGAGTATTTTTCAGTATAAAACATAGGTGTCATATTATATCATATTTTTACTTTGTTATTTATTTATTTATTATGTAGAAGTATTTGTTGATATTGAGGTGGTATGTCAGACATATACTTACAATTAAAACATACAAAATATATAAATACAAACAATTTGAAATGTAACAATTTAGGCCAATTTCTTTACTAAAAAGTGACTAGCATCACCTTTTCATCCTATGTTTTTAAATGAATAGACTCAAATGCAAAATAAAAATTCAATAACATCAAGAGGTCAAAAACTTTGTTTTTGTGAAATTAAAAGTATGTCAGTTCTGATTAAAGATTGTATAGGGAGTGGCAGAGGCAGGTTACAGACAGCTTTGTTAGTGTGTGTATGAATTCTAGGATAGCTACCAAGCATGTCTGATAAAGTTTGTCATATTAAGCAGTTCTCAAAGCTGCCTGCCGATAGTTTCCCAAAGGATTTGTATATGGTTCTGGCTCAGTCACACATCTTGACAGTTGCAAAAGCCTGTAATCACTGAAAATTACAAGATTAGTTCCTATTCAGATACCATAAAATATCTAATTTGCTATATTTAACCTTAGCACCTAATGCAGGAATTAAAAGTGTGCATTTAAAAATACCCATAATATGATCATAATATACTGATTAAAACATACATTTCATATTTGCTTACTTTTAAATTTACTAGTCATTCGCAAGTCATTTTACCAGGTTTGCATTAAACACCTGCTTTGACTTATATTAATATTATAATATTTTATTTGCATAACTTGATTATGTGCTGAGAAAAATCTGCCTGAACGATCAAGAGGTGTTGTAATTTGTAAAAAATTTGCAAACCGCTGAAAACCGCTTTGTGTTCAGTTAAAAAACACAGTTTGTCATTTCAAATAGTCATTTAAAGCATTCTAATAATAAGGGTCTGACATTATGGTTGGCCCTTGTTCAGAGAGAGGAGGGATATTATAGCCCAGACTGACCTTTACTTAGGGCTTTAGTTTGAGTCTGTAGAGCCATGGTATAAACCTTAAACATTTCTTGAACAGCAGGCAGATGCTGGACAAAGAAATTGTGAATAAGTCAGCAAGAAAAGTGAGGGACTTTTAGGGGCAGCTGTGTTATACTGACCCAGTCATAATGCCCCTAAAAATCCTTATTGCTCTTGCAATGCTCAGCAATTAACGGCTCTTAAATCAGTCCTAACATAACCGCTCCCACAGGATCTGTAATATAGTGATTAGGCCCAAAATGTGCTTTCCTTATGGACATAATCTTTTAGAGATGAGTGTTTATAAAATCGGAGCTTTGTTACCACATTTGGTTACGTTTCAGGTAATAAAAATGTTCTAATGCAGTAAAATCCAGATCCCAGAGCTTGAGTTCTGTTGCGCATTCAAATCAGTAACTCTTAGGTCAAATATATATCTGCTTCCCTCATTCACGCACATTTTGACATCTTGGCATAGGTCCCTCCGTTGTCTCCCAGACAAGCAGTGAGGGGAATTTTGATGTGAATGGGGGAATACCAATGCCATTGCTCAGACTATATGTTCACTTCTAACCGATTGTTATCCTGCTTTTAGCCTCAGACAGGCAGAGAATATGAATGGCAGGTAAAAAGTGGTGGCAGCGTAACTGAAACAGAAATAGTGAAATAAGTAAAGGGTGGGTTAGAAAGAAAAGAGACGAGGCAGCATGGTTGGAGCAAGAGAAAGAAAGCTAGCTGATGACTCAGGCTCATACGCTTCATATGTAGGGAGGGAGGGAGGGATGGAGTGGGGAATGAGGAAGGGAGGGAGGGAGAAATGACTCATCAGAGCATGTGGAATCTCATATGGCTATCACAGGATCGAGGTTCTCTTCCTCCTCACTGCTGCCTGCCTGTTCATGACTCTGTCTGAGGTAGGTGAAGACTGCCCACTCTGTCTCCAGCAACAACCTGCGTCCACAGGGACAGCAAATTGCAGTGCACAATGATTCTCATAACATAACTTTTAGCATTTTCAGATAAGACCATATACTTAATGAGTTCATGTAGAACTGCATATGTTTTTATATACTATCTCCAGAGCAAGGCCTCCTAAAACACATGCACAGTGGTCTCAAAAACTATTTGGCCATAAGTGAATTGATGACTAAAGGACATGACCTTTTCTCTGAACCATTTTTACTGTTTATGCAATGTCTATTAAGCAACTGGTGTCATCGTTATTATTGGCTATATCCAAAATGTTGACCCTTGGTCCTATCAGACAATGACTTTATAGGTGGTGTTTGTGTGTGAAGATGCATACTGAAAATGATTTTGGACAGGCTTCTGTTGCAACATAATGGTCTACAACAAAACAAAGAGAGCTTTGGCAAGGAGTAAGCCAATACTTTATCACCAAAATACAAATTTCTTGATGAAATGAAAAGTTGGAAAAAGTTGTTCAGAAATGTCATAAATGTGTGTCCAGGATAGTGGGATATTATAGACAGCGAAGGATGTGACACTATCATTGGATTTGGACAACAATTTTTCCTCCATATGCTGCATGCAAAAAAATATGGTTAATCTGTATTTTGTAGTTCCACTTGGTTTGATATTGTGATTATAAAACGCAAATATATCTATATTACCTTTATATACACTACCAGTCAAAAAATGTTTAACTAGTTTTCAGAAAGAAGTGTCTAATTCTCACCAAGACTGCATTTATTTATACTGAATACAACAGTAAAACTGTTAAAAGAAATGTCTTCTATTCTAAACGCATATGCATATTTTATATGATACAAAAGCTGAATTTTCAGAAACCATTTCTGCAGTTTGTAGAGTTACATGGTCATTCAGAAACCACTATATTACATATATACAATAATGTTTGATCACATAAATGCAGTCTTGTTGAGCTTAAGATACTTCCTTCAAAAACATTTAAAAAAACGTAATGATTACTAGTGTTGTATGTTTATAATATGCAGTCATTTGCCAAGCAAAAATGTACGAAGGAGTTTAAGTGCCACCAACAAAAAAATTAAATAAAATCTAAAACTACGAGAATAAAGTCGTAATATTACGAGAATAAAAATTTAAATATTACAAGAATAAAGTCAGCCTAGATTGGGAGCACCTGGAGATATTCTCAGCTTTCAAAATCTGCCATTTTTTTTGTGAAATACAAAGTATATGTCTATTATAACATATATATATATAGCTTGTCATATAGCTGAAATCGCTTTAGTTTAAGCGGCAGTGTAAGTCAATCATTTCCCTGATTATGCTGAGACTTGTTAGCCTGTTTTCCCATGCATTCTGATGTTCCTTCACTTTTATATCCTGCCATATACTTCAAACAAAGAAGGAAAACACATTTATTTGAAAACTGAGCTGTTTTATATCAAAAGAAACAAAGCAAAACATTATTGTGATTGCTGGGTGTCTGGCATGCTACAAATAATGAATATATATAATACAGCGATCTGATCAGTAAAGAGCTTGAACAACACATTATTGTAGGACATAATTTGTGTTTCGCTATAAAACTGAAAGCTGAGACTTTGTTTTAAAAGTACTAAAGGGACAAATCTTATCGCTATAGGGTGGCGCACTATAACGAATCCAATGGAAAACATTAAATATTATTTCCAAGCATATTGTCCCTGCGAATATTACACATGATATCATTTCTGCTAATAATCCCACATAATGTCTTTGTAGAGTATTAAAAAGGGTTAAATAAGAGAGCTACAGCACCCCCAAAGGAATGTGGACTGAGTGTGTGAGCTGATGTTAAGATCAAAAGTTGTTCCTGTTCAGTCTCTTAATAAATATCATATTCTTGATATTAAGCAGTTTTCGCAAGTTCAAGTTCAGACGCAACAATATTCAAATATGCCTAAATTCCAGTGGACTTCTCTTAATCCAGGTCATTTAAAAGTGCACTATACCAAATATTATATTTCATCTAATATTTTGATTTTTATTCTCGTACTGTTACAACTTTATTCTCATAGTATTTTGACTTTTATTCTCATAATATTACTTTTTCTCATAGTTTAGACTTTATTCTCGTAATATTATGACTTTATTTTCGTAGTTTCGACTTTATTTTCGTAATATTATGACTTTATTCTCGTAATATTACGACTTTATTCTTATAGTTTAGACTTTATTCTCGAAATAATAAATCTTTAATCTCGAAATAGTAAATCTTTAATCTCATAGTTTTAGATTTTTTTTTGGTGGCACTAAAACGCGTCGTAAAAATGCAAGTAGCACTGATTAAAAAACATTCCTTTTCTTACATTTGCAAAGGTAAAACCACACATTTAGTATACAGGTGAATCTCTGAGAGGCTGATGAGTCATTACTGTAATAGGACACACCCTATTAACAAGTGTCAACTCCAAACCTTGGGTTCCGCAGTCATGTGGGTGTGGGATCCAAAAAAAGCTGGTCCACATACAACAACCGAGGCAATGTGCAAACAAAATGTAGAAAGGCAGCAGCAACCACCCCCACCCCCAACACTCCTTGGTCCCCTCCAGGCTAAACTTACCCGACCTGATTTCTGCAGCCACCTTCCAATATAAAAGTTGGAAAATGCATAGTTGAATAACCTCCAGAGCAAATAAGAGGTCAAAGCAAGTTGTATCCTTGTAAAGGGTGGGAAGGTATTGTATATATAAATAATATGTGCATTCTCTTTGATTTTAAACATGATTTAGTGTCATCTGTCTATTTATGCAACAGCGAACTCTATTTAAACAGCATGAAACAATTTAGGACATTAAGAGCTATATGAATGTGTGCTATCAACAGGTCTTAGCGTTTCTCAGTATGACTGAATAAAAGGGAGGAGGAAAGGTTAAATAAACAACTCACTGAAATCCCAGTCTTGGCTCTTGGCAAATACAACTTTTTGAATTGGCATCATTATATATTTATGATTTATGTTGAGCCTGGGGGTTATATAGAGTATATGCATAAAAAAAGCTCAAATGTTTTCCTCCAACATTTTTTTTTTTTTTTGCTGTTATCCATAGTTGTTAAAGGCTTTAAATGCAACAAAGTTAGGTTCTGTTTTCTTCAGTGTTTGATGGTACTGAAAAAGTCATAGTAGGTTTTTGGCTGTTTATGCACAGTGATTCGTGGTTAATTGCCACAGCTTTCCGCATGATGAAATCAGGCTTAACCTGTATCCTGAAAAGCTTATTCCACAGGAGAGCAATTCACTTATGCTTAATATCGCTGATATGTGGATGAATTACTTGATGGAGGCAGGGGTTTCATCAGGACGCTTGCAGTGGAGCCCTGGAGAGGCTGCTACAATTAATGTCCCTAATGGACATCTGGATCCAGACAATCAATACATTTTTGTTTTTAAAGTGAATTTAAATTATCATATATATTATGTATAATAAACATATAACAAATAACATATAACATATAGTAGGATTAATAATAGTAGTAATAGTATAACAATATAATGGTTTGTGTACTGTATAAACAACATGATTTTCATTTTCTTATTGAGAAAAAACATGCCCCAAATTGCTGGAATTAAAAGGTTAAAAAAAATTACCAGACTAGGCACTTCACAAATTGTGTTATTAAATATTTTTATTCTACTTTTGGATTTTGTGATTATTTTGGATATTTGGTAGATGTTTAATAGTTGGCTTACATTGTTTAATGAAAACTAAGACCATGTGACTGTTGCCACATGGCATCTCTGTAGCACAATAACTGCAGTAATTTATTACTGTACCTCATTTAATATATATATATATATATATATATATATAACTTTTTTTTTTTTGCTAGCAATTGTATTATAGCATGTATTTAATTATTTAAAGAATTGGAAATGGTTGTACTAATTATACATGCCCAGGTAAAAAATAAATATATTTAAATTGTGCTTTTTAGAAATAATTAATATATTTAAATTATACTATGCTAAGTGCATATTAAATGTTTTATTTTGAAACAACTTTAAGTACATTAACTGTATTTTAAGATATGTTGAAGTTAAATTTTAATGTATTTGCAATATATTTAATGCATTGAAATTGTGTTAAAATATTTTAAGTATATTTAGTGCAATTTAAGTGTATTTTTTACAATTCATTTAAAATGTACTTTTAATATTTCATTAACTACATTTAAAACATATTTGAAACATTGTTTTAATGTACTTTAAATACATAAATTGTATTTCAGTAATGCGTTAACATTACACTTCTATATTATGAAGATTTTTTTCAGTATATATATACACATATACACTCTTTGATATCTGTGAAACATTAATACATTATATATTGTTGTGCACATTACAAATATTCAGAGTACAACAGCATACCATTGTGAGAAAACCTTTTTTTAAAATGCATTAAAAGTACAAGTATGTTTATAGGTTATTTGAATTACTACAATACATTATTTTAAATAAACAACAACTTTTTAATAAATGAAAAAAAATGTGTGAAATGCTATGGCAGAGTTATCTTATCCATTTGTAGAACATTTCAGTTATACCTGTATTGCTGAAAAGTATTGAATTTTACACCTATGAATAAATAAAAAATTACAATGCAGTTTATTAAATAAAAATATACTGAAAAAAGGTGAGGTGAGTAGCAGTGTATGTGCAAAGACTTATGATGAAAAAGTTCAAGCAAGAGAACAGGGAGGGATGGAGGGTGTTTTGGAGGTGGATGAGGAGATGGTGTAGGGATGGTGAGGGGCAAATGGGGATGGTGGCAGGATGTGGTGAAGAAATGGTGATGGGAGGAAGATGATGATGATTTCCTGGAGGGTGAGATAGTGTTAGATAGTTTTGATAGCTGACAACCCACAGCAGTCGAGGAAGGACTCAAGATGTAGATGTTGTGGCTGCCGCCATTTGAGGACAGAGCGATAGAGACAGAGCTGGTGAATCTGAAGGCACAGGTGGAGGGCCGTTGGAGCTGAGCATCACTGGTGGAGCACCTGAGGACTAGGGAAGTGACGACTGACCAAGAGGGAGCCGGTGGGACAAGGTCATTTCTTTGAGTACGACTGGGCTTGCAGTATTTAAAGACTGCTTTATTACAGGATCTGGGAAAGGAAAAAAATAATTGATATAAAATTAGACAAAAACATTTTGCACCCATTATTTAATATATTTGACTTGAGAATGAGTGACTTTCTCATTCTCGTTTGTCGTCACTGTACAGCATTTTGAGTTACACTGAACATAATATTAGACATAGCCCAACAACAATCTTATCGCCTTTATTTTTGAAAATTAAAAAAACAATTATAAACACCAATCAACGAACACTACCACAGTTGACTGATCAACTCAAGACAAATTGCATGTTGTGGCAAAAATCATTAACTTACCGCATTACAATGAAGACAAATTGTTCAGGAAATCATTTTCAAGTTCATTCACAAATAATAGAATGTTAATATGTTACGTTATGGCTATTTGCATGTGTCAAAAACACGACTGGCACAGACAAATAACATTAATTAAACCAAAAAAAGAACATACCGCTAGGCCTATATTTTCTATTTAATTTCATCACTCACCCTTAAGACGCTCCAAACCATCCAAGACTTTCGTTCATCTTCGAGAAAAGCTTGTTTCTCTCCGATGAAAGACTCACCAAAGATGTCCACGTTTCAAAAGTTAATCGAAAAAAATCCCCATGTAATGCATATGAATCGCGTGATTTCCTCCAAGTGTTCTAAAGAGATTATAATATAACTGCTTAAATTTTTACTTATATTCACATTCAAGGGACTTTTAATATACGAAACTCTCTGGCGCAAACTCATTATCACACGAACCAATCAGAGCCGTTCAATAGCTCTGGAACAAATCAGGTTTAGTGGGTGTGTTGTTTAAAATTTAAACACAAATGAATGCAATTTTTTTAAAGTATTTTAGATATATGTTGAAATCCGTATGAGAATTTTAGTAGTGGCTTATTACTATGAATGTATCATGTAAAAGATAACAACCTAATGCAACACAGTCTCACTCCAACTCGTCACATATTGATGCTTGGTCAGTACCCTTTTGCGTCAATTTTTGAAGCTCAAGGTACCCCTTAATAACACTTTTTGACATGAAGGGTCCTCCATTGTTTTAAATAGGAAACCCTTAGCGTCAATATGCCATCATAATTAAAATATATATTGGGTAAAAACAATGGCATTATTGCATATATGTAGGGGTGCGATTTTTCAATGTAAACAGTCAAAACAATAATTTAAATTATATTATTTACACATTTATTACACACGTAACCCAACCCCTGCCCCTGTCAATAAAACACAAGATACAGCAGGCATATACAACTTTGTCATAATTTATTTGAAAAATATTAATATTCCAAGTCTTTTGATGCAAAACGATTGATTTATGAGAGATAATAGACGCGGTCGCTGTCTCCGTCTTCCATGTACTTCCTGTGTGCCGCTTCAGTCTGTGCGTGATTTAAAAAAATGGCGCTTGTGTGTCTTGTGATCGAATGCATCATGCTGTTATGCAATACTTATTGGCTCTTGTGTATCTCATGACCGATTGTGTTATAATCCAGCTGGAGGTGCCAACACAATCTTAATATCAAATATCTGATATTTGAACAAAACATTAATTATTAAAATAAAGATTAGGCGATATGGTAAATTTTCGTATTGTATAAGAGTTAAAGTTTGGGAATTTTTTTTTTTTTTTAATGGATGTTGTGAGAGGCTTACTACTCTGAATAAACTGCTTATATTTGAAAAATGTCCTATAGCTAACTACAAAACCAAGATACAAACCATAAACGTCATATTACATTAAATAAAAGTCACTACGGAGACCTATAAGTGTCCGACCTGACGGCCGTCTCTTTACTTCTCCCCCGACTGCATGTCAGCCGGTGGCAGACAATTGTAGTGCATCTCGAATGCATCTTTTGTGTCCGTTGCTCTCCGGGGAATCTGATCATCAATTTATGTCTCCACCCACCTTGTCAGTTGTCATGGTATTTAATTTGTGTCTCCACCCCATAACCTTTTGATGTGTATTTAAGTACTGGTTGTCTTTGTGTGAATTCGCTGGTCAATGTTAGGATGTATATGTATGTTTCTCCCCGTGTCCAGCTATTCTGGACACGGGGATATTGTAGGTGGGTAGGTTTAGAGTAGGGGTTTGGTGCTCCAATAAAAGTTAAAAATTATATAATATATTTATATATGCATGTTAAAACAACTGAAACCCTTCACAAGAAGGGGACCCTTCACATTGAAAAGTGACTAAAAAGTGGTACCTTCCCAAAAAACACACAATATTGCCTCGACACCAACATTTTAGCACTGTATGACATGTACTCGTCACTGTTCTGAAGAACATTTTACATTTTAACAGGCTCAAGGATAAGTGAGTATTGCTTATATACAGGATTTGCTCCAAGATATGCATGTTACTATTATTGTCCAGTCCTGATTAAATACTTTTTTATTTCTTTCCTCAAAGTCTCAAGGATACAGTTAAGTGCAAATCAATGTTTTTAATATGCACTAAATTAATCTAAACTAAAAACCAAGTGTGAGATTTAAAATATCGCTTTAATGTTCTGAACAGCTGATATTGACATGCCACTAAGTTCGACATTTTATTTTACAGCGACCAGTTACCCCACATTTACAAGATGGCTCACTGGACTCAGCTTTATGGGTAGTACAAGTAGTTCCCATGTTCTTGTTTTCAGACCTGGTCTGCTTTCTGAAATCATAAATCATTATTCAAGGTTACTTTAAATGGACCAATTTAACAAAATGACAGCTTTGTATCCATCTAGGAAATTTCTCCTCACTAATTACTTTTGTCTTTACTCACCAAGAGGTTTTTGGTAATATTTTGTGTGTGTGTTTTTGTTTCTTTCTTGATTTGGAATAAAAGTATTTATTTCTTTTTTGTATGTATTTCTTCTTTTTAATTGTACTGTAATAAAAGGATTATATTTCTAAAAACATGAGGCAGTGGTGTATCTTCCATGAGAAAATGTATAACATTCCAATTTTACAGTACAACATTAATGACATATCTTTCTAGACCTTTTTTTTGTTTTGGTAACACTGTACAATAAGGTCCCATTTGTTGACTTAAATTAATGCATTATCTAACTTTAACTAGCAATGATCAATTCATATTTACAAATTTGTACATATATTTTCTTTTAAATATATTTTAATTATCCCTACAATTTGTGGGGAGATGTAAACATTTGAATATTTTAAACATACTTAATAAAAAGAGAAATATAATTTTCAGAAAGAGTAAATTAGGCAATTTTGCTTAAATTAAGGGTTGCAAAGATGAGTACATACTTGATTAAATTCAACATGCATTTAGCTTGCCCTTTGTTTGTATTTTAATGTAGCTTATTAATTTGTATTTTGTCAGTCCTGATAAAGGCATGCAAACTCAATATGTGCACCAATAAAGGACTGATTTTCCTTTTTATTCTTTTATTTTTCTGTTCCTAGCTTACATTCAATAAACACCTGATTTTAGATTGATAAAGCACATCTACCCCACAGATCACAAACTCTTTTATGAAAACTTTACTACCACTGAACTACACTGTGGGCTCTTCTCACTGCTCCCCTGCATGCTGTTAGATCCAAAATTATTGACTTTGCTTTATGAGAACAAACTGGATTTTCCAGAAACTTAATTTTGTTAATATGAGCTTTAAAAAAGGCTAAATAAATGTTTTGTAATTTGCCTACCCTTTCCAAAAAAGCATACTTGAAGTTTATTACTATATTTGATGTAGTAAGTATACAAATATCAGTGTACTTGTAAGTGTACTAATTCAGTTTGGGACTAAAGTGGCCAGATGCACATAAAAATACACACACTTTTATTTCAGTGTGGTTGGTAGTGTTGAGGTTATTTTAGCTTTGTACATTTGCTTCGTACAAATGCTGGAACGTTAACAAGCTTTTATTTCCTTGCTCCGTCACTTATACCTAAACACTATCATGTGACCTACATGGGCGGGGCATCGCGTCCTGTGTCTTCACAGTTTAAACTACAAACATTACATCACTTTTTTTAACAACTTGCAACCAGTGATACACAACAGTAGTTTTTGTTTATTACAATAACAAAACATTAGTACATTTAAGCCTTAAGTACTGTCGAACGTTTGCTGAAAATATATTTTATTTTTATAATATGTTCTATATTTTAAATAGTTAAATCTATTGCTACTTGTGTAATAGCCGAGACGATCGGAAAACACCGTCAGTCGGCACTTTGCATTAAAATAACGCGCACAACTCACGCTCTCAAAGTGTTTCTATGGCAACCGGGAATTTTACTCTGCGTAGTGCGCATAGGATTTTTCTTACGTGTTTATAGTAATATGAAAGAACCATCTTATTATATTTAACATTTTTGGTCAGGCTCGGTTCAGAGAGCACAGTGATGATAGAAAATATGGTGGAAAAAATGGAGTGAGACTGTGTTGGAACCAGAGTAACAACATTTTTCCATTATTTTAAGCAGACCATTGCAACGCTAAATAAAAGTTGACAAACGTTTGTACATTGTAAATGTTAAAAATGTTTTTAAATATTAAAATTATAAATACATACTGTATGTATATAATACTTTAAGTAAGAGTAACATGTGTAGTAAGTGTGTTTTCTGTGAATACACTAAAACGTCACTAAAAGTTTGCTTAATTTTAGCATATTCCTTAAAAGTTTAACTAAGAATATATTTATTAAAATTTTATTTTTACTATGCTTTTTAGGAATATATTAAAAGCATGCTTGTATTTAGCGTATTCTTTAAATGTGTAATTAAGCATATATTTAATACAAAAGTATACTTTTTAGAAATATATTAAAATAAAATGTAATATATTCGAATGCACTTTAAATAAGCATGTAGGGAATACAAATGTATTATAAACACACTACTTGAATTTAAGTATATTTTTAATACATTCAACACTACGTCTTTTGCATCTGGGTGATAATTCTATCTTTGCATAAGCCTTATGTTCTATAAGAGAAAGAGGCAACATTGATTCAGCAGTGAGAAAAACATGGCTTTTAAAAAACACTGAAAGATAAACTAACATTACTTTGTTTTAATTTGAATAAAAAGTTTGAATAAATTACTTTATTTTCTTTTTCAATTCTTAAAATTACCATGAATTCAATTAGAGGGAGACATTTATACTTAGTCGACCTAAGAATTTCCAAACAGTTACAAAGAAAAAAAAAGGCTCTAAAATTTCTGATATTAAAAAAAAAAAAAAATCCATAATTAGATATTGCATTTCAGATTATCTTGCCTATCTGCATACATAGTTTTATATAAAAACCATAACATCTTATTATCACATAAGAAGACAATTTAAATTTCATACAAAATGAGAGCACTCATGGAAGAACTAATTCAATTTCAAGAGGGACTTGTCTGACATTGTATTTATCTGTGTTCTGTAATAGTTATATTTTGATATGCTGTCTGTGTGCAGAACAGATGGGGCCCCCATCTAAGGCGTGAGTTTTCTGTGCCAGAATCACCAACTTGAGAAGCAAAGAGTGAGTTTACCATGGCAGGCCCATGCAGTGAACCTACAAAAAATCAACAATGCTGAATTATGTCCACCGTCACAGAGCTGCATGAGGTGAACCTCCACTAAACTGTATTGCGATTTCTTGGGGAAACCAGACAAGTAAGATAGTTTGCAATACAAACTGTTATTCAAACATGCAGACCTTACTTTTTATGCAAAACAAAAGGGTTCTGCTTAAAGAATATTACAGTTTGAATATCCAGGCCTTTAGCAGGCCTGTTAGGCTTTGTTCTAAATTCACAGCCAAGACCATAAAAGTTTGTTGAAATTTGCGTGGGTGAGGATTGATTGTTCCTGTGAGGTAAGTGGAAGTTTTCCTGAAAGCTAAGAATTCTTGACCCATAACCTCTTCACCCACTCGTTTAAACCAGAAACACACATATTCACACACAGGCACACATTAATTTAAAGAAATTTTATTAAAAAAAATCCCTCTCCCACCTTCCCCTCCAGCACATATGTGCACCAAAGACTACAACACCTAAAGGAGTAACTTAGAAAAAAACAAAACAGTAATGAACAAACTTGGGCCCGGTTTGAAGAGTAGTCTATGAACTTAAGCCTTAAACCAGACTTTACAATATATTCTTTGTAGTTGATCAGAAGGATACGTTTTTTTACATCTTTAACATTTTCTTGCACTGCATATGAATTCTAATTTATTCACTCAGTTGTTAGCATTGCTAACATTCTCACACACTGTGTGCCCGTGTGTGTTTTCTACACACATCTTCTGTTCCAAAGAGGGCATGCACATAACTTAAAGCCTAAGGCTAAATCTCTTATCAGATAGCAGTCAAACTAAGATGAACGGACTGTTTATTCAGAGTAATATTAACAATATTCGAGTGGTTCTGGCCTTTTATATAATAAAGAAATATTTAATTTACACTATATGTAAATAAAACTAAAAAGTTAATAAAAGTGGAGAAAATAAAACAGTATCAATGTCAGATATATTTATGACGAATGACTGTTCTATCACTAAATTCTGTGAAACCATGTAAAATTTAATTGAAGATGTAATGATGTCACCTGATATCACAAGATCCTTAAATTCTCAGTGCCTCGGGTACTTGACAAACAGCAAAATTAAGCCATTCAAAATCAAGGTTTTCTGTTGAGAATGCAGAGATAAAATAAAAATGGTGTTTACTGCTTTTTGTGCAGTTTAAAATACTTGGGAAGCTAATACTTTCTTTGATGGAAAGTAGCATAAATCACAGATTTAAATATCTTCTAAATTTTTTGCTACGTGTTATTAAAGTATTCATGTTAGATTCTTACTGTCTGTATATTTTTACTGTCGTACTGTCACAAAAACAACATTAAATGTGCATATTTGATCATGTCAGAAAATAATAAAATAATGGTTGCATAAAGTTCACATAAAATCATTGGCCATCAAAAAAATGGGAAGTAAAAATTCCCAAAATCATTCTAATACTGATATTCTAAAATAACAGAATTTCCTAATAACAACATGTGCTTGGCCCAGTTGTAGTTCCCTTTTTAGTGTGTGTGTGTGTGTATGCATTAACATAGACCAAGCAAACAAACTAAAATCAGATAAATTTAAACTCAAACTCTGTTTTATTTGCTGAACAAATATTTTTTTGTCTATTTTAATTTTTTTTTTAAATCATTATGCTTTATATACCTATTTAGACTATACAAGCTCTTTAGATTGGAACTTAGCTTAGTCCGACAATATTATGAGTACAGCAAAAGTCATTCATTAATAATTACGAGACCAGTATTTCAGTGACAATAAATACACATGATTTGCTAATATTTTTTTATTAATAAAAAGATGAAATGTTAGTTGTTTGTATTTTTTTAAATGAAACAAAGAAAATAAATAAAAATGGAACAAGTTTTTGGGGGGGTTAGGGTGTGGCTGTAAAACAAAAAAATGGATAATATCTCCAGAAGTATAGTAATACCTTGTCAGGACGTTGTTTTCCTCGGGGAAATGTGTGAGAGGGAGGGTTAGGGTAAGTGGATAGAAAATACAGTTTGTACAGTATAAAAAACATTAAGCCTCTGGAGAGTCTCATGGAAACCCAATGACTGTGTGCATATAATTGTAATACAATTATAATTACGATTATAATTTGTAATACAAAGTGTTAAGTTTTACCTATTTCATATTTACATTGAGTATGTCTGCGTCTGTGCATGTATTTTTATATACAAAGAAGTGTGAAATATTTTGTACACAAGTTTCTATTTGTGTGCATTTTTGTGTGTGCATGGTGTAAACATAATATATATAGTTACAAATCTTCTAAAGACATTGAACAAACTGAAACATCTTGATTCGCTGAAAATATTGTGAACCGTGGCACTAGAGAAGCAAACGAGATAGAGGATGATGGTGAACACAAACCCCCGAAGGGTGGATTTATTTACAGAATGGGTAAGTGTAACAAGTTGGTGATGGTGACGGTGGCGGTGCTCCAAAGTGAGTGCAATCCTTCTTCTAATCTCCCAGGTGACGGTGAACGGTGCTCCAGTGATCCTCTGTGGCCCGGGCGTCTCGTTCACAGCGTTTCGTCTGTAAGAGAGTAAAGGTAAGTCACTCATGCAAACCAGAATGGAGTCGTTGCTCAAACTTTCTTGTTTGGGTGTTGCTTTTAAATGTGTCCTGCCGTGAACGATTGGCCCGGGCAGACGAGTTCCAGCTGGATCTTGTCTGTTGATCGGCTCCCATGCCTCAGAGTGGACCACTACATCATTGATGTAAGCCACCGCATACTCCTGGTGAGGCCGGAGAACAATGTCCATGAGCCGCTGGAACGTCGCTGGAGCTCCGTGAAGGCCGAAGGGAAGGACCCGGTACTGCCAGTGCCCAGAAGGCGTCGAAAAGGCGGTTTTCGGCTTGGTAGCATCGGATAGAGGAACCTGCCAATATCCTTTTGTCAGGTCTAGAGTGGTGATATAACGGGCCTTTTCCAGACGTTCCAGCAGCTCGTCCACTCGGGGCATGGGGTAGCCGTCGAACTAGGAGACCTCGTTCAGGCATCGATAGTCATTACAGAAGTGGAGGGAGCCATCAGGGTACCGAGTCGCGTAGTTGACTATAACCAGGATGTGCTCATGACCCCGGCTGGCCCCACGAGATCCATACCGATCCGTTCGAAGGGCACCCCGATGATGGGCAGAGGAATCAGAGGACTGGGGGGAGGTTTGGTCGGTGTCGTTAGCTGGCATCGACGACAGGAGATCCTGTCGACAGGAGATCCCGAGATGTCCCGCCATCGGATGTGCATGGGCCAATTCTAGTATGGTCTCCGTCTTGGTCCGCGGCACCACCAGGACTTGTTTTTCCTCCCCCCTCCTCTGTGGGACGCAGTACAGCAGGCCATTCTGAACGATGAAGTGCGGAAGAGGGTGAGGGCCGGGCTTTATCTCCTGGTCCTCCGGGATCCGGACTTGTCGCCAGCAATGCTTGAGTCGATCATCCTCCCATTGAGCCAGCCCAAACGCTACCCCTCCCATGACGTGCTGGAACACATCGAGAAAGACATTAGCATCACGAGAGGGGGACTCACCATCTCTTCCGCTGTCGGTTGTCGCCAGGGCCGGTCTC
>JAUYWG010000039.1:6237994-6263252 GCA_034779775.1 Enteromius afrohamiltoni | reverse complement strand
CCAAAGTGAGTGCAATCCTTCTTCTAATCTCCCAGGTGACGGTGAACGGTGCTCCAGTGATCCTCTGTGGCCCGGGCATCTCGTTCACGGCGTTTCGTCTGTAAGAGAGTAAAGGTAAGTCACTCATGCAAACCAGAATGGAGTCCAATGTTTGGGTGTCGCTTTTAAATGTGTCCTGCCGTGAACGATTGGCCCGGGCAGATGAGTTCCAGCTGGATCTTGTCTGTTGCCAGGGCGACGCTGATCGGCTCCCGCCACAATATTTCCCTGGGCTAATGCTCTCAAAATTCGGTTTTATTAATCACAAATATGCCATGTGAAGATGTATTGCACCAAGTTTGACGTCAGTGATTCTCATTGCCACTGGCTGTTTTATTTCATGATTGATCAAGTCTCGGCATGTTTGAATATTCAGACGTGCGAATGAGATTTCAAATCTATGGGAAAAATTCTGTTTTTCAATGTTTAATGTTATTTATATATTTACTTCCAGATAACAAGGAACAATGTTCTTCTAGAATGTAAAAATATATTTTGACTTGGAATGTATGTGAGTGAAGTTAAAAGTTTCCATCCTCACATTTGATTTATAACTGCACACAACAAAAATGCTGAGCAGGAACTTGTTGGAATTAAATGTTAATTCAACCACAAAGGAAATTATGACATGGGACATACAAATTCATCTTTACTGCTCCTGTGTTTAAACACACAGTGCAGACTGAACTTGATCAGTGGAGACAGTGCTGAGTTCTCAGAGCTTAAAAATGTAGTTTCTTTCCCCCCCACAGCAGACAAAGATGATGATGAATGCTAATGACTGTGAAAACGCCATAGTTCTGTGTGTGTGTGTGTGTGTGTGTGTGTGTGTTCAGGGCTCTGTAAAGAATGGAGTTAATATATTTCTAGAAGGTGGAGGGCCACCCAAGCACAGTCTGCTTCAGTAACGAAGGGGAAGTGTGTAGAAGACTGCCGAATCATCTCTGTCAAGGCTGGCAGCAACAGACGCATATATGTGTATGTGTGCTTGACACAGAGTACAGTGAGATAATACAGGCAGCACTAACTGTGCTCACTATTTGGGAGAACAGAGAGAGAACACTGTAAGCTAATACATAAAACTGTTAAATGCTTAATTTTCTATTAATACAGCGATCAAATCCACTACTAATATTCAAACCTGGCTTGTCAATCAACAAGAACAACAAAAAAATAATAAAAACATTTACTTGATATACTTTATATACAATAAATTATATGTAAACATTTGCTATAAGACAAGTCCCCTGTGAAAGAGTATGAATTAATAAAAATTAATAAAATTAAAATTTTATTAAAAATAATTGACTTTAGATGTTGGTGATAATTTAAATAATAGGGAATTTGTTGTAATATAGAACTCATGTACACAATTAATTTTAGAATGTTATTTTATGCATATTTAATTTGATAAAAATTAAAGTTAAACTGAGCACTAATGCAATTATTAATACAATTTTTACATTAAAGGCACATTCTGTCCGACAGTGGTTTGTTGTTATTCTGTAGCTGATTTTTGTCTTCTTATCTGAAATTCATGGAAACATATTTCAGGACAACTGAAATGCTGTCGAAATGCATACAAACACACACATATCTGAAGCATTTTGAGAGCAATCTCTGGCTTAAAGCAAGAATGAAACACAGCACTTCACTAATATTTTGTCTGTGGATCAGATTGTTTTGATTCAGATTGGGTCTTGTTTTTAGCCGTGCAATGGTATGCTTAAAATTTTTTTGCAAAGAAATTAAATGATACACGCTTTATGTTATAAAGGGAATGAAAATGTTTACTCTAATAAATTAGAAGGGAGGGAGCTTGTCAAACAACTGCAGCAAGCTGCATACTGCAGTCAACCCACTCATGACCCTCTTCAGGTTAATGTCTGTGGATTCCTCAGTTTCGCTTAGATACTGTATAACATTTCACACCCATCAGAGGTGCATTCTCAGCACTTCTGTGTGGAGGAGGGATTCCCTGCTGTTTTCTTAATCAAGAAAATGAATGAAGATCATTCAAGTTCCTCATAGCTTAAACATGCAACCAAATCCATCCATCCTAAACGTTTAAAAAACAAAAAGGCATATTGCAGTCTAATTTTCACAACATAATAAATACTTCTTTACCATAATGCACCAATTAGAAATTGGTGAAGAAACATTTAAAACAGTCATATCATAGAATACGTGTGTGCAGTCAATGCAATTTCTATGCATTTTTAATCAATTTATTTATCCAGGTCAAAAGCATCATCTCATTATAATTTATATGATCAATTTTCCCATGTCTGACATGGACACACCATCAAAGTGTTACATGAAAATTATTTTCCGGCTATAATGCACTTTTCATGAAACAAGTTAGTACAAGCACAAAATCAAGGTTGTGGTTGTTTTTAGGAGCATTTCCATGGGGCACCTAAGCATTAGCGCTACCAAGAATCTCATATGAGATTCCCTTTCATCAAATGACCAGACTCTGGAAACACACACAAAGAGCATGTCATGAACTACTTTGCAAAACAATTCTTACAAAAATCTGTTTCATAAGAGCATGAAATTGCCACTATTGCTGTGCTGTTCAGCAATGTTCCTCCCTGAAGACTCTAGTCTGGGTCTTGAGGTTCATTCAGCTCCTCTCTACCAGTTAGATACACACTTTTTCCGCTGACTGGGAGCACAGAGCAGCCGTTTTTGCCAGTCTCTAATAATAGCTATAGTGCACAACAGTCAGATGGTTTTGAAATACATGACAAATGCCTGGGGGCCAACACATTAACACTCATAAGACAATCAACATTCAGGAGAGAAGGTTGAGAAAGACTACTTGGAGAGAGAGAGACAGAGAGAGAGAAAATAAGAATAAAGCAGGGATTGTGTGTGCGGTCATGTATTATTAGTGAAAAAGAGTGCTTGACAGAGAAGTGCTTGACTATTCAAACATCGGAAAACACCTGTGGCCTTACTCTTAGATGAGACAAAGAGCTCTTAAGATCTAATAATATTACAAGCTCTGATGAGGAGTCACATTTAGATAAGAGGAGTTACAGACCAACATAGCCTGCTGACTCTACAAATGACTAAGTCAAAGAATATTTCCTCCATGTTGAATGCATACTTGGGTAACCTACTGAACCAAAATAAATGGCCCAGGTTTAACAGTGTACAGATTCCTAATGATTTAACCATTAGCTCATCGGAGAACAAAAGCTCTTATTCAAATAAACAACTGATCTTGGATCGGTTCTTTCAACAGTGACACAAAGCAGAGCAATTGACTCTCACAAGAAACAAATCACGCTTACCAGCACTGAACCAAATCTGAGTCAATGCTGGGGTCTCTTGCCATTCTGGCTGGGGTTTGAAAACCACAAAAAACCAGAAGACTGCCTATTAAGACCAGACCTCCACCACATCAGAGAACCGTCGGTGGGTCAGCAAATCGCAGGCTTGTCAGGAAAACATACCAAAACTATTACAGATCAAGAGCTGGTCGATTGGATTCTCTTCCCCACGCATGCAGGCCTCCCACATCTAGAACTCCCAGTAGACTTACAGTAAGCCAACTGTCCACCTATAACAACAAACACATCATACAAACATCTCACTGCATTCCAGAATCCAAATCATTCACAAATGTACCAGACTGTTACAATATTGAAGAACTTTTTTCATTTTAGCACCTTTTTTTGTAATCTATGCTGCACTCAAGATAATTAGTTTCCATTAAGTGGGTTTCAAGTTTCTCATCTGCAAAGCAGCTTTCCAAAGATCTTGCATATATCTTACATATTACATTTTTTTTATTACTTCAGTTATATTTATGGGCTTTTTGTCTTTCGATAGGACAGTAGAGATCAAACAGGAAAGCATTGGGCAAAGAAACACTAACCACTGGGCTATCGGTGCTGACCTGACATATTAATTTTTAAGAAAAACTGTGTATGTTATGCGTGTAGAAAATTAATTAATTGATTGAAGGCAATTGAATGATATAATCTGTAGACAAAGATCAATGTGGTTGAGGGGAAAAAAGAAAAAACAGTGAATTGAGGGCTACTCTTTATTTTAAGGTGTGCTAATTACAGTGTAATTATACTTTTTAGCACTGGAAAATATGAATTAACTACATGTACTCACTATAGTATTAGGATTTGGCTTGCACATAATTATATATAATTTATCGTTATTATAATAGTAAGGACATTGTAACGTGTAACAAGGACACTTAATAAAGTGTTAATAAATTGAGAATAAGTTATCTACAATATTTATTTAGCATTTAACAAATAATAAAACTACACTAAAGCGAGCACGGATTCTAGCAGTAATATAAACCTGAGATGAGAAGTCTGCATGCAAATAGATATGAGAAAAGACAAGCTTTGATGACTCATCATCTTCCAACAAGACTCCAACATCAAACACAGGCGGCAGTTCAAACTTGTCATAGTGGCGGGATCCTACGGGCAAGGATGGGATCTACCTTAACACACCTACATAAACTTGGCAATGATATGGCGAGGTACAGCCAATATTTTGGAAGTTTTAAGACCTCATTTACTAGTCTAAATTTTAAGACAAAACTTATGGATGAAACTGAGACTGAAGAACTGTCTAAAATTGACAAACACGTTATCTATTCATTATTCAGTGCTGCCCAAAACTTTGAAATACATTTGAAACTTTGGCAAAATTTTAGGAAACATTGTGGGAGTGGTTGGCAGGGGTATATATGGTTTCCCTGCTATTTTCTTTTGCCAGTGTCTTTTTTGCAGTGCTTAGGATAGTCTTTTCTAAACAATTAAACGCACATTGACCGGTTATTATTATAAAAAAGTAATACAGATGTAGTTACAACTTAAAAACTTAATAATCATTTTATCATATGATTTTGTATTGGTTAAATATTCTATGTTGTTGTGACTTGATACAATACTGCCATCAGCAGTACAAACACAGAGAAGTCAGTTTGTTTAGACTTTTAGCAGTTATTTAGCACATTATTACATTGCTCTCAAATAATTTTCTGTACAACTGTAGTTTTATCTCTTCAGCATTTGAGTTTCTCAAATAATTATCAAAATGTAATTCTCATTTCTTCATTTCGGATGAAAACGTAAAATTCAAATCTAGGTATATTTAGTCTGAAAAAGGCCCTGCAAGGCATCCAAAAAAACAAGGCAAAGTACTTCGGAAACAGTGTCGCGATCCTGTTCATTTAAAATGCAATTTAAATAGCTTCATCTTAAAGTCCTGTTTGTTACATTCACACCAGGCTCCAACCTCACTTCCACTCAGCGATCACAATCCCCTGAATTCTAACCAGCCTCAACTGCCATCCTCACCTGTCCCTAATCAGCAGCACCTCATAAAACCTACACTCACCACCACACTCACTGTCCGAGCTCGTTCTTCATAAGTCATACAACGCCTTTGAACAATCATACTTACCTGTGCTCTACCTGTTCCCTCTAGTCTGCTCCGTGATTCCTCCGTGTCTCCTCCAGCTCCTGTGATCCTTCTTCTCATCTCAGTCTGGCAAGTGGTGTGTGTTCGTGGTCATCTGTTTGTCTTGCCCAAGTTTTCTGCAAGGAAAGAAAGAGAGACTCTTTAAGTTCGTTTTGGAAGATTCCTAAGTTTGATTATATCCTCAGTTTATTTACCTTCATTCTGACTTTATTGAATTACTCATCCTTTTAATAAACTATTAACTAATAAATTCTTACCTTTGTGTCAGTCCACTTCCTAACACTGTTTAACCTATCAGGATTTTGCATTATCCTGTTGACTGTCCCTTGCTTATTGTATTTACATTATTATGAGGGTAGAATTTATCGTACATGCAAATTTTAAGATCCTTAATCCTACCCCATACCTAAATTTAACAACTACCTCATAACTATTTATAAGCAGTGAATAAAGAGTTTACTGAGACAAAAGTTGTAGTTAATAGTCAATGATGACAATTTTTTTTCATTAAGCACCAGCCGCTCGAAACCCGTAAAAGCTTTGTTTATCTTCGGAACACAATTTAAGATATTTTGAATGAAAATGGAGGATTTGACTGCCAAGTAATGAACACTGTCAAGGCCCATAAAAGTGTGAAAGACAGCTTCAAAAATAGTCCATCTGCCATCAGTGGTTCAATCTGTATTTTATGTAGCGAATAATAAAAATAATGACTTTATCCAACAATCTATCTCCTCTGTGTCTCTCCACATCATAGTGCCATTTTTAAAAACATTCATGTACACTAGACAAAAACTGTGTACGCCGTGACACAAGAATATGCTGCTTTCTTTCAAATCAAAGTATACTGTATTAAAGTAACCCTTTAATAGTGAGAATTGTTCACCAGTTAAAGTAAACTGTGACAGAGTTTACTTCAAGAATGTATATATTAAATGAATCAAGGTCTGTATTGGATTAGGGTATTGAATCTGCTGCCAATGACAGCTGGGTTTACACTCAATCAGGAAAAGGTTCTTTCGACAGTTTCATTTCCAGCACAATGCAACAGATGTCTTGTGAATGATGTCTAAGAAATGTAGGTGAAAGAGGAAGCACATATCTGTCGTTCCCCACTCAAGTCTCAAGTGGCCACTATACTTTAAAGCCCTGTCAAAATGTTCTTACCCAAGACCCATTTAGTTAAACCAGGAGACAAACTGGTGAAATTTTCAGGGGTCAGGAGAAGGTAAGAGGCATCTGTTTACTCCGGGTGTGTGTTCACAGTGTGTGTGTGCGTGGTTGATCACTTCTCACTGCTGTGTGTGTTCACTTGGATGGGTTAAATGCAGAGCACCAATTCCTAGTATGGGAAACCATACCTGGCCACTTGTCACGTCCTTTACCAATAATCCTTCTCAAGCAAAAGCTTGGTATGATTGGACTTTTAACAGTGTTTTACATGAACACATGATTCCTTCTTTAGCAATAAGTTTGCCACTCAATCATCAAGATGGGTAGAATGAGAAGTTACGAGTGACTATGCAGGCATCTCTCAGTACACATCACATGGCTTGAATCTAGTTTTGTGGCATAGTTATGGAAAATCAATTTTCAGTTATTTTTCTACTTGTTTGTAGCTGCCTCTCTGTCTCTCTTTATCTGTCCTTCTCTCCCCCTCTCTTCTGGCTCTGAGCCAGAGGTGACAGATTTAGAGGAGGCACAGGTTCTATTTTCTCCACCTGGACAAATGATACAGAAACTCAAGCCTGGACCACTCCGCTGCTTCAGAGGTGTTTCAATGGAAAGACAGAGTCATGACCCTAGTGCTCGCTTACAGCCAGGAACCTGAATAGTGAGTTAAACCAAACAGTGTTTCTCAGGCAATTTTGTGTATTCTTGTGAAGAAACAGACATTCAGATTTAATTAAAAATTTTTTAGACCCTTAAATTATTTCTCTAGGGCAAAAAAACACCTGTCATCAAATGTAAGCAGGGTATAGTAATAGTAAGGGGGTTAGGTCATCTCTACCAAATGGGTACCATGCTCATGTTGCAAAGTTTGCTCATTTGGATATAGAGGTAGAGATATGAACTGAGAGCGTTCTTTGTATTTGTGTTGATTTCATTTTGAAAAAAAAAAACAATTACACAAGGTATCATTTTGACATTAGCATGCTGTACATTTCAAGTAGTCCAAAAAGTAAGATAATATTTTCCTTACACATTGTTAATCATTAAAAACATTAGAATTATTACTAATATTATATTTATCAAAGCAAAAATATTTTTTTGTTTATTTTTTTCATTTTACAATCTAAACCACAAAAAGTCACTAAAAAGCCTCATGTTTTTTTGAACATATGTTTACAACATTTTTTTAAGACTTGCTTTAAACAAACTGGGAATGTTATATTGCATACTACAAATGTAAGTGTAGACACCAGGGTTTCACATCCATTGTTTGAAAATATTGTACATAAAGTGCTCTGCCAGCTATTTAACTGCCTACATATAACATGTAGATGTATGTATATGCATTACCACAATTTTATCTTATACCCCTAAGGATACCTTTTTATGTATGTTAAAACACTCTTAGACGAATATATTTACAAGTTGTTGTGTCAAAATTGTTAATTAGTGTTAATTAAATTCTAATTTTAAATTATTACAACACAGTGAGTGTGGCCCATGAATATCACCCTCTCATAGCATTATTATATGCTTTGAATGATCATTAGCTTAATATATACATCATTCTCAAACTTTTCATTGAAGTTTTGCCTTTGAAAAACCACCAAAGGACATCACTTAATCCAAAGAAAATACACTTACACAGCACATTTAACTTTAGACATTGTCCTCCAATCAGAAATGCCTTTTTATAAAGGGTGAGAGAGAGAGAGAGAGAGAGAGAGAGAGAGAGAAAGAGGGGTAAGGAAGGAAAATTTAAGAGGTAAGGAGGGTATCTAATAAATTCTAATCAATACTAAAATGACAGGAATAGATTTTTTCTGCATGCAATAGGCTGAAAGTGTGATTTGATGCTGTTCTCTATATTTCTTTCTCACAGGTGTGCACACCCATTTTCCCTTGCACTTTTCTTCTTCTTTTCCTTTTTAATAAATTTCATTCTAATACATGTACACACCCAAAGATCTCTTTTGTCTTTTATGAATGGTTGCCCACACCTTTCAGCACTGCATCGGGAGGAGTGACCTTGTGATGGGTTGACCTGGATTCTGGGTCGAATCCTCTTGCTAAGTGTGCTGTGCAGAGCAGGCCAGAAAGTGTGCCAGAGACAGACCATGGACATTTATCGTCGAAATCAGCAAGATGCAGAAAGCAGACAATGTCAAGCGGAACCCTGCTAGGAATCATAACAAGACTGTTGATGTCAGTAAAAGGAAACTAGAACAACAGATCTAGTCATCTTGCTAGCACCTTGTAACTAAGGTAATATCCCTAAAGGAATTCAATGACATAGCCACTTAAAAAAGAGGGGGAAAAAAGAACTAAAAAAATATTAGCCCCAGATTTATGAATGAAATACAGTCTTAAAGGGTTAGTTCACACAAAAATGAAAATTCTGTCATTAATTACTCACCCTCATGTCTTTTCAAACACATAAGACCCTTGTTCATCTTCAGAACACAAGATATTTCTGATTACATCAGAGAGCTATTTGTCCCTCCCTAGACAGCAATTCAACTAAAATGATCCAGATCCAGAAACGTAGTAAAAACACCGGTAAAACAGTCCATGTGACATTAGTGGTTCAACTTCATTTTTGCGATGCTAGGGGAATACTTTATTTGTGCAAAGAAAACAAAAATAACATAATTTATCCATTCTTCTTTTCAATTATCCATTCTTCTCCTAGAGTCGCAAAAGTGAAGTTGATGTCACATTGACTATTTTACCAATGTTTTTACTATGTTTTCTGTTGTTTTGCTGTCTATGGAGGGTCAGATAGCTCTCTGAATTCATTTTCACTCTTAATTTGTTTTCAGAAGATGAACAAAGGTCTTACGGGTTTGAAACAACATTAGGGTAATTAATGACAGAATTTCCATTTTGGGTCAACTAACCCTTTAAAACAAGAGGGCATACTAAAATACATTCTTCCTGTCCTTAGTTCACTCAAAATGTAACATTTCTTGAAGATTTACTCACCCTCAGGCCATTCAAGATGAATTTTTTCTTCATTTGAAAAAAAAAATTTGGAGAAATTTAGCAAAAAACAAATCCATCATTAAGGCATATTAAACATTAAACCACCACTCTGGTCATATAATAACACGTTTAATCATTTCAAATTCAGTAAAAATTGTTCATTTAAAACTGTGTATATGTCTGTCCTGATTTAGCTGAGAACTTTTTTCTTTAAAAAAGTTAGAGAAAATGTATAGAGAAATTACTTTTTAACTACTTTTCACAATACTTTTCTCTGTTATTCTGATGGCACCCATTCACTGCACAGGTAATGTTACATTTCTCCTGATCTGTTCCAGTGTAGAAACAAATTCATCTTGAAAGGCCTGAGGGATTATTTTTTGGGTGAACTATTCCTTACAGTGTCTGTGGGAGGAAATGCCCTTATCAGAGGTCTAAGTAATCCTGGAAATAAGGATGTGGGTTTATGCCTGGTGATCAAAGCAAGCTTTCTGCAGCCTTCTCTTGGCCTTCCAGATCATTAGAACATCTACATTAAGTGCCCTGGATAGCAGTCATGTATTTACTGAAATCTTTTACACAATCTGCAGTCTTGACTACAGAGACCGTCTCTGCATTTGATGCATTACTGAAGCACACATGAAAAAATTGAAATAATATTTTCTAACATTCTGGACGGTGGCACTAGATTTTGTTCATCAACTTATCACTTTATTTCAGTACACTTAGTCCACTAAGTACATAAAGTGCTCTATTTTCACACACTAATTTTGTACTTATGCTAAAAATTATTCTCTAGTACTTTTTAGTACTAGAGTAAGTGTGCTATTTTGGGACACCATGAATATAAACTAAAATGTGCTTTTAACATACTTTGTGCATTAAAAAAACAAACTCTTGCATACACTTTTTAATATACTCATACATAAACATAAGATTAATATATAATGTGTGTATATGGAATTTATTTATAATGTATTGCCCACATATTTTTATAGATAAATAAAAATTTATTTCAATGTATTGTAATTATGTAAATGTTTATGGTGTCTTTAAATCAAGTACACTATTACTACGTCATTAGCACTTATACTTATATAACACTTATATAGTACTTTTTGTATATTTAATGTAAAATTGTGACTTTTTGGTACACGTCTAAACACATATGAATGAATAATACAATTATGTGCTATTATTGCATTTAGGGTTTTCCTTAAGTATTACATTTCTACTGTATTTTTTCATGAAAATCCAAATAGAACTTAGTAATAGTATATATAAAAATGGTTTACAGCTAAAGCTTTTATACTAAACACTGTTTATTATAAATAAACAAAGAATTTTGATTTCATGGTTGCTTTAATTCTAGCAGATAAGACGATAATTATTTACAATAAACTGCTTTATGAAAATTTCAAAATTAAACACTAAAGACTAAAATTAATTATCTTAAATGCCAAAAATGAATTTAAGTATTACAATATTATAATGAGTGAACAGTATGAAAAAATGGATGATAGTACATTGTTTTATTCCCTCTATAGCATCTTTTACTCTATACTCTTTACACTCTATACAGTCACAAGTATCAGTAGTTTATAGCTTGACCCAGACAGCTGCCTGGTGCTGGTCTAGACAATGATGGAGACAAGCGTCACAGCTCCCTGCGCATAGGCCTGCAGACAAACTCTGCATCTCAACATCTCAGGGCCACAGACCTGTAATACACCACCCTCTGTTGGGTCTGCATGTGTACTACAGTTAACCTGCCAGCAACTAGGATTCTGATACAAGGGTGTTAAATTAGGTATCTAAGTCACACAAGACTCTTGCAAAAGCCCTTAAGAAGAAGCACTTCAAACAACCCATTTATAATAGATTGAATTTAGTCTGACATGTACCATTATGGCTATGCAAAAAGCCTGGCCTACTTGGAAGACCTGCACTGTTCACAAAACAACAGCATTGCACCATTTTATAACCCATTTGAGTTAGGAAATACACTGTTGTACCAATAAACTTGCCTTTACACTTGCCAGGTATTTCTAAACATTACGCCCTTCATGTTTTAGACATTAAGTCCTTGTTGCACTTTTGCCCAAAAAGCCAGCTGCACTAAACCCCAGTAAGATATGAGTGCAAGATTAAAAAAATAAAATAAAAACATTGTACAAAATCAAAACACATGCAACACATCTTCAGCCCAGAATAATGTAGTATTAATAAAAAGTCAACTAGATTACAAATAATGGTAGAGTTTGTAGTGTAACTTGTTAATCACTACTGTCTGGTCTTCACAGTCATAATGGATCATAAAATGAGATAATATAGAGGCTGTCTCTGATGATGGAACAGCCTTTGATCAGGCTGTTATGATAGGGTAAAAAAAAAATCATTAAATGTTAAGTGTTTCATTAAAAGTTTTCAAAAGAAGCCGTTTTTACAGTGGCCGAGAGAGCTCAACATGCTGCAAACAAAAGAAAACACAGGCAAACAGAAGAAAACACATGTAAACAGTAGAAAAACACGTGCAAACAGAAAAAAATGCATGCAAACATAAGAAAACGCATGCAAACAGAAAAGAACGCATGCAAACAGAAAAAAAACACATGCAAACAGAAGAAAACGCATACAAACAGAAAAAAACACATGCAAACTGCAAATTCTCACACCACAACCAAACACAGAGAGGCGTTGCAAACACACGAGCACGCTGCAAGCAGCAGCATTCAGGTCACCCTGAAACATTTCAGTTGTGGTCTGAACAAAAAAAAATTATAATTTGCAGCACAAAAAAATAAAACGACCTTACATTTCTGAACATTAGCATACATAATTAGTATTGCAATTAGAGTGAGATGTACAGAATACCGGAATTGTCAATTTTAAAATTTTTTCTAATTTTCAGATACTTAAAGCTGTTAAAGCTGACTTGTGCTATCCTGGAATTATTCATACATATTGACATTTGAGATATGTATGTAAAAACAGAGCTGTGTGAGTATATCAAGAGATGTTTTTAAATCAAGAGATCAAGAGTACCAATGCTCAATTCCAAGACAAAGCTTTCCTGAAGACTAGACCTGTACTGCCACCTAGTGGAAACACTAACAAATTAATTTGTTGTACAAATGAAAAGTCATTTATAGTTAAATTCCAATAATTCTTTAATGTGCCTTAAGTCTACACAAGAACACAATTCCTTCCTGTCACTGTTTTAATTCAGATTAACACTGCAATGCAGTATTTAATACATAAACAGTAATTAAATTCAAAATTGTACAAAAATTTATAAAGGAAATAAACTGCAATGTATTGTTCAAGATAACTATAAATTAACATCAAATACTGAGGCCACTAAAAACAACAAAAGTACTTTAAACATTAGCTTAGTAGATTATAAACTACATATTTTTTCATTAACAAGGAGCTATCAGCCCTATTCTTCAGCATCAGCAAACTGGTCATCCACTTTAGCATAAATAAAGCGGACCCATTTAACAGGTTTAATGTGGTGAATTGCTGGGATGTAGAGTTCCTTGCTTGAGCTTGGGCCATTCTGGACGTTACAATGAAATCCCTCCCTTACTTCAGTTCTCAGATCATCTCCAGGATCTGTGGTAAAAATCCAGCTATTAATGTTGAGCCACATAAACCGTTGATTACACAGCTATTTTTATGGAATATAAATTCAATAAAACTTTATTTGAAAATGTAATTACCATAAATAGGCTGTTTCTGCTTTTCATTGTGCTGTGAAATCTCCTCTAACTCCTTCTCCCAGTCCTCTTCCTGTCTAAGGGGCTGTGGCTTGATGTTGTTACCCATCTGAGGGAATCTTCTATATGCGTTTTTTGGTCTCCACTTGTGTGGGCGCATTTCTTCTTTTTTTACCTCTTTAAAGTCGAGGTCTTCAAAGGAAACTGAGATATGTTCTTCCTCCAGATCCTAGGCCCATGTTAAATATGATGAAATGTTACAATCTGTAAACAACACATGAGCATTCTATTCTGGGGCCTGTTCCATAAAACAAGTTTACCAAATAAGCCAGGTTTATTTCAGTTAGTCTGACTTATTGCCAGTTAATTTGTATTAAAATAAATCAGACTATCTTCCATAAGCCTGGCGTATTTGGTAAACTTGTTTTATGGAACAGACCCCTGGTAGTGTTTAAGGTTTTTATTTATTTATTTTTTGTACAACTGAGGTCTCTCTTTCTTTGAACAGGGGTTTTGTTGACGTTTTGTCAATATGTTAAATAATTAGTCAATTGTCATCACATTACCGGGTTTAAATCGCTTAACGTCTGGTTAAAATCACAGTGGATGGAATTTTTATATTTATTTCCGTAAGACTACATTTTTGTGACCCAAAACAAAAACGATCCCTAAGCCAAACAACAGTCTCCCTTGTACTGATTGTAGTGCATCAGACTCTGTCATTGGTTAATTTACGTTTTGTCATCATTAACAAACTAATGAGTTATACAGATTTGCAGACTTTTGAACTCACGGCGGCGCCGTCGTTTCCGTCAGAACTATTGCTCGTAATCAGTGATATGATGTCGAATGTTGATGATCCTGTTCTTGCGACGGCCGGTCACTCTGATCTAGTTTTCCTTGCGAGCAAGAACCGAGTGAAACAATCAAGCTAACTCGAGTTCAAACTTCTAACGCTAGCAGCGCCCTCGAATGGTCAATGCAAACACCACGCCAACGCCATTAAGCGGCAATTTAGTTTTAAACGCTCTTATTGCCATTGGTTTTCATTACAAGGTGTTGTAAAGGCTCTCTGAGAACAGAAGCGCATTGAGGCCTGAGTACTTTGAATTCATACATGTTAAATGTTCTTTGAAGAGTACAGCAGTAAGTGGAACGGTAGTCAGGAAGATTGAGACGGAAACGAATGTAACGTGTCTTTCAAATGTTTTACACACATGTTATTATATATGTGAAGATATGTTATGTTATTAGCAATGTTACTGGGTTATTTCAACTTTTGTTCAACTACGACTGTAAACGTTTATTCAGAATCGTCTTCGTGTTAACAATCGATACTGCAGACAAAATATAACGATGAGACAAGAACAGTAAGATTAAAAATTAAGAATGTTATTTTTATTCAAGTTATGAAGTAAAGATGCAGCCTTTGTCCCAGAAGTAGCATACTAACAGTTCTAGTGAACCTGTACCCTTCTGGGGAAAAAAATGTTTATGATATCCTTTGATTTTCCTTGTTCCTGACCTGTATGACTCTTGCTTGATTTATGTATGCCATGGAATTCGTAAATTAAATGTTCATATTATATAAATCTTTATATCTGCTCAATTATTTGCACCAGTCTTGAATACAGGGTCATGTCCAGTACATACCAAACCTTTTAAGCCACATATGGAATTTTACATTGTTTTATTTTAAAAGATCAGTTTGTTAGATGTTCAAGTTCAGTGAATTCTGTAACACCTGACATGCAAAAGTAAATTCCTTTATGCACATCTTGATTTAATTCAGATCTGTAACAGAAAAAGCCCACAGTCATAAGTATTGCTAAGGCATTTCAGATAGATTTTGTGTGGAAAATGCAATTCAGTTGGTATACATTTTGTGCAAGTATACCCTGTTTTAATTAAAGTGTCACTATTCAGCATGTTGTGACACCATGAGCCACTGAGTTAGTCTGCCCTCGCATAAACCAGCAAAACTAATACTGCCGCCTTCCTCAGAGACTCCTTCATAAATATAAAGAGAGTAAGAAATAATCAAATAACAATTATTCACAAAATAAACTGAGAAACAATGAAAAACTAATGTGAGTGGTACATGTTAAAACGTCATTCTTTACATCATTTACAAGGTTTAAAAAATCCCACAAGTGTATAAAGTGTAATATAGCTTAGCAATTATTTAATTTGTGACAAAAATAAAGGTTTTACTTGAGGTTTTAACTAATGAATGAAAAATACAAATACTACAAGGAAATAGGAGGCATTTATGAAAATATGAAATTTACAGAATCACATACTGAATGCAGGCCTATATCAGCACAGAATAAATCCGATCCTTTATATTGTCATCACATTCAGTCTATTGAATGAATAAGAGAAACGTGTAACTGTGGGGGTACACTTTTTGGGACTAAAAATTTAAATTGTAAAAAATTACAATTTAAAAATCTGAACCTGAAACCTTCCTGCGACAGGAACACAAATGTCAGTTTTTTGTGTTTTAGACCTGCATTATATGATGTATGTTTATTTGTATTTAAATCACATTATAGAAAATTGTGAGAATCATGCCATTTGAAATTAATAACAATATTATTTTAGTTTGGAAGAAAAAGTGCAAGTCGTTTTAAGGCTATAACAACATAATTAGGCTGATGAACAGACAGGTAAACTATTATGCTAAAGCCCATAAATAACCTGAAATACTACTTATTTGTTACATTCACAATTACATTTTACATTCAGCCTTTTGAACTTTCACTTCCTTTTTGAAGCACACATACTGCATGTACTGCCTGAATAAGCACCTCACCATTACATTGCAAACACAGACTAGAGCATTGCCCTGCTCTAAAATGGATTTCTTTTACAACAGGCAGTGTTATCAAGTTCCAGTTCGAGTTTCAGTAACCTCTCCTTACATTGTTCCCTCACATGCCATTTATAATAGGAAGACAGTCAAAACCTCTCACCGAAATCATTACAAGTACACCCAACAAAAGTCTCTTTCCTCTGATCATACTCAGCAACTCTGAATGAGACGGGCTTTGAAAGCAATAAAATAGTTAATTACCTTTTTTTTTTTTTTTTTTTTTTTTCTCTCCCTCTCATCATTCAGCCTCTCATCACATCCCCAGTGCAAACTTAGCAAACATTCACAATCCATAAAACCACATACACTGTGAACATCCAGTGTCATGTATTCACATATTAGTTGGTGCAATTCGGTAACCATAATGGCATTCCAGTGGAAAACTCCCTTGTGTTGTACAGAGCAGCAAAAAAAATGCCCTATAAAAGTGCATGAAATATTTCACCAGTATATTGTAGCATGAGAAAGGTGAAAAAAAAAAAAAAAAACAGCACATTGTACTTCTTGTGCATTCAGAGGCACAAGTCATTTGAGGTTCAGTGCTACCTCAGGGGGAGCTCTAGATCCACTGTTAAGTAACAGCTTATGACAGGCTTTTAGTTTTTGATTTCCAGAATAGACGGGTTGTGGTCCAGAATAGATAAAATGATCTTGTCCATGTATTGCCTGAGTCTGAAGTTTATCTCCTCTTGTTCCTTGAGGGCTTCCATCAACTGTGGGAATCAAAACAAGTTTAGAATGGTATGGACTGTGTAATTCTGTAACACTAGAATTATGCGGTTTTATCAGTACATCATACTCTTTGTTTAAAATCAAACAAAGTCCTCTACTTCTCTTACCTGGTCACGGGAGGCATGATCAATCTCCATGGCCAGAGACTGCGCTTTTGTCTGTGTGGCACACAGGTTTTTGGCCTCATGGAGGCTCAGACTAAGAAGCTGACCATTTAGATCTTCATTCTGTTCCCTCAATTTTTGATTCTCCTGGGATAGGAAAGAGGGAAGAGTTACAATTTACCCCCAAAAGAAGTTATCCTGCTTTTCCTTTTTCTTATTGTGGCCTTGTTAACTGAAACAAGAGAGATGGTTAGCCAACTTCTGTTGTTTGAGATGATTATGCAATGACCTAAAAATATTATGTCTTTTTATAACCGACATACACAAGACGAAACTCTACTAAATGTTTACTGCTCTAACTTATCCTACTTCATACCATAGTTACTTCTAAGTGTGCTCATATTTAGTATCCTAAGCACCAGGTGATTCCACTATTTGTCCACTCCAAAGTATGTCAATGGACGGTGAGAAATGTTTTGTGTTTTTTTTGTTTTTTAAGTCAAGTCAAGTCAAGTCAAGTCACTTTTATTTATATAGCGCTTTCAACAATACAGATTGTAGCAAAGCACTGAACATTATCAAAAAGAAGAACAGAGTAATGGTAATGTATAATGACAAGAATTAAGGCTGAAGCATCAGCAGAGTGCAGAAAATGGAAAGTTAATGTGGTATGAAAACAGAAAGCTTTGAGAAACATGGCTCTAATTACGCTGTGGGCAAGAGGTAATATTGTGGATATTAAATATAACAGCACTTCTGTGGTATTGTGTAGTTATCGCCTTCTTTTAAAAGGACCATGGAGCTACAAAATCTACAACCTACAAAAAAAAATTGTGGCAATATTAGATGTTAAGCGAGAAGGCATGTAAGCCGGGCGGATAATCTGAAAATAGACTCCTTGTGAATAAACAAATTAGTGGTTAATTAAATGATATTAAGTCTGCACAGGAATTACAGTTTACCATTGGACTCTGACAAAGTCGTGCCCAAGCAGACAGAAGCTGCTGGAAGTCAAAGGGTATGTCCTTGCAAACGTTCCTCTGCATTACAGAGAGTAAACAAGATTAAACAAGAAATAAATGATTAACAAAAGAGTTTATTTTGGTATCATTGTTTTTTGATGCTTTCTTTGCTTTTGTAAAAACATACAGGAGAGACAGTGTCTGAATTATGTTTACAATAATGTTTACACTGTTCCTGTTATCACATCCAATTCCAAGAAAGAAAAAAATATATATTTTTAATATAGACATAGTTTTATGAAAAATAATTTGCATTCATTCTGTTTCTCAAAGACCTGACTACACAGAACTACCGTAGCGTTCTCCAATGGAAATACACCTGCTATAAGATCAAGTTACCAGCTTTCCATCTCTCTCACCTGTTTTAGTCTCTTGACCTCCTGTTCCAACTCACTCTCGCGTGTTCGAGTGCTGTATTCTGATAGGCTAATAGAAGATCTGCGGCCACGGCCCATTCTTTCTGCATCCAGCTTGTATATTTGGAGGTGCTCCAGTTCTCGCCGGAGGTCCTCAATTAGCTGAACACAAATGAAAAAGAAAAATCACTAAACTACTAAATTGATAATGTTAATATTTTATATTTGACAGTCTATACACAATTGCTGTATAGCCTTTAGAAAGAATAAAGCATAAAGGTATTAATTAAGGTATTAATTTCAACATACTACATATGAACAGAATATGTTTCTTGGTTTTTCTCTACGCTTGAGTATCTTCCTCTCGTTGTTTGACTTCTATGTGTGCATGTTTAGGTTATGTTCAATTGTGGCTGTACACAATCCAGTGAAGTCGGAGGGCAACTAAAGCTGCCCAAGGTTCTGCCACTCTTTTCTATGTTCTATGTTTTCTACGTTTGCTGAATAATTGGACTGCGCTTCGCTGTCCTTTCTGACATTTACTCTATATTTTTGCTCAGTGGAAACTTTAGCATTACCTCCTGCATGGTATCTCTTTCCCTCTGAAAGTCATTTCTGTTTTGTCGTAGCTTGTCCATCATCTTCTTGTACAGATCCATCTCATCCTTCAACCGCAAACTTGTATCCTCCAGCTTATCTGTCATCCTCTGTCTCTCCTTTCCACACACAAACATTTTTTTATGCATACTGTACAGTCAATTAGTTCAATTAATTTATTTATCTGTACAATCGTTGTTGGGTTTTTTGTTACCCAATATTTAAAAATAAGTTTAATGTAGCAATAGTTTATTAATACAGATACCATTAATGCCTAGATTTGTTTTTTTTCTGTATGTATTTTATAATTAACCATGAGCACTTCTGGTTAGAAAACTTTACATTGCAATCATTAAACTGCAATCTCAGACTGGCCAAGCTTAAACTTAAAAACTTTTTATGGAATAACATATATGAGCAGTTCCCATATCTATGAGCCCAATGGTGTGACAGAAAAGTGTAAAAAAAAATAAATAAATAAAAAAATGAAACAATAAAAGAATAACACATAAGAAGATAAACCTCTCTCATGCTATTTGTAACCCTAAGAATGAAGATACATTGTTCTCAAAAACACTTTTTAGAATAAAAAACTCTTTAGAATATGTAATGTCGAAGTGACTCGACTGAAGGTGAACTACAAACAGGCACATTAAAAACTATCCCCGCGGCATTCAGGTAGGCATTTCCAACAGATTCAATTGATTGGTAACAGTGATCCGTAGATTTATAGCCATGGATTTTAATGTGGGTTTTAAGAAAATGCTAAATGTTATTGAGCCCTCCCAGCACTCCTAGCAAAGAACAGAAAGATTGTGACTTTTAGCTGAAGCACAACAGCGGCCCGCGTGTTGAAGACTTGATCTGTGCTGTCCGAAGAAAATGTGGACACTCATCTTTCTAACTTAAAAAAACAAAAAAACAAAACATCGTATTGAACCAAACCGTGATTTTTGTGAACTGTTACGCCAGTAACAGTAAGTGTTCACAAAAATCACAGTTTGGTTTGATCATGTCTTCAACACACGGGCCGCTGTTGTGCTTCAGCTAAAGAAGGTAACAATCTTTCTGTTCTTTGCTAGGAGGGCTCAATAACATTTAGCATTTTCTTAAAACCCGCATTAAAATCCATGGCTTTAAATGTACGGATCATTGTTACCGATCAATTGTTTTTCCCTGTTTGAATCTGTTGGAAAAGCCTACCTGAATGCCACGGAGATAGTTTGTAATGTGCGTGTTTCTAGTTCCCCTTCAGTTGAGTCACTCCTACGTTTTCGCACACCCTCATTTTCATCTCTTTCACCCTAAATCACAATGGTCGATTTCCTCCATTTTCTCACACAAAAATCATCTTACCTCATCCAGTTTCTCTGTCTGGGCTTTCAGTCTGTTCATGCTTATTGCCATCTCTCCATTTTCCTCCTCTAGCTGGTGTACTCTGCCAGTGAAAAAAATAAATAAATAAAAACAAGCCATCCATCATACATTTTTGCAATAAGCATCCACTGCTCTAAAACCCTCAGAATCAAACATTTTAGATGAACATTTCTGAAATGTCTGGGTCTCTTCAGTAGCTCAATTGTCACTCTTCTCTGTAACTGAAAAAAGTAAAAAAAGTGCACTGATACAGGAGAAAGAGGGGAGGAAAACATTGAGACAATGGACAGTGTAAAAACTATTATTATTATTATTACTATTACTATTAATATTATTTCCAATATTTTCCAATATAAAACATGCATAAATGTTGAATTTTTTTTTTTTATAATTTAATTCTAATTCTTATGTAATTTCTGTGTTTTTCTTAATCCAAGGGAAAAGCATTTTTCTTGTTTTTAATTTTGCTTTGTAAGATTTATGAAAAATGGATAATTTTACTGGAAAACAAGGGGGGAAAATGCAGTTCTTAAGTTCTTAAGATGAGCCGACCTATTCGTGAGCAGCTCTATCTGTGTGTTTTTGTCTTTCTCCAGTCGGCTGTAGGCCTCTCTGTGTCTTCTGAGCTCCTCTTCCATCATATTCTCTGCCCTAGTCTCTTGGTCTTTGAGCTGCTCCTCCAACTCGTGAATCCTGTTGAAGCACAGTTCTAATTATCACAAATACTTTGCCAGTCCTGCTGAGGCCCACTTTTGTAAATGCAAAACAAATGTTAGGACTATTTTCATGGAAGGCTTTGCTAGTGGAAAGAATCTGCCGTTTATAGAGACATGTATGCAAATACATATGCATATAACATAGTTCTAGTTAAAAGGAACTTTGTCTGAAGAGTGGGTGGACTGTGAGTAGCAATTTACCTGTGAACTAACTGTATGTTTTCCTGTTTCAGCTTCGACTTCACATCCCCGTTCATCAGAATCTCATTTTCCAGTTCTGTCACTTTCTTGTCCAAGTAACTCACCTGTAACAAAGTTAGAATATATGCAAATCTTACTATCACTCGCAGAACAGCTCTTGAATTAGTAGTCGTTTCTGAACCAGTTCAGTCTGTCAACACTGAAACATAACCCTTGATCTGCACATCCCCCAAAAAAAAGTTTTGCAACAACAGTGCAGGCTAAGAGATTGGAAATGTACGAAGCTACATTGATCCTGTTTCAAATAAATTAAATTCAGTTCTTTAAACGTTGGATGTTTAGACACTGTGTAAACCAACAAGGTTCAACAGTGGACATGTATTGCAGCTAAATAATGTCTTTTTACTGATTTCCACAAATCATGTACCTTGAATTATGTACTTATGTTTGTTTATTGAATTGTATTATAAGGCAAAATTATATAATGTGTGTGTGTGCGCGCACTGTATATATACCAATTTTAAAACATTTCATTTTAAAGTTCTGGATATGTCTGGATAACACTAAAATATATACTATACACAAAGTTTACAAGACAGTTTGATAAAAATCTGAAATCTTTTATTTAATCAAAAATCAACCCTTGGGACATAACAGTGCACACCCAGACACAGACAAAATCCAATTTAAGTCATCAGCATCATCTGTACCCATTTGACCCCTGCATTAAGAAGCTTACAGATGTGATTTCCTGAACGCAGGTCAGGACTAAGCGTGTTTAATAAGACTCTCCAAAGATAGACTGCATTGGAATTCATAGTGCTGTGTTCAGGAAGGAAGTGAGTATACTGTGAGCGGATTTTACCTTCTCAGTAATGTCTGTTTCATAGGAGTCAATGCTGTCATGGAACAAATCCTCTGTGCTGCCGTTACTACTGCTGAGGTTACTGTTGTGGAGCAGCTGCCTGTTGGACCCAAAATATATGGGTAAACAAGAAAATGTAATCATAATATACAATAATGCATCACAATAACATTAAAATGATATATTTGGTTTCATCCCACGCCGCACCAGTTCATTTTGTGCAACATCAGCATTCAGATCCCATGCTGATAGCTATATTTTCCAAGAGTAACGTCCCACTTACCTTTCTGCTCAGACCTATGGATGGCTTGGACTACACTGCAGCATCAGTACTTGCAAAACTACATTACCCATGCTGCATCACTGCAGCAGACCACTCATCCATTCTATGAATCTATATTCCAAGCCTGAGCATCTTTAGGAGCACTGCAGTAACGAGGGAGAGGAGGGACTGACCAGTACATGCATTGTGAGAGCTGGTGCAGTGTCCGATCCAGTCGACCCACCCACACAGAACCATACAGCTCTCATCTAAAATACACAAGCGCATGCGCAGGCACGCACACTATTCTCTTGTCCCAATTGCATATGCCTCTGAGAGCCGTAATCTTGCATGTACACAAATACACATTCACATAACTCTTCTGCAGAGTCAGGTTGTTGTTTTGTTTTATTGCTGCGTTCTCAAAGCAGTGACTTTGCACATGAGAATTCATTATATAAATTACACACATCGGTCTCTCTCTGTGGTTTTGCTTTCTCACTCTTTCTTACACTCAGGTCAGCTGTGGCAGGCCACTTTCATCTTGTCACTGTGATTTAGAGTAGGAAACTGGTTGCCAAAGGGACAAGAAAAACTGCCATTCAACCGCACAATTTTTGCCACCCAGTGTTTACACTCCCACGCAACATTTGATCAGATTCTTGCAATTAAACACAAAGGGAACTGTCTAGAATAGTGATTCCCAACCAGGGGTATCCATACCCTATAGGGCTTTCTTAGAAAGATTATTAAACAAAGTGTGTATGTTTTATATTTGTACAGTATGTGGATAATACATCAGAGAGTGTGTATGTATGTGCATGTCTATATAATACATTTATATATATTTTTTAACTGGACATTGACCCCGAACACAAAGCAATAATCAGAGCAAAGGGTGGCTATTTTCAAGAAACTAGAATATAAATGATGTTTTCAGTTATTTCACCTTTTTTTGTTTAAGTACATAACTCCACACACACACACACACACACCAATCTGAATGACTGTAGCAATGTATGCATACAGAGCGTGTGATATATATATCACGCGCTCTGTATGCATACATTGCTACAGTCATTCAGATTGATTACCATTAATATAATCACAAATACCATGGTGACGCTAAATGGCTAGTATAGCCGTTTTTTATTTGTAGTAAAAAAAACAAAAAACAAAAATAATGTTTTATTTTGATAATTAAAACATGTACCCGAGTGCTAGAAATGAATGCGAGTAATCTTACCTGAGACTGATATTACAATAGTCAGTCAGTATACGTGACCTGGCTCTTTATTTGTATTTATTTATTTATTTAATCTATCTATCTATCTATCTCTCTATATATATATATATATATATATATATATATATGTGTGTGTGTGTGTGTGTGTGTGTGTGTGTGTGCGGTAAGAGCATCTACGGCGTATCGTGTTGGCTAAAACACACAAGGAAACACGTTGTGAAAAATAATATCACAGACATCGCATTCAGACTCTAGAGATTGTGAGAAGAAAAAAAAAAAAAACAGACATGGCAGATTCGGACGGTATTAAAATCAAAACATTCTCTAAGACCCCCTGTAAATCTAGTCCCATCCGAATAGGGCTTTACTTTTACTCATTATTTGGGTAGCACACATATTCTGAATGCCTTTAGCAGAATTCAAATGAGCCATTTTAATCTAGATTAATTTCAAAATTAATCACTAGTTAATACAAGAAAGTGATTCTTGTATTGTTAAAAGTATTTTATGAATAAAGATTTGACTTGACTATGTTTTAGAAAACAATTCTATAATACTTTTACTAAATAACCTGTTCTCCCTTTCTACAGGTCCTAATTTACTCATATATTATATGTAACTGATGTTCTAAAAAGCAACAACCTTTAAAAGCTTTTTTTTTTTACTGTTGACATTTAGATAATTTACTGTGAAATCAGTTTTCTCTCCAATGTATTTATTCTGTTCTACAGTATTAAATATTATTTCATCAAATATATTCTAGTTGGTTGAATCAAAATATTTAGACATATTAGAAATTATATTAATTTACCTCAAGTTAGCATCAGGTAACTAGTTAGCCAGCCAAACAAGGCAATTCTAATTTTGTAATCATAATATAATATAATGTAATGTAATGTAATGTAATATAATTATTGATTATATGCTTTTTTCATTTTAAGCAAAAATTGCATGTACTCTGATTTTGCTGTAAATTTTTTTAACTAATTGCTTTATTTGACTGGGGGGCATTTTACCCCACCTAACTTTTCTGAACAAATTTTATGTTTGTTTTACAGAGAAAAAAAATTAAAAATGACATAGTCCTACAACCTTTTACTAAAGCCAATTCCTTTCCCAATCTGTCTACACGTTGTATTTAATCTTGTTGTGTTTAATGTTGTCATTCAAAGCAGTGACGTAGTAATGATTAACAGTAGCACAGACTACACAAACAAACACAGAGCACAGCAATATTGAGTGACCTACCTTCCAAATGCAGTGCTGGAGATCTTTCTGTTTGGGCTGGAAAACAAACAAAGGAGAGCTAATTAGAACTTCAACATATTAACAGGAGTAAATTCCTCAGCTTGATATTTGAGAAAATGTTGTATATGCTACACAAACTGTCACTGATTGACATTACATTCTTGCTGAAAATTCGACATGAAAACTATAATTTATTAATAATAAAAAAACAATACACTTGTAAAACAATTAACTAAATAGCAATCAAAAATCTATCGTTTTAT
>JAUYWG010000039.1:6225933-6237894 GCA_034779775.1 Enteromius afrohamiltoni | reverse complement strand
ATAATTTATTAATAATAAAAAAACAATACACTTGTAAAACAATTAACTAAATAGCAATCAAAAATCTATCGTTTTATTTAGATTTTATATTTAAGGTTTCATTCTATTTTTGCACATTCAATTATTTTTACTTTACTCATACTCACTCAAAATATATTTGAATATTAGTGTTGGCCCTCATATCTTTAACCTTAAAAGCTCACAAAATTGAATAGAGTATGTTACATAGCTAAAATATACAATTAATACTTAAGCAAAAATTGCAGTGGAGAACAGATCAGTAACAAGAGCAAAAATCATATGAATTTCGATTGTTTCCTTTCTAAGAATTCAAATATCAGTAATTTCTATGGGAAGTACATACTAAAGTTTCATACACAAAACACTCTTGTGCTCTCTCTCGCTCTCTCTCTCACACACACACACAGAGTTATTGCCAGCATAGCTTTTCTAGCAGTGACAGAATGAGGTGTGAACTAATGCATTTCTTGAAGCTGCCTGCTGACAGGGCATTTAGCTTTCATTCCTCCTCTCTATCCCATAGCCTATTCAGTCTTTTTTTTCTTTCTTTCCCTTCTATAATATGACACTCTCTTCCCCAAAACCTAGTCTATCTGATCCAACTCCTATTTCATCCTCTGTTTTGAGAAGTTAAGATATGAAAATCTAATTACAAGCTTTACAATTACAAAGAAAAATATTTATATTACAGCAAACTCACTGGAAATTGTCAAGGATGAAGAAAAGTATCCAAAGCCTCAGAAGAATTTGCCTGTTGTTCGTGTGTTGTATCATGTGGATGCGAGTGAGAATGATACAGAGACAGCAAAATACAGAATGCGCAAAGTCAGATAAATGTGTGGATGTGTGTGTAGCTCACTTTCCGATGTCTAATAAAGCTCTAATGGGCTCTAAAGTAGTGGGCTGAATGATGTACGGAAAAGGAAGTGAATCATTAATGGTGCAGAGAGACTGCAGCAAGATATCAAAGCTCCTCCACCTCAGTTGTGTTCTCATATACCCACATTAACTCCTTGAGGAACACTCTACCTCTATTACAGTGTTGCTGTAATTTTGTCTATTGTAGCCCACAAGAAGACAATTTAGAAATGATAAACACTAATCCTGTTAAAGCACCTCTAATGTGGATTCCAAGCAACTAAAAGTTTATTTCCCAGATGTGAGGGGACACTCTTTTTTTCTTTCAAGTAGATAATCACTTAACTCTTATTTCAAAGGTTTATCTCCAAGTGTTTTTCCATGTGAGCTTACACCCAGTTCATGACAAAGCCCTCTGAGTGAAGAAGTATTCCATAACTTTATCTTTCATAACAGATGTAAACTGTAGTCTTTGCAGTACCTGTTGGTTTTAAGGTTTTTCAGCCTGTTCTCCAGGTCATTGAGCAGGCTGACCCGCTTACAACACTGAGAGCAAAAAACATCCATCTGGTCACCAGCATGGCGCATCTTCCGAGGAGTCTGACCAGCACTGGAGCAAGAGAGACAGAGAGAGAGAGAGAAAGAGAAAAACATTCTGAAAACATTCGATAATCAATGCAAGCAGAACGTAGAAACAAATGCTATTCAGCAGTGAAAACTAAGAAATAAAAAGTGAGAATCCCTGGTAAGTCAAGTCAAGATAAAAATCTCCCAAACAGAAGTGTCATGCCCATTCAAACATGCCTCAACAGTTATTTAAGACAAGCAGATTATATATGCAACTTCCAAAGAAACATATTTGGATAGAGAAGACTGGGAAATGTTGTAACACCATCTGTTTGAGCACTTTTTATGATGCATGGCCACCATCCTTTGAGGCAGTAGTAGTACAAATATAAAGCATTTATGTGCTTGAAAAAAGATTTTGGCTAGAAAAAGAAAAAACCTTTCTGACAAACAACACATATGATTTGCAATCAGATTTGCACATTAGAGGAGAGAAGAGAAATTATGTTGTTTAATTTGATATGTACTACAAATCGACCGGTAATAAAAAGACATAAGGGGTAAGAAAAGAATAAGAAATAAAGAAAATAGAAGGTGATGTTTTGGGAGAAAGGTAAACATGTTTAAAACTTAACAAAATAAATGCACAAAAAAATTTATATTCTATAAATATACGTTTTTTTACTCCGTGCTTAATGGAAATGATATGGTAAATTAATTAAATATTGATCAAATCCAGCCTTTTGGACAGTAGGGACTAAAAAGAACCATAACACTGTATCTCACGTGAGTGAAAAAGTTTCTCACAGTCAAAACAGTTCCATCCACTAATAAAGTGACTTATAAACGCATGCTGAACAAAATCCTGTGTAATGAAGGCAGATATCTTGATTTCTAAACTAATCAGTCTTTCATTTTAAAGTAAATCCCTTTGAAAAAAGGGTTTGGGAAAGTCAGTGGGAGAGACAGTACTGTTGTGGTTACATTTAAAATGAATACATAAAAAAGTAATAATAATAATAACGGTTTGAATACACACACAGACACACACCTGGAGGAAACTGAAGAGCCCAGATCTGAACATCCATTAATGCGGATCTCATCGTCTGGACAGGGGCTGTTAATATTGTGTTCTCCATCCTCTCCTTCTCCATAGTCCTCAAACTGCTCCTCATTTAATGAGGCAGATGAACGAGTAGAATGATCAGAAGTCTCAGAGCGGTTATACATCTGATCACACCTTAAAGGAATGAGAATTAAAAAGGCATTTATTTTGAGTTTGTTTTTTTCACTTAATATTAATGCAAGCGATAATTATTCCATTAATTCATTCATTTGCAAAACCGTAAGAAAACATGATAAAAGCACTTACTTTTCTCCTGGGAGGCAAAGCCCAATCCCTTCTTCTTTTTCTCCAGCTCTCCCTCCATCCGATATCTCTGACGACAGAGTGCTGTCTACTGCACTGTCTCTGTCTGAGTCTCTCTCCACCCCTCTGCCTTCCTCATCCTCAAGCATTGAACTCTCTGGGCACTCTGGGATGGACATGATAACTAGTAGCCCGAATAGTCCTCACTGCACTGTCAAAAGCAAAATACATTAAACTTAATCACATAACACCCAACCGATGTTACATAAGAACAGGAACAATTGCTGAAATGTGAACTTATGAATGTGAACACGGATAAAATCTCAGGGACAGACACTGCATTTGTTATTTATGATAACCACAGCCGCATTTTGGTGCCTCACAAGCTGTAAATACATATTTTAACTGTTCACCTATTTGATATGTTAGTAATATTAGTGGCTAAACACAATTTAGTGTCACAACAAAGAAAATAAAAAGCAAGAGTTAAATAATCCTTGTATTCATACTGATTTTGTACTATTTTTAATTTGTTTATACCATTTATACTGTATAAGTATAACTAAAATAGCATGCTAAAACCATTAAGTAAATATTTCACATTTTAATTATGCTTTTTATTCGCTGTGTTGAAGTTATATCACCTTGAAACGAAATAATGAATAAAGAAAATAAAAGACTGGCATGGCTAAAATGGGGCAAGCACAAATGTTCCTACTTTGCAGAAGAATGGACAGAACTGCAAAATTATAATATCTTCCCAATTTTTAATCAATAAGACAATGCTTCTGTTGTTTACCAAACTGGCTCTACAACTAACAGTCACTTTTGTAAGTTGAGCACACAGCAGGTGGGTGTGCGTGTGTGAGAAAGAAAAAAAAAAGAGCTCTTTAGTATTCTGTTGTGCTGAACATGAGGGGGCAGGGATATAAAATGCCTGTGTGTGGTCAAGCAGCTTGAACAGTGAGTGGTCCTACATACACAGAAGCAGTGAGCACACACACCAACAAAGAAAAAAGTTTTTCTCCAACCTTCCTTCTCGCACACAAAACACAAATTTCTCAAATCGTGTGTCATAGGACCAAATAAAAAATAGGTCATAAAATGTAGGTAATTATGTGCCCTCATAATTGTGAATAGATCTCCTTCTCCACTTGATTGTCTCACAACAGCAGGGTACGAATATATGTAGCTACTTTTCGTTTGAGCAACTGATTATAAATGCACACAACTCGCCACAACTTGAAACATGACATTCAAAGCCCTGCAGGAAGCTCTTACATAAACGATGCCAACTTCCATTGCAAATGCTAAAAAGTGATCTGTACATGCACATACTGAATGCTTCATTATGCGTGTGAGATACACAAAAAGGCAACAGCACTTCACAGTGCATTGCCCCTTTAGAATAACATTACATAATGGTCTCCAAAAATAATTGTAACATTCTGAAAAAGATGTTGAGAACACTTGTCAGGCATTATGTAATCCCGTATCCCATACATAAAACTCTGAAAAGGCATGCTGTCTGAAAACATGTTCTTTGTGAACCTCAATGACCTGACATGACCGGACACAAAAAAACAATTGTGTTTGTTATGACATAGATTTAAGAAGTGTATTCTGAGAAAACATACTTTTAGTCAATAGTCAGCGGTTAGACATCTTTTATGATCTCATCTCATGATTTTCCCAGCTGTCATTGAGTACAATATCTAAAGCTATTTTCAGCACAAACACAATGTTAAGTATTGAGAAACTGTAAAGTAGCAATGACTTGTTGTCTAGTCAAAGACATCCAGTTCACTTAGATGCAAACATACCACCCACCAGCCACTATATAATGCTTTAATGGGTTTCAGCAAACAGCTTCAAGGCCACTGTAGGCAGCTGTTTCATGAATACAGTAAACCAAACTAAAAGGAGCCTAACTAACCATTTGAACATGTGCAGTTAGCAAGATCTAATTTAGACAGAAAGCAAGAGGTGACACGAATTATTAAATGACTCGAAACCAGTGAGCGTGAAAAGCGGGGAAAAAACTGGATTTAAACTGAATACTAGGATTAAGTAAGACAATGTTAAGCAATGACAAACCTCTCCATCTCTTACATCATTCTTAGAGAAGTCTCATGAAGGGTGAAACACTGCTCCCAAAACAACAAACTGGTTTCGTCAGGTAATTACACGAACTGCAAAAACAGAAGCCAGAAAGGTAAACTCATGCAGTATCACCAAGGAGAAATTATAAAAACATAATCCGTCCCCACGGCAGAATGGGTGCAGCTAAAAACAACTACAGAATCGATTGTGCACATCAGGGTCTCATAGACCTTTGGAATGTGACGTCTCATGTCCGCCCTTGACCCAAGAAACCCACGGGCACTGTTCTCATTTCCATCTTATTAACAGCTTATCATCATAAGCTCCATTTAACTGCTCGCAGCCTAGAGAATTCATAGAAATCCTCATCAGGCCTCTTTACTAGCTTGAACAAAAAGCAAGTTAAATGCGCAACAGATCTACCTATATAGTGCATACACTCCTCAAACACTTGGTTAAGCCCATTCATTTACATTTATATCAATCTTCTAGTCTGTAAAGACATACACGCAAAAGTGTGTATAGGAGACTGGGTCTTCTTGGAGATGTTGTCTGAGATTAACCACCAGACTATATCAAGATACTTACTATATCTCAAGAACTATAAGGTTTTTAAATAAAAGTTCAGTGACACAAATCATTGTTTTTTAAAAATTTTCTTAAAATTGATCATTATAATAACCTCCCTGGATTGCTTGAAGGTGTGAGATAATACATCTTCACATTTCAACTGAATTGTATGCTTCCAAGTAAAATGCTAACATGAAAATTAGTTTGCATTGCTGTAGCTAGAAGTAAATAAAAAATTAAATGGAAGTAAATTTAACTCAATAAAATCACACAAGCATTTATTTACACAAGGGTCAATTATATAAAAAAAGGTTTTCCACAAAGATTTTTACCTGATAGATTGAATGGTTCTCAATAGAAGGTGATTTCTCATAAATGTCACATGCATTGTTCCAATGGTTTGATTTTTTTCATATTATATATATATATATATACATATTTTTTTACATGCCTGTTCTTTGATTAATTGGTTTATAATTGCTGTTTTTTTATATATATTTTCTTTGTAGCTTGATCCTTTTTTTCCCTACTGAGCAGAAACAGTGAAAATATTCAATCTTCAATCTTGTATCCTGTATATTAAGTTATGTCCCAATACAGATATTTACAATGTCTAAATTCACCTACAAATATTCACTGGAGTACAATGTAATCCTGGAAGCAAAAAATTAATGCATTACTTTTTAATCCTGCCAAGCTTAAATTATTTGATTAACCATACATAACTTTTTGTTTCAAAAACATTGAAGGGATAAAAGAAGCCTTTTTCAGAATCACAATCAATTCTGCAGTCTGTACAAAATCTGACTTTCATTAGGCCAAAAGCAAGCTCAGGTGTTTTTGTCACATAAGGAAAGGTTACTATACTCAGGGATATCTATGTAATGCTCTTATTTGTCAGCTGTAAGAACAGAAACTCTTTTGACAATACTAAATGACCTATGGGAAGTAGCATGATGTCACAGCTAAACTAGCTGCCCTACATCTTAAATATAATTACTATACAAGTAATTTCTTATATATGACTAAAATATCTATAACAACGAGGAAAGTCAGTCTTTTTTTATAAAGTTATTATACCTTTTATAGGTTTAAGCGAAACTGATCAGAGATTGTGATTAAAAAAGGGAAAACAGTGAAACAGAATGTTCTGATGAGAATATTCAGATCACTGATTCAAGACCTGTTTAGCTAATTGAAAAATCATTTTAGGAGACAGGAAGAGGATTCCCAAGAGGCACTTGCACATTGCTGTTAACAGGCAAGCTGAGATCATGCTTTAGAATTTACTGCAATGTAAAATTTTGTGTCCATCGCCACATATACATCTTGATCCATCTCATGGTATTTATACCCAAATCTGGAATCGCACAGTTCTGGAACACAAGTGACAAGTGTATTTTCCATTTTTATAATGATTACAGTATAATGTATCATACTGATTCATATTTCTCACTCAGCTGAAGAGACAGTTTCACTCCCACACACACCCAGGAAAAAACAGAAAGATCTGTCAGGTCTGAACTGATGCACAGGAACCAATGAGTCACCATCCTGAGATGCACTGCAATTTTTGCAATCCAAAAAAAACAAACAAAAAGAAACTCCCCCCCCCACAAAACTATAGTATTATCAATAGCAAAATCTCCCTGTCAATACCATGTTTACTTAGCAAATGCATAATTCTCAAGGTTTAAACAATGCATTAAATGCATCAGCAAAAAATATATATATTTATTTCTGTGCACTGCTATATTTACCTGTATATATGTACAGTGTAGATTACAAATCTACAATTTCTCAAAGCACATCTGATAATGAATGTCATACATATTAATGTTGTAATACTCCTAAATATATTTTTTTCTAATAAAACCATCAACTGATTAGTGGTAAAAATATCAGTTCAGGCAGATTTCAAACATTCTTATGCAAGTTGGTGTGCGAATATTCTACACAATAAATTAAGTGTGTGGAAAGTCAAGTGGGCAATTAAATTCAAGTATGCCTTGGTCCTGTTGTGTCTATATTTAGCAGACTCTGAGACAGCAGAGAGAAAGAAAAAGAAAGACTGTTTGCGAGGGTAAGGGACAGGTGATATAAGAAATGTCAGCAAGATGATAGATAGGAACAGCAGGGCTGCCACACTGTCTCAAACACATTTAAATACCTCCATTAACAGTTTAACTTTCAAATATAAAGTTACATATTAAAAAAATCCAACAGTGTGATTTTTCTCCAGAATCTACTGTCTAGGCAACTACACTTCTAAGGAAATTCTGTGTTTGTAGGCTTCAGTAACGAAACAGATATTTAAGCAACCGACATCCATATTCAGTGACAAATCATATCTAAAACACTCACCTTGAACACATATTAAATGACCTAGCGTGACGCAAGATGGTCTAGTCACCTGATGAGGGGCATTCTATGCATTTCAGGAATATGATTATTGCCAATTACGTGATTAAGACCTACATTTGTTAGACCAAATTATGAGATTACAGTCACAACAAAACTTCATAGCAGTCTGGCTTCTACCAGATTTTAATGCCATGTAATATCAATCACTCTCATGGGTCCTTCCACATATACATCATATATCAAGTGTACCCAATAACTACTTTTTTAAAGTTTGGGTTTTTTTTACAAAACAAATAAAGTTTCAAGGTCAGAAACAACTGGTACATACGTTGACCTACATATTGATTATGTCTGCTCCATAAATTACTTAGGTTTATGCACCCACAAATTGCCAGCTGCCCTCAATTAACGATTAATCTCATTATCATTTGACTCCAGGGCAATCAGACAGTTTTAGAGAGAGACATGTACAAGAGAGAATAGAAGAGACGGTCTATGTATATTAGTGGTAGACTTGGGGGAAACCAAGTATGAGAAATAACAAACAAAAATGAGAAGGAAACAAGTAAATGTAATGTAACAAGTGAGCAACACATGAAACCCTTCATCAATTCCTTATATTCCTTTCCCCCTTCTGTCACACGAAATATAAAGAGCTCCTCTTACCCTGTCTCTCACAGCCGAGTGACCATGATCTCTTCCACTCCTCACAGTCCTCTTCTACCATCCACTGATGTCATCCAACTCAAATTCATTCAAACAGGTGAGGTCGCATCCACTTTACTGCTTCTGTTCAAACGTCCTTAACTACCGTAACCCACGGTCAAGGAAGACGGAGAGTATCCTTATGCTGACTATTTTCAAACGCTTACTTCTTGTATGAAAAAACAGTTTCTGAAACTTGTGCAAACACACTTCACGATTCAGGTTTGCTTGACCACACTCCCTCACTCAACACACTCACAGAAGCTCTGACAGCAGTTGCTGGTTTCTGGCCACTCCTACTCACCCCTTCTCAATCTCTTTGGCTGTTGTCAGGCAACCGGCTTCGGGGGAGGTCCTGTGGGTGGAGCTGAAAAAGCCTCCTGTCTAAAAGTATTTGCATATGCAGGTACACCTAGTCGCTGTGGCAACAAGAAAGAAGTGCTTTAGCGTGAAAGCTGAGAGGCTTAGGGACTTGAAACATTCAATTCAAGTAAAACAATTCAAGTGGTTTTCAAAAGATTTGAAAGTTTTCTTTCTTTATGTTTAGATTTGATCACCAGAAATGGCACAAAAAGGGAAGTTGGAGGAGATTATATTAATTGCAACATGTCACAAAAGTATCAAACCTCACAATCTTACTTCCTTTTTACAAGACCAGTTTGTATTTGCGCATAGCCTATGATTCATTGTGAAACTGTATTTGTGGTTGTATTGCACTATTGCAAACTTCTCTCAAAACGTCCTCTTGCATTTGCAACCATCTCTCAGTGACACATGCTCTTACTACCATTACATCTGCTCTGAAATCTAAGTGTGAAAAACAAATAAGATGGACAAGAGTATTAAATGCTAATTTATTTCACTGAACTCTCCTGTTAGCCTACCTCCCATTCTGATCATTCAAACAAATGACCTGTGACTTCTAAAGCCCTGTGACTATGAGACCCCAGCAGCTTAATCCTTGAAGACATTTGTTAACAAAGCTAAGATTAATGAAAATGCATACACCTGCTGCTCAGTACTAGACAACTAAGCCATGTGCTGACTCAGTACTTGCCCCAGTTCTTCTTTTTCTGAAACATGTATTGTTGATTTTTGTCTTCTGACCTGTTTTATTCTCATAATCACTGAATATCTCCTCGTATCCAGTTTTCTTGCTGTCTGTTGTGCATTAGCTCCAGTAAATGTTATTTATCCACACCTGTCTCCAGTTTCTCACTTTACGTCACATTAATACAAGTGACCCAAAACTACATCCAGCCCTTTAGCCAAACCTCTTGAGGGAAGTTCAAAACAAAAACACTAGTACGTTTACAGCTCTCATTCTTCCTGGTATCTCATTTGGACAGCAGTATCTTGTTTCTCTTGGTATTTGGAGGAACAAAAACAGATGGTGTCAATTTTCTCTCCCTCTGACCTTGATTTTAGGGACCTGATTCACCTGATTTTAGTTGAAAATAAAACATTATAAATGAGACATTAGAAAATGATTTAGAAAAAAGTGAGGCAGGGAGAGATTAAACCTGGGGGGGGTGAATGGATGAATGATGAATGAAAGCTAATTATCTGGAAAGGAATGCTTTCTCATGGGCTCTCTCAGAAAGACTTTGGCCACAGGTCAACCAATGGCTGCAGGCTATTTGTTTAAATGCAATTTGTTAAAGGTTTGTGCCCCTTTCCTTGTAAAGGCTATCAGTGATTCTATTCAGACTCTGCAGTCCAGAGAATAGTTCACATGGACAGACTGAATAAAAGCCTTCAAATGACCCAAAATACATTTCCCTTTTTTAATCAAGGTGTGGAGTTGAGTTAATGTGTGAGCTCGAGATATATTACAGCCCACTAGTTTGAATAAGTAAACAATCTAAAGTATAGGAGTCCAACCTTCCCCTGGCTACGTCTCAGAAATTCAATGAGAAGGTGCTTGCTGCAGAGCCAAAGGTTGGAGCTTGGCACCTAGCTCACCCTTGTAATTGGTGGAGGTCCAACCACATCCAACCATAATCCTATCCCATAACAGAAGGCCAAGCTCCACCCATAATGTCTAAAGAGGTGGATCTGAACTAGGTCATTTAGAACTGTAGTGAGCACCACATACAGAATGAATTGGGGGCTTGGGGCAAAAATGCCACATGCTATATAATTTAAACTATTAAAGCTGAATAAAGTGAAAATAAAAATGTTGCATCATATTTCTTTTAACACATTTTTACAGTGTTGTGCTTTATAACTTCACTCACGTTTTTCACAGCGATTTTCTATGGGGTTTTATAATGCATTTTTCAGGTTCTGAGTAAAATAAAGCATGTGGGGAATATAACTTGATGTATGTAAACGTCACACATCCAAACCAAAATTGTGAAGGAATTGTGTTTTTTTCCTAATGTTTCTGATAAGTAAATTTATAAGATTTGTCATGCTGACAAACAGAAATATTCTCTGTAAGAGACTTATCTATGCTTCATACAACACTTTATAAACAAAGGTCTTCCCCCAGCATATCAGAGGTCCTTTTCATACAGAGATAAAACTTAATACTCATGCTAAAACAGACATGCACACAGAAAAGTATGAACATACAATTTAAGACCAAGCATGTTCTCCCAAACTTTGGTAAAATGTCAGTCAAACTAATTCTGTAAGTTTATAACCCAATCCACTTCCCATGCTTGAAATCTACTGATAAAGAAACATCCAATAACCATATAAAATGCTTTTCAGGACTGTGCCAATAACACAGTTTCACTCGAGAATATTACAGCCAATAAATTGTCATCACTGGAAAATTGCTGAAGTCATCAGAAGACTCCCTTCTGCCTGCACATGCATAACCCCTGCAGTTTGCAGGCACAAGTCAAATTGAATTCCACCGGATTTACCCCCATGAACGAACATTCTTCACATGGGGTCTAAACAAAGGAAAAAATAAAGACTGCTCCTAGTACCTCTGCATTCTCAGGATTCTTAAACCAAATGCTAAATAATATTGAATTACAATTAATGAGCTGATAAATAATATATATAGTTCAATACAAGCTGCTTTGTTCAAAAAAGAATTTTATCCTCAGTTTGACCATTGTGGTGTATGCGATTAGATGATTGATATACCTTCCACTCCAGTTTTTATAGCATGGATGTTTTGAGAATAATGTATTATAGAAAATTCCCTCAGCACAAAAGCAGCTGCATGCTGATAGCATAGTCACATGAAAGAAAAAGAAATTAGATATACAAGAAGTCAGGTCAGGCAAAAAGCAGAAGGCACAAATGTGGAACACTTCCTAAACACGTCTCTTAAACTTTCTGATAGCTGTGAGTTTGTAAAAACTAATGTTCTCTTTCTAGAACATGGTAATGATTTGGAGATCAGGTTAGTAGTATTGTGCTGAAGTAGGGAATTAGGT
>JAUYWG010000039.1:6205554-6221098 GCA_034779775.1 Enteromius afrohamiltoni | reverse complement strand
TTGTCAGTGTTGCAGTCCACCAATTAAAAACTAGTTCAGTTTGGCCCTAATAGATACTAGATGATACTAGATGGTGTCATGAGTAAAAAAAGTAAACAAGTTAAATCCTGAATCAGTTTAGTTCAATGACAACAACAATGACATTTTCAGTGTCCCCATAATTGAAAAGTCTTATAAAGTATACTACATGGTGCTTTTTTGAAAATCTAAAAATTGCCTGTAGTTTCCTGTAAGGGAAGGTAGGTTTAGGTGTAGGGTCAGTGTAGGACAATACCACATACAGTTTGTGCAGTATAAAAACCATTACGCCTATGGAGAGTCCTCATAAATCTCAAAAACCAACATACGTGTGCACATAGATAGGTGAAGTGCAGAGCACAAATTCTGGGACACCATACTTGGCCACACGTCTTGTACTTACCTTTCCAATAATACTTTTTTTAATGTGTGTATCTTAGAAATGCTGGCTTAAACTTACCCTAAGCAAACTAACATATGCATATTATCCAGTAATTATTTTTTACTTTTTTTATTATTTACTTGTTTGTTTATAAAGTGCCCCATTTTTAAGGTGCCTAGTATTGTTTTGGGAGTCTCCTTCTCCTACAATAGCTTTACATCTTGCAAGGTGAAAAAAGGTTTTTCTTTTCTCAAAATATGCGTTTAATTTTCCAGCAATTCTGAAATGATTTGCCCGAAGAAGTCGAAGATTTAGTCTCTTTAAACCCCTCTTTTACATAAGTCTACTCTGATACTACAATAGACCCATTGTCATAGTTCTATCTTTGAACACTCAATGGAAATATAAGCATCTATTATTTAGAATACTTACATGTGATTCAGTGGAACCACTGGTTCAAATACACGGGGTACTGAACCCTCTTTCAAGAGCAAGCATTTTGTGAACTCCCCAAGATTAGGGAAGTTAGTCGTCAGTATAATGACGTGTTTGTGACCAGTTAAAGTTGTTTGCAGCCGGCCACCATTGAACATGGGTGGGAATTTTGCACCCTGTGACGTCTAGTCATTGTGGAAGTGGGATTTAAATTCCTAACAACTTGTAGGCTGTATATCGATTCTTCAGTTATTTTGTGAAACAAATAAATTGATTTATCATGCACTTTCGGATTTACAACTTTATTTACAAGATTATTTGTTTTAGAATTGTTTATATTCACACACAGTTACATTACACACTATGTGAAAAGCGATATTGCAAATGGCATAATAGGGGCTCTTGATGAGACACTTATCCCATTAGTCGTGACGAGACACTGGGTTCACAAGAACGAGATGAGATTTTTATACTTTTATACTTTAAAAAAAAATCCTCATTGATAAAATATATTGGGGAAAATTGTATTTTATTCAACAAAAACATTCCAACTAACACAAATATCCTCTTAAAACCAGGGAGAGCGATTTTTCAAAAAAGCTTCAGAAAACAGTCGGGCCGAATACCAAAACACACTTGTCTACAGCAAAAGCCACGGCAGCTTAAAGGCCAAAGAATATTTCTGCCGTCTGCATTATGTCATTTGCGTCATCAGGACTGCGTGCAGGTTTTCAGCGTACAACAATGTATGCAAGAGAGCTAAAAGAGTGCCAATCCAAGTTCTTGTGAATCAGGAGATCTTGTCACACCCCTATTAAAAACTGTCCAGACCCCTCCAAGCATTTTCATGGAGATAAATGTTGGAAGATGTTAAATAAAGTACAAGCACCTTAATAAAACTTACCTCTAATGGCTCCTTTGACTGTGGCACACTGAAGCAGTCCATAGCATATAATATGATGTAGCATAAAATAGTAAAATTGTTATTCTTAAAACATTTTAGACTGACCTGACCGACAAGCTTAACATCCTTGATGTCAAAATTGACAAGAATCAGCAGGTCATCACACAGATGAAGGAGCAACAAATCAAATTAAAGGTTTGAAAATGTTTATTTTTTCTTTGGCAGAATCAGATAACAGTACTGTAAGAGATGACAAATATAATGATGACATATATAATTTTAGCTATCACGTATGTCAGCATATGGAGCTTTCATTTCCTTTGGTTTTGCTTTCCCAGGACCTAGCTGCAACCCGCAAACGTATTCTTGAGTCAGAATACAGGCAGATTAGAGAAATGATTGACCGAGATGAGAAAGAAGCCATGCTTGTTATCGATAAGGAACAGGAGAAAGGTCAGAACAAACTGGTCTCCCTGATGAAGAAATTTAATGAGAACGTTGAGAAGATGAGTAGGACCAAATCTGAGATCAACATTCTGCTGGACCAGTCGCAGTCACTAGCATTCTTAAAGGTGATGCAGACTATAATTATGTGACCAAATGTTGAAATTAGGGTTGTGCCTGACTAAGGATTTCAAAGTCATAGTTCACGTTATTTCATGTATTTTTGAATTTTCTAATCTCTGTCACAGGCCTTAGTGGATTTGCCCTCAGTGGTAAATTTTGAGCCCTATAACCCTCGTTTAACTTTGGAAGGTAAAGAGGCGATAGCTTATCATTCCACTGCAGTTGCACTGAAGGAGTGGATCATCAAATTAATGGAGCACCCATTAGAAAACAGAATCGCTGTACTTAAACCAGGTAAGTACAGAGCTTGTATAAACTCTTGTTTTGATGTTTGTGTGCAGCTACATCAAACACTGCATGTTAAGAGTTCTGATATGCATGTTTTTACAGAGTTTGAGAAAACTGTTCTTGGTGCAGGTAAGATTGTTTTGAAATAATTAGTGTGGAAATCTGGGACATATTAATTATATAAAGCATTTTTATATAAGTTATATAACTTATATGGCAAAAAAGAAAATCTTGTTTTTTTTTTTTCTTCAGAAGATTTAAAGAATTCTCACTATTGTATTTATTGACATTTAAGTTACCGTACAAAATGTACCTTTTACCTTACAAAATGTAATACAATTCAAGTAACATTCTCTATCTAAGTGTACTTTTTATGGACACATTAAGACCCGATCATACAGAATGCATTTGTTCCTTTTTAAATGGAAAATCTATGGGGGGGGGTCTCACATTTTAACCTCCTGCTGTGCTGTGTGGTTTATAGAAGCACTCTCAACACACAATGTTATCTGTGTTTTTCTCCATTATCAAATCGAGTAAATATAGATCGTTGTGCTGACCCTCCTTTACAGTAACTTAGAATGTCCAGAGACTGCAATGATGAAGGTGAAACTTGGTGACTATTGCAGGTTACCTGGAGCTGACTTCATGAACCACAACTACCTATATCTTTAAATCTTCTGCTATACGTATATAATATATATACATATACTATATATTATTGTAGAGGTCTAAGATTCCTAAATAGATTTAGTAGAAAAATGATGTAGAAAAAGAAAAAAAATAGAAAAAAGAAAAAAATAGATTAATTTATGATAAGAGTGCACTTAGAAAAAATCTACATCATAACAGGAGTTTAGATCTTTGTCACAGAAATCGTTGTTCATTGCTTTTTTCCCTTTCACACTTCCCTTTCAAATATATATCCCTTGAAAACTTCAAATCTCAAAATTCATCCTTTGAAACCCATTTTAAAATCAGACATGGCAGTACGATGGAAATGGTACATCAAAATCATATTACCCATTTTTTTCATTCATGAATTGTAAAAATGTAAAGGTGCCATAGAATGGACTGATATAGTATTTTAAATTGATCCCCTGGCGTGTCCCTTGTCAGAACTTCTGATGATTCGGCAGTGTAGGTTTGGCAGGCGGCTGGTCTGAAACATGGGTGGTTATACGTTATGTTGGGAGGCATGGTGATGCTGACTGTGATGTCACAGTCAGGATTATGTTCAGATGCGCATGTTTTGTAAGTTTTTTTTTTACACAAGATTTACACAGGGAAGAAACATTGGTGTTTGAGACTCAGGGTATGTTATTTCCATGTACAGAACTGTTACAGTTTAGCATTTTATGGTATCTTTAATAAAACCTTTAATAAAACTGCAGAAGATTTAAATCACTTCTCTAATCCTCTAGGTCTAGGAAACCAATTCCCAGGAATCAAAAATGATATTCCAGCACTCATGCCAAACCCAAGAGGTATGTTTAAGTAGTAACTCCCCTCCAATGGGCTTTTGTTGTCTCTTGATTCAGTATGACCTAAAACAGGGCTGTCCAGTTTGGGCCAGTGGGCAGCAGAGTTTAGCCCCCAACTTCCCTTAACACACCTGCATAGAAGTTTCTAACATGCCTAGTAAGAGACTTATTAGATGCTTAAGGTGTGTTTAATTAGGGTTATATATATATATTTCAGTACCTTCTTGGGCATAAGGGAGGCCATTTAATATGTATGATTGCATCTTAGTTTAAATTTTGGGATCAGACTTACTCTGTTTATACTAATGAGCATCAGTAATTACTGCACATTTTACAAGATCAGATGCTTGTTAGTGGTGCTCAGGATCTGTAAATTATTTGCCACCCTTAATAAAACTGCTGCAGAAAATTTGAACCACTTCTCTAATCCTCTAGGTCTAGGAAACCAATTCCCAGGAATCCCAAATGAGCCTCATGCCCACATGCCAAATCCAAGAGGTATGTGTAAGGACTAACTCCCATGCAATGGGGTTTTGTTGCCTCTAGATTCAGTATGACCTAAACCAGGGCTGCGCACTTTGGGCAGGTGTGCAGCAGAGTTTAGTTCCAACTTCCCTTAACACACCTGCATGGAAGTTTCTAATATGCCTAGTAGGAGACTGATTAGTTGCTTCAAATTAGTTGCTTAGGGTGCAGCAAAAACTGATCATCTTATCCCAGTCATTAACAACAATTGTAATAGTATCATTACCTGCTAACTAAAAATGCAACTTATTCCAATGAAGGATATAGGCATAAGTTTAGTAATAAAAGGTGACAACTAATCTATGTCATCCCTGTTACCCACGTCAAAACCATTACTTATTAAAAATAAGTAACAGGGCTGACAGTTACAGGAAGATTTCAGATTTGATTAAAGATTTCAAAATAATTAGCTAATTTCTGGCTAATAGTGAAGTTCAATGGTAACAGTATTGTTACTATTCCATCAGTCAAGCCTTACAAATAATTAAAAATAAAACATTATCAATGTGAGAGAAAAACGCAGATTTTTTATGAGGGTAACAAGCCTGACATAACATTTGGGGAAACCAATAAAATTAATTTATAAGAAAATGTACACTTCTTTCAAAAACATTTCTTAAAATTGAAACTATATTTTAAACAATATGCAAATTAGATTTTTTCATATCATTTTGCAAATTCTTTCAGAGAAAGAAAAGTTATTTAAAATAATATGTAGTTGACTTTAATTTGATGTAATATTGATGAAAGAATTCATAATATTGCTGTGTGTTTAAATCAGAAATGTATTTGATTCTTAGGGATGCAAAAGACACCAATTGTGTGGAATGACCCTTCAGTACATTTGAGATCTCCCAGTCCTGGCCATAGCCTCAAAGCCAAGCCTTCAGCAGCTAAACAAAAAAATCCCAGTAAGTCAACTGCTTATAAATATTTTTAATAATATTTTGGAGCCATTAACAGCACACATTAAAATGTACACTTCGTTCTTCTATTTCTTGATAGCCAAGACTGCTAAAGATCAGAAGGATCACAAAGAGCGCAAAGACCAGAAGCCAAACAGTAAGCTGCCACCTCTCCATATGTTCATTATTATACAACTGACTGTTACACCTAGTGATTGGATTAAAAAAGGAGGGGCCTGTGTTAGTTAACTTTTCACAATTTAGATTATTTATATATGAGATTTTCTCAAATTGTTATAAAAAAATGAATGTGAATCAAATTATTCTAACGTTATATGTATATCCTCTTTGCCAGAATCTAGGAATCCCTCTAAAGGAGCAAATCCTGTTTTCTCCAAAAGCATGGAAAACTTGCTTGACATCACAACTAAAACTGTAGACATACCTGACATAAGTATGTGGAAAAGGTTTTCCTCAATCATGGCCTCCTAAATTGAATCTTTACAGTGAGGAGCCTGTGCTCCAAACCTTTATCATTTACTGTAATTACTGAATAGACTGCAGATGCTACTTTAGAAGCAGAAAATAAATGTATCTCACCAGCACTGAAAGTCATGCAGGGGTGCAGGTCCCACACAACAAAGTAGTATTAATTAATTAATAAAAATTGTTAATATGGATTTATGTATATGTGTGTGTATGTTGTACCTTTGAGCATCATCTAAGAAGTAACTATGCTTCTAACCACAGGTTGAGAGCTATATTTCCACCAGACAAATTTGTGACCCAACAAGGTCACAACAGCAAATGTTTGTTGAAACTATGGTTTCTTGAAACAGCAATGGGTAGCAACAGAAGAGCCATAAACCGCTTTTCCAATGTCAGGCCGAATGGTTCTAAGAACTGTCAGGTACGGTTCCAGTTGTGTTTCCACGTGAGCGTGAAACGGCACTGCACGATTACAAACCGTTTTTCTATGCATTGTTACACAACTGTGCTAAATCTTGCTGATAGAGTGCGTGTGCATGACGTCGCCAATCAGTAACTGTCACTGAAATGAAAAGCAGAACTGTACTAGCCGGTTTGGATCGGCATGGAATGGAATGGTTCTGCAAAGAGAATCGTTCGGCCCAATAGTGGAAAAGCGGCTGTAGTTTGCCAACAGTGCTATTAGGAAATACACCTTAATTGATTGGATTTGTTATAATAATGCATTAATAAAATGAGCTAACCTTTAATTCCCTTGGGAGGCAATACATTATTGGTTTCTAAAAGCTTTTTTTCCTTCTGTCTCTCATTACAGATACACCTATTTCGCCAGCTGTGCAAAACTGTGTTAAACGAAATGACCTTCTGAAATGTGAGTTTGACATAGTCTAGATTTTATCTCTTTCATCATCACCTTTTATATTTATATGCTTGTGTGTCTTCTGTCTAGATGGCACTATCCTTAATTTTGATGTCAGAACAGCTCACAAGCGGATCTCGCTGTCTGAAAACAACACCAAAGCGACAGTCTCGGACGACCCAGCTCATTATCCAGATATTCCCTTTCGCTTTTCTGTATGTTCCCAGGTGCTCTGCACAAAGGGTTTCTCTCAGGGCCGTCATTATTGGGAGATCAAAATGAGCAGTAACAACTTCTGCGGATTGGGACTTGCATACGGAAGAATTGACCGCAAGGGTCCCTCTAGCCGTCTGGGGCGAAATGCAGACTCCTGGTGTGTAGAGTGGTTCAATGTGAAGCTTTCAGCATGGCACAACAGCATCGAGACGGTGTTGCAGAATCCCAATCCAAGCCGCGTGGGCGTCTTGCTGGATTGCGATCAGGGAAGTGCAACATTCTATAATGTGCAAGACCGGGCCTATCCTTTCCATACGTTTGTCTTTCCTTTCACTGAGGCTGTGTATCCTGCTTTCTGGATCTTCTCAAATGGCTCTTCTGTCTCTTTGTGCAAGCTCAACAATTAAAAGTAACTAAGTCAAACTGATATTGACTTAAATTAACTGATGTTTTGTTTATCTTTGGAACGCAAATTTAGGTATTTTTGTTATTTTGTCATCTTTGTATCCATCCAGTAAGTCCACACAATCAGAATGTTCAAACTTCATGAAATCTTTATGAAATCTTTGAAAAACGTTCAGTAGATGGGCAAAAATAATTACGATATATTAAAAATATCTTACATTTTGTTCCAAAGATGATCAAATGTCTTTTGAAATGGGTTTGTAATGACAGGAGCATTACTAATACATAAATTATTAATTTATGGGGATTGATAAAGCAAAAAAAACCATTTTATTCTAACTTAGGTGTTTTGTGATTGTACAGAATGCATAATAAACTTTTAAAGCAGTTTCAATCTATAAATGACCGCTAAGGTTGACCAAAAAAAAAACGATTGATTGGTTGATGGATGATATCTAAAAGCTTTATTGCATTTGGAATTATTTCCGATATCCTATTATATGGCTACTTCCCAAATAAAAGTAAATGAAATCTTAATTTAGTCTGAAATTATTCAAAAACAAGACTAGAGTGATGCAAGAGACACTAGCTCAGCTATGCAAGAAAATAAGTTGAAAAGAAAACAGTGCAAGTCAACACAATTAAATTGTTTAGTGGTCATTATTCAAAAATATTTGACTTAATGGCTACGATTGACATCTATGCTCCAGAGAAGGGAAATTTCAGTGTAAATATGTGATTTACAAATGTTGCCGTTATTTAATCTTACTTTGTTCTGTGAATTTGATTTTTCCATATTTTACTTGACTTGTTTAACTTAACAACACACTAGACGCTTGTTGGTTTTATCAAATGCGCGAAATCCACTGGCAGTGTGCATTGCTTTCTGATTAAAGTATCCTCCCTGGGTCCAGTCAGTTTTCAAGCATGTGTATTTCTGTCAAATCAACAAGTGTTAAATGTATCTTAAAACTGTTAATAGTGAAAGGAAAAGTTTTGTTAAAATTTAGTGGTAAGGCGTTTATTGTTTGCTTTATGCAATATTACAATTCTGGTTGATATACCATATAGAGCAAATAATAAAAAATAAATTAAAGTATTGTACATTGTTGGGTGGAAAAAGTATACATACAGTACAAGGCAGCGCATGACCACGTCTCATGTAAAAATAAATATAACATCACATAGATTTATTGTTCTTTCTCTCTGTTGTATTGATCACATTTGTGAAATTGTTATGGGATGACTTAATTCTGCTTCTGTAATGGTGATTGGTTCATTTGTGCAGCTCACATTGTTTTCAGTGCTGAACAATAAAAAATATATATAATTACAATTAAAGAAAATAAACAAAATCTTTGACCAAGTGTGAATGTTCTAACTAAATGTTTTGGCTTTATCAGCTCCAACTTGTTATATATGTTGGTATGTAATGTGGGTATGCAAACAAGCCTAGTTACACATTAAACACAATGTCAGGAACAACTAGTGTCAAATAAAAATGAAAAAAACAAGACATAAGCCATGGGTGTTAACCTTGTGTCATGCTTCTAGCATACGGAAGTCAGTGCAAAATATTTCAATCCTAACTAATAAACAAACATTTAAATGATACACTATCAGTACTCCCAAGTAGAATAATACTAGTTTAAAACCCCTTTGGCACTTACAGAGCATGTGTAAAATAAAAAAAGTGCAATGACAACTACTGCTTCAGTATTTATACACATCAACATATTTGAAAAAGTAAATTTTAATGACACCAATAAAAAGAAAACATCACAATTAAGATTTTTACCCTTTCTCAAGGTGTAGAAGCATTCTTGAGTTTTCAGACATTACTACACTTTTTTTTAATAAACCTAATATAGCCATCTACATTTTGATGTAAAACTGATGAAGATCATTTAACAGGAAAATATTCAGTCTTTGAGGAAAAAAAAAAAAAGATACATACTTTTGGTAACACTCCTGTAAACCTTTTAGGTTCCAGAAAGTATCAAAATTTTCTTCAAAATTATGTATGGAAAATGGCTGCCATCTAGATTAGATCTTTTCAGTAAAATCAAATTAACTAAACCAAATGATAAACTTCTCAAATACATTGCATCAGCAAAAAAAACGAATATGTCTAACTCCTGCACAGAGATCAGGAAGTGTTACCAATAGGAAAGCTACTGATGCAGATATCATCAATGACATTACATACTACTTTCCGAAAACTGTTAATCAAGAACATCACCGTTCTTATGCTACAACTGCATTGAAAGCAGAAAGACAAGAAACGTGGGACTAAAGAAAATACTCAGAAACCCTATTAAGGTGGTCATATTCTAGGTAAAGTACATTTTACACAAGCAGGATGCATAAAGGTAACAAATCTATATGGAGATTTGGAGAAAACAAACAATGAATAAAACAATAAAAAATGCCTGATAATCAATATAATATAAGAACATCCAAATAAAAAATGTTTTCTTAATCCAGTGCTCTGAAACATTTTACTGCCGTTTCATAAACTAAACCAATAACACATGGAATAGTTGCAAAATAAACAATGGCACGCCCGTTCACAATCTACTCTAGATTCAAGCAGTGCAAAGGTGTTTCACAAAACCAGTAACAAAAGTAACATAGGGACCTAAACAAAATTATTGCACGTCTTCATTTACATATACAACTCAAATACGAGATTTCTGCAGTGAGTTGTGTTTTCACAGAACTATGGCACTCAAGACCAGTGCAAAACATTTGTGTCCAAGCAGCTTGCTTTGTAACATTCTCATCCGGACTGAATTTTCTTTTTTATGATTGCCTGAGCTCTGCTTACAGCTAAATATGATTACACTGTGGACTAAACATCTAAAACCTGAGCCACTTCTTAGAGCTTCCGGGTAACACACCCTGGGAGAAAAAAAAAAAATGCACACAAATCTACCATCTTGTTTCAACAGAGACAAACACCTTGCGGACAGTCTGAGGACTGCAGTTGCTGTGCTTGAGAAAGAAAGGGGCTTTTAAACTCTCGGAAATAAACACTGCAGATGATATTACTAGAGCAGCACATTAGGTACATTTACATTAATGACATCAGACATTTATCACATCAGGGTCTTGCTTTCTTGCTGTGTCCACTTTCTGGGGTGGAAATAGAACAGACTTATAGAACAGACTGATGAAAGCCTTACTAAGACACTGTCACAGTTTCCTGCGAGTTGCTAACTGTGTCAATGTGATCTGCTGAGGGTTCTTCAGCCTCTGAGGTGCTGGAGTCATCATCATCTGTGTGTTCTGCACTGTGGTACAGCATGAGGGCCTGGGTCTTATGGGTAATGGTGATGGTGCATGGACCTTGCGCCCACGGCTCTCCATCCACCTGCATTGGCATCCGAGAACTCTTCAACACCAGCTACCACAAAACAAGCAAAGGATAAAGAATCTGTTATATTCGTATACTGCATTATCCAATACGTATAATTTTAAAGCAGCTTTATAGTATTAAACTGGAACTGCAAATTTCTTCAAACATGAAAAAAATACATCAAATTCTGCTTTATGGTAGCTATAAACATAATTATTAATCAGCTGAATTCAGTTAAGTGTTTGTTCAGTTCAACATGACAATTCATCAATGGTCAATTATGAGATCAAATCAAAAGCATCCTTTAAAGAAGGCAACAAGGTTTACATTATTCATTTTCATTTACATTATTCAGCTCATGTCAAATGATACGATCCTGTTCAATAACAGAACATGTTGCAAACTGCAAACTTGACTTCACGACATCCAACATTTTATGCAAACGAGCAGCATTTGTCTTAAATATTAAAAAATACCACAGATTGTACTGCCGTTTCTGCTGGATTTTATGTGTAAATCATATTTACACACAAATTCGATGCTTTAATACTACATGTATTGTAGTTTTGAATAGACTTAACAAGTTTATTAAATTGACATATGATTACATTGACTGTGTGCTGAAAAAAAAACAGAAAAATTGCTACACACACACTTAAGTGGAGATATTGCAGTGTATTGAGTGTCATGGAGCTGACTCACATTTAATCGCCATTTAAGCTGTACGAATAAAGAACATTTGTATGTCTTACCCGTACAGTATGTGCCTGTCCCAGTCTCACAGGATTGGCCAGTTTCACCTGGATCTGTGCACAGTGGAATGAGCCATACACTCCCACCACCTCTAATAAACCATCATCAACACTAAAGAAAGAGAGAGGGCATAAAGATACTAATTAAACAAGCAATATTTGCAAAGGCAATTCTACTCTGATGCAGATCTACAGGTATCAACTTTTCAAGCTAATCTTGATAAAGTCAACCCTGTATATTAGAGTATATAATAGCAGAGTAAATATAGCATATAGTAAAACTGTGTCTGGATTCTCACCGTGTTGGAGGATAGGGCTCATCTCCCATTCCCTCCCACAGTCTACAGCCACCGCCCCAGTAGCCGATATTGCACACTATTATTCCCTCCAAACTGGGCAAAGCCACTTGCTCTCCATCCAGCTCCAGCTAAAGAAGTACAATTAAGCATTATCTAGCATGAAAACTATAATAATGCAGCATCTTCCATACGTGTGGAGAAAGAGAGAAACTATAACTTATAGTTGCATCTATTAGAAATAGGATTTTTATGCAGTTTATGCTAAAAATACACTTGGTTAGAGCGTGGTATAGCACACATTGTGACAACAAATTTTCCCTATTTAATGTTTATGCACAAAAATGTATTTAACTACAAGACTGTAAACACTGCAGTGCTTTTTTTAACATTGCAGAGTCTGCAAATTTCAGCTTCTGTCAAATGGCATTTGGATTGGGTCTAACAGTTTGTATGAACAATGGTAGATAAGGCAATATTTGGGAAACCTGTTTAGAAAAAGTAATCATGTTGGCAATTCCATTTGGTGCTGAAAGCAGTTAAGTAAGCAATAAAGTAAAATCTGTTCTCACAAAAGCACCAGGAATCCATAACCAAAAGAAACACTACAGAGCTGTTGCTTGAAGCCATTTGTTAGAGATATGCCATTTTCTTATTCGCCTCAAACTGTGCCCTAAAAAGTATGTCCATATTAGACATAGGCTTTCTACTCTGTCTTAAATGGAGTGCTTTGTTGCTTAGTAATGTGCATCCAATGACCATTTAAACTGCCTGACAATCAACTTCTCACACATCACCCTTATTTCATTTAGAATAATTTCCCACAGCATGGCAGAGAAATTATCTTAAACCAAACGAATGACTAAATGTATCTTTATAAAAAGATCTCAATGTTGCTGATGGAATATAAGATAGCATTAAATATTTTTTCAGCAGGTCATCTTACTCTACTTGTCCATTGGCCCTGCAAATCCTTATGTCTCTAGTTTTTAACACTTAACAATTCACATTTGTAATTCTAATTTAATTTGCATACAACAAGCAAAAGGTTGTAGGCGGTATTAGCTGTTTTATATGCACAGATCTAAACTTTAAATTTCCACCTGAAATCGTAAACCATCAACCACACCTTTGGGATACTCATTTTAACAAACTATGACTTGGAAAGACTAATTCTAATTCTGAATACCATTTAGGATGCAGGTGGATGGATGTGCCAATTGGGTTTATGCGTTTAGTGTATGATGGACAGTTTTCCTCTATCCTCTATCACTGCATTTAAACAATTTTAAAAGTCATGTAGTGTATTCCAGGCTTCATCATTATATCATAACTGAGACATCACAGCGATGAAGCAGGAATTTCATATCAAAGCTAAGAGAACACACCAATCATTTGACAACAACAATGATAATTGAAACGATTAGAAAACACTTTTCCCTTGAATCACTTGTCTCATTAAGCAAAGTAAGATGTTTACCTCAATCCTCTTATCCAGATCTTTACATTCTTGCACTAAACAATCTTTGGTACCATAGAGGAAGTACACTGCCTGTGAGGAAAGACAATTGTCAGCACTATCAGCACACATGCCATTTAATGAAAAGCAGTGTTTTGATAAGGAAAAGTTGTGTAATAGTCCTACTAATAGTAGATAGATACATTTATAGAGGTACAGTGAACTGCATTCATGTTTCATGTGCAAAATAGTTTAGCTGCTACTCAGGTGAGACATGGTTAAGATAAGGGGCAGGTTTAATGTGGTCTGGTTAGTTGTAATGGTGGGTAAGGAGGCAAGGGTAGGGTTAACAGTGCATAGATGTATCTAAAGAAATTAATTAAATATGTAAAGTTTTTAAATAAAATGTAGATTCAAACATAATAGTTGAAGAAATTTCATGTAAAAAAAAATTATATTTGTGGATGTATAAATCAACTCCAGAATCATGTTTTTCTCAGTTATATACAGTCTTTACAGTGAAGAAATTATTTTGAAACATGTAAACTGTAAGCAAATTTAAGTTAAAAGGAAATTAACTTAAAAGCTTTATAGAAATAAATGTTTTTAACATTGAAATATGCAGTTTATCCCGAAATGAACATTCTTGCCACATAGAAACAATCATACAAGCGTTTTGAATTTAATCCCCTAAAATAAAAAATAATGTACAGGAAATGCCTCAGACCTTATTGATGATTCGGCTGGAGAAAAAGGAGGGCGTTTTCTCTCTGTGCGCATGGAAGTTCAGTGCCATGAGAGCATCAGGACCCACTGAGAAATAATTATTCATGGACAACACCTGGTGAGAAAACAACTTCATGAATTCATGGGATTTTATGCTAATAAATTGGTCATGTTAAAATTTGTTTAGCATCCAAGTAATTTCATTTGCATTCTGGGGTACATCCTGCTGTTAGTTGACCATGTATTTTATGTACAGACCTTTGGCTTACGAAAATAGTTTCCTTTGGAGACAACTTGAACTTTCCACCTAATAGATTAACAGCAGAAATACATAATAAATTGAATGACAAAAAACAATTCCTCATAATTCAAGACTTTACAACACTCCCAGGGTCTTACCTGTCCATTTTGACTACCTCAGCCTCCAAAACATTCCTGAGCACCTGTTCTACTGGAATTTCTCCAGCATATCCTGCTCCCCATCCTAAAGAGTTTGATAAATCATTGCCTGTGCCCAACGGCAGGATATTCACAAGAGGGATAAACTGATCCTGACCCTTGAGAGAGAAACAAACACTTTATTAACTCAAGAAATTACCTTTTTTTAATTAATTAACATCAGAAATGTGAATACAAGCATCACATAATGACATTACACATCATACTAACAAGGCCACATACTGTACATGTACAGTCATTATATAGCACAAAGCTAAAACGCATGAGGGATAACCATTATTACAATTTCACGTCCATTCACCTAATCTGCAACAGCTCTCACCTTCAGCTTCATGGTATCAATAGCATCCAGAACCCAGCCTACTGTGCCATCTCCCCCACACACCAGAACACGCACGCTGCCAGGGGGCAGAAGAGTACACAGCTGAAGGGCTTTAGAGGGAGGCAGCTCAGAGAGATCAAATACCTAGAAGACACAAAAAACTTGTTTTAACCATAATATAGTAGGAAGAATGTGGAAGTAGTAGGATAATAGGAAGAGCCAAAAGTGCATGGAAACAGAGAGACTGGCTGAATAGGTAAATGTAAACACAGAGTCAAATGATACCTGCACGGGGTTCAGGAGGGTACGAAATTCTCCCAGCAAAACCTCCCCCATGTTGTTGCCACTTCTTGTGTTTGCCAAGACCAGAACTGGAGTCCAGCCACTCCCACAGACAGCAGCAAGCTGCAAACAAAAAAAATGTATTAACTATTAATGAATTGATCGGCTTATTTTCATTAAATTAATTTAGTTGACTGCGCATGCATTGATATATTATGCAGCATTTCAAAACTTTTTTGTTTGTAATTTACACACAGATGTTTTTTTTTTTTTTAAGTAGTAAGTACTGTTCTTCTACTTGATAATGTTCAGTGCTTTACTACAATCTGTATTTTTAACAGCGCTATATAAATAAAAGTGACTTGACTTGACTACTGTTAATTTAAAATAAAAGCCTCAAGTCTTAAAAA
>JAUYWG010000039.1:6183567-6205454 GCA_034779775.1 Enteromius afrohamiltoni | reverse complement strand
AAAAACATGCCATCTTTGTTGTAGTTTTACAGATCCTCACCTTGCTGTACTCATCAGGATGTCTCCGGCGGAGTTTATTGACTTGATAGAGGTAATACGGAGGTATGATAACAGAGCGGAACTCTCCAAGATCACACAAATCATCATTCAGACTAGAACGGCAGTCATCATGCACTGTGGTCTGACACCATACACACCTATATATATTTCAAAATAAAAACAAAAAATGTGAGTGAAGGCACTTCGAACTGGTAGCTTGGTATCTGTACTGACTGCAAAGCCTCTATTGTGAAACTCATAGTGAGTCAATTTTAAATAATTTTAAATCAGCACTTCTTTTGGTTTAAGCCCTTATCAAAAGCAGACCTGGCACCAGTTTAGCACTACCTTTGACACTGAGAATTGAGGTGAAAGGACCTGGTCATAATCTCTGGATTTCAGGGATTACTGACTCTTTAATCAAAACATACTTTGGATTCATAAGTTGTGTGCTCTCTTCTGCTTTTAACAGCATCTAAACTGTTGCCATTCTGCCATCCTTTTTGCTTTAAGTTTAGATGTAAAAACACTTGCATGTTCTTTAACATTTTCTTATTTTCAATATTGACATGGACTTCTGTAAATAATCATAAACTATGGAAGGTGGGCATCAGTTCTTCTTAAAATACTTAGTTGTTGTTGTTGCTTATAGTTAGAGATGGTATTTGTATTTTCTTAACTTAAAAAAGTTCAAACCCATGCTAGAAGCCTGTTTTGTTCAATACAGTTGTTCTTCTTTATATATGTTATTTAAAAACTATCTTATGAAAATCTTTTTTTCTTTTATCCGTTTCCCCTACATATTCATATGGTTATCCATTTTTGTTCAAAATTGTGGTAAAGGTATATTACTGTACATCAAAATATATGATTGTTTTAGATACTGATTTAGGCTATTTTGCATAATGAGGATTTATTTTTCTGTTAGATAAATCAAGAAATAAAGAAAGCACATTGTCATATTAAATACCTATAGTCGCAAAGTTTAGGTTGAGTCCCGCATTGCTGCTTGCACTCGGTACAATAGCTGGCGAGGGGCACATTTCCCCTGACCCATTGATGACAAAACTTCCCATCTGTCTGACTCTGGGTCATGATCTCCTTACAGGAGAGGATGCGATCTGCCCTCTGTACGCACTCCTCATCAGCACATATGCCGCAGCAGTCACAGAACGCCCCTTGCAGGATGGGCTGAGAGCACACGCAGCAATAGGTGGGCTTGTTGAAAAGGTCCGTGTAGTGCCATCCGTGTTTGCTTTTTCGAAACAGATCTTTCAGGTGAACTTTGCGTTTGGGACGCTGAAAGCTGCACCACAGTGTGATGAGCACTGGGACCAGAACTGCAACCGTGGTCCAGAGGAGCAAGGTCCACTCTTCCCTCAGCTCTTCAGTACTTTCCTCCATAGCCACAATTCTAACTTTACAGGAATCTCGTCATGCACAAGTCTGAGCAGATGAAAATAATTAGTGATTGCCAGCGATCGTCATTAGTCAAGGCGTAGAAGTTTTAACTTCCCACAACGATCTTCCATCTCTAAACCCATCCGAGCAGCATATCATCATCGCATCACCAGGCAATGCACCAAACCTGAGTCACACTGATGTTACAGCACAGCCATCGTAAACACCACCTTGCTTGCTGTCAAACACTTGGTACAGCAAGACAAATTGTACTTACAGCAGATACTATTTTACATGCGTATGTCCTATATTTTGTTTTCAGTGGGGAGATCCCATAATCATCTTTGTTATCCGCGCATTTTAAAAGTACACTGAAACCACTGGAATAACACAAAAAGCGATAAAATCCCTACAAGATCTAGTTCAATATACGGAAACGGAAATGATGACGTAGGCTTATGACGCAACATGTTCACTGACCAATAGGAATGCAATACGTGAGACAGCATGAGGACCGTAACATTTGCACGATTTTCATGCTTCACAGGATGACAGTTAAATACCACAGCCTATCGTAAGAAAGAAAAAAATGTTTAACGATGTATTATAATAAGTTTCAAAGAATTAATGTTACATTTAGAATACAAGGCATGACGGTTGTGCTCTGTCACTCCTCCCACGGTGTGTGACTGCAGAAATACAAACAGCCTACATGTTTTGTTGATATTTGATGGGGCAACATATTGTGTGTAGGAATAAATCATAGAGTTTTGTTTTGTTCAAATATCTTTTTAGTCTATGTCTCCAAACAAGGGATAAAAACCACAACCAAGCATGGAGGAGGAGGTGTGATGGTGTGGTGGTGTTTTGCGTGACACTGTTGGGTATTTATTAAAAATTGAAGGCACACTGAATCAGCATGGCTACCACAGCATCCTGCAGTGGCATCCCATCCGGTTTGCGTTTAGTTGGATGATCATTTACTCATTTTCAACAGGCCAATGACTCTGTACACACATCCAGGCTGTATAAGGGCTATTTGACCAAGAAGGAGAGTGACTGAGTGCTACGGCACTGCCAAGTCATGTTTATAGGAATAATTAAAAGGCCTGTCGTGTATTTAGCAGATTATTTTTATATTTGTGATTCACTTGTAGGCATGTTTGGAGTTAGAGACAGAGAGGTATTTCATAGTGATACTTTTATATGAGAGCTAGATATACAAGAACAAAAAGTACTGGAAAGAGGGAACTTAGTAGGGTGACAGCCAGCACAGCTAAAATCCTTACTATCCTACTATAAATATCTGTTTGTTACAGAGGGTGTCCATAACAAATGTACAGCTCAAAGGCCCTTTATATTATCATCTTCCTTATAAAACTAAAAGATGTAACAAGCAAAATTGGGTTATTGCTCCATTGCTACCAAAAGAAATATCAGTTATCAGTTAAACTTTGTAATAAAAAAATAACAATTGTGTAGCAGGGTTATAGGCCTAGTCACTGACGGATAATTTCAAGTGAAAGCGACATCATGTGGAACATGTCTGTAACTACAGTCTCATCCAGATGTGCAGGCGGGAGTCTTCTTCTTCTGTAGCCTATCCTGAGGCCTGTAAGCAGGGGTGCTGTGGGGGTAACTTCTAAATGACGTTGACGTGTATTTCTCCTCCTCATAAGTTGGGTAAACACTCAAGTGCAGTTATTTCGAACTGAGGACGGACGGAAATGAAAATGAAGCTGTTGGTATGCCTTTTTTGCCTGGTCTTATTGACCTTCTGCACTGGTATGTTTTTCTTTCAGAAATTTTATATTATGGGTTTTATTTGCAAATAGGTATGTTTTTATTTATTTTTTTTATCATTGTGGGTTGTGACGTTTGTGTGCATAAGTCTTATTTTCATGTAAAATCAGAGAGTTTTGGAATATTTGGATAATTACTTTTGCAATAGTCCTAAATACATAGGCTTTATTTTCATTTCGGCCTTCTTGCAGCTCTGAAGATAGAAATAAGTGCATATTTCTGTGAGATTTTTTTTTATGTTTATGCCTTATACCTTTTCATTCTTTTTATCTCCGGCGCTTGATAAACGATTTTTAATGTCTATAACAAACTCTAAATTTGCATATATTTTTTTTTTTTGTGCTTATTTTAATTCTTAGTTTAATTTGTAGGCTATATTAGTTTTTATATATTCCTACTCCATCCAATAGGCTATATTTCTTTTCCTATTGTTTTAGGCTTGATGTTGAAAAAGTTAAAAAATAAATACTAATTATGTGATAATTTAATCCACCCTGCCCACCCCTGTAAATTAAAGAATCGTATCTAATTATAGAGTAACGTGAGTCAAACGTGAAAAAGCGGCTATTTATCTGCCACGTCGGTGTTTACCGTAACGGACTCATTTTCATACCCCTCGCGGGTCAGAGCTCCAGGTCACGCGCGCGCAGGGGCGCGCTCCCCGGGGAGACGCTCTCATGAATGGGCACTTTGTGTTCTTCCATAGAGAAACAGCGCTGGGAAACGGAGGGAGGGGTTGAAATGGGGAGGCAGGAGAGAAAGTGAGTGAAGTGTATGTGTGTGCGTGCATGACTGTGTCAAAGAGAGGGAAAAAAAGAGGGAATGAGATGAAGAAAGAAGGAAAGAGAAAGGCCAAAATTCATACAAATTAGACCCCGAAAGGACTCAAGGAAATCTGAAAGAATAAAGGTTCCCAGGAAGAATGGCCGCCTGGGGAAGAATGAAAAAAAATAAAATTTGCATATAGTAAAAAGAAAGAAGGAGAAATTGGTAGGCTAATATTAAATGACATGAAGTCTTTGATAATCTCATTTGTACACTACATAAAAATATTCATTGGCTAATTAATCAAATGTTGCGACGTGTATTATATTATATAGGCAACTACTTATTTAGTTATTTATCAAATCAATCAGTTAAATGTATTCACAACAATTAATGTTGTCATTACCAAGAAGTTACAGTATGAAATTGTGATCTTGATACACATAAATGTCATGTTCCCAGATGCAAGCCCCATAATTAAGGAGAGTTTTGCAAAGCAGCTACTCCGGACCAAGAGACAGAAGCCTGGACACCCTGATGAACCTATGAGGGTTGGGTGCCAATTACATGCTTAATAACAAACCTTAAGAAAACAACATGCATGCATCTGCTGTAATTCTTTGTTGTAAAGATATATTCACGATCATGTTGTTTTGTGCTGCTTTTAAATCAATTCTTAACAAATCAATGAACTCAGCTCCATTTCAGTACTCTAGGATTCAGAGTTCATGTGTATTTCAGGAACACATGCTGCATATGCAGAGGCTGGAGCAGAGGGCTCGAGAGACTGGCTATGAGCATTGGATGAACCCTCATTGCTTCCCTCGCTGTGACCGCAACTACGGCTACCCTGTGTAACAGGCCTGCTGTGATCCACAGGTTCTGATACTCCTCGGCTTTTGTATAGCACTGAAGACTGCAACGTTTAAGCTTAGCCTATTATCATGATTTCATATATAATTAAAATTTTATACATTCACACTTTTCCTTATACAATAAGATAATTAGGTGAAGAAAGTAATTCGATTTGCAATTCGTCTTTTACTTGGTTGAAGGCATTAATAATTGTTAACACTCTTTACATAATTTGGGATGTTTTTTCTTCCTATTCTGACTTTTTATCTTCGTTCTGCGCTGGCTTTTAAAGCATAATAAACGAAGACTAAAAGCGGTTTTATCGGCTTTATCATGGGAAACGGTTTATATTTAGGGTACTAAAATAATATATCTGAGGGCAAATCAATTCAAAATGATTTTTATTTTTTTTTCAGGGCGACTACGGGAATTTCGTCGACGACAAAGCTGATAAACATCATGAAATAGATTGCAATGTGAACTAAAAGACCCAGAAATGTCCACGAGGCCAAGGACACAAAATCCAGGAAAACGCATACTTATTGATAGTGTAGACATGTTTAGATGTATTATTTAGATGAGAAATCTTAGAATCGTTAGAATAATTATTCTTTCACATCATGAAATTGCATTTTGAATAAGAGACTCATGAATAAATTAAAAATGTTGTGCTCCTATGTTAATTGTGATTTTCATCTTTCAGGTTTAACTAGCCTAGTATTTTAGTTTCGTCATGATATAAAATCGAAACCAACAAACAAACAAAAAGTTTAAATGACTGATGACGGTAAGAGTTTGACCTTAACGTCACAATATCCGAAGGCCTAACACTGATTGATCGAAAGCCCAATTTTGGATGTGTTACAAAAGAAACAGTGAAGTCCACATAAATAAACAAACAAATAAAAGACTGTAAAATGGAATCAATTTCCATCATTGTATGACATTGTACAAGTTCAGTGTTTGGGAACTTTAAAATGTAGCCTAGCCGTTTGTTCCATAAAGCAACGACATATCGTTTTGCATTAAATACTCTAACTGGTCAGAACATATTACATTTACGTTTTACGTGCATCTTATTACTTGCAGGATTAATGCACACATATACATACATTGTAAAATTATGATTTTGTAGAATTCGAGTATAGACATCGGATGTGCGCTTTTCTATTTAATGTCATGTTTTATTCTTCGATATATATATATATATATATATATATATATATATACACGAATTTGAGCTTAAGTAAAGAGAAACAAAAACGTGTTAATTATTCTACACTTTACTTTTGATTTTGTTGAAAATTACACTTTTTTATGTGTAAATTCTTCATGTCGCTGTACCGTGAAACAAGCATACAAGTTAAATGCCAATATTCACTAACAAAATATAAATCGACGTAAACTACAATAATTAAAAAGGTAGGGATGTGAAGCAAAAAAAAAAAAAAGACGGTTAGTGCGCAAAATGTCAAGTCTTGGTTTATACATAAATGTTTTAATATTCGTCTGGGAGACAAATTATACTTTTATATTTTAATAGGTAAACAGTTTGTAACTAATACTTACAACAAATTATCTGAGAACTCGTTTATGTATTTGAACGCAGTTCTCACTTTGTTAATCGTGTCTAGTGCATGCAAAATTTCTTAAAGCAGCAATTTCACAATAAATACAAGATTTCAGTGACAGAAAATGGAATACGATTTTTTTTGTACAATACACGAATATTTTCGACAATAAAAGACTTTTGAAGAGATGAAAGGAGCATGGCAGCAGTAAAAAATCATCTTTTGTCTTTAAAAAAGCCTTTATCTGTGCTACTCTCTTTGATTGTTACAGTCAGGAAGTTCGAAGTCACATCAGTAACAATGACTTTCTCCACATTGCTTAAAGTGGGTCTCCAAGCATCTCCCTCCTCTGGCTCTCCAAATATTCGTGACACTGGAATTTCGGCAATAAGTGAAGGTTGCCTGCTAGTGGAATGACCATGTTCAAATGTTCTTCGTTTTGAATGATGCTTCAGGTGTTTATGGTGAAAGTGGCTTGTCTGTGGATTAGTCCTGTGATATTGTAAGTCTGCACTAACTCTGCTGGAATGCAAACTCCACTCTGGAGAAATGTGCTGGGTACTCCTGCTTGGAACAACTCTGTTTTGTTTGTGTGAATAGGTAGCATCCATGTGCTTATGAGATATCTTAATTCTCCCACTTATTTCTGAGCATCTCTCTTCCTCTTCTCCCAAACCTAACTTTGCCATTTTGGAAGGAATGCTTGCCATGGTTTCATCTGCTGCTCTTTTTGAATGCTCTGGATGTAAGGAGCTTGTATAGCCATCTGTGAAGCGTAATTTGGGCTTCCGTCCTCTCTTTTTTGGAGTGAGGGTAAAATCATCAGTGTTGGATCTTGGTGAGTGAGAAGAAGAGCGATATTCCCTTGGTTCTGGAGGTGGAATCCTTACACTCTCCCCTCGGTTTACTGTGCTGGGAGGGAAAATTGTGGGAACCACAGCACGTAGTCCTTCTCTCATTCTAGGAGTTACCACAGGCTCTGGACTAGAATATACAATACCTCTGGATGAATCATTCCTAAATTCATAAGACTTCGCTTTTTCTTTTGCTTGGGCCTGTGAAAAATACATGTTTTTTGGAAAGATTACCACAGAATTCAAAATGGTGCCCTAAATTGTTTCAATTTGCACAGACAAAATAAATTAATAAATAAATAAAACAATACAATAAAAAAAAATAATGCAAACCCAGTAATAATATTATACACAATATAGATAATTTCAGGATTATTATTATTTATTTGTAAAATAATGAAGAAAAACATTAACCTTTAGAAGAAAAGTCTTGAGTTTAGGTCCTCTTTTTTTGGGTCCAAATATTTCTCTCTCACGCTCCCTGCAAGAAATTACAAGCGCAAAAGTGAAACGTCTGTACATGCGGCCGCCTAATAGTTTTACTGTATTTATTTTATACCTCTCTTCAAATGCAACGAATAGGCGTGAGTCTAGGATATTTTCCTCTGGTTCCCAAGTACTGTACCTGTGAGAACAAAAAAGTTTCACGTGATGACTGTCAATCTCCAGCGGCATTTAAGGCACTGCTCTACCGGCCAGCTAGCAGGGCCAGCTAATGTTGCAGCATGCCATCTGCCAAAACCAGTCTGCAGTAATAACCAGCTTGTTAACCTGCCCGTGGATGTACGCGCCTCGCGATATCTAACGGGGCTGACAGCCTTCACTGTCACCAAAACACTAGTACAAGGCACAACCAGACAGTATGGGCATGTATTACTCACTTGGGTGACCAGCCCTTCCATTTCACAAGATATTCCATCCGACCCTGCGCGTGCCATTAGGCATACAAAAAAAAGAATTCGTTAGCGCGAGCCGACGACATATATGCAAAATTCGAGATATCGCTTCCACAACACATACCCGTCGTATTCGTCTCTTGATAATCGACTCGGCCGCGAACACCCTCTCTCCGACAGCCGACAGCTCCATGTTTACCTTCGTCTACCGTTAGCTTGCAGCGTAGCTAGCCGTGAGCGCGAGTCCGGTCCGCCTGCTCTAGCTTCAGAATTCCATACAGCCCATAATACTCTCGTTCACAGCCAGACGTCATCACGTTCTTTAGCATGTTGCCTTGGCACCGCTTGTAGGTGGAAAGATTTGGAGGCCGTTCATTGGCTCCGCTGTTGCTAAGTGGCCAGGGCTTGCTCTTAGTGACATACCTGCATTATTGACAGAAATATAATAAGATCTACTTAATGCTGGTAGGAATACATCAGAAGGTTAAAGTTTCATCGTAAACATTACGTCAAGACATGCAAGTATTAATTAATCATGTAAAGGTTAGCAGAACAAGTGTAGCTATATCCTACGAACTTTAAAAATTCTGTATTTTCTCAAACAGACATAACGCATTAAAAAAAATCGGTTAATATCTATTTTGATATAGGCTACTGTACACGGAAAATATAGGCCCATGGCATCTTTTTCTAAGAATATTTTACTAATCCCGCCCAAATCAAACATGAAGTCTTTATCCATTACTTAATCATGGATGGAAATGAATATTGTTTCGATGCTCTACAGCTCTAACACTGATTGTTTTCTTTCTCGCGTCGTATACATTTTTTAAAGCCGTTAAAAAGGGAACCGGTTGAATTTGTGAGTACCCTATGCTATTAAACTAGTATTTAAAGTATAGCCTGCGGTATAACCTGCTTTACTACATTATGCTCTCTAAGAGGTGTTAGATTTTTGTTTGTCTAGTTTTTTTAATAAAGAAAAATGAACACATATAGGCTACTTTTGTTTTATCCAATAGCGCACATTTAGCCTATATGCTCCTGTTATTATTAATTATTATTTAGGTTTTGTCTTCAACTGAATGGCTCTTTCGAGAAAAATAGCTAATAGCCTAAATAAAATAAAATAAAATAAAATTGACTGACACTTTGACTTTTAGTCCCAACACTGAACAGCCAAATCACAAACTATAATTTAAACATCACCATTGTGGTAGATTTATAGTAGATTTATAGCCTATGTTATACTTTATGTATAATTACGAAAAAAAATTAAAACGATGATAGTAACAGCTTAGGTATCGTATTCTAATTATTACGCAAAATATGACAATAACAGTAACTTCTTCTAAAGACAGCGAAACATACACAATGGAACATTTCACATATATATATGCACTAACAGTTAACCTCTTTAAATAGTTCCCCTACGATTACACAGGCCATACTTTGTCTTCATTAACATCGGTATAGCTTAATTGTATTTATTGACTTATTATTATAATTTTACAGCTATTCTCATATTTTAGTGTAAAGGATGTAGATAGGCCTAATTGTAAACATTTTATTAAAATAAATGTAATGGTTGTAACTGGGTGTTCCATATAGCCTAATTCGATTAAAAAATCTCACTGTTGTTTAACGAAAAACACATTTTAAATATAAAATTGCGCCTATTAAAATTGCAAGCAAACATTACCAGCTATACATTATGTCATTCAATAATTCATTTATTGTGTTTTACCATTAATGACCATATAAAAGGGTATACCTTATTTTCGAAGTGTTCAGAAATTGTTTACCAAAATCACATTAATTTCTGCACAGACACAGTTCAACAGCGCATGTCAGGTAAAAGAAAAAACGCACCTATAGCTAAACGTTAATTATACGTTCCTGAATTTTATAAATATTTAAATTATAACATGTTTGTAAATATAACATTAGATAAGGCCTATTAAATCAACCTAATACTTTGAAAATAAGCATGAACGATGGGATAATGATTATGATAAGGAACTTGGTAATGATAATGAACTTGGTGGCTTGTAAATTTTTATTCGGTGAGATAGCTAATGCTGCACAATAATGATCAGCGGAATAGTGGTTTGAAGAAATATTACGACGATTGTATAATGATTTTTCCACAAAAACATTAAGGCTTCCGTTTTCATTTTTAGTCTTTATATACATAAACCAGGTAAACAGCAGGCTTGTAGTTGGTTCTGCGAAACATGATTGGTGGTTTGACTACTGCAATGGTTATCGGTATATGGGCTCTAGACCGAGCTGGAAGAATTTTATTGGTTAACTCGTTTCTGGGCAACCAGCAGGATAAATTCTGCACAATTTACAAAGGGAAATGGCAAATACACTACAATATTTGCCTTCTGTTTCAGTTCGTTTTATGCAATTTTCGATCATGTTAAAAATATGCATTTCGATGTAAATTGTTTTATCAAAAAAATGTACCTGGTTTGCGTGCTTTTGTTGGATCATTGATTATTTAGGTCACATTGTGTCATGACTTACACATTTAACAGAGCCATAAATAGAGCACTTTGTTATCTATTTTAGTTTACCAGTCACCGTGTATTTTTTAATTGCATATAGCGTAATTATGACATGCAGATTTACCTGGGCGAATTTCGGAAAAGACTATATAAAAGCCACATAAACTTAATCAATGCTTTGCCTAAAAATACGTTCGAAGGTTATCTTTCATTTTCAAGTAGCCTACTTAAAAAAGACTCCCAACTGCATATATTCCTTTAGCCTTTTATTGAGATCAACATAATCTAAGTTATGTTCCAGACCTTGTATTAAATTAGCCTTTATTATTAATTAGTTTGTGCTTATTATCATTATTAGGTGGGGTATTTTAAACAAAACAATATTTTAATGACTTTAAGTTTTAGAACGTTTCTGCAGGCTTCCTCTCTCATTACCAAAACGTTTTATTTTAGTAAAGCCACCTGTGATATTAAGACACCTAATGCTTAACTCAAAAGATTATTATTTCAAAAGACGCTTTTCACGTCGTTTTTAAAATAGGCTTTGCCAAATTAACCACCTACACCTAAAACGTACTGCACTAAAGCAGAATTCATAAGCTGATCGCAAATAAAGTGGATGGACCAAAGGAAGCCATTTTATAACCGCAGCGCGAGCAGCTTTATCTCAGACGGTGCTGCAAAGGAAATGGTTGATTCCGTTTCATTGAGGCTGAAGTGCTTTTTCGTAGCCCACCTTTGACACAAATTTCCCCTCTAACCAACCTGTTCCTGGGTTTTGGATAGACTAATAGATGATCTTGCATTGAGAAAGAGAGAGGATTGCTATCCGCCATGTTAGCGCTGACAAAAAATGTGTCGAGTTTTAAACATCAGGCTGTTCAAAGCTTCATACATGCCCAATGATAGCAGCTTATAAAGCGAAAGCTACTGTTAAGCCTAATATAATTCATCTTTTATTCTTATAGCCTAGCGTATATTACCTATAAACGTTTGACGATGCCAATGCGCGGTGAATCTCTTCCTGCTGGTCTTGCGTGGACCGTATTGTGTGCATAAACAAAGTTGGTAATTTGGATGACAATAAAAATGTACAATCTATCTATAAAAGCAATTCGGGATAGCCTACAGCTGCAAAAAGCGTTCTGCCTGCATACGTACATATAATAGTGTCTGTAAGATGATAATTGCTCAAATGTCAGTGCTGTTCCCAACAGCTTTTGTTGTTGTTGTTGTTGCTTAGTTTGTCCTGCTACTTCTAAATGTTTCCTGCTGAATAGATTTTTCACAGAGGTAGATCTGAGAAATTAGACTTGCGTCCCCCACAGTACACCAAGTTCAGGGATTTCAGTAGGCTAATGTGTCCCATCTAATAGTTAGGATTTTGTTTGTTTGTTAGTTTTTGCTTTGGCAATGGCCAAATGCTGTGACACTAAATAAGATTTAGGCTACATGAAAATTATTCTAAATAGCCGTGTGCTTTAGATAACCACAAAAGGAAAATCCATTAAAACACCAGATCAAAGATTTATTCTTGCTTTAATTGTAGCATTAACTGAAAGCTCACTGAATTTCTTTTTCTGGGTTTTCTGCAATGTCAAGATGAAAACAGATTTTTTTTTTAGTTTAGTTGTTCCTGGGTAATGTTTCTGTAGCAGGACATATCTTAAATAAAAAGTAATCCAACCGTCAAGAAAATGAAATGTTTCCGTCTTGAGTACCCTGCTGTTTTAAATGGGATGCTTCATTTGATCTTGATCATAAGCATTCAGATACGCATAGATAGGATTCGCGCAAGGAAGTCTGTAAAGCCCTGTCCTTCTGCACTTTTAAGAAAGGCCCAGTGTATAACAGCGCTTGGAAAGTGAAACAAGACTGCTGTTACCACTACTACTGCCAGGTTTCAGCGGATGTAGTCAGGGTTGTTTTAAAGTTGTAGATGTTACGCTAAGTTTTTAAATAAGTTTTATATAAGGCTAAATTATTAAACTGTTTATTCCAAGTCTTGGAATTGAGAATGAGTGCCCATCTCCAAATTGTAGCTGCAGGCAAACCCTCAGCTGGCATGCATGGCAAAAGTCCAAGTCAATGTGCTATATAAAAGCCGTGCAAAGTTCAGTCTGACAGGCCTATGGATGTCTTGCATTTACATGATAGTAATGTTTTGCTATCGCTCATATGGGCTATCTGTCTCATGTGTGAGTTTAGGAACACTTCTGCTCATCACACACACCTGCTTGCAGTTCAAGCAAAGATCTTACGCACAAACTCAAAATAAAACTTTTAATATGCTTAGACAAACCTAAATAACACATTTCAAGTGACATTTAAAAAAAAGACTATCAGTAAAAAAACAGATCAGTAGAAAATGTTTCTCAGTATTACATGTGTAGTAAGTGCTTTTTATATTTAAGCCTTTTGAAATAAGCAAACAGCTTTAAGCTAATATTATATACACTATTAACAGGAAAACCTGTTTAATTTCTTTTCTATCCCTAATATGGAATAGTTAAACGTGTGAGTTTGAAAATTAATTCAGATCAGTTCAGTCAAACACAATCTGAAACTATTAAAACTTTACACTAGATTGTTTCAAAAAATTCAGGCAAGCTTGAAGATTTGATGATAAGACATGCTTTACATTTATACAAATTCACAGTAAATAGTCAGTAGACTTTATATCCATCACATTTTCCTAAACTGTAACGTACTCCTTAAAGGTCACTGTAAGACAGTTTGCTGTGACATCTGTGATTATTATATTCCCAAGAAAAGGTGTAAAGCTTCGAACAGATTTTTTCATTTCTTTCTCTACTTGCTCTGCAGAGATCGCTGCTTTCCCAGTCAGTGCAGAGTTTCCAGTCAGAGAATGTGTAGGATTGTTTCTCTCTTCTCTCGACCTTACACAGCTGAGGTCTATGGGTTCATCTTGATTGGAGTCCAATATCTCAAAGTCATGTCTGCCAGAGGGCTGATGGTCATTGAAGTGTGTGGTGCCGTAACAAGAGTGAGACAAGTCAGTGTTTGGAGCATTTGTACTCTGAGAAATTAAGAGCCTTTTAGCCTCCCCACTGTCACTGTCTGGCTTAGAGTAGCAACGCTTTTGAGGCAAGGTGAGGGGACCATATTGAGTAGATTGGGTGCCTTTTTGATCACTCGTCTCAATAGGCACTGTCAGACTGGTTTTGTTTGTCAGTTGCAAAGGGTGTTCATTGGATACATTATCTCCAGTGCTGCCAGGCTTCTTTGAGTTGTTAGCCTCAAACACAATGGAACATGTTTTTTTATGATTGTCCCCTCCACAAGAGGATAGTCCATTGGAAAGCCTAAAACAGGCAGACTCAGCTTTACTGTCCTTTTTTATCACATTAACAAGACTTTGCTTCTTTGTGTGCTTTACCTTCTCTGTGCACCCATCTGTTCCACAGGACTTATAGTCTGCTTGACCTTTTTCTACAGAATCTGCTTTTCCTTTCTTAATTTTAGCTGCCTGGGTGCCATTTTCCATGTATTTGCTCATAACAATGACAATGCGGCCATTTTTATTCTTGTTTTTCACAATCTTCAGTTTGCTGCTTATTCCATTGGGCGGTGCCTTGTCTTCTTTTGCATCACTGTTTTTGTTCATGTTTAAGTCAGTTCCAACATTTAGTTTAGGAAGCTTTTTCAACTCCATTGTAATGTTCCTCACCTTACTGAGGCCCCCAGAATCCTTACTTTGGACCCATTTCTGCTGTAGAGCTGGGGATAAGTTCCATTCATTTTCAGTCAGCTCAGGAACTTTAGTCTCCTTGATCCTCTGATACAGTGAGTCGTACATTTTGGGGTTTGGTTGATAGTGGTGATGTTTCTTGCTGTTAAGCTGGTAGTAGTGCTTCTTTTTCCCATTTATTCGGACCTCTCCCTGCTTGTCTTTTGGGTTGGGCTGATAGGGATGGTGTTTCTTGCTGTTAAGCTGGTATTGCTGGCTTTGGACCAGGTCTGAAGTTGTTTTGGGTTGGTTATCCTCACCCTGTGACACCTCATGAAGGTCGGTAAGAACACTGGATCTTCGAGCAAATGACGGTACCTTAGAAATCAGACAAATCAAAAATGAGCTTTGCAGTAGAAAAAATTGGTGACATGACTATCACAGAAGTTCACTGGGTACACATGTATGTTTGTAAGTGATGGTTAATTACCTGCAGGAGAAGATGTTTTGGTTTTGGCCCCCGTTTACGATAACCCATTAGCTGCTCTTGTCTTTCCCTGAATGGAAAATAGAAATCTAATTAAAAATAAGACACAAGCTAATTCATTTATTCTGACAATTTGTCCCAGAAAAAAATGTCCAAAAGTTGTCACTGGCACAGTACCTTTCCAAAAAGTGTGCCTACCCACATTAAAATATCAGCAAAATTTGAAAAGTTACTGCTCCAGAAACATCTTTTGTATCTTTATTTCTGAGAATGCATTATGGTAAAGTTACTGTCTATAGCCTGACTTCAAATAGCCCAAGACTGGCATTTATCATTTATTTATTTATTATTCAGACATCACTCAACTTGTTTACTAATTTGGTGGACAATCCCAGCTGGGAAAGACAAAATAAAAACAAAGATGACAAAATGTATTTCAAAAAACACTTTCTATTATTATGTTATTTGACAGGCTTTTCTAATGGGTTCTGTTATTTATTTATTCGCAAACTGTGAATGTGTGCTGTCGAAAAAATGGGCCATCAGCTCTTTTCCATCGACCTTCTATAAAATAATATTGCAAAAACCTAATTAGACGACCTAGAACGGTTCTATACTCAAGGGGCGCGTGCAATTACTTCAAACAGAATTCCGCGTCACGAGGGAGACTGCTAATGGTGCGCGCAGATGCCAGTCAAGGGGGATGAATACCCGACAAAAACGTATGTGCAAATTCGAAAAAGCGTGAATACATGTGTAACCAGGAAAAAATGCCTTTTTGTAATGAAAAAACGCAGTCAATTACTATCGGCGTGCACTTCAGTTATAGTATTGATAGAAATCTTGCTTACTGCAATGCTTTCGGTTTAGGGCGTCTAGAGAGTACGTCCAAAGCGGACACGGTCAGCCAACCGGACAAAATGAAAAATATTTAAAAAGCGGCGCGTTTGTTGAGATAAAATGGTGCCATAAAGACTGCAAGGTGTTTCAACGGATCACTTTTTCTGGCCACGTCTGTATGTAAACATTCATGGCTGGTTCCTGACTGTGTCATTGGTGAACCGCGCAATTAAATTCAGTCATATATCATGGCGCGCCTGCGCATAAGTTCTACCCAGCTCTTGTTTGCACCCCCTTTCTGTCAGAGAGAGAAAGTGAAAAAGAATGAGCATGAGCACAGCGGCAGCGAAAGCGTCTTCTCCCCTCCTCCCGTTTCGGCTGTACAAGCTCAGAGCGGCAAGCCAAGACTGCAATGTCTCACCTGTTTTGGAAAGCGACGAGAAGTCTCGGGTCCAGAATATTTTCCTCTGGCTCCCACGTGTTATATCTATAAAGAGAAGAAATTAGGCAGAGAGCGAGGGAAGAGAGGGAGAGCAGAGTAGCATGAATATCACCAGCTCCCTCAACCGAACTATCTAACGTGGCTGTCATCTGAAGGACTAACACCATCTTCAAGAATGCTAACGTTAGTGAATAAAAAATACTGATGCTACATGGCTGATGCACCATTTCCTTTTTGGTATAGCTTATTCTTAGGCTATATACGTTTTAATAACAGAGCCATAGCATAAAGCTTAAATATTATTATATGGCAGACACAAGTTACAACATTCCTGCACCAGTTAGTAAGCGCTAACTCTCCATCTCTCTCTCACACACAAAACTTACTTGGGAGACCAGCCTCTCCACTTGACCAGGTACTCACACCTTCCCTGCAAATATCATAAAAACAAAGTCAGTTACGATTGGGAATTACTGTGTGTTTTTATTATTCCGGGTTTCGGAAAGAAATCCCTACTATTGTGCGCTCTCTTTAAAAATACAAACCGTTACGTGCACGTTTTATAGGCTTACGAGCATAAATAAATGTAAAGTGTTTGTTAAGAGAAAACCGCAAACCTTTCTAATGCGTTTCTTTTCGATGCTTTCCACCGCGAAGACGTGTTCACCCGAGGCGGGCAGCTCCATTTTCAGCGCGCGCTGTAATACTTTCTCAGTGTGCGCGCGATAACATGAGTGCTCTTCTCGCGCAGGTTTCTCGCGCTCTCCCGCTCCGTTTGGTCTTTCGCTTCTCAAGCGAGATCCAGTTTTAACTCTCAAATGAGCTGTACAACGTACTTCATGCAAATAGCCATGAGCGTGACGTCACAGCAGAATGGGCGGTGTAGAGGCTGGTCAGCCCTGTGCCGCGGGTTTACTGAGCAAATGAAGAGTAGTTATTGCAGCCCTTCAAGTACTGAGCGAGAATTCCTCCTTCATGACGCAGAGTAGGGCACACTTGTGGCAATTTTTTTATTTTAAGCTAGACTAGTTCTTCAGTTGTCATTTAGCAGTTTAGGCAGAAGGCTTAATCAATATCGGTATCGTCAAGGTTTTTAATTGTGTGGATTTGCCATCCATTTTAAGTTTATATCAGTGGAGAGACAACTTTAAGGAAGATAATGTTCAGAAACATTTTAAAAAGGACTACATGAAAGCTAGGCATATTGAAGTGAAGGCTATGAACAAATCTGTTTTGTTTATGTTGAACAAACACTCCGCATACAATGAGGCTAAGACATTCATAAATTAAATTATTTAAGAACAGTATATATTTTGAGACTCTATATTTTAAAGAGTGAGTTTAACTTGTATTTTCTCCACTGAAGCAATGCACTCCACTAATGCATTAAATAATCAAATGGACGGCACTAGGACTCATCCTAAACAATTATTTGGTGACAAATCATTGGCAGTTTAAAATGACAGATTCGAATTTCCTATAAGTTATTAGATTTCGTTAATTTTATTCTTAAACGTGCTGTCTATCGCATGTATCTACTCGCTCTAAACACTTTATTTAAACTAATGTTCTAACATCTATCTTTCTTTGGATAAGCTGCATTAAAAGATAAATTATTTCGTTGTCTGATTACAAGCGGCCAATTAGAGTGTTATAAAAAGTAGATGTCTAAACTCATGTACACATTTAATGCACATGAGAGTTGACCGCGAATGTACAATATGTAGGTCACTGTGGTTGGTCTTCAAAGCCTCAAGCTCTCAGCTCATATGACATCTGCCTTCTGACGGCCAACGGCTGCTGTAAAACCTGTGAAAAATAAACTGCAATGGCAAACGAACGTGTGAAAACCCTGGGCTATGCCCAATCTTTCACTGTCTGTGCCACAAAGGCTATGCGCCGCTTATTGTACCATCTTCCGACAGGGAAAGAAATCGCACGCACACACACAAGCGCAAACAATAAGACACGTACAATCAATAATGTGAGCATATAGTTAAAATATACATTGACGCATTGACACACACACACACACAAACAATAGTCTGCGGGATCATATAAACATAATAATGTGTCTTTGCGACCCCAAAACGGTAAAAACCTTAAGAAAAATTCAGCACGAGAAGGGTTAACTGCAGGCGGCAATTCTCAGCCTATTGCAGAGAGGCACGACTGCCTTTCCTTATAAGGCAATGACTGCCGAATAGCAGCGAAAATACGTGAATATATAATATATGAAATTGATTATCCACACTATTCACTTATTCGCTGACATTATGCAGTTACATAAAAATGGAGTTCTAAGAGAAATTAAAGTTTTTCTTATAATGAATCTTTGCTAGGACGAAGAATTGTCTCATTGCAAACAGTTTCATCGCACAAACTCATTGTCATTTTACAGGGAATTCTGTAGCGTTAGATTGTCCTGAACTGCCCGATAAAAGCTAATGTTATCAATTCTTAAGGCAATCCTGAGTTACATACACGAGCTACATCTCAGTATGTTTAACCTGCTGATGTCTGCTTGTGCTCGGATCTTTTGAGATGTTCCTGTCATCTGATAGGTACTTTCACGTTAAATAAAAAAAGTCTGGTCTGTTTCATACTCTACCTTAAGTAGCCCACTAACATGACGGACTTTCAAGTTTTTTAAAACATAACCGCAAAAAACCGCCAACAAAAACAACAAAAAACTGTGGCTTCAGATTAAATTGCAGAACACATTCTCCGTCTTCTGACTTCGTACTGCGCACAATAAAATACTCAGGATTTGTTTAAAACTGAAATAACTGTCCGTGTAACTAATGAGAAGGGAAAGGGTTGTTAAACTCTGAGAGAAAGACATCTCTAATTATCCCTAAATGTTGGCGCGGATAAAACTTTGGATGGAACGAAATATTTCAGCATATAAAGTCTCGTCAACACACAGTTTAGATGCCTGACAGGAAAATCTTCTTAAAATGAGAACATGAAACATTGTTTCATGCCTTTGTAAAAAGAAACAGTACTTTTACAGTACTCTTTTCGCAAAGATTTGATCACAATAATATTTTCAAGAATTCGTGGTCGCATAGATAGAAAATTACTAAAGTTTCCTCTGGCTTTTTAGTTTCCACATTGGACATGCACAACTTTCTTCCAGTTACTAATAAAGAATGTGAAGGTAAGACTGGGCTGAGGTAACAGTTTGACCTCGATCTGACTGTCCTCTTGTTTTCTGAATGCATAACTCGACATCGCAAACTTCGATTGGTCATTCTTACATACAGTCATTATAATATCGCAGAGTGGATAGCGACCTTATGAAGAAATTGTCATTGTTTGGACAAATGAAATCTATTAATAAAGTGCTCGTCATTGCATTTTATATACTATAAAAACCAATTTAATATTCCCGTCATATAATCATAAAGGCTCTCTGGAATCCTGAGGTGCAGTTTTAGTGGCTGATGAAGCTGAGCTGTAGGTGCTTCCAGCTTTATTTCCTTTAGAGGCTTGTGGAAACCAAGAGTTGATGATGTTCCAAATTCTTGCAACATCCAGACATGTCATGACTTTTGATTTTTTAACACTGCACAGAAGAGCAAATAGCTATTTCTAATAGCACAAAAAGGCAAAATTGGCAAACAGTTTAGTTAATAATTTGCTTGTTTGTCCCACATTTTGCATGTCATTTTCCCTGATATCCTAATCAGGTGTCCAGTGTGTGTTCAGTTTCACTCCATTCCAGTGCTGCTGACCATCACAGTTCTGTGTGTGTTAGGTCATTTCTTATCTCAGAACATGGCCACAGTTATCAGAAAGACTTAGTACCTGCTCAGTTTTTTAACAGTAGCCTAAGTATTGATCACTAAAATGCTTCATTAAGTGTATGGAGGGAAACAAAGAAGATGACTTTTCTTCTTATTTGCCCACTAGCACTTAATTAAGTACCAGTAAACATCACAGAATTAGAAATTATTTCCATTGGTTGTAACTCCCAGCTTTGTGGAAACTAATTATATTACACCTGTTCTCTGTGACAATGAAGTTAAACTTTGACATGGAAATTGAGTTTTTACTTGAACAGAATTTTCATATTTGGTTGACTATTTGTCATAACTGCAAATGTGAACACAGGGAATAACTCTAGAACTCTACAGATTGTATAGTGTATATATGCATATGCAGCAACATGGCTAAATATTCTTTAAAAAAACTGATATTGCCCACCAATTAAGACAGACTGATTTGCATAACCCATTTTGTTCCCCCTTGGCACAATGGTTGCTGTTTGACACTCACTGTAAGGAATGTACTACCTTTACATTTCTTACCGAATTTAATGGAATGTTGGGGGGAAATGCATAGTGTAACAGCTAAGCAGGTTGGAATTTACGAACAAAGCCCAACCATGCTCTAAAAAGGAGTAGAGTTTTTTTTTTAAATACATAAGATACTCAACAGTCCTGACTAATCATTTAACATGCATATTACTACCTTCATAACCAGTCTAACCAGTCTGGAATGGACAACTAAACACCTGAAGATGCATACCTCAAATCATACCTCATAAAAAACACACAAACAAACAAACAAACAAAGCAACGTTCCTAGTTTCGATGAGTCATACAATACTGAACAAATGAAAACATAAAAATGTTACTGCTGCAAATGACCGTGTGTTTATAAATTGAATGTTTAATAAACAAATATAACAAATTTAAGGTAATATCACAGAAAGACTAAAGCAAAAATGTACTTCATAGAGGACATGAAAAGTAACCTAACCTTCATATTAACCTTCAGTTTATTCATATAAAGTTATATTGCAAGTTCTTGCATCCATCCAAGATGTTGGGTAAATGGCCATAGGGCTAAGGTTTCTGGACTCTTTGTATTGCTTTGGTGTCCACCCCCCCACCCCCTCTTGGTGCCCTTGAGTAGAACCTTTGTGCCTATTACTGTATTTGCTATTTACTAGAATTGTATTGAAATGTCATACAATGCTTGTATTACAGTATTGTATAAATTTGTCCTTGAAAATATGATGTTATTTGTAACCCCTCAAAAATAAAATAGAAATAGAATAATGAAAGCATTTAATAAAATGAAAAGTTTTTGTGCCACAACTTTAAAATGCAATGTTAATACATAGTTATATTGTGTATACACAACACAGTCTCATGACCTCACTCGTAGGATTCTGTACTATTTGTCTAAACCACAGTAATGGGTAGGCTTAGGTGTAGGTCATTCATACAAATTCATACGGAGATATGTATGATTTTGCTAAAATTGGATGAGGCCGTATGAATTTGTACAAATTAGCCACCTTGTAATAATATAATGAATTGCTGTTAGATTGGGCTGGTATACACACCTGCAAACACACAATAACAGTGTCAACAGTTGTCTCAGTCGTGACTGAGCCTTATTGCCATTGCTTACGAGAATAGAAAAACAGACTGTCGTCACAGTGACTCAGACAAGCCCTCTGAGCCCTCTGAGGCTCTTGGATTGGCTCAGAGTCTGTCAAAGTGAAGTACATAAATAGCAGGTAATGTTCATGATTATTAAACAATGACGACCAGGCAGAATGACTCACTGTAGAACCCTATTATTCTGTGTGCACACACAATCTCTTTCTGTCTGGCTCTACCACTCTGTCTGTAACGATCTGCTGGAAGTGCCAGTTGAACTTTTGTATTGCACTTCCAGCCCTCTTGTTGTATGTTGTATTTTTCC
>JAUYWG010000039.1:6143420-6154908 GCA_034779775.1 Enteromius afrohamiltoni | reverse complement strand
CGCCACCTTGAGACATAACACCGTCATGACTACCTTTAATTGTTTAAAGGTCATAACGGTGTTATGTCTCAAGGTGGCGTCAGTTTGATATTCTAATTAGGTGAACATCTACCGATTTTGTAACAATGCTAATCCAAAAAGTGTTGTTCAATTAATAACAGTTGTTCAACAACACTTTTACTACGAACATTCACATCAAACATCCATTGTTAAATTTGGAACAGATTGTAGAAAATAACTTCAGATCGTTAATCATTACCAATGGACCCTCTGTAATGAATGGGTGCCAGTTTAAAATATGCATGCTTGCATTGAACAAATCCATCATTAAGATGACATTCACATCATTATTTTCTGTTAAAATTACTCCATCAACAATATTGCTTTTATCAGTAAATGCAATAACAATAATGTTATGTGTCCAAATCTGCCTCAATCACAAACAAGCTCATCTAAATTTTGGATGGCCTGAGGATGAGTACTTTTTCAGCAAAACCCTCTTTCTGTCCCTCTACACTGTGCGTATTTTAATGCTTCCTCTGTTTTCATTAGCACCTCTTCTGCTCTTGGCCCACCACTGCAGCAGTAATTGATAATTAAAGAGCAATAACTCAGCAGTCAGTGTAATCTCTCAGCAGGAGCTACTCACCCCCACCACACACACACAGACTTATGCCAGCATGTGCCCAAACAGCACACATAAACACACACACACTGACAGTTGAAATACAGAGATCTATCATGTATGATGTTTGGTATATAATTACACTGTAAGGCTTTAAATATTTGAGACATGAAATGTATGATAAAATACAAATAGCCTGCTATTGATCTAACCCATGTCAGACTTATACATGTGACACACACACACACACACACACACACACACACACAACACACCTCAATTATTAGTCTCCCAGGTATCCTCTCAAAGTACATAATGGTCAGGCAGGGGCTGGCAGTGTAATTGATGTAATTTTAGGATATAGCACATCCAGGGTGAAAGGGGCTTTAATGTTTCATTTTAGAAGCGATTTGAAGATTTTTTACCCACAAGAGACTCTTAATGCTCCTCTTAGATCGCCTCCCTGTCTGGGTGCTTTTACAATTCAGGTTCCTTGTTGGATATCTACAGAGGTAACATCAGTAATGGGGAATCTTGGCTGACAAAGGTTAAGTGTTCATATTATTGTTCAGATCAGGTAAACAACACAAAGCTAGCATCAAACATAAATAAATATCTTTCTATATGTATTTTGGACATGCACATAATTATGTTTATTCTTTCAGGAGTGATTTTTCAGGATGCATTTAAGCTTCTGTTTTGAAATAATAAATTATTCTATTATGTACTTTTTTATATAAAGCCATATATATATTTATATTAACAGGTTACATAGGTCATTCTACATTTATCTGACTGACTGTCTTTTCATCCATGACCTGAAATGAAATTCATGCTATACAGGTGCTTTCAAGTAGTTAAAATGCTTATACCACAAGCTTTGTGTAAAGTCAACAAAAATGTGGTATTATAAGCTTCAAGGAAAAAATGGAGTCCAAAGTGCAACAAAGTGATGCTTTGAGTTTTCATTTTACTATATCAAAAAATATATTTATTATTGCATTTAGGGACTCTGAAAGACTACATGAAAGGCTGCTATTGATACAGTTCGTTTGTGATCATTATAGCTGCAGAACCTGATGCTGCTTAGCTTCTTATAGAATACATCCTTCCTGAAATGATCTATAGTTTAAGCTGTTTTATAGTTTAAACCATTTCATCTCATGCCAGAGGGACTACAGTAAAGATAAGACTGGCAATAGCAATCTGAATTATAGTTATTATTATAGCTTTATTGTGTTTTTATTGCTGTTTACTGAAGAGCAGGTCCAAAATACAATGAGTTGCATTTAATACAGAGTCAGTTCACTACTGATATTTCCAGATTTTACCTTTGACAGTTAAAAAGGTTCAGTTTCCCCTCCCTTTTTCAAATCCACTGAACAAAATGTCTCTGTCATGTAGGCTGTGTTTGAAGGACAGGACGCATAAAAGTCAACTCATCCACTCTTCCTTTTTGTATTTATTTACTCTCATACTCTCTCTTTCCTTCCTTCCTGCCAACTCTCTATATTTTTTTTAAATCTCTCCTTCCGGCCTCAAATCTCTAGCTTTCTTTTTTCTCTGGTTCTCTCTATCCCTCCCTTTCTCTATCTTCTCTCTGAGATGGGCCTATAAACCCTCCCCCTCTTCCATTATTGTACGATTTATTGGTGCAGGAATCTAAGTGAGTTCAGCACCTTTACTGGCTTTCTAATGCCAAACACAGCATTAGAGATCACCAGTCACATGGCTCTTACACCAATATGAGCACTCTACATATGGATCTAGTTGACAAAGCCACAAGGTGTTGTCAACAACCAAACACATTGAGACTAATGCAAGAACATGAGACAAATGTGTCAGACTTATAAGGTAATAATGGACAGAGCAACTTCAATCAATAAAACACTTAGGGTTTTCATTAGGTAATCAGAATGACAAGGGCTTTTAAAAGCAGTATGGAGTGAGAAAGAGTTGCATTTTAAAAAGGTCAATAGCTATTTGCATGCTCACCCCAGGAGTCAGCTTCAGGGGAGGCACAAATGAAGACACTGACTTTCATTTGTCTCAATGTTCATTCACTGATCAGTTTCACAGGATCATGGTGTGATCAAAACTGTGATTTAAATAATAAAACTGATGCTTTTTATAATTCCATGCCTAATAACAAAAAATCCTAATCTTAAGCTTTCATTCACAATTCAGTTGTAACTGGCTGCCATCAGTGAATGGCATGTTTGTTTTTTTCCTCCGAGTCACATATCCTGTTTTGAAAACTCAAAGGGGTTTATATAATCATGCAGCCCTGGAAAAATGACAAAAAGGAGAGCTTTAGACATTTATATGCCATTTTGCTAAATTATTATACTCATAAATTGAATAACTGAAAACCGAGAAAACATGAAAGGTACTAGCCTGGGGAATCAAGAGTGTGAATCTAGTGTGCAAGAGTGACAGAACAGGTGTGAAAAAGAGACAGTGTGAGAAGAAAAGAGAGAGGTAGGATCAGCTTTAATAGAATCTTGAGTCGGTTATGATCTGTCCTCTCCAACTGCAGCTTTAATAAGAAAAGCTCTTTGCAGGGGGCAGATTAAAAATATCATTTCCTGACTTCAGCTTCTTTTCTTGTTGCAGGCAAGCAGATGGAAAGGAAGTCCATACATAGATAAACTGCAGAGCATATATATATAATAACATAGAGAGATAAAGATTGCTGGCACTAGTGCATTCACATACACACACCTATCGCATCTGTCTGCAGAAAGATACACACATACTGACACACATAGACAAACACGCATACAGACGATAAAAACCAAAACCACATACAAACCAGAGACAGCTCCTCCTACACAAACTCACACTCGCTGACACAGGCATTCTAAAGCTGGTTTAATCAAATTCTGGCAGCATTGCTTTGATTTGTTTTCATTCTCTAATCTAGCAGACCTGCTGCCTATGCAACACACGCATAAATAAATGAGTAGCTTTATAAAGGCACAGTGATAGTGCTCTCTTGTGTTTATGCCTCTGACCTACATACTACAACAATACCAATCTTAGAACTTTCTCCATCACAAAAAAAACGTACTACTTCGTTCACATTTACTAATTATGATGCTGCTGTATATATATTCCTTTTAACCACTCACACAAAAAGCTTCTAGGCATCATAGTTCAGCGTGTTTTGTCATGTATGGGTCCATGATCAGGTTTGTACTATGCATACAGACCTGTATATGGTTAGTTCAGTATCAGGACTGGGATTTGCGAGCGTGATGAATGTTCTAGCTCACAGCTGAGCCAAACATGGCCACAAGGCATCTGCTCTTCCCGCTGGTGTCATCTGGAGATAATAAGCCAGTCCAGCTGGATTCAAGGCCACAGCCAACGCACCGCCCGGCAAGGGGTTTGGAGAGATATGACCACCTGCACAGTTAGAGAAGGTGTGAGTGGAATCTGGCAACCCCAGTGGTTTGACTGAGGTCCTGAGGTATACAAGGGGGAAAAGGAAATGTGTTAAATGCAAATGTCTTCTGCGAAATAGTTTAAAAAGAACATGTATGGTCGGGGACTATAAATCAAACAACCAGAGCAGACAAGGAAATTGCAGACGAACAGAGTCTGGCATCTTATACTGTTAAGGAGAGTTAGGGTGAGATCTGGCAACCTGTGGATGTACAGGGAGAGTTTGTGAGATGGAGAGCCCCTGCTAGTTTGAGCTGCCACCTGAGGGCACTTGTGGTATAAGCCAGGTATCACACTGCTGACTGTCACACATGCTGAGCGCAAAGCAACACGTTTTTAGTTACACGTCTGCTCAGGCGTGACAAATACACACAGCCTCAGCATGCAAGAAGGCTGCCAAAAACCTTCACTCCTTAGAGTCAAAGCAAAAGCTGTAAATTATTTGCTAATTTTCAGTGAGAGTATGTGAAGAGCAAAATAAAACACTGATTTTATTGTAAATCCTCAGGTATTTATGCCTGTGATGCACACAGGATTAAAAAAGTGAACTTCTTTCATTTCTGCTCCATATTTTTACAAGTATTGTGCTTTGCATACATTGTATTTAGCAATGCTTTGTTAAACAATTAACTCTTATATTGCTTGACACTGTGGATTCAATTTTATTTTTTTGAGCAGACCCTTTAGTACGCAGAGCAATGACACAATAACGAGTGTCCATGATAAAGAAAAAAAAAAATTGTTAAAATAAAAAATAAACACTTGTGCCGGGCACTTTCTAGAAATGTACAATTTGTATTATGGTTGGTTTCTTAAATATACTTCTTCATATAAAGTTGGTAATAAAGTTTTTTCCATGACCACTGAAAAAGGACATGATAAAATGATGTTCATTTCAAACTGAATCTTAAAGGGAATTGTCTCTGTAAAAGGTTTTCTTTTCATGAATTTCATTTTATAATAGATTTATTTCTTCAGTTATCAAGAAGTTTGTATTACCGTCAAATGCATAAATTTACTTTACTTATCCACAAAATTATTATAATAATTCATTTTTAAAATAAACCTAATTAAAGGTTCTAAAGCTGATACTAGGTTGAGAAGGGCAGAATTGTGTGTGTGTGTGTGTGTGGTTTTTCTAATAAACACAAGTGGATCACAAATATAGACATACTGTGTATATATACAAACAAAGTTCATATCTCAGGCTTTATTCAGGTTAATTAAAGAAAAATTCAATTAAATAAAGAAAATAAAACATGCTTATTGTGTAAGCAGTGCAGTAAAGTAATTTTGTGCTTTTTATCATACATTTGAATGAATGAAAGAATAAACAGTCAACAAACATTGTTGGCATTCAGCCCTAAATCTGAAGCTCCATTGATGATGTTGCATCTATTATAAACAATTTCACTACTACAATGGAAACAACTTCTTACCTGTGATCTGCTCCCTCAATGAACCTTAGAAACAATTAGACAGTTAAATGCATTCTGTTACAAGCTGGGTGGTGCATGAGAGACTTGTGCTAGAGCGCTCTGAAGCAAACCGGACAGACAGTAAAATCAGATTGTCTGAGCTTAATTCCCCCTGACAGTGCATCTGGACTATACGTCTCCCGGCAACCTGAGGAAGGGGCTCTGCTGTGGTAACCTAAGGAGAAGCTTCCACAACTGCAGGCTGTGTAGATACATGAAAGCTCTCAACACACTTGTGCACGCATTCACACACACACACACATACACGTAGACATGTCTGTAGAGACAATAACAGACCACACACTTTCTGCTACAGTAATGATTCTTTAAACCCTGTGTGTATCTGTTCAGTTTCCCAGTACATGGCTACAACACTCTCAAATAATAAGCACACCAGCGATAAAAGGGTCATGATTTTTTCTTTTTCTGAATTTGTTTAGCTCCCTCCCCCACCATTTTCTCATCCAGTTTCTAAAGCTAAACACATTCCCAAATTCAATTTCAAGTGTTGTAAGGATCGTTGCTCTATATGCTGGATAGAATATGTTATTCACAGTTGGGCTCTTTTTAAAAAAATGCTCCTGTCTGTTCTGAACTCATGACCCAGCATTGGGTCAAGGTTTCCATGCAGAAGATTTAAACCATTTAGAGCTGATTTAAACTCTTTATTTACAAATAAACAAAAAATTAGACTAGAGTGAATTAATTAGGCTGATAAATTATCAGGACTTGAGAGATGTTAAATAAAACCGTTAGAAACATACACACACAAAACAATTGCGAAAAAATGGTTAAATTCAATCATGGATAGTGATTTCATGTGAATTAATGATGTTATTTGAACATTTCTAATTCTGTTTTTTAGTATTTTAGTAGAGATAAAATGTGTCTATTCGGTAGAACCTCTTTCTATGCAAGTTCAGGGAAATGTTACCATAACGTTACGTTTAACTTTTCTTTTTAGACATGACAGTTTTTTCAGATTAAGCAACCTTGATTATTTTGGAGCAGTCATGGCCTAATGATTAGTGGGTCGCACTTATAACTCAAAGGTCGCGGGTTAGAGTCTTGGTACCGGCAGAGATTGTTGGATTGTAGGCTCAATACCATGACTGAAGTGAAGCACTTGTGCAAGGCTATGTGTGTGGATGGGTGAAATGCAGAGCGCAAATTCTGAGCATGAAACACCATACTTCACCTTTCCTCCCCTTTTAGCAGGTACTCAACCCAAGCATACGGTACTTCACCTCTTTGGTATTTTGCCTTAAAGATAAAAATAGTAATAATAGATAAAACATAATAGATCATTAGGCATTTACAAGAACCTCTGTTTTCTAACTGCATAAAATCACTCTTTCTCTCCCTATATCCAACCTCCTGCAAAGAAATGTAAAAATAGCCTACCCATTTTAAGTATAACATGATGCAATCGTGTTTGATAAAGACACCTACAGTCCTTCTAAAATCAAGACGTTTATATAAAATAAACATAATCCTTTGAATGAATGAATGAAAATCGTGATATTTAAAAATCTTAATATTATGAATACATATACAGTTGCTTGAATGTTTGAGACAAGTATTTGGTCCATCTGAAGGACATGTTTTGAAAACAGAATATAAATATCTCTATAAATGATTGACTGCACTTGCATAAATGGCAGGACTTAAAGTGGGGCTCTAACAGGGTTTGAACGTCATCTTCACTGCAATAAAATGGCATCTTTGTCAGAACAAAAAGGTCAAACCGCAAAGAGTCAAACCAGAGACACGAAACCAGACGAGAACAAATATGTCTATGGTGGAAGTAGCCTGCTTTATGCACACGTTTGAGCATTAGTACTTGTGTTCCACTACACAAATCATATCTGTCAGCCCTTCTCTGTAACCCCAAATGCAGTGGTTTGGCTGCATGTACTGAGAGGGTTTGTCACCATCTCAAATATACTCTGACACACACAACAAATCACTGGGGCCGTTTCCTGGCAACCAGAGGGGTTCCAGAACCCCAGTGGAACCAAGAAAAAATTCAGCCTCGGCGAGGAAATTGATTTGGTGAAGTGCTGTACAATACTAAGGTCAATAGAAGAAAGGCATGTGCATTGATTTGGCTTAGCGTGATCTCTACAGCAAACAGAAAAGCCAAAGCAACAGTGCAACAGCTGAAAACAAGACGACTACTCCCGCAAAATTACATGACATAAATTACATGAGCTAGCAACCATCTTTTAGTGTAATAAAATGAGATTCTCTACATATCTTTCCTACTCTTCAAAACACCGTATTTTCCTTTTCACCCGTGCTCAACCACTCCCTTTTATTTTTACACTGCTCTTTGGCTCCCTCTTGTGTTGGAAAAGGAGTGGAAGTAGAAATCAATCTGATGATGACAGACGATAAGAAGAAAAAACTATAACAAGAATGGAACACTGCATCACATTTCACTATACAATAGTACATATTTGTGGTTAGAGTGGTTTTTGTTTTATAAATTTTTAACCTATACTAGCTTTTAGCATACGATTCATTTGCAAAACCGGATAACTTCTGCATTTTTTTTTTTTTCATTTTTCTTTCTAATAATCTTAATCAAACTGCAGTTGGGTTATTTTGTTAATGACTGAAAAATAACAAAAAAATACAGCTAACTAACAAAATAAAAACATGATATAATAGACAATGTTTTTGCAAATAAACTTTATATCTTTATTTGACCCTCTCTATTTGAATAATATTTGTTAAAAAAGTTAGTTTTGGGTTTTTTTTTTTTTTTTTTGGTTTTTTTTGTGTTTTTTAAATACAAAAAATAAATAATAATAATAGAATTATATCTATATACCTGTCTGTCTGACTCTATTATTTAAACCTTATTTTTTTTTACAAAGGAATTCTGTAGTCTTACAAGTTCTCATCAAGATTAATTCTAGTTATTGCTAATTATAAAGCATTGTTACAATGCCTGATAACATCTTTCACGTTATGGGAAAGTACACATTTGTGGGACAGTAGCAATGAAGGGCATGTTGCTGCTGGACGGGTTTTTCCAAGTTGAGCAGGGGTGAGGTTGTTTACATTTTGTTTAAAAGCAGGAAGGACGCAAAAACATAGTTTTTTGCTGTATGTTAAGAAAGTATGGTTCCTGTTCAAACATGCATCCTTTGATCAAGTTGATCAACTGTTTATTTTGTATAGATGTGGATAAATGCACATCAAAGGAGAAGAAAAATAAAAATGTTTACATAAAGAAACATAGTCTACAACAGAATTGCACACAAATGCTGAAGCTTATTTCACAGAATTTGTAGAAAAATAGAATATACAAATATAAAAGAGAACATTAACATTGTAATGTGTATTATCTATAAATCACTATACAATAGTTACTTGCTCTCAGTTTTAAACTGTCGGTAAACTGTGAAAATGTGTTACTTTTTTGTCTTACAAAAACAATGCATAATTTGAACCTGAATAAAAATAATTTACATTGTATAACAGATTATGGTCTGGTGGAATGCATGCAAGGCGGCTAAAATTAGATATAAGGCTTAAGGGCAAAATGCTCTGTCAATGCTCTATATCCTCATTTTTTGGATTTCTGTGCAGTATTGACATCTCGTTTGTGTTTTTCCCTAACTTCCCTAACAAAAACCTTTTTTTCTAAGCCTGGGGTAAACAACACTATAAAGTAGAATATCAACTGCATTTTGTGTACTGTTGCTACTTCATGTAACTTAGGTAGCTAAATGGTAAACAAATTGCACTGATGGTTTTACACACAGATGGTCAGCGAAATCTGATTTAATACTAATCTGCCGTGCAACTGTTTAAAACAGTGGATCAGTATTATAGAGTATTTAGACTATAGTTATAAATAAATAAAGCATGCACCTTACCAACATGCCCCAATAAAGCACCCTGTATACCCATTTCTAAACAATACTTTAATGTATAGAAAAAGAAAGAAAGAACGATTCTGGCACATACGTATACTAATAATAGTCATGGCATTCTTAGGGTTCAGCGCTTAGCACAAAATGTCTTATCTGTGTATGTTATAACATTACTTTCTACCGGACCACACGTCACTTCACTTTCCCCCTTTTCACTTTTCTAAATACGCAACACATTATCTTTGTTTTTTTATTAATGTTTGAAACAGTTGTTCTTCATAATACTCTAGAGAAAATATATATATTTTTTTATAAATGAATGAATAGAAAGTTTAAAACAGCGTTTGTCTGAAGTCTTCACTGTAACTGTTCACCAATTGAATACATGTTAACTAAATAAAAGTACAATATCTACTGACCTCTCTTGAGTGCTGTACAGCGTTTTAGCTTTGTAGCAGACCTCTATATTTTTTTTATGCACAGAATGTGCTTTTCAGTTTAACGTTATCTAAAAGGCCCATTATATTTCTTCTTTGGACCTCTGTGTATTGGATCATAAATGTTTAGAGGAATTCTCTTTTAATCAAGTTATGATCAGTATTGTTGTATGAACAAACATTGTTGTGTGAATATGGATGTTTTGGATAATTAAATTAATTTATGGTTTATGGTCTATTATTCATTCAACAAAGTATAAATTGGCCTTAATACTCTAATTGTGATCAGGGGATTTTGAATTAATGCTCTTTTTTACTTTATTCTTTCACCAGGTATCTGACTCAACCCACACAATCTTTTGCTGCTCCTCTGACACCACCGTTTTCAGAGTGTCAATTAGGGTGGCACTGTCATGCCAGCTCTCAGGTGGAATACTCTGGTAAAGACAGGGCAGTTTATCCAGAAGGGGCTCCTCGCTGCAGGAACACTCCAGCACCTGGTTCTCAGTCAAAACATTCTGCCGTAGTTTGTGTCTAGGAAAAAACAGAACAAATAAATGTCACAGTAGGTATGCTACCAGAACAGTTTTTTTGTGTTACACATCTGAATATTTAAATCAAATCAGTTTTAGTTTTTAATTCCAAAAGTTTAATGGAAGAAATTATAGTACCTCAATTTGCGGAGACTCCTCTCTGTAGACATGATGTAGATGATTATGGGGAAAATTTCGGCACGGTGGAGACGACGTACACAGTCCAAACCCAGCGGTAACACACAGTGAGTGCCCTATACATTGGATATTAAACAGATAATGACACATAGTCTCTCTCTTTCTCTCTCTCTCACACACACACACACATTACCGTTTAATCAGTACATTTTTTAATGTTTTTAAAGAAGTTTCTTCTATTCCTGAAGGCTGCAAATAAATGTTTGCAATTTTTTTTTATTACATAACACTCTTTAAACTTTAATTTATTTCTGTGATTAAAGCTATCAGCCATTACAAGTTTTCAGTTTTATATGATCCTACAGAAATCATTCTTATTTGCCGATATGTTATCAGTGTTGGAAAGAGTTGTCCTGCTTCATATCTTTTGAAACCTGTGATATTTCTTTCATGATTCTTATATAAATAAACAGATAAAAGAAACGGCATCTTTAAAAAATTTGGGGCCAGTACATTTTTTGACTTATTATCAATTATTTTTTAAACAAATAAATCATTTTATAAGAATGTGTTAAATAAAATAAAGTCATAGTTAAGACTTTAACTGTTAGATAATATTTGCATTTTGAATAAATACTGTTTTTAACCTTTTATTGATCAAAAAATGCAAATGACAAAAGGTTTCAGATTCCAAAAAGATATTAAGCATTAACTGTTTCCAACATTAATAGTAAATCAGCATATTGGAATGATTTCTGAAGGATCATGTGACACTGAAGACTGGAAATTCAGCCTTGCTCAAAGAAAAAATGACATTTTAAAGTGTATTAAAACAGAAAACTTGTATATTAAATTGTACTTGTCACAGACCGCTCCTCTGTGGCCCTCTCCACCGATCAGCAGCGGGAACCCTCGCCTGAATATTAGCGTTTCCACA
>JAUYWG010000039.1:6117538-6136028 GCA_034779775.1 Enteromius afrohamiltoni | reverse complement strand
GCATGATGAGCCTACTTGGTCGTGGAAGGCACTTTTTACTGCCAGGAAGCGATCAAGTGGTTCATCCTCCTTCACCAACCTTGACGGTGGTGTAGCGAGGGGCTAAACTGGGGTCCCCCAGATAGAGAGCTCTATTGCGATGCAACTGTGTCCGCAGGCTTCTACCACCTGGCAGGGTAACCCGTCGCTCCCCTCCCGGGCCTGTGGGCATTCATCGATGATGATGCCTATAAAGCCTGAGGAGAGGCTGCATCTTCCGTACACGCTGTGGCGTGTTGCAGGTGCATCAGGCCAAGGCACTGAGAGCTCTGCATGAAGGTGGCCACTATCCAGAGGTTCTTCTGAGCTTTTGCCGTGACGGACTGACTGAGACTTCGGTCACATCCGCCGTAGGCGGCCAGCTGCTCTCGAGCCCTGCTGGCACAGCCTCAGCCTGCTCGTCACAGAGGGCGGCCCCTGCTGTCACCCTCTGCTCCTCCGCCGCCAGTGCAGCAGTCGCGTCGAGGAGCCGACAGCCGGGCTCCCGTCCAGGCCCCTGCAGGAAAACACAAGGGCAGGAGGTCCCAGGACGGGTGACCCAGGGTTAGAAGATACTGTTCTTCGGGGTGGATGAGCTCTCCACTCCCTCTCCGGTGGAGGGCCGGGGCGAAAAAATTCCAAAATCTCGACAAGAAGATCTCTGGACGAGATGTGGACAGGCCTAAAAAAGAGCTTTTATTACACACTCACTCTCCTCTCATTTCAGTCAGAGCGCAGGGAGCACGAACCAACGGACATCCGGCCTCACTTCTGCTGGAACGCAGGTAACTTGCACACACAGACACATACAGGCCTCCCTCCGAACCGGCTCAGAGCAGTTATGCGATTCCGTTCGCCTGGCGGCCTCCCAGATTCGGGGTTGTTTGCTTCACGATGGTGAATGCAGAGAATGCCCCTGTCCTGTGTGCAGAGATTGCTACTCTTCTGATGAAGAAAGCAATAGAGCCAGTCCCTCCAACCGATATGAGGACAGGGTTTTACAGCCCGTACTTCATAGTGCCCAAGAAAGGTGGTGGGTTACGACCGATCCTGGATCTGCGAGTCTTCAGTTAAGCTCTTCACAGGCTTCCGTTCAAGATGTTGATGCCGAAACGCATTTTCGAATGCATCCGTCCCCAAAATTGGTTTGCAGCAATCAACCTGAAGGATGCGTACTTTCATGTCTCAATCCTTCCGCGACACAGGCCGTTCCTGAGGTTCGCGTTCGAAGGAGAGGCATGTCAGTATCGCGTCCTGCCCTTCGGGCTCTCCCTGTCGCCCTGTGTGTTCACAAAAGTGAGACTCTTCTGAAGGAGAAATGGGTTTGTATTCTCAACTACCTTGATGACTGGCAAATACTAGAACATTCCAGAGCTCAGTTGCGCGAACACAGGGACTTGACAACTCAGCCTGTTGGGTCTTCGGGTCAACTAGGAGAAGAGCAAACTTTGTCCAGTGCAGAAGATCTCTTTTCTCTGGATGGAATTGGACTCGGTCTCTCAGACAGCCTAGCTTTTTCCCCGTGGTCAGACCTAATTTTGCTTCGGGCAGGAGTGCCCTTAGAACAGGTCTCCAGGCATGCTGTGGTATTCACAGATGCCTCCACCACAGGGTGGGACGCCACGTACAACGGGCATGCAGTCTCAGGAGTTTGGACGGAACCTCATCTGCATTGGCACATCAATTGCCTCGAGTTGCTAGCAGTTCGTCTAGCCCTGGGTTGTCTCAAAGAGCACCTTCTGGGCTGTCACGTTCTGGTCCCTTATGGACAACACATCGACCATTGCGTACATCAACCATCAATACAACCATCGTATGTTGCAGCTCGCCCGCCACCTCCTCTTATGGAGTCAGAAGCATCTGAGGTCACTTCGCGCCATTTCATTCCATGTGTTTACAACCAGTCGGCCTAAGAGCTGTCTCGAGCCCAAGTGCTCCCTGGAGAATGGAGACTCCATCCCCTGACGGTCCAGTTGAGGCAGAGATGCCCTGGTTCACAGCTGGCCACAGGGTCTGTGCAAATATGTATTTCCCCCAGTGAGCCTTCTCACACAATTCCTGTGCAAGGTCAGGGAGGACGAGGAGCAGGTCCTGCTGGTAGCCCCCTATTGGCCCACCAGGACCTGGTTCCCCGAACTTATGCTCCTCGTAACAGCCCCTGAGACCACGGCCTGGTTACGTGCCCAAGGTTCCTACCACTCCTTTTAGAGACCAGTGTGAACCTCCAAGCCCTGCCCTCGCCCTCTACCCTAACCCTTTAAGCCAAATCAGATTAATCCATGATCAAAGCCACCACACTGCCTTGGCAGATGCAAGGCCTGTATTTTGCGGGGGGCAAATGTTTGGCTACTATAACCTTGAAAAGAGACCCAAGGAGGAGCAGAGCTTCTTAGCAGCATTCCATGTAACTTCATAGGACTGCAGTCTGACAACAGAATTCAACTAGTTTCTATACGTGCCTCAGACCTTGGACATGCATAGGTGTGACACTGTGGCATTAGAAATGGAACTGAAAGTTTATTGTACTGTATTAACTGATCTTATTATTGAATATAAAACACATTAATTGTACTGACCCTGTCTCTTTCTGCCTGCACGTCTTCTAGTTGACTATGGAACAGGGTACTCCTGTGCTGATACATCTCACAGTCCACAGTCAACTTCACCACCTGCAGGGCTAAACAGTCCTTTTCTTCTATGAGCTAAAAAATAGTGTGGGGGGAAGGAGAAGTGATAGTGTGAACAATATAGTTAGACATTTAAAAAATGCAAGGAGAAGTAGAATATTCTCCTCAACCTGATTTTCTTAATTGATTTGACACATTTCTTCAAAGTAATGTAGTACAATTCATCAATGACCTGAGTTTGGAGACATTCGTCAAATCAATAGAGAAAAATACAAAAAAATATTACAGCATACCAGTTTTACACAAAGTGCAACATTTTGAAATACAGAAACAATGTAAAGGTTAAGGAAAGTGCAGTTTTACCTCCTCTTTCTCTTGCTGGAGTTGTATAGTCTCCTCACTCAGCCTTCTGACTTCCTCAGCAAGTTCTGAACGTCTGTTCTCAACCTCCTTTAAATCATGGGCCAGAATATCCTGCTGTACCTGATTAAAATAGACAGATTTACTGTAAAAAAAATAAATCAGATAAAATATAGTAAATATATTAATAGTAATTTGTTGACTTGTTATATTGCTATGAAGATAAGTCTCTTATTTACTGGAAACAAAATCTCAGTCTCCAGTAACTTTGCTCGTACAGCGTTGAGCTCATCTTTGAGCTTCTGTGTGTCGGTGGGGTTCTTCAAGGAACGCTGCCTCTCAAAGTCTGTCTCTTTCTTTGCCTTCTTTAACTCATGCTGCAGCTGGGAAATCTAGAGAAGTGGTGAGGAGAAGAGATTTCTTTTTGTTGTACTGATTATACTGTAGGTTTATTTTTTTACTCTAGCTCCCTGCCAAGTAGAGTGAAGTTTTTCGTTTTTTTGTAGTCAAAGTAGAAGGCAAACATACAAACAAAAACATTCTCTCTGTTTCCTCACCTCCAGTTGTAGGTCTCTGTTGCGTACAATAGTTGCAGACCTCTCCTCAAGAGCAGTTGTATATCTGACATAGAGATCACACTTCTCATCCTTCAGTTTCAGAAGTTCCCTGTTTAAACCTGAACAGATGATGACTGGACATTATAAAGTCTTGACCCAAAGAACAACTTATGGTGCAAAAAAACAATGATCTGAAATTCTGAATTTCTTAAAGCAGGATTAAATGCAACAATGTTAAAACTTTTGTTAATTATATTCACAAATATTATTATATTTTCAATTTAATAGCTAACTTTAGAGCATCTCATTCTTGTTTTTAAAATGTATTCAAATATGAATAAATTACATTACATATGTTTGCTAATGATTTATTAAACAGAGGTTTGGCAAACTGATGTGAAGCTATGTTAATTGCACACCATCCAAGTGACTGCGCAGTCGTGTATGCTCTCCCTGCATCTGGCTGAGCTCCTCATTATTTTGTTGGGCCTGTTCCAGTTTCCCCTCCAGCTGACAACATCTGCCTTGCAGCCGCAAAGCCTCGTGCCGTGCCACTTGTAGCTCTGTCTGCATACTGCTCACTGCACGAACCAGGTACTCTGTCAACTCATTGTAATTTATCAGGCCTGGCAAGCAAAGAAGCAAGGTTTAACAACAACAACAAAAAGCCTTGAATATGGTGACAAAAATTCATTAGAATTTTCAGTCATGAAACTATTCACGTGTCAGATAGGGGTTACATTATTTAATGTTTGTCTTGAGAGATCTTTATTGAACAACAGCAAAAAATAATAAATTACATAATGTGTTGATTTTATCTAGGATATATCAAAATGTTAATACTTTATCAGATATTAGAAGAAGCCTAAACTGAATAGCCAGTCTAGATCAGGAGGCTGGGTTTCAGCTCAGATCATTAACTACTACATCACATCACCCTTTGGTTTTGGGTTGCTTGTAATGCATAATCAGAAACTATAGGATAAGAGTACACTGACTGACCGCTGAAGCCTGAAGGCTCAATGCTGGGCTCGCGGCCAGTGATCCGTGTGTAGAGAGTAGGATAATGAATCATCAAACTCTCAAGCAGAGCCATTGCACCATTATGGCCCTGTACATGTAACAAGTCAAGCATGTGACCTGCAGATAAAAGATATACATTTTAGACATTGCATTGTACATACCATTAAAAAAACTGAACAGTTTTTTATTCCCAATTTAATAAACCAACCTTAAAGGAATGCTTTAGACAAAATGGAAATTATTTACTTGCCCTCATTTCATTCCAAACCTGTTACTGATTCTAATATAGCTTTGGTTCTCACATAAGTAGTACCTTAATAACTGAACAGAATGAACCATTTCTAAATTCTAAATACAAGCAGGCTACAAGCAGACATTGTAGTGAAACAAAACATTACTTTAGAATATAAAAAAAAATATTTGCATGCTCCTCTTTCTCCCTCTTGCCTTTTCAAAAATGAAAGGCTTCCTTGGAATTTTAGCAGCATAACCTTTGATCTAGCTGATTATCTATCTGTAGCTAATCTATATTTCTCCATGTGCCCAATAAGGTTGTTACTTTTTCATAATAAATTGCCAAAATATTACAATAACTAGTCCTTTTACTTCCAATAAATGGTCTTTTTACTTTCTAATCCAAAACAGATCTTCAATCCTGAAGGAACATATGTATCACAATTTTTCACTTCCATTAAAAATATTTCAGTATTTATTAACCTTTTTAAGATAAAAATGAAATCGTTTTTAGAATGGAAAAAAAACTATACTTTTTTAATATTTTCTAATGCTCTGCTACATTTCAAGCATCTATCCATGATACACATCAGTTCGAGTGTCTTACTTGTTTTCATGGCACGGTTGATAAAATTGGTGAGAATCTCATCCTCATCCAAGTCTGTGAGGACCCGCGCCTGTCGCAGGTAAGGGATGAGAACACAGGGACGGACACCAAGAGAGATGGCATGACGGTTATCATTGATAAGATCCCACAATTCCTCTTCCTCCAGATCTTTCAGGTCCGGAGTATTTAGGGCACTCTCAGCCATGCTGAATTTCTGAAATCAGACTCTTTGCCAAACATATAAATACATTTAATATTATTAAAATTAAAAAAAAAGAATTACAACCAAAATAAACATGTCCAGTGGAGGTCTACACACGACAGAAGTGAAATGAGAAATGAGAAGCAGTGAGAATGTAAAGGGAGTTCAGATAAATCTCCGCCTCCTTCACACCCACAGGTGTGTGAGAAAACCTGAAAGACAAGGAGAGGTTTTCCCGACAACACACACAGATCAGGTGTGGATTTCCCCTTAAATAAAAAGAAGCACACCACATTTTAAACTTTAAATGCCTGACATTACAAACTTTTTATTGACTCTAGGGGATTGGTTGAATCAGATTACGTAGTTGTCTTGCTCAGATTACCATTTTCCACTAAAGCAAGAGATTTTATTTACAAAGCAAATCACAATGTAGCTACCAATAGACCCATCCACTCATCTTGTGTGAGTCAAGCAAGTTCTTTCTATCTAAAACAAATTAAACATGCGTGAACAGGGACAAAGTCCAGCAGGAAAAAAGGAAATGAAAGAGGGATTCTAAGGTTTATGGGAAATTACGTCACATGCAAACACGGCATTTACATCCTTTGCTGATAATAATTTGCTTTTTTAAGGTATGATGGTGACAAAATGCAAAATCTGCTTATATCACTTTAATGACAAGTCTGCAACTTGATGTTTCACTTGAATGTTCCAGAATTGTTTTTTTTTTTTTGCTGCTGCTGCTGCTGTCAAAAAAATATAAGGAACTAAAAAGTACTAGATAAAACCCCCATACAGGTTTAGCACAATGACAATGTTTATACTAGTCATAGTGACGTACACAACATTCCAGCATAAGAAAAAAAAGCATGTATGCATCCTCATTCTTTGAGTTGCTGCTCTGTAACAAACATCAACATAATACATATTGCTATTTAAATAAATTTATGCATAATAGTAAGCACACAATAGGTTATAACTTGAAAGTTGCCTATTCAATCAAGCTTTCTTTAAACTGAGTAGATTTTGTCTACACCTTTCTTTGCCATAAAGGAATAATTCACTCAAAATGATAATTCAGTCATCGTTTACTCACCCTTGAGTAGCTCTGAATCTGTATGATTTTCTTTGTTTTGCCAAACACAAAGGAAGATATTTTGACACCAGGCTGTTCCAGAAAAAAATAACACAATGAAACTCAGTGGTGACCCAAAACAGCCTGGTTACAAACTTTCTTCAAAATATCTTCCTTTGTGTTTGGCAGACATAAAAAAACAAAAAACATACAGATTTGGAATTACTGTACTGAGGCGTAAATAATGACAGAATTTTCATTTTTTGGGTAAACTATTCATTTAAATTGTGCTCAAGTGATCACTTTCCTCTTGTTCCATGTTCAGTTAAGAACATGTTAAGTCACGCTTTTAAAATCTGTCGTGCTGTGTTTAAAGTGTTTTAGAATTCTTTAGTGTTAAAAAATAAATCAGTAAATGATTCGAAGACACTTACTGGTCGCCACTTGGCAGGCCTACTGGAACGAATCTAAACGATTTGTTTTGATAAATGTAATTTGAACTCCTAGCAGTACACAAAGGCCATTTCTCAAACGGAAGATTTGTAGGCTGCATACGTCTTAAAGATCTTATTATAGAATATTAAGTTATAAATTTGACCATTTTTCTTAATTAAGTGTAAATTGTTGTATTATGCTTATGACTCACGAATATAATGCCCAGTTAACCAGACTTGATGACGTACAGTATAGTCTACAAATGTGTACTCCGGAGGATGCAGTCTTCCATTTTACTGCCCATATAACGGCAGCTCTGCAAAAATCAGTTTTTTTGGTTGGTTAATATTAAATGCAGACAGGGCTGTTTGGTGAAGTCAATTCCCCTTCCAAGGATTCAAATCTTAAAGAATCGATCCTCTTTTTGATTGACTCCAAGCTTTACTTAAAGCAACAACCTTGCTTAGATCAATGTTTGTAAACTTAAACCAATTAAAAAAGCATAACAGAATATCAGTCATTCAAAAATGTCTATAATGTAAAGTGTTATTTGAATCTAATTCAGTTTGTAACAAACTGCTTTCCATGTATTCCTTTTCTAACACAATGTTCAGGTTTGACTGTAATTCTAATGCAAAACCTGACACTTCAAATAACCATTTCAAACAAAAAATATATATAAATATATAAACCATGACAAAATGTCTTTGAGAATGTCAATATTTATAATAAGGTTAGTAATTGTATGTCTACAAATAACTAAGGAATGCACAATGGTTAAATCACAGCATTATACATGTTTTTGCTTTTTACTTTCACTAGAGATCCTTAAAAAATATAAAAGCATAGCCTCTAGTATAACTAAACAACCTTATTCTACCAGGATTTCCAGAAAGATCATCCTGGTTGACAATCTGATTCACTAAAATATTTGGTTTGTTTCACTGGTAAACTCTAACTAACCATGATAAACCCTCCAAGGATGTTCTTCTTAGCTAATCGTTTTTGGCAGAATATGTTTTTGTTGTTGAAATTGCACCTTTGGCACTATATGACTATGTGCAGTCTGTTCTCTAGTAAATTTATAAAACACATTAGTCATCACATCCGGTAGTTTACATTTTAAATTATCAAGGATTTTAACATGTACATCTGTAAAAAACACTTATACACATATTGCAAACAATAATCTGTATTTAATTTGATTAATATAATGGATCCGTACGTGCAGTGCATTATCTGACATGTCTAAATCAAAACACACACACACACACACAAAAAAAAATCCAATCCAACACAGTACGTATATATTAGGCAGTCATGGTCCATGCCTCAATGAAGGGTTTGGTGTATGACTGAAACTAGACTCTTTTAGAGTAGTGAAAGAAAACCTATTGTGCTATTATGTCCACTGTAAAAGTGTCATTATACACATGCACACAATTGTTCCCACAGCTACATATATTTAATCTCATGTTGCCATATGTTGTTTTAATGCAAATTAATTACATTGACATTATTTATTATTGTAAGTAATAAAAATTAACTAATGTAGTCATTTTTACAAATAAGGATATCTTTAGAAGTCCCTAAATGGAGTGTGTTTGTCAGATTGAGCTCATTTCTATGGATAAAATTGTCACAGTCACAGAAAAATTTCACACAAACAGAATTTCCATAACCTTGTGAAAAAAAAACAAATAAAAGCTTACTATTAATCTATATCTGCTATGAAGTTAATTAATTAAAAGAAAACTTCTAAAAAGTGAATTTAAGAGACTATCGCAATACCTTTTAAAAAATATGGTTCCAACCGTGTGTACACTGATAGAGCAAAAAATCTTTGAAACAAACTTTCTAAACAAATGCCCTTGTCCCATGTCTCTTCATAAAAGCACCCTTGCAATAACAGACAACCCATATTCCTTTCATTGACCTTTCTCTACACTCATAATAAACCAGGCCAGCAACTGCCAACCATGTATGTAGGCACATACATTTTATTTTATGTAATACATATTTCTTTGTTTACTGTCTGTCCTGAAGTCCACTGTGCTTTGTCAGTGTTAGGATAATCCTTTGGAGAGCACTGTGATGCTGAGGGTACTCTTCATCCAAATGCTGGAGAATGGATCCAATCTGAGATAAGGGTGCAAAAATAAATGAGTATTTTTTAGTATAGTTTTGTTTATTGGTTTCGGAAATTATTAGCTTCTGCTTTTCTCCACTTCGCCCCACTGGTTCATCTTCAGCTACTGATAATAACGCCAAACATTTAAGGTTGCTGTCATAAACCACGCCTCTGTGGCTCTCACCTATCACCACCGGAGGACACTCTCACCAGAATTCTGATCATTCACAGACTGCATTTTCCACAATACCCAGTACCTAGGACTAATTACCATCAGGTGTTCCTCATTACCTTTGCCACCTCTACCAAAGTCTCCATGTCCTGTTCACTAGATGCAAAGTCTTGCTTGCCACAGTTGCATTAGTGAGCATATCCTCCTGTTATCTTGTAGAGCCACTGATATTTGTTTTTACATTTACACAATACATGCATATATTTTTAGAGAATGTGGTGGAATCTTTTGTCGAACAGAAAATTAAAATTTTCAGAAAGGTGGTAACTAAAACACGATGCTGTGTTAACTATATCGGATCTAACAGTAATGTTGCCAATAGACTGCCAAACAAACACTACTGTTAACCAACAATTTGTTTACAATTCTCCATACTTATTTAGATGAGAGGGGTAAAAAACAGGAGAGAAAATAGCATTACATCTATATTCTGATGTTGTTTTATGTAAAAATACATTTAACATCATAAGTGGACAGAGAGAAAAGTACAAAATAAAAAGGCAGTTCAAGATCCATCATCATTAACTAAACATATGCTACACCATATAACATGAGATTTCTGCCTAATGTACTGCAGAGAATCTTCCATGGATTTTACACAAACCTTTTTCAATCGCTCTTCCTGTTTCTGTGTAGCTAGCTCCAATGACGTGTCTCCACTGGCCACTGGAGTGTACTGTCCTTCCTTAACAGCCTGCAGGTGTTTTGAACGACACTGCAGCACAGACAGATGATACAAGTTCTGCAGAAATGAGCAGAGAACCTTTGGTGATGCCAAAGAATCAGCACACAGTTCTAGAACATAAACATAAATGGATAAAAACTACAGTACATTTAGATTCCTCTTGTAAACCACGTCCACTACTTTTGATGTCTTGAATAATATTCAAGAGAGCAAAATGTTTTTGTGGAAATAAAAGTCTATGTAAACACACAGTACACTTGCCGCTCAGATGTGCTTTGCATGTGGAGTAAAATTGCTCTACACTGGTTGATTTAAATGGTGGCCTCCCCCTGGATGTCTAGTATGCAAGTGCGCATTTGTTAGATGGACTGACCCTCTCTTTTGTTTCTTGTAGTGTGCTGAGGTTCTGGGTGAGAGCCACACTGGAATCCTGAAGGACATCGAGATGTATACGTTTGTCTCGGAGGCTGGAGGTTACAGAGCCCTGCCTCTCTTCCAGCTGAGCTATAGCTCCATCACACTCTTCTGCTTGCTGAACACACATACAAAGTTGACAAGGCAGAAAACAGAAAATTCAGTCTCTAAATTTATTTTGTAAATAGAAAAACTATAATACAGACATAATACATAAACCATAAAGGTATTACTATTAACTAAACTAAACACTAAAAATAAAACAACAATTAATTAATTAATTGAATTAAAAAACAAACAAAAATGCTGCTCAAGTATATCAAAACAATATCCATACAAAATTAATAAATAAATAAAAAATCTAAAACATTTCTTTTGCATTTTTCAATACATGCAAAATTAGTTATTGGTATACTAAATACTTATACTGAAGTGAAACTGAAATACTGAAGTTCAAAACTCATGACTAACATATTGCCACAAAGAAAATCAGCTGCCTGAGACAATGGTCAATTATATAGTTAACTTGTCACTGTGCAAAATATTTTGTTAGATTGTGATTGTATCCCAGGAAAGATTCCATTTCAAAAATTGTTAACATTAGTAGTTCTTCTAGAAAGTAAGTATAAAAAAGTAATCAAAGTAAAAAAAAGCTAAGAATAATTTCAATTATGTATGTAAAGTGAGAAGTAATAACTTAATTACTAAATTATTTAAAGAGGTCATATGAGAAAAAAAAGAATATAATTTTGGGTATTGGTGTAATCCAATGTGTTTATGCAGTTTGTTGTATGCAGAGCGTTTAAACACATTATTTTCATAATAATACATTTTTGTTTCTCCACTAAGCCCCGCCTCCTGAAACAGGACATTTGTACGAAGCTCGTTGTTCTAAAAAAGCGAGGTGAGCTCTGATTAGCCAGCTATCCAGTGCGTTATGATTGGTCGAATATCCAAAACGTGATCCCAGTGTTGTGCCGCAATTTTGACTCCCTGCTGAATTATGACTCCCCTCCTTGAAATCAATACTAATCCTAACCCCACCCCTGATAAACCCACTCTTAGATTCAGAAAAGTGGGTGCGTGTTTAAACCAGCTGTTTAGGGGGGCGTGGACAAGTCAAAACTTTTATTAAGAAAATTTCTTTGTTTTTGAAACTTAATCTTTGCAACTTCAGGGATCTTATCTATGCACTAACAGCTTGTAACATTCCAAAGAGAAAGGAAAATTGAATATATACAATTTTATGTAATTAATTTAGATATTAAAAAAATTCTAAATTATGATAACCTTGATACACACACACCTTCTTTGTTTGGAGAATCTTTCGGCGGAGGCTCTGAAGAGTGTTGTGGTAGTCGTTGTGTGTGGGCTGCTTATGGTCAGATCGTGCCTGAGCCTCATTCCGAACAGCTATTGTCTCTCGTCTAGCCACCATTGACTCCATGTCTCTTAACAGCCTTTCCTGCTGCTTCATCAGTTGTGCATAACGAACCTGGACACATACAGCATAAAACATTTATACTTACATTTATATTAAACAGACTGAAACCACACTTAGACAATACTTTCACAAATACACTTAAACACTCACCTCCATGCGATGAATCTCTGCTCTCATGGTTTGAATGTCTCCCTGTCCAATGTCTGAATCTATTGCAGAACGAGTCTCTCGCATTAGCTGGGTTCTCTTCTCCCACAGCATGATTTGACGCCTTAACAATCAAACACACACACAAAACAAAGCAATATAGTGTTGGTTATTTAGGTATTATGCTGATTCTATACATTGTGGCTGTATGTATGGCTGTGTCACTAACCTAGTGAGGCATAGGAGTTACTCATAAAAATGTTCTCTAGGTAGGCATTTAGTTAGAATTTAGGTAACACAAATGGGTGTTGATGCAATCAAGACTTGTTACAATTGTAATTGTTCTTACGTGATTTATAAGAGTGGCTAACAAAAAAAAAGCATAAGTAAACTGCTTTAAAAGAAATGACAAAGAATGCAGAAATCACTAGCCAATCAACAGAAAGGACAGGGAAAAGTTACAAAAAAGTAAAGTTATTATTAAATGAAAACCTACTGTGATTCAACCTCAAAATGTCATTAAGTAGAAGTTTTTTTAACCCACTGCTCTGCATATTGTGCATGTCTCTATTATTTAACATACTTTAATGCTTAGAACAGAAAATATAGAGTCATAGAGCACTTACCGTCAAATATTGCAAACATGTGAACTGATAAGAGATACATATAAACTGTCCAAAGGGGGTGGGGGTTGCAAGGACCAGAATTTGAGAACCACTGCTTGAAATAACAATATGTTTATTTGGAATTAGAAATGTTGTCAGTAGTTCCATAACTACAAATAGAGACTGATCATTTTGAAGATGTTTCTTTCATTCTTTCCAGAGCTGTATTTTCACTGAGTTCCTTTTAACTGATTTAATTAACTAATGTTAACAAATGGAGCCTTGCAAAAAAGTAATATTATCAGGGTCAGGGTATGTATGTGTAAGTCAGGGTGTGTATGTGTGAAGTGTGCTGAACGCACTCTGCTTCTACTAGACTGTTTACAAGTCTCTCTTTCTCTTCGTTTAACCTCTCCAGCTTCAGCTGAGTCTCAACCGAATCTCTCTCAGCCTCCTACACACAAGACAGATACAAATAACACTTTAAAATGGTCTTTTACACAATAGTAATCAACTTCTATGGTCCACTGTCCTGCAGTATTAATATAATATACCTTAAGGGCCACAGTATTCTACTCTACACTCAACATTAGGCATTTTTTATAATACACTGTGAAATCTGGAAACTAATGCAGTACATTTGACAAAATGGAGTAAAAACAGAAGAATACATAAAAATGTGATTTTCACAATATAAAATGTTGTACCTTGAGTCTCTGTCGGAACTCTGTCTCCATCAGACTGTTGCTCTGCTGCAGGGCTTGATTCAAATCACTGTTTTTAGTGAGCAGAGAGTTCAGTTTTACCATGTCTGCCATTAGAGCTTTAATCTGTTTTTCCAGATCTGCCTGTTCGCGCTGATCCTGCTCCATGTCACCTGATATAACCAACACACACATATGCAGAGCACAATATCAATAGTGTATTTATTTTTCAGACAGATTTTATAACTTTGTTTGTTCCCTTTCCATATTGTAGTTAAGGTATGGTTAACTAAGAAATAAAAACGATCCCCCTCTAAACAGTGGGGCCCAAAGTAAATGTTCTTTGCAATATCTAAAAGTTTTAGAATAAAATGTTAGTAAAAGTACATACTCTCTCTCCTGATCTTGCTCTGTTGCAGTATTGTGAGCTGTGTTTGCAGTGTCTGTACAGAAGAGCCATGGGCCTGTTTTTCCTGAGTGAATCTCACTAGCTCCCCCTGCTGCCAGAGCCACAACTGCTGCTGCTCTTTAATCTCAGCACCAACTTCTTCCAGCTTCTTAGACAGGGTGGCTGCATGGATCTCCAGAGGACCTAGGTCTTCATGCTACTCTCACACACATTGGAAAGTTTAAATATATATTATCTGCAATAACTTGAAAATGAATTGAAATATGAGTTTAATACATTAACTTGTCATCAGATCTCTATTGGTTCCATAGATTAAAATATCTACTGTTTGTGAAGTGTGAGCTCTAACCCCTGTACTGGAGACAATATTCTTGATCTTCTTATTGTAGATGCTGATCGCGGCCTGTTTTCGCTCTATATCTGTGACTTGTTTAGCAATCTCTGCTTCACGAGAAGACAGGAGCAAGTGATGCTGGCTCATTTCTTGCTCAAGCTCAGCTTGAAATGCAGCCAGAGAATCCAGATGTGTCGCCACCTCTTGCCCCTCCAGCGTTACTGCATTGATGTCATTTTCTAACTTAGTTAACTGAGCCTCCTGAGAAATCATATAAATGCACAAGTCTGAATTCAACATAAGAACTACACCTAAAACATCCAAAGGTAATTAAAAGTCAAGGTGCTGATTTAAAAAGACTTACACACCTTAGAAATGATTCACTTAAAATTAAGACAATAGTTTGAGAAACTGTAGTAAACCTTTTCTCTCCTGTGTGCTGCAGATTTATCAGTCAGTCGACGCGAGTACTTTGCTGTGTTATTGTGAGTAAGCTGCTCTTGCAGTTTGTTCATGATCAGGTCCTCCAGATCCACACGTACTGCAGACTCTTTCTCCATTTGCTTTCTGAGTTGCTTGAGCTCAGACTGACACATATCATAGTCCTAAAAAAAGAGAAATAGCCATAATATTTATTTTAAGAAAGACAAAAGCTTTTGACTAGTGCTCATTAACCTGTCTTCAAAAATATCTGAATGGTATGCTAATGTGAATGAAGTACCCCACGCAGTGTGCTGAGGGTCTTTTCTGTCTCCTGCAGCACTCGTGTATATGTGCTATACTGGGTCTGCAGGACCTCCTGATGATTCTGAGAGTGTGTGATGAGTTTACGTGAGGTGGTGCAGTCATTCTGGGCCCGGTTCAGATGCAGAGTAAGACGCTCATTCTGCTCTTCTTCCTGTGTGATAGACTTTTTGTAGCCCTCAATCTCTGTGTCCAGAGAGCGCACCTGATCATTGCTCAGCCTGGAGGAGGAATCATCGGTACAAATAAGTAATGCTGTTTGGATCATACATACACAGAAATCTTGAGCATTATGTTTACCTCAGTTCCTCCTGCATAGCAGTGTAAGTCTCATCCCTCCTCCTCATCATTAACAGGCTGCTGTTCCAATGCTGGAGTAACTGCCTGCGCTCAACAACCACAGAGTCCAGTTCCAGCTGTGCCTATAGCCCACACACATACACAGGTGACATTTTTGCAAATGTTATTTTTTGTATTATATACTTGGCAGGGTTGTACACCATAAATTAAATTAAGAAGGCAACGGTCGACCAGATATAAATATGAAATTATTGTAAAACCATTCGTGAACATGTAATATAACAAACAAAAAAATGGATACCAAGAAGCGAACAGTAGTTAGTGTACTAGCGCAAAAATAAAAGACACTTTTTTGTATAGCTTGTAACTATCCAAAGAGAAAGATTTTTAATTCGAATCACATGATTTATGAATCATAAAAATTCTGTGTTTACAAATTTGATGCTTCAATTAAAATGTCAAAAAATATTCATAACTTAAAATGTGTGTGCCTCAGTTGCTGCAGAAGGGTCTAACCTCAGATAGAGCTTCCTTTGCAGCTTTTGTCTGCGCAGTCTGAGCGATGATCTGAACTTCAAACAGAGAGATCTGCTCCGAAAGCTTTTCCACATGCTTGATTAAACGCTCAACATAAAGATCCTGACAGAGAGAAAGAGGAAGATGTTTGAATGAACATTTACTGTAGCTTTAATGAAGAGGAGAGAATGCATTATATATACACTGCTTAAAAAAAGGGAACACTAAAATAACACATCCTATATCTGAATGAATGAAATATTCTTATTAAATACTTTGTTCTTAACATAGTTGAATGTTATGACAACAAAATCAAACAAAAATTATTAATGGAAATCAAATTAACCCATGGAAGTCTGTATTTTGAGTCACACTCAAAATTAAAGTAGAAAAATACACTACAGGCTGATCCAACTTTGTTGTAATGTCCTTAAAACAAGTCAAAATGAGGCTCAGTAATGTGTGTGTCCTCAACGTGCCTGTATATCCTCCCTACAATGCCTGGGCATGCTCCTGATGAGGTGGCAGATGGTCTCCTCAGGGATCTCCTCCCAGACCTGGACTAAAGCATCTGCCAACTCCTGGACAGTCTGTGGAGCAATGTGGGGTTGGATGGAGCAAGACATGATGTTCCAGATGTGATCAATTGGATTCAGGTCTGGGGAACAGAGGGGCCAGTCCATAGCATCAATGCCTTCGTCTTGCAGGAACTGCTGACACACTCCAGCCACATGAGGTCTAGCATTATCTTGCATTAGGAGGAACCCAAGGCCCTCGTACCACGCTCATGGAGTCTGTTTCTGATCGTTTGAGCAAACGTATGCACATTTGCTAAAGGTCATTTTGCAGGGCACTGACAGTGCTCCTCTACCGTGGAGGTAGCGGTCCTGTTGCTGGGTTGTTGCCCACCTAAGACCTCCTCCATGTCTCCTGGTGTACTGGCCTGTCTCCTGGTAGTGCCTCCATGCTCTGGACACTACACTGACAGACACCTTCTGTCAAGGTGTAGCAACCCTTCTTGCCACAGCTCGCATTGATGTGCCGTCCTGGATAAGCTGCACCGTCAGGATCCAAAAGTGACCAAAACATCACCCAGAAAGCATAGGAACTGAGAAGTGGTCTGTGGTCACCACCTTCAGGACCACTCCTTTATTGGGGGTGTCTTGCTAATTGCCTATAATTTCCACCTGTTGTCTATTCTATTTGCACAACAGCATGTGAAACTGATTGTCAATCAGTGTTGCTTCCTAACTGGGCAGTTTGATTTCACAGAAGTGTGATTGACTCGGAGTTACATTGTGTTGTTCAAGTGTTCCCTTTACTTATTTGAGCAGTGTATGTTTTATTGAATTAAAGCCGAATAGCTTAATATATTATAAAGCATGCATAAAGTGATTAATAAATAGCAAAAAACATGAAATGGCTAAATTTAACCACAGTCATGTGCTCTACAACTCCACCTGCTGTTGTTTATTCTCCTCTGCCTGAGTTCTCTCTTTCTGTGCTTTGTTTGAAGCATTTATTATGGCTTTGATGTCTGAGCGCAGGTCAGTATTGGCCTCCTGCATGTAGAGCAACTTCAGGGCCAGGTTGTCTACTTTAGACTGTAATTCAGAAACTACAAAGAGAGCACAAATGAAGACAAGACTGAGTGCTAACTGTCTGAAGATGAACTGTTTATTCATCAAGATCCTTTGAAAAATCATAACTTATGGACAATAAGAATAAGATAAATATGAATAATTATCTTAAAAATGTGCTTTTGGTTTTGTTAATTAAAAAATAAAGCTGAAATAAAAATATTAGATTAAAAAAAAAAACTAAATTGAAATTAGAAATATTACCAAAAAATAATAATAATAATGCGGCTAAAAAAAGGTTTAAGCACTAAAATTACTAATTGAAAGGAAAAAAACCTGAAACTGAAATAAAAACTAAACAGTAATATTTAAAAAAAAATTATTATTATATTATTATTTAAAAAAAAATTAAATACAATTTAAACAACATTTTTTACAAAAGTAAAAAGCTAACTAAAAATAAAACAAAAATAATTGAATATAAATATACAAAATAACACTGGTTCATAGATCTTCTTCTCACCTTGCAGACGTTGATTCTTAGCCTGACTGGAAGCATCTTGGTACTGATTTTTTACCCCATTCAGCTGGTCTTGGGCCTGTCTTCGCTGAGCAGCAGCCTGGGCATTAGCCTCGTGACTTGCCTCCAGAGATGCCTGGAGTCTGGCCAACATCTCATGTAGCATGTATACTTTTTCAGCAAGTTCATGACGGTTCTGAGCCTCTGCCTTTTCCACTACTGTCTGAAGCAGAGCGGGTCAGTTTCTGTATTGCTTGTTTGTATGTAAGTGTGTGTGCATATACAGAAGGAATTTCTGCCCAGTATGCATGGGTAGTTACACAAAGAAGGATCATATCAAACATTTAGAAAAAATACCAAGAATATTTTTATACTACCTTCTCACGGAGCTCAAGGTTCAATCTGTCTAGCTGATTTCTGAGGTTGTTTTTCAGTGCAAACTGGAATCTTTTCATTAAAGGCTGATGGGACAAAATTTACAAAACATGAGACTGGAGGTATCAGATTTTTTTTTACTGCTTTAGCCAAAAAAAAAAAAAAATATATATATATATATATATATATGAATTTTTCTTACATGCTCA
>JAUYWG010000039.1:6091518-6114306 GCA_034779775.1 Enteromius afrohamiltoni | reverse complement strand
GGGTCCAGTTCTCCTCTGGCCAGACGCCCAGCACCTAATTTCCAGTTCAATTTAAACACGTAGGATTGTGTAAGGACTTATAGTGTGTGTGTGTGTTATATAAAGAGTGATATATTAAAGCCCACTGAGATGAATGCAGACACATCAAGATAAGTGTCTCTATCAAAAAACTTTCATATTCCATGCTGCTATTTAACGTTAGCAGTGTTTTTTTTAAATGCTATGCATTTATCCCTATGTCTGTTTTTGATTAAGTAAACGGTATAAGTTTTTATTGTCTATAATGTTTAATCATAACCATACTAATATATAAGTCTATTAATAAAAAAGACTGATAAATAAGGTCTAAATATTGTTATTTGATGCTAATTGTTTAGCTAACAAGCTTGCTGGTGCTACGTTAAGGTCATTTTTAAATAATGTCCAAATATTTATGATGTATTACATCTGAGGAGAAAAAGAAAGGATGTGATGTTCAGGTAACTACAGTAATTATCAGTAAGTGGGAGGTAATGCCCTCTGGGGGCATTTGGCCAAGAGTGTTTACAACACAGACAAGGTTTGAGAAGAAAAAAAAAAAGAAAATATTTTTTCCTAACTTATTCTCATGTCATATATAACTGTGACGTTCTGCAAAACAATAACCTAACCTTTTTCTTACTGGTGAAAATTAGACAGTCAAATCTGTTTTCTCTCAGGTACATTGCAGTGTAAGCTTCATAGTGAACATTACATGATCGTCAATGCGGTCCAATCAACTACAAAAATATACTGTACTTTTGTACTTTCACTCGAGTAAAATTGAAAAAGGAGTACTTTTACTTTTACTGGAGTAATATTTTATTGTATGTATCTGTATTTTCACTCAAGTACTTGATTTGTGTACTTCGTCCACCTCTGGTGAATTTCACTGCAGTAGACAACAAAACCTCAAAACCCAAGGTATACAAACAAAAATAGTTTAACATTATACTTAACTTTTGAAACACACTGGGGGACACGCAATATCTATTATTTCAAAGGTTGTTCAGCAGCATGGAAAGTAGGCTTATAAGGTCATGAGAAATGAGAGAATTAAGGTCACTTACATGATTAACATGTTCAATAGCCCCTGTACAAACAGTGTGAAGAAAAAAAAAGAAATCAATTAACAACCCACACATCATTTTTTTTCACATAATGTCCTAGAAGCTTTTTGTGTGTAAATTTGCAAATGTATTTGTTCCTTTTTGCAATGTTATTTGTACCTTGAGTGGTCTGAAGCTCACTGTACACAGTATCTGTGCCTTTTTTCAGAGGAACTATAGAACAAAAGAAAAAAATTAAGATATATCTTAAAAAGGAAAGAAGAAAGAGATAGAAATAATAATTGTAGTAATATTATTTAAATAAATTATTGTTTTGAAATGTAGGTATGAACCTATTATAGCAGAAACCTAATTAGTCTGGGGTTTCCTGTTTACATGATATCTGTAGAATGTAACCACTGTAATTAAAATCCAGAGCTCTGGACAATTTGGATAGTTAGACCCCACCCAGGAAGAGGTTTTGTCTAATCAACTCATGCATGCCAGGGAATCGTAATGTAGAGGAATAGGAAGAGAAAGAAAATAGATGGATATACAGTTTTTTTTATTCCTATGTTTTGCGGTAGTGTGTCAGTTGGAAATATCAGTTTACATTTTCAAACATTATTTTTGTCATTAATTGTAGCAATGCAGTGAGATTATTGTCTGCACAAGGAGTCTGACAACACACAGAGATCTGATGTGATCCTCATCCAGTCTGTCTGGAATGACATGAAGTAACAGATCAAACTGAGACAGACTAAATCCACAAGAACTGTGTCTAAAACTTTGAACAGTACTGTAGCTTTGCAGCAGGGCTTGACATTAACTTTTTTGCTCACCAGCCACTGTGGCTAGTGGTTTTCCAAATTTACTAGCCACTCAGCATTTTCACTGGCCACAATTTTCTTGTTAGGAAATTACATTTTATATGACTTAATAATGCATACAAATATTTCAAAGTCATTTTACCTATTTTAATATAATAAGATTAATATAATATTTAATATAATATGAAATGTTATCAATGTTACCTGTTACAAATCATATGAAATCACACACATCCACAAAATTGTTAATTCCACTGCAGAAGAAACAGAAGCAGCATTCAGATGCATTTATGACCAATTATTTTATTATTATATATTATTTGTAGCCAAAATATAGCATGAATGCTTATGCCTGTCTGGCCTCGGACAGAAAAATGCAGCCCGATCCGCACTCTAGTTCAGATGGCTAAGAATCATTTAAGAATAGAGAAGTGCCTTTCCTTATGAATGGACCACTAAATTATTGACTCAAATGTTTCAAAATTCAAAAACGTGAATCATTCACTAAAAAAAAAAAAAAAAGGTGCTGTGTTGTATATTTGCGACTGTTCTGCTCTGATCTCAAACTATTTTTATTAAACAAATTAAGCATAATATATATGTATAATATAGTGTTAATGCCATACACTGTTTAGCACCGATTGTGATTCGGATTTGTCTAAAAGTGATGAATTTTTGATGTTAAGAACAGTTTTGACAAATTCATTCTGGTTAATTCGACCGTTCTGATAAAAAGTTTAAAAAATAAATAAAATACATAAAAACAACTGTAAGTAAGAATATAAAAATATAAAAAGGCCATGACCTCTAGCGTCAGTCGCTAGAGCGCCTTTTTTGAGATCAGGGGAGTGAGGTTTACCCACGCAGCACACACTTTCTGGCCTCTGTTACAGTAGCAGGTTAAGAGAAATTACATAAATCAAAGCACATGGCACACAGTGTGCGGAGAACAACGCAACGCTGGAAAATACGACAGAAAGATGCTTGTCTGTCCTACTGCAGTACAAGCTTCCAGTATGAAAACGCAATTGGCGCGCGCTGATCATGCTCTTCATACGCGCCACTTCTGCGCTGCTTATGCGTGCAGCGTGTTTGTGGAGCACTGGCTGTTGTCAGACTTCTTGTGCAGACAATAATCTGACTGCATTATTACAATTAATGACAAAAAAGAATGTATGGAAATGTGAACTGATATTTCCAACTGACATGCTAATGCAAAATATAGAAATAACCGACTTAAAACCATTTTTCATTGGTTAAAATACTAGTGGTCTAAGACTTTTACACATTACAGTAGTTTTTAAGTGTTGAACTTACTTTGTGTAGGATCTACAGGCTGAGGATGAACCACCTCTGTGTACTCTACATCACCTTCATTTGTGGACCCTAGGCTGTCCTGGTCAGCAACATCTGCAAAAAAAAAACACAAACATCAATACAAAGATACAAAATTAAATTGTTAGAATCATTTCAGGTAGGCCTGTATGTTGCAGGTAAATACTAGTAGCTTGGGAAATTAATGGAAATTAGTGTTTTTTTGTTTCTTTCAGTTTTACAGAGTGTTGACTCACCTCGAGGTCTTTCACTCCAAACACTCTCTTTGTTATTCACCACCACTGAAACACACAGCAAAAATTCTGCATCAGCCATGGCCATATACATGCCACTGAAGTGAACTCAAATAAGTGCATTCTCAACTTTACCAGCGAATTTTGTAGAAAATTAGATTGAGCCATCAGAGGTACTAAAAACAACCACATGCACACCCTTCCATACACACACATATACAGTGTGTAAAATAAGTATTGAACACGTCGCCGTTTTGTCATTAAATATATTTCTAAAGGTGCTGTTTATTTGAAATTTTAAAAAATGAAATGAAAAGTGTTGCACACAAAGAAAGGGTGATGCAAAGAGGCATGGAGACACCAGATGAAAACTATCAGTAATTAGAAAGCAATCCCACCCCTTTTCAGTGGAAATTACTATTAGCTGATGCAGTCCCAACACCTACAGTACCCAGAATAAAACATGGATGGACATTTCAGCAAGACCTAAACACAAGGAAACTCTCAATTGGCTTCAGGAAAAAAATTTAAATAAATAAAAAAGAGCTGCGAGAATGTTTCAGCCAATAATCTGACTTGAATCCAATAGAATATAAGAACTATAGAGCAGAGTTCATAAAAGAGGCTTTAACATTTAAAGACTCAAAGTTTCTCCATACAGGAGGAGTCTTGAAGCTGTCATTACTAATAACGGCTTTTGTACAAACTATAAAATAGATCAGATCATCAATATTTTTACCCTGTGTCATTCCATTTTATTACACACAACTTCATTTCTGAAATAATTTATTTGGTTTCATTCATATGGATTACTGAAAATTTAATGTCAACACCCTCTTAAGAAATATATTTACTGGGAGTAATGGTGATGCGTTCAATACTTATACAAAGCAGGAATTGGTTCATAAAATAGGTATATAAGAAAGTCAACATTGCCGCTTCATTTAAAAAAAATCTTTTAACCAAAAGAGGTGAATTTTAATAACATTTTTAATAAATAAATAAATGAATGAATGAGACCTGGTGAAGCATATAAATGATACCTGGGTTATATGACACATTTAAATATTTTAAAAGAAACAGAATGCAGAATGAGATTTTGATGATCTTAATATGTTAGGGAATGAATTCCAAATGAAGTAATTCCAAATAAAGAATTTTATTAGCTTTTAAGTGCCTACCAAATGTTGTTTCATGTACCAAATACATACACACATTTTTATAGAATATTTAACAGTAATAAAGCATTAACACAGATGTGTTTAGAGTAAAATGAAACAAACATTAATTAACAAACAAACAAATGATAATGGAAGCAAAAACACATACTGTATGCAAGCAAAGCAGTGAAATCAGAGAAAAAGCACATGGTGAACACATGATTTAAATATGGTTAAGATGAATAATGAGCCAAACTGCTGTGATATGGGTGAATTTAACATTTTCAGCAGTTCTAAAGACAATAAAGAGCTGAAGAGATGAAGCAGTTGACTGCAATAATTGCCTGACACAAAAACTGACACATTTAGATGACAATTTAACATTTAGACATTACAATAATCCAATCAGGTTACCAATTAAAATTGTAATTCCCCTTTTCCTTGTTTAAAAAAAAAGTATGATCTGAAAAACTTAAAAGATCTGAGGTGGTTACAGAAAGCCTTGTTTTTTCATGTAGAAAAGCTTAATTTTGCCACCACTTTCTTAATCTCAGAAATTACTTTGTCTTATGGTTTTCATAACTCCCTGTAAAATTTGGAACCCTTCACTACACTGTTTCTACTCAGGATTCTTTAGTTGTACCCATTAATTGTGGTGATTTCATGTCCCATAGGTCACCTTCCCATTCAAAGCATCAAAGTGCAGCTCTGCGCCTGGAATTAGACAGTGAATTTGCCAGTATCTTAATACAATAACATTTAGTTGCAACTGGTGACTAAATCTCATGATCATAGATTAGGTGATGCAAAGTCTGAATACTGCTGGTCTGTTATCTTGACTCATAAACAGAATGTGTATGGCAAAACAACGAATGTGAGGGGGCCAACTTGGAAGTATGTAGACACTTCAACAAGAAGTCATCTTAAATGTGTTCCACAGAGTAGCAAGTTGCTCAAGCACTGACCTAAAATGAGCCCTCATATCCCAATTAGAATTTGTTTATTGGATAGATATGACAAACACACCTTGGGGTACAGTGCAGTGTTTGGCATGTCCCAAAACCACAGAAAGAAGTTCCATCTGGAGGTGTCTGATCATACAAGGACTCAATATGAAATAGTTCTGTGTAGTAAGGATTGGTCAGTCTTGCAAGAGTTTGGGTCTGAACAGATAATATAAAATGACCACAACATAGACTATTAAACTAGAGTGAAAGAATGAATGGAGTGGACTGTGGATGAACATAGAAAACAAAAACAAAAATAACAAATATAAAGAGTCTACCTGTGTGGTCGCTATAATGGGTGTCATGGGTGAGACTCAGGGTTAAAGAGTCTTCTGATCTAGGGCTTGCAGGCTTTCTGAGGAATGGTGAGAAAAATAAAAATAAACGTGTTTATTAAATATTCTCCACTACCTACATTTCTTGGTTTTCTGTGGATATTATTTCTTTCATAACAGATTTGCCTGTTTGAGACCACATGACTTGTAAAGACATGGTCAGATGAGTATACTACATAAAACACCTCAACTTGTCCTTCTAATAATGCCTTCAACTCTAGACCAGCTTAAACAAGCCAGTCAACTCACACTGATAGTTTGGCAGCCATCTCTCTGTTACCTGTGACAGAGAGAAAAGTTGAAAAGGGAATTTGGTTCACATTCAAAGGTGTGCAGCCTGTGATGCAGGAGGGCTGTAGAACTTTCTACCTCGCTTGGCCTTGTAGCGTATCACGATGAAAAGGACCAGCAGGGCCACTGACAGAATGCAGAACGCAGAAAGCAAAGCCTTTTTCCATTTTGCCAGGCTCACTATACATAAGGACACATAAAGAGAGAATGAGTAGATGACAAAGAACACAGAGTTTCTTTTTTACCTTACAGATTGTAGATGTTAGATGAAATATTGTGTATTTGGTTTCTTTAAAAGTACAAGTAAAAAAAAAAAAAATTTGAAAATGTCGAAATTTGTGTGATTTTCTTTTTTTCATTCAACATAGGAGGGGTTTTGAATTGCAGAATGTCCTTGTGTTCTTTTTCCCCCCAATAAATGAAACTGAAAGGTAACTACAGTTGAATAATTGAATAATGATTTAAATATCAGTGTTCCCTCACATAAACATACCGCTTTATTAAAAAAAAAAAAATTAGACATTTAAAACTTTTTGAGAAGAAAAAAGGCACATTATTCTCCATGCTGAGGCTCAAAAACAAATCAAACTCCTTATGAGATTAGTAAACACATGTAATGCAATCTAGCAAAAAAACAACAACAAAAAAACAGTATTTCTATAATTAGAAAATGTTAGAAAAACACACTTTTTAAAATGTCTATTTATATAACTGACTATAGATTTGAAACTAAATAAAGATAAAGCTCACCTTCGACTGTGACTGTGTCACTCATTTTAAAAGCATCAGCCTGGTTATTTGCCTCACAATAATAATTTCCACTGTGATGTTTCTCTACCGCACTCAGATCACATGATGATGAATTACTTTGAACTGTGGTGCTGAAGATTTCTGTGCCACTGCCTCTATAAAAACTAAAACTGATAGGTGGGGAGCCTTTTTGAATGTTACATATCAGGGTAACATCACTGCCCTCTTCAATGTTTCCTGGAACTGGAATGACTGTCAGTAAGGGCTTCCCAACTGGAACTAAAGACAAGAGAACAGTAAACTCAATAAAGTAAACAGATCCTTTTATGAAATTACATGACAATAAACATCAGTGGTTCCAAACCAGGGGGCCAGGACTAACTATTAAACATTTTTATTATAAACATATATAAAAATAATCGGGGGCTTCTGAGAATCACAGAATTTACATCACATAAAAGAATTTATAACATTATAGTGCAGTGGTCACCACGTTTGGTCCTGGAGATCCTGCGTCTCTGTAGAGTTTAGCTCAAACCCTAATCAAACATACCTGAAGCAGCTAATCAAGGTCTTACTAGGTACACATAAAACGTCCAAGCAGGTGTGTTGACACAAGTTGCAGCTATGCTCTGCAAGATACCAGCCCTCCAGGATCAAGTCTGATGACCCCTGTTACAGTGTAATAATTTCCTGTTCAGACTTTGTTACATAGCCTATAAATAAAAAAATCTGTTCGAATATGCACATGTAGAGCTCTTAAAAAATGCCCATAATTTCACTGGCTAATAAAGATTTGTGAGTAAAACAGTAAACTAATCAAACTGTAAAATACCTATAAAAAAAAAAAAAATCACAGATTCTTTCCCTGGTCATTTGTACACTACTGACTTTTTAGACCTCAGATATCTTTATGATGACCTCACCTATTACAGGCACATGCAGCCTGTCACTCATCTTGCTTGAGACTTGGCCATTGTTCTCTGCTTCACACTTGTAACGGCTAATGTCTGAAGGAGTTGATATCATGGCTAAGAAACGAGCCATCTCATGAGGCTCAGACACCTTAGTCATGTTCAGGGTAATGTTGTCTCTCTTGAGTGAGTAGATAATTGGCAGACTTCCATTGTTAGAGTGGCAATGAATCCAAAATGACCTTTTCACAATAACAGGACCATCAACTGAGATCTCAGGCTTTGAAACGAGAACTTAAAAGAAACAATGGTTAATTACCTACAAAAGCTGTTACATCTTTTATGTTGATCACATTTTTTGTTTTACTAAACAAAGTTGATGACAAGACACTGCTTACCTTTTGCTTCAAACGGCTTTCTCTCGCTATTTTTGATAATCCCTTTTGCTTGAGCAACACATATATATTTCCCATTGGATGCTTTGCCTGCAGTCCCACTGTATGTGCTACCATTTATGACAGATGTATTGTCTTGGAATATCGAATACCTTATTTCATTCCATTGAATTCTCTCTGAGGCAAAGCTGTTGATTTTACAGCTGATGTTGAAGAGTTCTCCCTCAAAAACCTCAGATGGGTGAATACTCAGGACAGGCATGGAGAAAAGCTCTGAGGCAAATATATACAAACTTTTATCAAAGCAGAATATATTTAAATGTGTTAAGGTAGGCAAGACCAGACTGTGCTTAAAGCTCACTGCCTTTTAGCATGAATGTAAGAAAGGCCTAAAGTTTTAGCATCTGAATACTTAGTATAACATAAAATTCCCATTGACCAATTTCTATAGCTGTTTTATCATGATGTTTTTGTAATTTCTTTATAAAAAACATAAAAAGTACTACAAATATCACAATCAAAAAGGTAATCTATTTTAAGGTGAATTTCCACTAAGAATACATTAGGAATCATAAGCATCAATTGTCTTTTACCTTTTACTATGATGTTCATAGTGGAGGATTTAGAAACACCAGCAAGATATGAGATGCACTCATATTGCCCAGAGTCACTAGCCTTAGCGGACATGTTGTAATCCTTCTGTGCCATGCTCAAACTGAGCACGGTATGCCCATGGATGAGGGAGATTTTGAGATCAGAATTTTTTTGGTAAGTCGTACCAACAATGCAGTTGAAGATTAAGCGATCTCCTTCAACGACGAATGTTGATGGCTTGACTGTAATACTGGGAGTGATCTCTAGCTCTGAAATGGAACGGAATGTGAATATGTTTACACTTTCTGGATTAACAATTACATTTATTATAGTGGGGAATTTTTTTTACATACCTTGAATGTCAAGGCTGATCACGCTACTGTTATCAGATGATTCTATTGCATTACTCAATTTAATAGAATAGTAGCAAAATATATTCACAGCTCCTTGAAAAAGGAGTAGCTTTGACGCAACTTGATGGCTCCATGTGACCTCCTCGTAGACTACCTCAACTCCATTAGAAAAAAAAAATGTAAAAGGACCTATTTCTCCCTCTGCTGTACAAACAGCAGTAACATAGTCTCCCTCGGTCAGTTTCCGTTTATTCACTGTTAGGACTGGTGTCTTAAGACCTGCAGAAACATCAGAAGATATTAGAATGAGATTAGATGATATAAGAACTGAGAGCAATTCTTGTACATGTTGAACCAACGTGCTCCTCTACCTTTCACTTTCAGCTCTTTACTTTTACTGCTCTCCATCTTTTGGTCCTCAATGACTTCACATTTATATTTCCCAGAGTGGACCATTCTGGCATTTGGTATATAGAAGCGGTCTGTAGAACTGGAAGTATTTAATGGCTGAAAATCTTTGTAGAAATTGTATTTATAGTTGGGGTGATGCCCTGGGGTGAGGCTGACGTTTGTTTGACATATTAATGACACATTTGTACCTCTTTCAACTTCATTTCCCGGCTGGATAATGAGATTCACACTTTTTATGACAGATTCTGTGGAGAAATAAGGAATGTTTTAAGGAATGAGATTCTGCATCACAGAAAATTTTAATTTAATTCAACAGAAGACTGATTCAACTAAACTGTGGTGGTGTAAAACAGATTTACTTCAGTTAACTACTGAAGCCCCGAACTATCTTATGAGCATACCGATCTTAGCCCCTTAGTGGTTCATTTAGCTTTGCATTTGATTTTCTTACAACAGTCTAATTAGCCTTATTATCTGCCCCCTTTTGGTGCCCAGGGAGTGTCAGGATGGTGTACATAAACATTGAAGCAGGAAGGAAAATTGTTAAACATACTGTATTTAGAAACTTATGTTCCCGGGAAAGAGAGTTATTTTAGAACGTCTGTCTACACCCAGTCAAATGAAAATATGGCAGAAACCAATATTCCATACAATCACGCAAGTAAAGTAGGATGTATGTATTTAAAGTTCGTAGTAGTAGTAATGACGAAAATCTTTATTTGTAATAAACAGACTACACCACAGGTCCAAATAAATGAACACAATAGTTCTACATAAGCTGTCAAAGTGAATAATTAGTTAATAATAAAGTTAATATAATAAGCTAAAACCTATTACAGTGCACGTTTGGCTATTGAATTCTAAGAGCATCTAAATTCTAAAAGAGAAAGACGAATTACATCACACGGCTTACATCAGTCCTCATGTCTCTACCACTTCCCACTACTTTCCAGAACCAGGGCATGTGACAATACACATGAGCATGTTTTCAAAAACAAACAGTAAAAAGTCACACTTTGTTTTTTGGTCCAAATTAAAAGAATTTCTCTTAATAAATGAAATGTCAAACTTTTCCAAATCCCTATTACAATTACAAATTTGACAAACCAAAATCAACCACTTTACATGGTAAAATGTACAGATTCCTCTTATAAATGAGGCTTAAAATGATGATTAAAACTAAACAACTTGACACAAGGCTGAGAATTGAATGATTTACAGACCTGCATAGGCTTCCTCGGCTGATGATGTTGAATGTTGTCAAAGACGGTTATATCAAAAAAACAAAAATCAAGACAAGTTTATATCCAAACCAACCTTAACATCCATTTGAACCAGTACTGAGCAACAAGAAGTAAAATTGTTCTTACAGGTGAAGAGGAAGAGGAGGAGGAAGGTGCCCATCTTTAGAGAGGGCTGAATTTTCACCCACATGGCTGAGCACTTCTAACCAGTGTATGCACGTATGTTTTGCTGTAGGACAAAGTGAAGTAATGATCGAGGGAGGAGTTGTATATGAAGGGCTTTACCTAGTTATCACTTCACACGGCCTCTGTTCTCTTAATTTCACAGGAAGTGAGTGTTGCTTCCTGGGGAAATGGGAGCAGAGTTGGAATGTCCACTCTGACTAGATTTCTCTCTCTGTCTCTCTGACAAAGCAGGAGGATGGTTCAGTGGACAGGCGGAGGTGAACCTATGTCATTACTCTTTAGGTAAAAGCCTTCTATTTCCAGTTGTAAATCAGCACAGATCAACAGACAAATGCTTAATCCATCCTCCAAAACTAAACTGCTCACTGATTACTTACTACTTCTGTAACAGTGACTGCATGATTCAACAAGCAGAATTTCTCACATGGATGTACATAGTTCCTGAAAACAAATGTTTTCCAAGAATGCAAGAATATATAGTAATAACAGCACTCAGCAATTAAAAACAGATCACATGACAACATTAGGAGGACCTGGAAAAAAAATGATGACAGAAATAAACAGACTAATAAACAAAGAGACAAATACTGCAAATTGTACATTTACATATCTGGTTTATTCAAATGCTTGCTATTCGTCTTTTAAACCATGGTGAAAAGCAGTCTACAGTCACAGAAAAAACACCTGATTGTTTCAATCCATTTAACTAATTTATCTTTTTCTTTAAAATGTTAAAACCCAAAACAGGATTAGTAGAGCAGTGATTTCCAATCTAATGAAGGCAGAGTACATCCCCCACTCCCTGACAGGAAGCTGAAAAATTCTGATATCTGATAGGGATATACTGGCACAATTCATGAACAAATCCCCTTGTAAGTGCTAAACCAAATTCTCCTTTAGATGAAAACAAATGTCCAAAGGGGGCAGAAAATCTTAAAAGAGACTGAGGGTCCAAAAGAAAAGGTAATGGACAAATAAAGGTGCTTTGTCTTTCCCTTCAGCGATTAATGCGACAACAGCAAGCCATACCAAATGCAAGCCATAAATACAAACAAAGAAAAAATGACATAAATGAAGAGATTAAAAGTAAACTGGTTAAAAATAAAATACAGATATTACATAAGCCAGTTACAAAAGAAACAACATAAATACAAGCACAATTTAACAATTAGATTTTCAGAAGGTAAGAATTAAACATATCTGTCAGTCATCATTTCCATGACATTATCAGTGACAGAAATCAGGGCACTAAGTTGATGGAAAACTACACACAAGGATGTTTTAACTAATAATCATAATCATCTCATAATTCAGAACTGTGGACTCAGGACTAGGGTAAATTTAGCTTGAGCTCAGGTGAGCTTCTAAACATATTTCATGTATTTTTTCTTCCATTTGAATTTATGCCATGAATTAAAAGCGTAATTTGATAGTGACATAATTGCCTCAGAGGTAGCTGTCTATAAGCCAGGTTTTCATCCAAGGAGCTTTTACGAAAAAAAAAACATTCTTAATATTTTAATAAATATTATCGCATTTTATCAATAAAAGGCCAGTTGGATGGAAACAGGCTGGAGACAGCAAATTTCGCAAATATGTTTTTTACTTAAATTCTTTGTTATTTGTCGATAACAAAACAGCATAAAAACTGGATGGAAAGCAGGCTTATGAGCTGGGTATGTATTTCTCAATATTTGATCCAGGCCTGTTTCCATCAGTCACCCTTATAATAAAAGTTCCAATTTGCTTGCAAAAATCTTTACTAGGATGTGAAAGGAAAACAAACAAACAAACAAAACACTCTGATAGCTTGTACAAAAATACATTTCCACCCTGATCCTCAACCCTTCTAATTTTATTAATTGGCTACTCAATCTGTCAGCACCTTAAAGTTGCTTACAAATCTCACTTTAACACTACTGATAAATTGTACTCACATTATGTACTCCAAATAATGCTGAACATTTAATATTAAAAACACAAAAACAATAAAACAAAATAAGGCTCCACCTGAATTTGCTGCTGTACAGAGGAAGTTCACCCAAAAATAAAGACAGAATCATTTACTTACCTGCATGTTCTGCTAAACCTGTTAATGTCTTTAATTTGCCTGGTCCCCATCCATTTGAATTGAATGGAAAAGTAATAAAAAGCATCAGATAAATATCTAGATATAAAAAAAGAAAAAGAAATAAAATAAAAAAATAAATAATAATAATAAAAAAATAAATAAAATGATTTTGCAATGAAATGCAGGTATGTGAATGATAAAAGGCTCATATTTGGGTGAACTGTCCTTTCAGGCTTTTAGTAAACACTTTCATTTTCATTCTTGTGTAAACAAATCAAAATTGTGCACAGTTGTGAGACAAACGTCTGTGAACCACAAGCTATAAACACTCAAACAAAATTACAATTAATTTATTAAAGCTAGAAACAGCACGGGACACAGTGAGACTGTATGTAAGTGCTGCAATGACAGAGACAAGATACTTGTATTTGATTCCACATAATGCTATGTAACTCTACAGGTAACCTGAAGACTGTACATTATTGGAGTGACAAATAAAGCGAAAAGTGGATCAGATCAGGTTCAACATCATGAGAGGCTAAAAAAATGAAATAGTCCTTTTTCTGTTCTGTCCACTGCACTCATTTTTCATTGAGGAAAAATAACAGCATATACCACCTTTAATTATAAGACCGAATGAGTTCATGCGCAGCAGATTATATATGAATCTCTTAACAGATACAGTCTTTTTGGGAGGTGGAAGATGGTGAGCACTAGCTCAAGAGAACAAAAGGTTTGGTGCTGCAAAAGTGGGTAATGGGGCATTTCCAGCATGGAGGACAGATATTTCATTTAACGAATTAAAACAGAGGCTCTGGCACAATTTAAGTGAGCTATGTGTGCGAAGAGAGAAAAATATAATTTATGATTTTTAAATGCAAAAAAAGTAAAGAAAAAACCTTCGAAAACTTGTGATTATTGCGCTGCCCAGGCAAAAATAGATGGCAAATTCACTCTCTCTTATACAGTACATTTCTGTTGTGAAATCTATACAAATCTTTTTCCTAATTATTTGAGTTTATCTTTAAGAACCTTGTGTTTCTCCCAGGCTCCACAGTTCTTAGTGTGGATGCAAATGAACAGCACCCTGTTATCCGTGTCTAGTGCTTTGAGATAAGAGTTCTATGTGATGATGTGTAAAACTACAATAAAATGTTGTGTTTTGATGCAGGGAGGATTTGGCATAGTTTATGTGTGCATATGTTAAGCATGGATGTGTGAGGGAGGTTGTAATTGGCGAGTAAGAACACGGCATTCACACATAAAATGCACGCTTGCACACTTAAAAAACTATGGATCTACAGCAAGATTGACATGAGTTTTTCAGAAGAGCACATCCAACTGTACTTCAGCAGAGATATGACGAGGCACAGGGCTTCAGAGAGAACCCACTGAACAATAGGCCTTCCACAGTCAGCCTTGAACACAGAGCTTAGGGAAGTTCGTCATTTCCTAGTCTCTTGCCTTCAGGTCGACCTCTCTGACTCTGCAGGAGGTTATCAGTTCCAAGAAAAAGTTGGCTAGCATTGGCCAAAGCATAAAGATTTGTTTTTAGATCTTTATATGCAATTTAAATAGTACACACTCCTCTGCACAGCCAAGTATACAATCAATAAATCCATAATGAGAATTATGCTGAGAATAATAATAATAATGGTTTTAATATAGTCATCATGTGGAGGTTCAGCAGCCTTCTTTAGACATTCATTGTGGTTGTTGCATATTTACAGGAAGTCATTTACATCCAAGTGGGGCAGCAGGGGTCAGAGGTGAACGGTCTGATGTTATCTGAGTCTCTTCTCTGCTGAGTAGATGGACATGTAGTAGTCATTACTGCCCACGGCAAGATGAGGCTGGTGAAGTAAGATGAAGTACATTTGAAAGTAAGATAAAAATATTTTTTTTTATTTTCAAATACAAATGTTAAAAAAGGTGCACAAAGTCCTTTTTGTGTTATTTTGTTGGCCAATACCACAGTGGACTTACTTATATTATATAGTTACTTTATATTTATGTTAATGTGGATGTATGTAAAAGCAAAAATTGTTTATTGGTTGTATTGTATAGATAAACATAGTTTTTGGCTGGTTTTCCACCTTTTTTTTTATAAAGCATTTTGAAATCAACATTTCAACATGAAGAAAAAAGGTGCAGTGTTTTAGAAGTAGTCTCTTGGGTCCAATTCATCCTAGTGATTTGGTTAGCTCAGATGGGTCACGTAATTCTAATGGTTCTAAAACAAGCCACAAATTAATTGTAGTCTCAAGTAATATTTTTTTAGTATTAGAAAAATCATCACTGCCATCAAGTTATATTTATATATGTTTTAATTTAATTAGCGTACATTTATTTGTTTTGCTTTAACATCATACTGCTAAAATAGTTACAGCAGCTACAATTTGAATAGCTAATTTTGTTAATAACTTGACTGTAATTTAAATACATTAATTTATGAGTTACATACAGCTTGACAACTTACAGTTTCAAATGAGCTTTCCCAACACTGCAGCTCATAGCAATAAAAACTGTCTTCACTGAGAAATCTGTCTTACCCAGTAAGGGTGGAAGGCCAGGCAGCTGATAGCTCCAATTCTCTGCCCCATGAAACCATCATAGTATTTAATGTTGCTGATCACATCCCCATTGGAGTTATACACAGCTATAAACTGATTCATAGAGCCACTGGAGAGAGAAAGTGAGAGAACAAGAGAAAAAACGGTTTAAAAAGAGGCATGAGTTAAAGCACATAAGGACTAGGTGAGCAGATGCTGATTTTGTAGTGACAATAACTATAATGTGTGTGTACACGTGGACCTTAATGCCAGGTGTAAAGAGCATCATGGATGCAAGGAACCATTTGTCTTTGTGTTTTTCAGTGAACATCTAAATTTTGCACAATAGAATTATATTAAAAGATGTATAAAGTGCTCTCTCACCAAGCGAACAGGTTTGCCTGTGGATGGATGTCCAGAGCTGTCAGTCCTTTCACTGTCTGCAAGATGTTAATTGATTCTGGTGTCCGTGGGTCAAAGAACCGCACATCTCCATTAACACTACAAGAAAGGAGAACTAATTTGTGAGCTAAATACAAGAAGGGCATGAGGCATATTCTTTAAATTAAGTGCTATAACTTATGTAGGAAAGAAAAGCAGTTACCTGACACTGATAATGTGCCCCTCAGCCTCCTTTTGCAGATGTGCCTTCACGACCCAAGCACCGTGTTCCCGATACGTCATCACACGACTGTAGAAAGAGATAGCTCATTAGTATAAGCAGTTAATGCCCACAAACTTTAAGCAGCATTGTTTAACAGTGATCACTAGAGGGAGCTGCAGGAACGCACTGGACCAAAACACAGAACAACGATTTCTCTAGTAACAGCATATTGAATAACTAATCCTTTAGAAGGGTGCTTCAACTATGGCACTATGGACTTTCAAAAGATCACTCAAAAGTCTGGGTGAACAACAGTTATTGATGGATATGTTGGTTGATTAATTGATTAATTAATTGGATGATGGATGGAAGAAATTAATTACTTTATTACGCATGAATGTATTAAAGGCACATCATTCTTTTATTATAACATTTATTATTTTTGATTGTTTTATTTTTACATTATATTTATATTGATAACCACACACTTCCAGTTCCTGTTATTTTTGTTCACACAAAAATAGTAAACAGAAACTCAAAAATTCCAACATTCTTCAAAACACCATCTTTTGTGTTCCACAGAGTAAATAAAACCATACAGGATATACTAGAATGGCATGTGGGTGAGTAACTAATGACAAAAATTTTAAATAAATGCTGATCTTTTAAGCTTTTCTTAAACAACATATATACATACATACACACACACACACACACACACACACAATTCTAGAAAAAGGGTGAATAATAAATATTTCATAAACATTTGTAAAAGTAGCCAGAAAAAAACGGCTTTAAACTAGACTGAAACATGACCATGAGCACTCCAGGAGTGTTACTGGAGGCAAGGAAGTTCTCATACAGACATTTTTCTGTGACAAAACCTCAGCATTACTTAAATTTACTTAAATTTGGATTAAGCAATTTAAATACAGTGGTTGCCAGACTGCAAGCAAACTAATAAAAAGGAATTCAACAACAGTGTGATGCAGGAAATGTCACAATGAGCTGTGGGACACAGAGGTGAAGTTTTTAAAGGTGCATGAAAGCAAAGAAATAATAAGGCACAGAAGAGAGCTGACAAATGTGACTAGCAGAGGGGAAGTCTTGTGCATTTGGAAATGCTACAGCCAGAGGGAGTTGCAACATTTGCATTATTTAAATATTCATAGGCCTTTTTATGACTTAATTACTATGTTTTCTCATGGAATTTATGGGTAAGTGCTTGTGGACATACGGATGTGAGTTACTGTTACAGATACTTTTGTCCAACCAAGACCAAATGCAAAATAATACAAGCTCAGTGGTGCAGGACAAGAGTGAAACTGCGTATAGCCACAATATTCATGCTGATTCATTTTCTTATCTAGCCAGTTAGTAATGATTTTTATCTTTAAGATATCTGATTTATCTAGTTATACCAGTTGTGACGGCACATCAGAGATGAATACTTTTATGATTCAGTCATATGAATAAGGGTTGATTCTCTGAGGGTTGATTCAGAGTTTTTATTCTCCCCAAAGGTTCATTCCTGTGTTATTTATGTTATTTAATGATTGTTAGTGGAGGTCTCTGTTGGTTCAGTAATATAATTCAGATGAGGTGTGTGTGTTTAATAGGTTAGTGATTGTAGACAGAGATCTGTGAATGCTGACACACCATTCGTTTGGTCCCATTCTGCGGTCGTACACCCGAACCGATCCATCTCCAAGACCTGCAGCTACCAGTGACCGCTGAGGATCACATGACAGGCTGGTCACACAGCTGTCTGCTCCTGTTGGGATGTCCTACAACACAGACACAAAAGCTGCATGAGTTTTTGGGGGAGTGCAGTTAAATTTCATTTAAGCATTTCAATAGACAAAGACATATTAGTATGGGATATAACAGTGACAACTGATATTAATATGCATTTTATGTAAGATATGTAAGCCATGAGAACATTATTTTACTTTTTGGCCATGTAAATATCAGAAACAAATTGCAGTTTCCCTCAGTTTGGGTCTCTCAATCAACAGATTTTATAAATAGGTTTACAATGGTTGCTTGTGTAGACACAATGTAAAGGCTCAAACTATATTTTGAAAAATATTTTTTTAATACACATTACAGTATGTTGCAGTTCAATACTTCAAGATCATAATATCAGTAACATAATATTACAATTGGATCACATCTGAAACGGCATCATAAGTTTGAGAGAGATGCAACATATGAGAATGGAACAGCAGGTTCAGTTTCAATGGTCAATCGTAGTGTGGTTTGCTTCACATTTGTCCAGTATGGCTTCTTATAAAGCAAGACTGACTACAGCGTGTTTTAGGTTTGGACAAACTGCTAAATTAAACTGAATGGTTCTGCAGTATCAATCAATGGGAACATTCATGTAGGAACTTGGGAGGAGATCAGAGAGAAACTAATAGGGAAGATTGTTTTATCAAACTATGAAACAAGACGGTGGTGCACATAAATGATGGCGTTACAAATTCCATCATTTAAGGTGAAGGTGTGTGTGTGTATTTGCGTTTGTGCTTGTGCAACTCAGCCAGTACCTGCACTTTCATTTCCCTTTCAGTGTCCCAGATCCGTACGACTCTAACATCACCTGACGTCATCAAGAGGCCAGTCTCCTGCTCCCAGTCCACCACCATACCTGCACCTTCAAAAGAGAGCACAGAAGGTTTACACAGATACAAAATCAAATACACAACTCTCTGGGCTCTCCTGACATGTCTGTACACCAGATACACTGGTTTTTATTTCTTTCAGAACAAAAATCTTCTGGTAAATGCACCACTTTCTCAAAGATGCCCACCTCTTAAAGTTTAAACCGAAGGAATGAAGAAATCAAATCCATCTATGGGGAGATTAACAAAAGATCAAGATCAACTAACCTTAAAGCCGAACCTTTGAGCTTGCAAAAGACTTCACTTGCATCTTGTGAAGTGGTAAAGAGTTCTATGGGCCAGTGCTTAGTTTTTGTCATTTTTATGACAGTAAGAATGATATGAACAAAGATGAAGGAATTACAAAAAAAAAAAATTCCCCAAAACACCAGCAGACACATTCATACAACAGTCAATGTGTTATTTCAGGATTAATATTTAAAGAGTTATTCATCTTGACACCAATCAAACATAAGCTGATTTCAGTTGTGATCCAGTAACAGGATTCTCTTTGAGAGACTCAGCTGTCTAATTCTCTATTGTAGATTATTTGTCATTGTAAATTTCAAAACGATTTAATTAGTGTGCACAGAATATAGATTATAGACAGCAACTGTAGATCAAATGAATGAAATACAGATAAAATGTAGAATAAATAAAATAAAATAACAAATGGCTGTCAAGTGGTTCGTAACTGGTTTACTTCAAGAACCAAATTTAACAATGAACATCAAAATGACTATTGTAAAAAATTTATTATTTCAAACTATGCGTTTCTTTGTTTCTTGTATTTAATGGTGAGTGACATTTTCTCTTGTGTTTACCAATGGTTTTCAAGGAGTTTAAGGGGTTGTGTACACCACATCCTTACATGCTTGTTGAACATGTAAAATGTGCATTATCAAGGAGTTGATTTTCCTTTAGCAACTATAATCGCTTCTGCTTTTTTGAAAGGCATTCCAGAACGAGACTGTTGTGATGTTCTTGCATTTAGACACAAGAGAAGATTATTCAGCACCAGACATTGATTTTGGCATTGCAATTCAACCCAGAATCATCAGTAGGGTTTAAGTCTTTGTGCAGGCCAGTTAAGTGCCTCCACTGAGGCACTGTCATTTAAATGTCTTTGGATCGTCACTGTACGAAGTAGCATGAATAGATTTTTTTCAATAGAAAGCCAAATAAAAGCAGGTGTCCTCATATAAAATCTATATATGCATCCCAAAAAGCATACTTATGGACTATTCTATGATGTTTTGTAGTATAAATAGTACAAGTAGTGTGTTCACACTGAAAAGAAAAAGTGCACTTAACAGAGAAAATGACGTGTGGAATTTTGGATATTACATAAATCAGACTCAGATTATGAATGACAAAATAACCTTATGTATGAATTAATTATTAATGAACTATATAATTCATACAATACATGATTGAGTACATAGTGCATAAGTGCATAGTGTACAGTGTGTCATTTGGGATTTAGTGTGTCTTGAGGTTTGAACTTTGAACAAGGCTTGAGAACTCGTTGTGCACGAATGCGCTCATATTTTAGTAAGAGTGCTGAGAATTCAAGTGTCTGGGTCTACTCACTTAATTAGGAACAGCCTAAGAGTGAAAGATTCAGGTTCAGGTTGGGTTCTGTCTTAAAATTTGACAGCACTGGTCAGGTCACAGGGCTTCCAGCTTCCAGCTGATTGCCTGAGTAGACCTCTAGATTAAACTGAGCAAAACCAACTTCCAATTTACTGCAAAAGCTTCTGCTGCCACGCTATCGGTGCCTTCTGAAGGACAAGAGGGGTCCTGACCGGTCTGGAGCCTTGGTTCAGTTCTGACTGATTGGCTGTCATTCTGTGATTCTGTTCAATCATTAGAGTAAAGAACACCCTTATACTGTGTCCCAAACACACAGCCAAAAGTTATATGAATCAGGACATGCTGGAAGTGTAGCACTGCTGCCCTACTTTCAAAACTTCTGCTGTCTATCAAAAATCCAATCTTGAGGAAGAGAAATCCCACCTCACATTTATCACTGCTGAGATATAAATGGAGAAACCAAAGGAGAATTTCACATCAGGAATAAAAACTTATTCATCAGCACATTCATCATCAATTTGGTTCGTCTTTACTGATTGGAATTTCAGTGTCATGTTTATAATAATTATGGATTTTAACTTAGTTGACAAATAGTTTATATTTAATAGAATACATTTATATATAGCACACCTAGAAAATAGTATACACAATATGTAATTATTCTTATCAATTCAAACATTATAACACTTTAGAATAGGGATTACTTATTCACTATTACCTATGACTTTTCCCCTCAATAAATTACTAATTCGCTGCTTATTAATAGTTATCAAGGTAGTTAGGGATGAAGAACAAAGTAAAGTAGAATAAAGCATTAATATGTGCTTTATTAGTACTAATAATTGGATATTATTCTAGTAATGTGCATGCTAATAAGCAACCAGTTAAAAGACCCCAAAATAAAGTGTTACCTTCACTTTCTTCAAGTAAAATATACACCCGTGTGAACACACAGATTTTGCTAGAAAGATTAATACACACATATTGATGTGTTATGTTCATCCCACAGCCTTTATATCTTCTGTGTGTTTGTAAATTTGAGTTAATTTTGGCGTCATCGACTAAACTGAGCACCAGACTAAAATTATAAGTGCATATTTTTCACCAAAAATACTGCTTAAAATAAAGAAGAAAAAAAATGCTTATAAGCTTTGACTTCCACCAATCAGAACTGAAATAAGAATTAAAAGAGCCAATCAGATGAACACAGAGAAAAATGTTAGGGTATAATTGGAAATGGGAAAACATTAGATGCTCAGGTCACATGTGCAAACACCAAACAGAGGTGGAGGAAAAGAAGAGAGAGAAGCACTCACCTCCCTGCTTACTTCTGTCAAGATAGATTGAGACACGTCGGGCCAAACCTGTAAAAGGAGAAGAGGAAGAGAGGGAAAGAGCACAGGAAGGAGGTCAGGAGGGCCAGTCAGTTTATCAGCCAGAAGACACCACCATGTTAGCAGACGTAAACACAAACCAGCACGTGATCTGTGGCCCTGTCCCAAATAGGGCACTTCATGTGTAAATTGTGGTCTTGCAATAGCTTTTATACAAATGTCAGAAAAATCCACAAGACTGCATAGGGTGTTTCATCTTTTAATTTAGCTTTCAGAAGGGGCCCCCGAGACTGCATCCATAGTGCACTCTCAATGCATACTTGGCCTATCAACACTTTAGACATTACATGATTAAAGTGTGGCACAAGGTTTCAGGGCAGCATTTGGGACTGGGACTAGCAGACACAGACACACACAGTTTAACATAAAAATGGCCACGCTCTCTTTCTCACATAGACACATACACATATATGATACACACTCATTTTCCACCTGAATTTAATTCACCTCATATCTTATATAAAACCACACATACACACATGCAGAGAAGGGAGGGAGAGGCTGTGGCTCCCCAGCATGACATCTGCCAAGTAAATCAGGTTTTCTCACAGGGAGCCGAATAGCAAGGCTGAAATCAGTTCTCTGAGCCAAAACTTTGCTCATCCATCTTAAAGTAGCACAGATGTGCAGGAGTTCTTCAGGAAAACTAAAAGCTCAAAAATCTTGCGTTCTGGTGTACATGACTGAGATCTTCTCCTGGCATTAAGGTTTTTATTGTGAAAAAGTCATTCATTGAGTTATTAACCCAAAATTATTATTTATATATATAAATTAAATATATATATATATATATATATATA
>JAUYWG010000039.1:6062640-6074703 GCA_034779775.1 Enteromius afrohamiltoni | reverse complement strand
TCTATGTTCAGTATACAGTTAACTATGTTATTAGTTCCAATCCCCATTAAAGACACACTACTGTAGCTATGTTCCAAAACCTAGTGATTTGCCTTGCTACAAGACTGAGTGCACACTGAGATTAAGCACCGCAGTGGCTTGAGGTTGTCTATACTAAAAATGTCAAAGCAAAAATTTCATGTTTTATATTTTAAGTCCTCAAAAGTAACAACTTAAAATTCTCTTCAATAGAGTTTGCTGCTACCATGTTAAAAAGCTAGCAAAATTATACTTTAAAAATCATAAATGCTTCACACATAAAAAAACATGTAGTTATAATATCAAATATTTAGTTATAATAATAATTATTATTATTATTATAATTGCTATAATATTATTTTTTAAATTACTAAATGAAGGGAAAATGCATTTCTGCTTGATTTGTTTTATTTCTCAACATTTTGTTTTTAGATAATTACGATCATATCAAAGATGCCCTAAAATGATATGTCTTATTTAAACAGTTTGCACAAACACACTTCACAGTTTGCTGCTATGTTTTTCCTCTAAATCCAAATCAGTTTTATTATTTCACGAGTTCGCACAAAAAAAACGAGATGCGGAAGGGAAGGAAATGGATTTATTTATTGTGGCAAAAGTGGGTTTGATTGGACGGATAAAATGAGGAGATTGATTAGATAAAGTTGTGCCAGCTGTGGGTGATTCGTACGTGCTCCTCCCGAAATAAGTTTTGCAACATCACTTAAAAATGCAAGATATAATATAGAAAGATAAAAGCAGCTGTGGCATTTCAAAATTAAACAACACCATACTTGCACAGCGTTAATAATTTATGAAAAACTAAATATATACTCATCTGATTCTCATGTTTTAGTTAGTAGATTTAGTTTAAATATACTTGCATCCCTATTTCTCTATGTCTGTTCTGTTCGTCTTTGTCCGATGATTATGTGTATCTGTTCTCAACGTCAGTGACTGTCTCTAGCTAGACTATTCTCTTCACTCCAGAGAACTATGTGCATCCTGTCCCTGCACAAGGGTGGTCCGCAGCGGCTGAGCTCGCTTACTATCCAGCTCGTCTTGCCCTAGGAAGCAAGGCTCGATCAGGCCTTGAATGCTGTTCCAGCTACGCTCTCTTTCGGGAGGAGATGGTGAGGGTCTTTGACAGCACTGCTCACGGGATGGAGGCGTCCCGGCGGCTGATCACTCTACATCAGGGGAGACGCTTGGTGGTCGATTACGCTATAGAATTCTGCATGCTGGGCATCTGTTCCATCTTGAGGAGGAGACCTTGCGCCAAACCTCTCGTCCCGTCCCTGCTGGGCCGCCTGAACCCATGGAGGTCGGTAGATTCCAGATCTCGACAGAGGAACGCCAACGCCGTATTCACGCTGCGCTGTGCCTCTATTGCGGTGCCAAGAGTCATCGAGCGGCTGCTTGTCCAGTAAAAGCCAACGCTCGCCAGTAGATGGGAGAGTACTGGCGAGCACTTCTCCATCTCCACGAAAAAAGGGCAGAACCACCCTGCCTGTGACTATTTGCCTGGGAGGAACTGTTCATTCCTCTTCAGCCCTCATTGACTCAGGTGCTCAAGGGAGTTTTCTCGATTTCAATTGGGCTCAGCAGCAAAAGATTTCTTTGTTAGACTTAGCCAAGCCTTTTGATTTACATGCCTTTAATGGGGAGAGACTAGCTTGTGTTAATTTTGTAACTGCTCCTCTTAACTTAATAGTCTCTGGTAATCATCAGGAGTCTATTCCTTTTTTTATTTGTGACACCTCCTCTGACCCCATTATTTTGGGACACCCCTGGCTAACTTTACATAATCCTCAGCTCAATTGGAAGGAGAATTCCATTCTATCTTGGGGGGTTTCTTGTCATATTAAATGTCTTGTGACTGCTGTTCCTCCTGGGTCCTCTGTCTCTTTCTTACAGGATAACCCCAGTGATTTGTCTGGAGTTCCTACTGAGTACCACGATCTGTGGGAGGTTTTCAGTTGGTCCCAGGTCGGCTCCCTGCCTCCTCACACGCCCTATGATTGTGCCATTGACCTGACTCCCGGTAGTACGCCCCCGCGCGGATGTCTTTATTCTCTGTCTGCTCCCAAACTTCAGGCGCAGACAGTTGCTTGCCGCCGGCACTATCGTTCCCTCTACGTCACCCACTGGGGCAGGTTTCTTTTTCGTCAAAAAGAAAGACGGGTCTCTGCGTCCCTGTATAGATTATCAAGGCTTAAATGACATCACTATTAAGAACCAGTATCCTTTGCCCTTAATGTCATCCGCCTTCGAGATCTTGCAGGGCGCAAAGATTTTTTTCTAAATTGGACCTTCGTAATGCTAAATAAATGCTAAATAAACTAAATAATCATTTAGTTCGCATCAAGGAGGGGGACGATTGGAAAACCGCTTTTAATACCCCTCTTGGCCATTATGAATATTGTGTCTTTCCATTCACACTCGTCAACGCGCCAGCTATCTTTCAGGCCCTGGTTAACAATGTTCTTCAGGATATGTTAAATATCTTTGTCTTCGTTTATCGATATTTTGATATTTTCAAGATCTTACCGAGAGCATGTCCAGCATGTGCGCCAGGTGCTACAAAAACAGGCTTTTTTTGTCAAGGTTGAGAAATGCGAGATTCTGTTCCCTTCCTGGGATCTATCATTTCTGCCAAGGGCATTATAATGGATCCCTCGAAGGTTCGCGGTGTTCTAGATTGGCCGGTTCCGGACTCCCGGTTAGCCCTCCAATGTTTTCTGGGCTTTGCAAATTTTTATAGGAGATTTATTTGCAATTTTATCCAGATTTATCCGGCTCCGCTTACCGCCCTCACATCAACTAAAATAAGCTTTGTCTGATCCAAAGCGGCGGAGGACGTCTTCGAACTATTAAAGAAGCAGTTTTCCTCAGCACCCATTCTCTCCACCCCTGATCCGTCCAGACCTTTCGTGGTCGAGGTGGACGCATCTGAGGTGAGAATTGGGGCTATTCTTTCCCAGCGCTCGTCTAGTGATGGTCAGGTTCATCCCTGTGCCTTTTATTGTCATGTCTATCGCCCGCGGAACGTAATTATGACGTTGAAGACCAGGAGCTCCTGGCAGTACGTCTCGCTTTAGGCAAGTGGCGTCACTGGCTCGAGGGGGCCAGTCACCACTTTATCGTTTGGACAGACCACCGAAATCTTACTTATCTTCAGTCTGCTAAGTGTCTCCTTATGTTTTGCCCGTTTCGGCAAACAGCCCCTCTTGCGTTCCCATTTTGCCCAAAGGTTGCGTTATAGGAGCCGTAGTCTGGGGAATCGGACAACAAGTTAAAAGGGCGCTTCCACGCGGTTCCGTGCCCTCCGGTTGTCTCGCTAATCGTTTATTCGTTCCTAAGTCTCTATACCAGGCTGTCCTGCGTTGGGGTCACACCTCTAAATTAGCAGCACACCCTGGGAGGAACCAATTCCTTTATACGGCAACACTTCTGGTGGCCTAACTTAGACTCTGACATCCGTTGGTTCGTCCGCTCTTGTATTGTCTGTGCTCAGACTAAGCCTGAACATACCCCACATACTCCGTCCCCTCCCGGTTCGTCTCAGAAATTGGTCGCATATCGCTTTAGATTCCGTTACGGGGTTACCGCCGTCTAATCCTCACTGTCGTGGATCGATTTTCGAAGACGGCTCTTTTTAATCCCCTTCCTAAATTACCCTCCGCCAGGGAGACAGCTCTTGTCATGTTTGATTCTGTTTTCAGAATTCATAGACTGCCTATGGACATCGTTTCTGATAGGGATCCTCAATTTATTTCACAGGTTTGGAGGGAATTGTGTCGGCAGATTGGTTCCTCAGTCAGTCTGTCGTCAGGGTTTCACCCCCAGACAAACGGTCAGGCCAAACGTACCAACCAAATACTTGAGCGATTGCTCCGCACGTTAGTCGCTCATAATCCCTCTACCTGGCGCGATCAGCTAACCTGGGCTGACCTGGGTCTATTTTTTGGCAATGCCGTATTGTTTCCGAGGATTCATTTCTGCTTTTTATCTGCACGCAGTGAGCGGCAGTTTTTGTTCTAAGACTATATGTAAATAAAAGACTCCTTGCATCATCTCTGTTTTCGAGCCTCTTACAGACTGCACACCTGCTCGCGCATGACATGCTATTGGTATCCCTGAATAATTTATCATTTCTAGAAGTTTGAAGGATAATAAGATGCGATTTTTGTATTATCACTCTCAGTGGTGGTTTATTGTCTTTCTGCATACTTAAAAGGATGCACTTTGCTTTCATCAGTGACGTTATGCTGTACTTTTTGTGTTAGTATGAGTAAACTAGAACATAAGGTAGAACATAACAGGCTCTGATAGAGAGGTGTGTGTGTGTGTGTTATTTTGCACTGAGTGGACTCAGCAGGACTATCTGAGTATCACAGCACAAATGTCAGCATGAAAAATTGACACTCATTGTCACCTGCTGCTCTGAAACTTAAGAAAGGTCAAAGACAAAACAAGTTTGATTATTGGAAATTTAAACAACCTTTAAAAGTTCTGCAATCATGGTTTAGAGACTTTTTAACATTAATCAATGTCTAACAAAAAGCATCAAAATGCTTATGTAGTTGGTACTAGTAGCAGGTAAAAAAAAAAGAAAAAGAAAAAACCTTTAAACCTCTAAAACTCATCAAAAACAAAATTTCGTTATTAGTTATTTGGCTGCAATCAGGCTCAAGCTGATGAAGAAATGATGCAAGCAGACCTGAGAAAACAAGCAAGAATGTCTGATACTCTGCCTACCCCTCCTCTCTAACTCTGTAATGGGATTATAACAACCATCAAACTTCAACTTAAAACAAACAGGCTGAATGTGGAAAGTTGTGGAAAGACATGTATGAGACTTAGATGTAATTTGTTTACTTGTCTATGTGTGGGCACGTTAGACACATAAGTACATGTTTTCTAGATTCTTTAAAAACTGTGGCAGTTTATAATTGAAAGGTATCAGATGGTAATAAAGGTTTATGATTAGATGCCTCCTTGATCCACTTCATTGCATTCATCTACTTTCATTACATTAAAGTAAAATGTGTGAACGTTCTTAACAAAGTGGGTGCTCTTCACTAATAATTGCGTAGATTATTTGTATTTATAAGAACTTTCTAACTTTTGCAAAATCCTGAGCATTCTAAAAATCAGCTATGCGCACAAAGAAAAATAAAGCTTTTTAAGAAAAAAAAAAAACCCAGGCCATCTCTATATAAGAGCATTCCACACAACCTTTTCCTGACATTATTTTGCCACTCTCTACAGACATTCTCTTGGCAGATCCATACTCAAAACCACACAGACCAAGTTTACAGACCTTTCATTAGCCAGCTACACATAATGAACTGCTGAGGGTACCACTGCTGCATTTGCAAAATGCATTTAGAGTTATTGACGTTAAGTAGTGCTTTCAACATTGACAAGTTATCAGTTAAATGTATTAAAGTGCATTTTTGCAAGTAGCAGTCAACCTCGCCTTGCCAATAGTCTAGATCTGACAGTTGCAGTTGCTGGATAAACTAAGAAAAACAATCTAACCTAAACAATCTAAACAATCTAATCTAAACAATCTAATCTAAGAAAGTCAATGTAACAGTCTAAGAAAATCTCTGAATAATTAATTTTAACAGAATAAATTGTAGCCCTCATGAACATATATGCATAAATTCAAGCAGCATAGTAAATGTCAAGACTGTGTTACCCCTGCGTTTTAGCTCCATTGTTTTGCTTATTGATTTCTTTCACACAAAATATTCTAAGGCCTGTAACACTTGCTGTACAAGTAAAACTAAATACAAACATAAAGATACAAGAAGAAACAGCAGATGGAAATATGTGAGCACAGTAAAATGGGGCAGATGCAATTAGGGTCCCAGGAATGTCTGTACCTTGTATGCGATGCTGTTGAGAACCTTCATGGCCAGATCAGAGACATCTGGAAATGGATCAGCTGCGAGATGTAGTAGCACCCTCCAAATTTGAGTATATACACTGTTAAAAGACACTCCTGAAAAGATAAATCACATTTCAACATGTTTTATTAGTTTAACTTTTTCAAAAAAGAGGAATAATGCATTCAGTTCCTCCCATGGTACTGCTGAGGTACCTTGATACAGTGACACTATCAAAATACAGTGCCACTTTTATATGGTACTGAAAGATTTACATTTTCATATACAATGACAGCAATATCATACTTACAAGACTATAATGGTTTCACCATAAATAACACAATAACAAAACATTTTGTTATTGCAACATTATGGTACTTTCATTAAAGCAGTATCAAAAATAATTTTGCAGAAAATCAACAGATAGTCTTTAATTCAGTCACACCAGTTTTTTCAGGACAGTTTAAGGTCAGTTGTTTTTGCCAATACATCCAATAGAAGAAACAGATGAAACTGAATATTCAGTACAGTCATTACGGTCACTAATTACTTCACGCCCCTGTTCCAGTAAAAACAGGACTATCGATTTGCACAATAAAATTGGGAAATCTCATCCATCTTTCATTAGAAGCTGTCATTACTGTTTATCATGATGTCATTGACTGGTCTGGAAATTGTGCGATTTTAGAAGCAGGAAACAGCTGTGGGAACACGTTGATTTCAATCTGACATTTTCTCTCCCTGGAGTGAACTGGCAAACGCAGCTGACATTATAATTCTTTGTGTGTGTTTTTTTCTCCCACTTCTCATGAATTTTCATTCTGTCATCATCTGCAGAATGCCACCCCTCATTTTTGTCACTATAGTTCATCCTGCTCTACACTATTCAGGTGAACAACACACATTCCTTCAATTACACAGTGGTGCCATTCTCACCTCATCATGAGACTGGGTGCAGTTGCCATGTGTGTATGTATGTGTATAAGGGTGTGCGGATATCAAGAGCCCACCAGTCAGATGAGAGTATTTGTGATGCAGAAAGAGTGTGTGCTTTCCCTGTGGTGCTGCGTGAAAGTGGAGCCCCTCATCATTGGCATGCACATCGTGTCTGCCATCTTAACTCATGCACAGTCCAAAGCACTTCATGAACACACTCTCCAGAGACACCTCCTCCAACTTGCTCTCTCTTCATGCACTTTTCTTTATTCACACAAAAACAGCAGGTAAGGAGAGCAGATGTACATTGATCTGAAAGCTAAACAGTTTTCTGACCCTCACTCTGATATCCACTTTACCTGAAATTAGTAGTAACCTTTTATAACCCAAAAACAGAACAAATTTTAATTTTGCAGCTAAGAGAAATAAACAACCGTTGAATAATCAGCAGTTAAAGTATAATATGGGAAAAGGCGGGGCTCTAGCATAGTCCTTTATTTTTATTGGCTGATGTAAACAGAGCCATAATTCTCCACAGATGGTCATGAAATATTCAGCAGGACTGCAGTGGTGTGCTGTCAAAACCTGCCACAGTTTCAGAAAACATTAGGAAGTTAGAGGTTTATAACACTGACAAAATATTTCACTAACCATAGCAGATCAGTGCGTAATGATATTATTCCTGTGCTTAACATACTTCTCCAGGGAACGTTAAAAGCTTTCGCTCATTTTCCTGCATCAGCACTGGAGAAATGTGGCCATGAGCAAAATGATACAAGTAGACTACTAACCATTAAATTCCAAGTTGGAGTTTACAAGATTAGGCCGGTGTAATGATTTGTATAAAGGCTGTAAATTATTATACTTTTACTAGTTGCTTTAAATAAACCACATGATGTACTGATTGATTAATTAAAGTAGACAAACCACAATTACAATTAATTGCAAATCAATATTTAAAAAAAATCTAAATCATTTGTACACGACTGATAAAAGGGCTGAATACACATAACAAAAACGACTTTTACAAGATTATGGATGAATAAAAAAAAAAAATACATAAACACTAAAATGTTCCATGGCTCATCCTGTCATCCATGATTACTCATCCAGTCATGCATGAGTGCAATTTTGCTTTTTAAAAATAACAAACTAAACACACACACGAAACACAAAAACGACAACAGCCAATAAAGACAGAAAAAGAAGAGTTGAGGAAAAAAATGCCTTGACTGAACGAGAGAGAACTGAAATGGATTTGAAGATGAAGGGATGAAAACAGGCTGAATGTGCAGATCAAAATGCTTTTAAAAGCAGAAATTTGTGAAAATGTTGATAAATTGGGTTTAATGCTGATAATGCATTTGTAGCTATTGCGTCACAAACGCACTATCCATTCATGAGTCTCTCATACGATTGATGCGAGTAGATCTATTTGTATGAAGCAAAGTGCTGCTGCCTGTAAACGCCTTTAATAATTCATTTATGAAGTCCATTTTATTTTAAATAAATTCAGTTTCAACAAAAATACTAACATACAACTAATCCAATATTAAGGAATACATAGAGGACACCTAAGCCTAAACAGAGTTTAAAATAGGAATGGCAGATGTGCACTGCAATCTCAAAATACAAGGTGAAATATGCTCTCTGGTTGTGCTGGTTACTAGGTTTAACTTTGGAAAGAATTCACTGCAAAACTATGAGTCTACTATCCCTCACTACTTCTATCTCTATGTCACCAAGAAAACAATTTTGGCCAACTGAAAAAAAAAAAAAATCCACTAGACAATGGTTACAGGTACTGTAAGTTCATAAAAAGGAACACAGACAATGTTTTTAATCACAAATAACCTAAATTGAAACACATATTTACCACCACTGATACTATTATACACTATTACTATATTATAATACTAATATGTTAAAAAGAACAGTGTTGACTCAAAATAGAAATGTTTATAAAATATACACTACTGATTATATAGGATAGTGGTCAGCAATTTCTTTCTTTTTTCAATTTCATTCAGAAAGGATGTGTTAAATGGATAAAAAAGTGATAGCAAAAACTTGCATTATTAGAAAATATTTCTATTTTAAATAAATGCTGGATTTTTTATTCATCAAAGAAAAAAAGCATCACAGGTTCATTTTGTAGAAATGTGTCCAACTATACAAAACCGAACATATTTATATTCCTTATAGTTCTATAAAATTGCAGCACATATTCTGTACAGTGTACTGTAGTGTACTACATTAAGATTCAGGGGGCATCCCTATTTATACGTTGTTGGAAAATACTCTTCACTTCAAGCAAACACCTGCTACAGCATAAAAGACATGGTGAAGCCATGTAACCATGGTGAAGTGAAGGTGCTTTAAACTCTGGACTCTGCTGCGTTAGCACTGTCAGTTTCCTCCATTGCCTGGCTAGTGAGTTCTTGATGCAAAGCACAGTGACTCCTGGAGGTTAAATAAGGAGTGTAGAAACAGCTTCATACTTTAAATTAATTAGTTTCAGATTATATAAAACCGAAGAGGGAATAAGGAGGAGGATATGAGGAAAGGATTGGTTGACAGGAGGTCAGAGGAAATGATGAGGTACTGTAAAAGGTGCTGGTGTAGATTATGCACTGATGTTACTCAGAGGTGTGAGGGCATGACAGATTAAAAGAGGGAATATGAAAAAAATAAAATAAAAAACCCACAAACTAAAAACGACAACAGCCAATAATTTTTTTTTTTTCTGAAAAAATGCCTTAACTGAATGAGATTTGAAGATGAAGGGATGAAAACAGGCTGAATGTGCAGATCAAAATGCTTTTAAAATCAGAAATTTGTGAAAATGTTGATAAATTGGGTTTAATGCTGATAATGCATTTGTAGCTATTGCGTCACAAACGCACTATCCATTCATGAGTCTCTCATACGATTGATGTGAGTAGATCTATTTGTATGAAGCAAAGTGCTGCTGCCTGTAAACGCCATTAATAATTCATTTATGAAGTCCCAGTTAGGTTGCTGACATAGAAGGCAGTTGTCTTTGTACTGTATGCAGTTGGCAACTCACTGGGTTTTGCAAACCTCATTCTCATCATACAATGGCAGATGTAACAATATAAAGGATCTGAAACTGAAACCAAGAGGACGACCAGATCAAAATATTAATGTACATGAATAATAAATAGGGGGAAGCTACTGTCTAGCTACTATTTACTTTAAACAATGCCTGAAACTTTGTATTGCAAGCATTTCTTGTATCTATTTGCCTCTTTTGTACGTCAGTTTGAATAAAAGCATCTGCTTAAAGCATACTGTAAATGTAAATTTAATAACCTCCCCTCTGACTTTTGACAACTACACAAACAGTGAGGTGTTTATGACTCCCTGTAATCATCTTTGATCCTCGATTGTAATAGTCATCTCTCAAATCTTAAGGATTTACACTGGTTTGCTTTGTCCAACCGAGAGTTGTAGTTTGCTTATGTTCATGCAGCAGTTGAGTGTTTTGAGGCAATGTCCAGTCCCTATTTCACACAGAGAAATGCTTTGCAGCTTTGGGCTGCTCTGAAACAATCACAGAATATGAGAGAAGTTGTGCTTTGAAGCTAGATATATGAAGAAATTAATGATTTACTAAATTCTGGACATAAGACAATTTTCTCCACCATCTTTGATGTAATTGGCTGGGTTTTCTCTGCATTAGTACTGTTTTGAACTGACAGCTTACCAGTTTAAAATAAGCAGATTGATAACAAAAGATCGGAAACAATGTCGTCTCTTGTCCAAAAACCTTCTTAATTTAGCTTGTACGTATATATGTAATATAGTTACATGTAGTTATATAGTTACTTCCCTGATAACTGACTACTTGTTTATGGAAAAGAAAAGTCCGGTCTCTTTTTTTTTAATATTGGATGAAGGAAATACAGTTTTGGAAAGACATCAGGGTGAGCCAATGATGACTTTTTTGATGATTGTTGGGAAAAGTTCGCAAATAATTGTGGATGTAAACATATTATGCTGTATCCAGGTAATACCAAACTTTTGAAAAATTGAGTCTGATTAGAATTCCTGGTTCTGGAATCAACGCGAATCGATTCTTTCCTGTTGTTTCGATTCTTGTTTTTAGATTGATTGAACCTAATCTCTTAATGATAGCAGGATATAAAGTTTACAGAAAGTATCCTCCTCATATTAAGAAGCTTTATTTGTTAAAAAACAAAGCCTGTTAAAATTAGCATTTAGGTCGAAATTATAGAGAGATTAATAAAATATAGATGAAAAATGTAATCAAAAGTGTTGTGTCCAGGGCCTAAAACTTGCCAACTTGCTGAGCACTAAATGGGATTTTAAATAAACCCTGCTTCAGTGTAGTGATGCAAGTTTGTCTTAAAATGTGCCAGAGACTGGGTTGTGTGTGTGTTTGGGGAGTTGACAAAGCAGTCATTTAAATTGTGGGTTGATTTCCCTTTACTGGATGCCCTATAAATGTTGCAAGCAGAATGACAATTAAAGATTAGACAATACAAAAGCTGAAATCTACACACTACATGTAGTAATGTAGTGCTGATGTTGTTAAAATTAACAATCAAAGAGCAAAGTATAACAGCAATAATAATTTGGACAGTTTAAAGCAGGGCTCTGAACCGGTTCAATTTTAATCGTTCTGAACAAAAATGTTTATTTGAAATCGCAATTAACCGGTTAATAACGTTATTTTATCGTTCGCTTCTTATATTAATTTGGGAGATAAAAAAAAACATTTGAATTGTGTGTGCAAATGCCATGTTGACTCAAACAACGTGAAATGCCCGAGAAGCAGACACCATTTCTCCGATGTGATGAGCTTGCCTCCAAAAACTACTGAGCAGGGAGCCTGCAGGATTTCCTTCGAGGGTAGGTTATACGCACTTATCACAATCCTTTTGCGGCCAGCGGCAGCGAGTTGATCACAGCCAATGTTTAACAGTGATGCGCGGGTTGATCTAAAATGAGCAGGTGCCCGCGGTGACGAGTCATCAAAAAATATTTTTAATGATATTCGGGTCGCGGCCGGTCGGGTCGTTTGAAATAAAAATGGCAATTAAACCTTTGTAATTTATATAGTACTAGACACAATTTTAAATAACTGAATACATTAAGCCTTTATTACATATTACATTTATTAATGATATAAAAAGAACAGTTTGCGCTCCTAAGGGCTTTC
>JAUYWG010000039.1:6028492-6043747 GCA_034779775.1 Enteromius afrohamiltoni | reverse complement strand
GTGCAGCTGGGTTGTGTCTGTTGCCAGGGCGACGCTGACGAGTGCTCGGGCGGCTGGCCACAATATATATATATATACATATATATATATATATATGTACACACTTATATGTTTACAGTGATATTAACCTCTGTATGTACATTAAAGAATCTGTCCATCTCTCTTAGGCCTACACTATACAGGGACAATACGCCATCCCACACCCAGACGTGAGTATAAAGTACCATCTAATCCTTTTTCCCACTTCAGTGTAGCGTTCTTGTTAACCTTGTTGCTTTTTCTTTTTTCATGACATGCTTTATTAAAATTCATACAACTGATAGATAGGTTTATTTTTGTGTTTTTAATGAAAGACAGTTGCATATTAGATTACTCACAGCTTCCCCTTGTTAGTGTCTAGATAAGTTTGTAAAGGTCCAAGCAGGATTCCTTTATTTAATCATAACTTTAGGTGTACTGACCCTCCTCCCTCCCCCAGCAGTTGACAAAGCTTCATCAGCTGGCTATGCAGCAAACCCCCTTTACCTCCCTCGGACAGACCACCCCCGCTTTCCCTGGTACGTACCCAACCCTCCCTTCACTATATACCTGTAGGTCTTTCATTCACTTTTGTCTTTCACTCTTCTTCCCCTGGATGGGTTGCATATTAGTACTTTAAAGGTACTAAGTGGCACATATTAGTAGCTACTTTTTGAAAAGATACAACCCAGCGCCAACTTTTGTACCTAAGAATGTATAGACATGGATAGAAACACTCATTAGATAAGCAGGTAAAGACATAATAATAAGAAATGTCCTATGCTATAAATAGAAAATTTAAAAAATGCTAGAATCAGCTTATTGAGTTTTGCAAAATTACACAGGGAATTCTGGGAATGTCAGTTGACAATACATTTTTATGCATAAGAAACTTTAAAGTGTAAGTAACATATTTTAGTTATTTACATTTACAATAAATGTTTCTATAAATTAATTACATTTTCTCTCTTTATATAGTACAGGTTTTTACTAAAGCATTTTTAGCTTTTTAAAATGCCAATACATTTTATATTGTAGAGTTTTAATATGGTTGTTATTGTGAAAAAAAAATGTTTTCTGTGTTTCTCAGTTCTTTGGCTGTCTTTCTGTTTCTAGGTGTGGATGCCAGTTCACAGGCCAGTACTCATGAACTCACCATTCCAAATGATGTGAGCGTAATTCTTTATCTTCAGTAATGCATTGGGCAGTTGTACCGAAGTTGTACTCCACAATGAAAATTTTGTCATTAATCACTTACCCCCATGTTGTTCCAAACCGTAAAAGCTTTGTTCATCTTTGGAACACAAGTGAAAACTGGGAAGCTTGTGACTGTCCCATTGACTGCCAAACAGTCACGAATGTAAAGGTACAGAAAAGTATGAAAGACATCGTCTAAATGCTCCATCTGTCATCAGTGGTTCAGCTGTATAAGAATCCGTTTTGTGTGGGGAAAAAATTATTTATTTAATGATTTGTTATTTTGGCCAGCATCCGATGTACAAATATCACTGTATGTATGACGTTCGACACAATGTGATACACTTTTTGCACAAATCAAAGTTTAAATACACGAACAAGACATATCTCCATTGAGTCTAACACAGAACTGCGTACATTATTTGCGTACACCGGATGATGCCAAAAATGGCACTATGGTTACGGTGCTGCTCTTTAATTAAAGTTTAAATTTGTTATTGTTTTTTTGTTATTGTTATGTCATATGGATGGATATTTCTGCACCTTGACAGTCATAATTATTTGACAGTCAATGGGACAGTGACAAGTTTCCCAGTTTTCATCAAAAATATTGGGTTCCCGAAGACGAACACAGCTTTTATGTTTGGAACATCATAGGAGTAAGCGATTAATGACAATATTTTAATTTTGGGGTGGAGTAACCCTTTAAGGAAGAGTTATTGATTTTCCAGACTGACATCTATCTGTCTGTATGTTTCTAGCTAATAGGCTGCATAATCGGACGCCAAGGCACCAAAATTAATGAAATCCGTCAAATGTCTGGAGCTCAAATCAAAATTGCTAATGCCATGGAGGGGTCATCAGACCGTCAGATCACCATTACGGGAACACCTGCCAACATCAGCCTGGCACAGTACCTCATAAATGCCAGGTAAGATTCAGTGTAAGTTGTATGTTACTGGTAAAAACAGATGCATTTAGATACTAAACTGATAACATAGACATTTTTATTATTATTATTAAGTACAAACAACGTTTCGATCCAGTGACTGATGAAGGTCAGTGGATCGAAACATTGCTTGCAGTTGTAATAATACATTTCTATATTTAGCATGGACTGACAGTGTGTGCATATTTTGGATTCAACAATGTTTGTTGGACTATTTTCTCAGCTGTGCTGAGTTTATGTTAAGTATTAGGGGAAAAAATATGAAATGTTTACCAAAAATGTTTCTTTAAACAGAAGAGTCTTATGTTCACCAAGGCTTAATTTATGTGTAATAAAACAGTCAAAACAGTAACATTGTAAAATATTATTGAAAAAAAAGGGTTTCTTATTCTTTATTTTTGACTCTTGTCATTAGCCACTGTATGTTTCCATCACAGTTTGTATGTGCATTTTGAATGAAGCATCACGTTACAGTTATGGAAACACCAAATTTCAAATAATCCCTTTATTAAAAAAATTTAAAAAGGAAGTAATTTATTCTATTTGAAAATGTTTCAATTGAATGACCTCTACTACTTTTCTTAGAGATATAGTATCAGGACGTGATCTTTATATAGTTTATATATATACAGTACTTTATATTCGCAACTTTGGATGGAAACCCAGCTATTGACTCTTGATGTGGTACATGCTAACATATTGCTACTTTCTGCAGGTTCAGAGATGTGGCAGCCATGTGGACTGACCCTTCAACCATGACAACCTCCTGAAGTCTTATTATGCTCTTATCTAAGACATTCTTAAATAGTTTTTGGGCCTCATCTGTGTTCTTAAAAACTGAGAAATGATACAGATTGCTGAACCACATTTAGTGTAAGCCACCCAAAACTTCACCCAACAGGGGCTTCTCTGCAAACTGTATTTATTCTCTACATTGAAAGTCTCTGCAGTAAACAAAAAGTATTCTAATAAGCAACCTGTATTTAGGCAATTTTGGAATTGTGTCTGTGTACAAGAATATGATGCATTGTCTTATTAATTAGAAATAGTTTTGAGTTTTAGCGCAGAAACTTAGCATGCTGAATGTCTAGCAGTTGTCATTGCTCTTATTTATTTAAATGCTTTCTCAATATTTTACAGTACTTTAAAAATGTATTCAAGTTATCATACATGTAATGTGAGCAATAAATTGTGATAAAATATGCTTCTTTTAAGTTCACTAAGTGGTAAAAAATAGATTTCTGGTTAATTACACTTGTATAGATTTATTGCTGGTTTATTTGTAACAAAAATATATTCCATACAATGCATGATATACATTTTTATTCTTCTGGTCCTGAAACATTGTCTTTGTACAATTACAAACCAGGTGATCTTGTCGTGTGTGATTTAATGATTTTTCAGCCTTTCAAAAAAGACCTGATTGTTCAACTTTTGACATTTTACTTGGCTAAACATTATTGATATTGACTGTGCTTCAAGTAATTGTAATGGTTTTTATGAAGCAATGTACTTTGTTTACATCTTTGTTTAATGCTGTGTTGTGCACTGCAATAATGTGAATACAGTAACTGAACGTGTCAGACACAACTAGTCTACACAAAAGTAAGATTAATTCATCAGTGTACCACAGAAAAATTGAAGCTTTTTGGCAATGCAACTGTGATTATACAGTAAGGAAGCAAGTAATAGACATTGATTTGAATGTAACGATGTGATTTTTTAACAGGTCGTTTGCTGTTTAGCTTGTCAAATGTACACCCAGCTCCAGATGGATGAAACAACAGCCTACAGTATAAAACACATGCTCAAGCTCTTTATGTTTTCTTTTCAAACTTGTCTCAATAGCTAGTGATTACATTGTGAGTTGGATTCACAAGTTGTATATCTACTGTAAATGCTCTGTGTTAACAGTTCTCTGTTCAGAATGTTTATTATTTATATCAAAGAAATGGGCTTTGATGAGTTAAAATGTAATGTATAATTATTTCATGTATGCATTTTGGTGTTGACTTATATTTAAGATTTTATGTGATGATAAAATGTCATTTTACTGCATACTGCAATTCTTATTAGGAATCCAGTGAGTTCATGTAAGTTAATATGTATCTGTTTCTAGTGGCTAATAGACCATTAATTGTGCTCCATTGACACAGTGGCATTTGTATATTCATACCCCTTCATAACAGGGTATGAATTTACAAGCATTGCAATTTTGAATGTCTTAACACTCTTGGCAGTCTTTCTATACAGTATTATATCTCATATAACTGATTATAACACCAAAATGAGTGACAATGTAATTTTATTAAACATGCTTATTTTATTTAAATCAAGTTTTAAAAAGAACATGCATACTAAAGTCTAGTATTTCCCACAAAGAAACATTGGTTTCTATGTTTGCTGCTGAATGACTCATGGTTTGACTTACAGAATGCTTTCATTTTCATATTGTTTTTATTTTCAATAAAGTCTCTTGATCTCACATGGGTGCTGTTTATTCTCCTTTATAGTGGTTTTTCAACAATTCAAGGAGATTAAAATAGCTTCATATTCCACATTCTCACACTATAGAAATGAAACAATTCTGAAATACAGACATTTGTCATTACTATAGATTACCTAAAGGTCATGTTAGTGACTAACATATAGTGTACACTAAACCACATTAATTGTACACTAAACCACATTAATTGTACTGTACTCTCACATTAAATAACTCCTATGGCTCTTTGTATAATTAGTTACTGTGTGTAGTATGTGACAAGGATGCATTGTCCATTTTAGATCAAAATGAAAGGAAAGCTGTTTGTCTGGTTATACTGTATCAGTAACGGTAGCACGTTTGGTTGTATTTTAATTTATGATTTATGCATTCAGAAGATAAATGGAGCATGCATCTGTGACAGCTGTGCGAAGAGAAGTACTCAGTGCTAAACACTGCCACCCTGTGTTGTCCACCACTGATAAGATAGAAGAAAATGTAAAGAACTTGAACTCTTTTATCAACTTAAATCTGGTTACCTACACTGTTGTAGAGTACTGGGTAAATAACTGTAAATTCACCAGTATTTAACTTTAAAACCAGTAAAAAGGTATTTTTCGCAGCTTTTATGGTGACTTCATATTTAAGGAGATTGCCTTCTAACTTCATGTAAGAGGATGAGCATTGCGGGGACAGTGACACATTGCATTGACGAGCGTTTGGCTTTATCTGTGGCACTCTATGTTTTTAATATTGAATACCAAGTTAGCCAGTGCCACATTATAACTCATCATCAAAGGTACGTGTTAAAACAAGGCTGTCCAAACTCCTTAACATTTAATTCATGTTGAATTACTGCAGGTTTGGAATAAATGGTGGCTGAGATGTAGATTTTGGGTGTTGTATCCAAGTTAGATTTTTTGTGTGTGTGGAGGGCAGGATTAGACATGTCTTAAAAATATGTCTTTTGACATTACTGTATGTTTGTTGATAATATTGCTCATTGTTACGAAGGAGCAAAGGTTTTTTTTGATTATGTTGTGCAATAGATAAACACCTAAGTAATAAAGTGTATTTGTACATGAACAAATTTGTACATTGTACATGAAAGAATGCTTTTAGAGAAAGTTTTAGAGTACCACAATGAGCACTGCATTATAAATTCAGTAAATGTATATGCAGTATTTTACCCGAAGCATGTGTGGTACTGAACAGTTATTAACTGAAACCCGTTACCAGTACAGCAGCTATCAGTGTTGCCAGTTTTATACCGTATATCAGGCATTACAGTTGATAACTGGCAACACTGAAAGCTGCTGTACTGGTACAGATACAGTAAATTAGTCACTGTCACAAATGCTTTACAGTAACTAGCTGGCAAGAGTTTTCAAAGAATTTCACTCCGAAAAAGCCTGGTATGATTTAACAGTGTACCTAATATTTTAACATAATTATGACACACTAGCTGAAGTGTTAATATTCCTTGTATCAATGTAGTGTTAAACTGTACGAATTTCTTTCTTCCTTTGAACATACACACACACACACACTTGTTTCTGTGGATTGTGGGGACTTTCCATAGACTTCTATTACTTTTATACTGACCAAATGATATTTTCATCCCCCATCCCTATCTCTTTTAGAAAACCTGCATTGTTAAACATTCAGATAAAGATCATGTTTACTATTTTTCCCCTCGTGGGGACTGCAGCAGGCCAGACCCCACATTGTCAAAAAAAATAAAAATAAAAAAAGATAGTTTTACTATCCTCATAAGGACATCCGCAAAATGTAACTTAGCATAAAAACAGCATAAAGTACACACACGCGCGGGTACACAAATTATTTGAAAGATGTTGATAAACAAATAGTAGTTTCATATAGTTCCAATAGACTTCTATTGTATTACACAGATAACAGGAACTTATACGAGTTTTGTATATACGTAAGGGTGAGTAAATGTGATGAATGAAGATATTTGTGTCTCTGTATTTTTCGATGTTTAGAAACCATAAACAAACGGTAGAAAATGTTTTCCTCTTTACTTTGTCTTCTAGTAGCCTACAACAGTGCCAAGTCATGCGCTGTTATTTATATTTATCTGTCATTTATCAACTCCCAATTGCACCACCTATTGTTAATGTTTGTAGTAGCATGCGGTGATTTTAGCTCGGCTCGCTGCTTTCTTGCAATTGCAAAGGACCTTTGTCTGTGAAATATTCTGTAGAGCCTAGGAACTATTGGGGATTCTTATATAGATATAGATTCTTATATAGATATATAAGAATAAAAATATGGTTCAAAAAATCTTTCTACTGTTTAACTTGGATTTACAGGTTTTCAAGTTCCACTCCTAAAACAGCCAATAAAAACAATGAATATAGACACCCGTCGTGACTGTCCAATAGGAATGAGGTAAAAAAAAGTTGCCGTTAAAATGATTGGCTGAAGTCATCTAAACCATGTGCAGCGTACGTCAGTACGCTTCCCCAGCGCTGCACGATGGGTGGAATAAAGGAGCTGACGATTCTTATTCTATCTTTCTTGTATGTTACATTTGTGAATGGTACTGATGACATTTTGGTAGGCTGCGGGGGCTTTGTTAAGTCAGACGTGGAAATTAATTACTCTGTCATTGAGGTAAGAAGGATTCAGAGTTGTGGTTTAAAAATGATTAGCTGCGTTAGCTAGCGCACGCCGTTCCGGAATTGAGCTGATGCTCTGATATATACATCATCTGCTGTCCTAAACAGTTATGCTTATAGGTTGTAGATCGCATAATCTGGTGGTCCGCCTGTCGTGAGTGTAGCAGGTTGCATGACAGCTACCTAACCAACTGTCAAGCATTGTCAGCAAAACACATGATTTATCCAAGCATGCTTAATGTTCTAATTATCACAGATCTCCCTGAGTTAATTGGCATTACCTCACTCAAAGTATTTACTAAAATTATCTAAATAAATTGCAGACAGTTAGACGAGCAATCCATTTAGTTCGTAGTATTTTTACGCATTTGTCTTTTTTTGACCAACGTTTACTATTTGTGCGTTCTTTACAGATCAAACTGTACACTAAGCAGGGCTCTCTGAAATATCAGACTGACTGTGCACCAATCAATGGTTACTTCATGATTCCTCTCTATGACAAGGTACTGTAACTCCGGAATGAATGGGCTGTCAGACATCCAAGGTCAATTTAGGACGTCTTGTGGCATTTGTTCTGAATCATAAGGCAGTGTCTTTCTATGAAGACATTTTACCACTCTTTAGCTTTATTTGTGGTAGGGCTACAATATATGAAGGAAAATGATATCTTTTACAATTTTAAGTCATGATATAATAATGCATTCAGAATGAGTGTCTCCTATTCTTTCTGGGTACAGAAGTAAAAAAGTAAAAATTACTTTCTTTAAAAAGTATAATCTTACATTATTGGGAAGCAAGTAGTGAAGAACAGGCTGAAATGTACAATGTACAGGTGCATTATATCTAGAACATCAATACATTTTGAAATTATGAGTAAAGCTTGCATTCTGGTATCTATTTTACTGTTTTCCATATTTTACCATATTATCATTTCATTTCATATCATTACATTTCATGTACAAAGGCTAGAATGATTGCAACTAAAAGTGTTTTGATAATCCGATAAGGATCTGTACATCATTTCTTTGATAAATCAATTAATCTGATAAAAACATGATTTTATGTTCTATACTTCATTGACAAAACATATTTATCCAATCTATCCAAGATTTATCTGGTGGTGTAAATTGGGGCAAAACTCATCTTTGACTTTCCTGTCTATTTTTAACTGGAACAGGACTTAAGTGGGCTGAGGGACAGCCTATCAGGCTCTTACAATACAGTATTTCATCCTTACACCAGCAGCTTCACCTTAATTAACACCATAAGAGAGGCAGTTTCCAGGCTCAATCAACTTAGAAGAGTGTCACAATGTCCGATATACATGACCCACATAAATAATCTACACATTTTAATGAAATTAGCAAGTCATGTCTTTTGTTAATATTTGGCCTGGTGGTTTTTGTGTATGTTTGTGTTAAATGAGATTACAATCTTTTACAGGGTGATTTTGTTATAAAGATAGAACCACCATCAGGATGGAGCTTTGGTAAGGAATGATTTCACATATCAAGTGGTGGTTATAATGTGATAAAATCATGAATAATTCCATTTCAGTGTTGTATATTCTAATTTGCTTTTTATCAATCCAGGGTTCACTGAGGTGGACTTACTTTTCACCTGTCATGTATTGTGTTATACTTTGTCTGTATGCAGAGCCAACAACTGTGGACCTACATGTGGATGGAATTACAGACATCTGCACTAAAGAACAAGACATCAACTTTGTTTTTACTGGGTTTTCAGTCCTTGGAACTGTAAGTTGAAATTTTATCTGACTGTTTATCAGATTGTTTTTGTAAGGTAAAAAAAAGCTTTCTTTTCTCATTTAGGTTTTAAGTAAAGGGCATTTGTTGGGGCCTGCAGGAGTTGAAGTAAGTTTGAGAAAAGCGGGAGAAGATGATGTCCTTCAAAGTGTCTTGACACAAGCAGGAGGCCAGTGAGTAGATTTATTCGGAAACTGCAACATCACATGATGTGAAATCTTTTTTTTTTTTTTTTTTTTTTTTTTATACAAATTGAAAAAGAGGTCAATCTGTAATGTGTAGATCCTTTATGGTCACATGTTAAATTCTCAAGTTCTCAAAGCTACATATGTAACTATATAATTCTATGGATTACATTGTTTTTTAAAGCGTGATGTTAACATAATGGCTGTTAAAGGATTGAATAGCGTTACTCCGCTGCGCTGATAAATAGTTTTTGAATTATATGTATTATAATTTGCAGCTACTCCTAAAACTCCTAGATTAAAATATCCATAACTTATTGTTTAATTGAGTAATTATTATAAGAACACCAGCAACAATTTCCAACCCCAATTTTAGAGGGCCATCTTACCCCCAGGATCTCTCTTTAATGATTATTTCAAAGTAATATTCATTGTTCATTAATACAGTTAACATAAAAAATAAAATTGCCGTTGTTTATTGTTGCTTGTTCACAGGTATACTTTCCTCAAGGTGCTTCCAGGAAGTTATGACATCATCGCCACTCATGCCTCATGGACCCTTGAGCAGGTATATGGTACAAACTGTCTTACTGACAAAACGTATTTCTCAATGACTAATGTGTCAACACCCGTAAAAGGATTTTTGTGCCACTACAGTTTTGCTAGTTCACGTAAATCATTCATGTCATTCATCTAATTTAAATGTACATGCCGTTTTGTTAAAAAAAAAAACTTGGTTCACTATTTTTGTTCCCTCACAGAGCTCAACTACCGTGGTTGTGTCAAATGAAAATGCCCCCGCTGCAGCTCCTCTTGTGGTAAAGGGCTATGATGTCTCTGGAGAGGTGCAGAGTGATAGTGAACCCATGAAAGGAGTCAGCTTCCTCCTTTACTCTGCCAGGGTTACACAGGAGGTAAAAGGTTTTATTTGATCCATAGCCTAACCACAAAAAGATAATCCACACAAAATAACTTTGTATGAATGCTATTACGTAATTTGATAATATTTTCAAATGTGTTATCCAGAAGACTTTAAAGATATTTATTTTTTATTTAGCATATCAATGGCTGCAGTTTGGCTCCTGTGGATGGAGCGTTAGTCGGCGACCCCTCCCTTGTGTTTTTGTGCAGTTCCCAGTCTCGTGAGGATGGCACTTTCTCATTCCCCTGCCTTCCCAGTGGTGAATATACAGTGGTAAGAATTTATTTCACCAGCCTTTATATTATTTGATCATGTGTGCTCATTATATATAGAGTTTAACAAAGAAATAATATATGGTTTCTAATATTCAGAAGAACGTTCTTATTGTTGGTTCAAATAATGAAGATAAGAATAACAAGCTCTTCACATTGGTCATTTTTTTATTTTAGGAACAATTAATTTAATTACATAAACCGTTTCATTCATTTCATTTTCTCTCCCTTGATTGACTATAGAAATCTGACTTGTTTAAAATATGTATTATGGGACATAAAATATGTGACAAATCTGATCTTGACTTTTGATGAGTATTTCACTTTATAGCTCTACTGTTAATTAAAATAATATGAATACATTTTTATTCATCTAACGAAGCCTTATTGATGATGTAAAGATAAAGCACAGCTTGTCTCTTTTTGAATTGTAGGTCCCATATTACAGAGGAGAGAGAATCACTTTTGACGTTGCTCCTTCTCGTATGGATTTCAAAGTAGAACACAGCAGTTTAACATTGCAGGTGATTTTCTGAATTCTTTGACTTGTTCTCACAGATTTGAAGAAATAACTTAAAGGGTTAGTTCACCCCTAAATGAAAATTCTGTCGTTTATTACTCACCCTCATGTTGTTCCAAATCCATAAGACCTTCGTTCATCTTCAGAACACAAATTAAGAATTTTTTTATGAAATCAGAGCCTTGGTAAACGGCAATATAACTGAAATTATCCCAGCTCCAAAAGGGTAGTTAAAAACTGATGTGACATCAGTGGCTCAACTTCAGTTTTGCAACGCTAGAAGAATAAAAAAACGCACAACACGTAATGGAGTGACAATGGCGGAGAGAACAGAACGATCTAAAGCAGTGGTTTTTAATGGGTTTGGCCTTGGGACCCACAATGCCGTGAGCCACTATATATACAGTGAGGTCAATAAGTATTTGATTGCCCTGTGATTTTGAAGTTCTCTTACTTAAAAATCATGGAGAGGTCTACAATTTTCAGCATAGGTGCATTTCCACTGTGAAAGACAGAATCTAAAAATAAAAATCCGGAAATCACATTGTAAGATTTTTTTAAACAATTTATTTGGGAATTACTGTCAAATAAGTATCTGATCACTTGCTTATCAGCCAGATTTCTTACCCTCAAAGACCTGTTATTTTGCTTGTCCAGCTACACTCTGCTAATTATTGTAAATTATTAGCACCTGTTTGAGGTCGTTAGCTGTCATAAAGACACCTGTGCACCCCACAATCAGCCAAAATCTAAGTAAGACGCCATGGTTTAATATCTTGCATCGCCCGGAAGGTTCCCCTGCTTAAGTCAGCTCATGTCCAGGCCTGTCTGTCTGGACCATCTGGATGATCCAAAGGAGTTATGGGAGAAAGGCCTGTGGTCAGATGAGACCAAAGTAGAACCTTTTGGTCTTAACTCCATTCGTAACTCCTTGTTTGGAGGAAGAACGGTGCATTCACACGGGGCTTCAGCTTCAACGCTTGTTGGAAGGCGTGGCTGAAGTTTGGGACTGACGCCATGGTCATAGCAGTGTCAGCCAATGAAATTAGACAGTTTGCTGCTCTTGACCAGGATGAACGTGACTGTCTACCGCCTGGCTACTGTATTTGCATAGAGCGATCCTGATTAGCTGACGCTTCCGTTGGAGGTGCTTCACTGGCGTTGCTCACGGCAGAAGTAAAAAAAAAATGCAACTTTTGCCGTGAGCAACGCCAGTGAAGCGACGGCGACGGATCCACAATTCCTTTCAGCAACGCTTGACGTCACCCATTCAAAGTCAAGGGGAAGCGTTGACGCTGACGCCCCATGTGAATGCACTGGAAGAATGAGTATCATCCTAATAATACCATACCTACAGTGAAGCATGAGGCTGGAAGCACTCTTGGGGTGTTTTTGTGCACAGGGGAAAGGACGAATGCACTGTATCAAGGAGAGAATGAACAGGGCCATGTATTGTGACATATTGAGCAAAAACCTCCTTCTCTCGGTCAGAGCATTAAAGATGGGTCGTGGTTGGGTCTTCCAACGTGACAAATGACCCAAAACACACAGCCAGAAAAACCAAGGAGTGGTTCCGTAAGAAGCATATCAAGGTTCTGGAGTAACCTAGCCAGTCTCCAGACCTAAATCCAATTGAAAATCTTTGAAACTCTCTGTTGCTCAGCGACAGCCCCGAAGACAGACTATAGTCAGCCTATGGAGGAGTGGGCCAAAACCCCTCCTGCAGTGTGTGCAAACCTGGTGAAGAACTGCAGGAACCACTTGACCTCTGTAATCTTTAACAAAGGTGTCTGTACAAAATATTAAAATGTTGTGATCAAATTCGTACCATGTGATTTCCTGATTTTTTTTTTTTTTTTAATATTTAACCCATCCAAGAGCAGTGGTTTTTAGAAAATATTAGGTATATATTATTAGGTATGTCAGGTATTAGTTAATAAAAACAAAAATTAAAAAAAAATAAAAATTATGCGTGTAACAAACACAGCAGGACAGGATAGGATAGTTTGCTTTTCTGAGGTGAAAGACTTTTTATTTCATAACCAGTTTAGAAAATAACAATAAAATAATGTCACTGACAATAAACCTATCAACATCTCATCTGACCGCAGACACTGAATAGGGACAGCTAGTTTTTACTTATTAAACTGTATCTGACAGAATGTAGTGTAGAATGTAATGTAGTAGAATTTTAGTGATGTTTTACTACGTTTCTGGATCTGGGATCATTTCAGTTGTATTGTTGTCTATGGTGGGTCAGATAGCACTCTTGATTTTATCAAAAATATTTCAAATTGTGTTCCAACGATGAACGATGAGTAATTATTGACAACCCTTTAACACCTTAATTGACAATTCCGTTTGAAAGTATTATAATTTAAATAATTTAAATGAATTAATGGATTTTTAGGGGAAAACAAAAGGGCAAGGGGATGATAAAACAGTTGGTGTTGGTTCCTATACTGTTTCTTCTGTGTTGTCTCTCAGCCAATATTCCGTGTCATGGGATTCTCTGTGATGGGCAGAGTTTTGAATAGCCCAAATGGAGAAGGTGTTGCAGATGCTGTAGTAACTCTTAACAACCAAATTACAGGTAACTGTGATAATGCACTTGAAGATAACATCATTAGGCATAACATGGTAGATCCAAATGACTCCACAATTCATGCTTAATTAAGGAATTTATGCTAAATTAACACATTACATTCACATTTTGCCAAATTAACACATTACATTCACATTTTGCCTCCTCCTTGATCTCTTTCACAGTGGAAACTAAAGAAGATGGTTCATTCCGATTGGAGAATATGACCACAGGCACTTATACCATCAACACTCACAAAGACCTGATGTTCTTTGAACCGGTCACAGTGAAGATTGCTCCCAGTACCCCTCAGCTGCCAGACATCGTCACTGCAGGGTGATTATGCAGCCAAGAATTGTCCTCAGAAAGCTGTTTTCAGAAGATAAACAAAGACTTTTGAGGTGTCTGTCATCTTGCTTTAGGGGTTTGATTTGAAATCTCTACTCCACTGTCGTTTTCAGGTTTAGCGTGTGTGGTCACATCTCAGTCACTCATCTTCCTGAAACTGTTAAACAGCTTGGCCACTACAGAGTTAGTCTCTCGAGGCAGGATCAGGGCTTTTTCCGCACTGTTGAAAGTGACAGCCATGGAGCGTTCTGCTTTCAAGTTAAACCAGGAGATTACAGTATACAGGTAATGAGAATTAATGTTGTGACGTGGTTTTAAAGTTAGACTGAATTGCACATTCATTTAGATATGTTGTGTGCTGTACAGGTGACACTCCCTGAAAGTGATGTGAAGGCTGGACTTGCTCTTCAGCCATACTCTCTCGATATCTCACTTGTGGATCATCCTATCACTGACCTACTGTTCACTCAGTTCATAGCATCTGTTTCTGGCTCTGTGTCCTGTCTTGGTAAGCTGTATTTTCATGTCCGGTGTCAAATTCAATTAGATAAATGTGCTTTCTGTCTTTGCCTCAATGATTGAATTGTACCATCAGTGGCATGTGGAGATCTGACAGTCACCCTTCATCCTGTGAGCAGACAAGGAGAGAGGCAGAACCTCCAGTTGTCTGGCAGCAGTGAAACTCTTAGCTTCACTTTCAATAATGTGTTACCCGGAAAGTACAAAGGTATGCATCGTCATTATATGTGATGAGAAATAGACATGCTTATCATTATGGTGTTAAATAGATATACTGTCATTCAAATGTTTTTGGTCAGTAAGATTTTTTTCAGCATTGTGTATTTTTATTCGGCATGGAATATTTTTATTCAACAAAAAGTGCCATTAAATAATTATTTTACAAAATTATATTTAACAAAAACATTACATTTAAATAATCCTGTTAATTTTTTGCTTTCTATTCTTTAAAGTATCCTGCAAAAAATATCAAGGCTTCCACAGAAATATTTAGCAGCACAAGCATTTTTAACTGTGATAATAATCAGAGTTCCTTGAGAAAATTACTATAATTCAGCAAATCACTATAATTTCTGAAGGATCATGTTACACTGAAAATTGAAAAACATAAAAAAAAAAAAAAACGTATAAACCTTTGAACTTTATTAAAAAATAGTAAGCATTTGGTTTTGTTGATGATTTGTTGATTTGGTTTTGTTTTTTTGTTTTGTTTTGTTTGTATTATATATACAGGTCCTTCTCAACAAATTAGCATATTGTGATGAAGTACATTATTTTCTGTAATGTACTGATAAACATTAGACTTTCATACATTTTAGATTCATTACACACAACTGAAGTAGTTC
>JAUYWG010000039.1:5961214-6028392 GCA_034779775.1 Enteromius afrohamiltoni | reverse complement strand
GCATTGAAGCAGTCATTTCTGCAAAAGGATTCCCGACCAAGTATTGAGTGCATAACTGAACATAATTATTTGAAGGTCGACCTTTTTTGTATTAAAAACGCTTTTCTTTTATTGGTCGGATGAAATATGCTAACTTTTTTAGATTTTTGGGGAGTTTTCATGAGCTGTATGCCAAAATCATCAATATTAATACAATAAAATGCTTGAACTACTTCAGTGTGTAATGAATCTAAAATATATAAAATGTCTAATGTTTATCAGTACATTGCAGAAAATAATGAACTTAATCACAATATGCTAATTTTTTGAGAAGGACCTGTATATATAACCCAAAAATCTATGATAAATGATAACCTTTAGGTACTAAACTAGACATTATACAATTAATTAAAATAGAAAAAGAAAATGATATATATTTATCTTATTTTATCTCATTTGTTTGTTATAATTTTGAAAGTTTATAGAATTGCTATATATGATGAACTAAGGGGCAGTTTCCTGAATAGGGTTTAAGACTAGTCCTAGATTAAAATAGATGTTAGAGCTGTCTAAAGTGGAAAAAGCTGACTTACCTTAAAATACGTTACTGCCATTGTTTGGTCTTAAAATGCTTCCAGGTAATGCTTTTTTGTAAGACATTTCTAAAAACTACTTAAATGTCGTAAATTAACAAAGGCCTAGTCCTGGTTTAATCTAATACCTGTCTGGGGAAACCGCCCCTTAGTATATGATTATTTTTTAGCTAAATTGTTTAGGATTTTAGCAGTGTAGACCTTAAGTTCATATTAAATTAACAACCTCTCGATATCGCAGTGTCTATTACCCAAGAGGAGTGGTGCTGGAAGCACAAATCAGTGGAGATCGATGTACTTGACTCGTATGTAGAGGGAGTGGAGTTCAGACAAACCGGATACTTGCTGCGCTGCTCACTGTCCCATGCCATTACCCTGGTGAGGACTGAAAACATTCAATACTTAAAAATGAGTGATCAGATGACTGTCAGAATAGGCTGTTCCAAGCTTAAAATGAAAATGCTGATGATGATGCGTTTTATTTTTCCATTAATCTTAGGAATTTTTCCAAGATGGCAGCTCACCAGAGAACGTTGGCATTTACAATCTGTCCAAAGGAGTCAATCGTTTCTGTCTGTCCAAGCCAGGTGAGCTCAGCTTTTCCCTCTGTTCAGTTTGTTACATTCATAAAGCTTAAAGTTTTTAACATGTTTCTTTTTTAATCTAAGGTGTTTATAAAGTGACTCCACGTTCCTGTCACCAGTTTGAACAAGATTACTACACCTACAACACGTATGTGACTGGTGCCAAGTATGTGCTTGTTGTGTAATATTATTAAATGAAGTCTAACCCATGATGTTGTTTTTCATCTTTGTTCCTCAGGTCTGCCCCAAGCATTTTAACACTAACCGCTGTGAGACACCACATGACTGGACTCATCACCACTGATAAGATGCTGGATGTCACTGTCACAATCAAGTGAGTGAGGGAAAACACTGTCATTATGTGTGTCTAAAATGGTTAAATATATCTTTTTTGTTATGTGTTTTGGCTGTTAATTGTTGGCTGACCTGGTGGTGTTGTTTAATTTTGGCAGATCTTCCATTGAGAGTGAGCCTGCTTTGGTTCTGGGGCCCCTGCGCTCAAATGAGGAGCAGCGATGGGAGCAGCAGCTTCTGGAAATAGCTGCCCGTAAGAAGGAAAGGGAAGAAAGAGGAGACGAGAACAGCCCCCCTGTGGAAGAGAAACCAGATGAACTCCATGATCCTTTCCACTATGAATTCTCATACTGGGCACGGTATGATTTTGGAGAATGTTTGCCAGGGTGGTTTGAATGTGTGAAATCTTGTTCAAAGAACATATATCCCATTTTCTTCTCCTATCCATTACAAATTTGATGTTCTTCATTTTATATCTTGGCCCTGTTGGTTGTTTTAGGGCTGGGGAGAAAATCACTGTCACACCTTCATCCAAAGAATTTCTGTTTTACCCTCCTGAAGTAGAGGCTACAATCACTGGAGGTTAGAACCCAATCGTTTTATTATCTACTAATAGATGCATGTTCTGACCTTTCACAACAATTATGGAATGAATTGCAAACAACTTCTGTTGAAACACAGAAAAAGCAGTTAATATTTGTCAAATGACATAAAAAGGAAAACTGCAGCAACACATAATTTAAGGTGACACAAAACGACCAAATTCATATAGTTTATACTAATCATATCCAAAAATCATAATCATATACACCTTGTCACTGGACATTTCCTGTATAGAATAACTTATTTGTGCAACTTTACAGGCCTTGAGCGGTTAAATAAGTTTCCTCATAAATTAATTTGTCTTAAAGTCCATGTAAAGTTTGTCACACCACAGAAAAATGTTTTATTAACCACACAGCCAAATTTGAATGCTAAAAAAAGTTTGATAAAATAAGCTCTCAAACTCTTGGTGCTGAAAACACACCCACTCATGACAAAGCTGGCGTCTCTCTCAACTGTCTTCTTTAAGCTGCTTGATTTAAATAAGGAGACCAAGCTCAGTTGTTTTGTAAATTATAGCAACCATGTAACGTGATGAAGACATAGCTAGATAGCAAACTGTAGGCAGCAGTATCTAATGGTAATGAAAATAACTCATGATTAAACGGACGAACCACTGATGCGTATACGCTCTAGTTATTGTGACTTAAACACTGATCGTTCTGAGCAGTGCTAGTTTGACATCAAAGTACAGCGGGATCAATTCAAAGCATAATGAGCGCCTGCTCTCTATAGCTCTCACTGTACTGATGTCACACAGCGATCAGTCCAACACAGCTCTTATAGTTTTGTGGGAGGGGCAGTGCACAGAGCTTCCTATTTAGACTTACCCAATAAATCACGAAAATGGTGAAGAAATGTATAAATCCACCATTAAGTAGTATTATATAGTTCCCAGTCTTTTTAACATGTTTCAGCAGTGCATTTCTAACATTTATAATGTCTTCACAAACAATTCTCAAAACTGACTTTACGTGGTCTTTAAGTGAATGCAAACAGCTCAGAAAGAGACATTTTATTTATATATATATATATATATATATATATATATATTATTACCATGAAATGGAATTACTAATATTTGTAGATTTTGGTTTTAATTTAATAAATGTAAAATTTTTGCTTTTTTTCTGTATGTTTTGCTTTTCTGTTGAGTAACAGAGATATGATGCAAATGAATACTTGATGAATTTAACTCTTTACAGTCTGAAACTATGCAAAGCCACAAACACCCTCACTTTACTTGTTTTATGATACATTTCAAACTAAACTCTGTAGGTAGGTGACCCACCAGAACAGAACTGGACACTCCTGATGTGCAAAATATATTAAAAAAAACTTATTATTACAATAATAGGCAGTGCTGCCACATTTAAAAACTTATATACAATGATTGATTTGTTTTAACAGAGAACTGCCCAGGTCAGATGGTTGAGATTGCAGGCCGGGCAGGACTGTTCCTCACAGGGCAGGTGTCACCTACACTGGAGGGTGTAGAAATCTCCATTAAAGAGAGAGGAGCTGCAACCCCTCTCATTACAGTTCTCACAGACGAAACCGGAACCTACAGGTATCTCATTTACAAACGTACTGCATTAATTTATTTAATACCTCTCTTAACGGTGTATTTAATAATGCATTTTAGCTTAAAAGCATGGTTTATAAATATGCAAACATGAATGACTGTTGGTCTATTTGGAAATAAAGTGCAGAAATCTTAAATGCGCTCTAGCATGCTAAAAAAATAAAATGTATATTCCTTTTTCCCTTTAAAAACCAGTGTTGGACCCCTACATAGTGACTCTCTGTATGACATCAGTGCCAGTAAAGAGGGCTTCGTCCTGACTGCAGTGGAGGGAAGCACAGGAGACTTCAAGGCGTTTGCCCTGGCGGGCGTCACTTTTGAGGTCAATGTCACATCAATGTCTTCTCATTATCGGGTTGAACATTTCATTGTGTTTTCATTTCTATGAATCAAATGGTTCACTTGGTCTATATTTTGTTTTTCTTGCTCCTCAGATAAAGGCAGAGGATGGTGTTCCTCTCTCTGGGGTTCTCCTGTCTCTCAGTGGGGCAAACTTCCGCTCAAACATGCTCACTCAGGACACTGGCCTTCTCACCTTTAACAACCTGGTACTGTCATTTCAGCCCATTAATTACTTTGTTCATCTTCTTGATGTGTTAAACACATTTGTTTTACTGTACAATCTACCTTGTGTTGTTGCGAATCTGTTTTACTTTGTTTTCTGAGGGCACAAAATACTTTTTTTTTTTTTTTTTTTTTTTTTTTTTTTAAATGGTTTATTATTTTTTTGCCCATTAAATGAAACTCTTGCTTTAAATGTTTACGTATAAATAAAAACAATGCATACATATAATGAGCACAAACAGAATGCATTGTTAAAATGAAGTACATTGAAATTGGCTTAATTTCTCTTTCCCCCATCGCAGAGTCCTGGCCAATACTATTTCAAGCCCATGATGAAGGAGTTCCGATTTGAGCCCTCAGCACAAATGATTACAGTAGAAGAAGGACAGGTCCTCCATATTCCCATCACTGGCTTTAAAACAGCTTATAGGTCAGCAACACAGCTAATTGCCTGTTAAAAATGCTTAGTATAAAAGGTATATTATATGCTTACAGTAAGCACACTAAGAACACAAATTGATCAAAAACAGTAAATAAATAAATATAATATATTATATTATATTTCTTTTTTAATTAATTCATTCCTGTGATGGCAGAGCTGAAATTTACTCTAGTCTTCGATGTCACATAGGGGTGTAATGGTTTACAAAATTCCCGATTTGATTTGATGCGACACAGTAGTGTCATGGTTTGGTATGATTTTGATACATGTACGGGGGTAATTTTTAAAACATTTTAGTTGAGGCTATTGTAAATGTGCGTCAATTATTCTGTAATATTGCAGGGCAAATTAATTTTAATTTTAATTTAATAATAAAAGTAAATTCATAAAATGTAGTAGCCCTACAATAATTCTTAATATTGCCAATAATTAATGCTTTTGACAATTTTTCTCTAGCTAGTGTTTGATGCAAGAATACCGTTATGTTATGTTGATTGGGTTGCCTTGTTGAGCACAATGGCACCGAGAATGTTATATTTCAAACACTTTAAACACTTTTTTTTTTTTTCCATGTTACCACGGATTCATCCAACATATTGTTTGTTTTGTAATACATACGGAACCGAAAGCCTTGTGTATCGTTACACCCCAAGTATCACACAATACTTCAAGGGGTTAGTTCACCCAAAAATTAAAATTGTGTCATTTAATTACTCACCCTCATGTTGTTTCAAACTTGTAAGACCTCTGTTCATCTTTGGAACACAAATTAAGATATTTTTGTATGAGCCATCTGACCCTCCATAGATAGCAATGAAATGATCCCAGATCCAGAAACGTAGTAAAAACATTGGTAAAACGGTCCATGTGACATCAGTGGCTCAACTTAAGTTTTGCGACACTAGGAGAATACTCTAAAATTCTCATTTTTGTTTTTACTGCGCAAAAAATGTATTCTCGTAGCGCTGCAAAACTGAAATTGACCCTTTAACTAGGTTTCTTGAGCTGGGATCACTTCACTTGTATTGCTGTCTATGGAGGGTCAGATGGCACTCTGATATCATCAAAAATATCTTAATTTTGTGTTCTTTTCTTATGGGTTTGAAACGACATGAGGGTGAGTAATTAATGAGAGAATTTTCATTTTCGCATAAACTAACCCTTTTATGTATCTTTTTAATATGCTTATATGGTGACATTTATTAAAAGTAACATTTATTCTCATCATTATTCGACATGTCTCAGCTGCTATGGAACAGTGCAGTCAATAGGAGGCGATGCGGAGCAGGGTGTCGCTGTGGAGGCCGTGGGGCAGGGAGAGTGTGGCATGTACAGTGAGGACACGGTTACTGACGAAGAGGGCCGCTTTAGACTCAGAGGCTTGCGGGTATGACTGGATTGGAGAAACATTAAAACTGACAAAAAATTACAAGAACATCCATTCTAAACAATTTCCTTTGTGTCATTGTCAGCCGGGGTGTAACTACAACATTCAGCTAAGAGGAGAAGGAAACGATCACATTGAGAGAGCCTTACCACCACACAAAACCATTGAGGTGAGCACTGAAGTTTTATTTACCTTTTTTTTCACATTTTTATTTGAAGTTTCCATTCGTGTGATTGTTTTTGTATGGTTTTAGGTGGGAAACACTGATATTGATGGAATAAACATAATCGCCTTCAGACAGATCAATCAGTTTGATCTGAGTGGCAATGTCATCACTTCCCCTGAGCATCTGCCGACTCTCTGGGTAGGTTCAGTAATTTAAATACTGCTTTAAAATGTTTCTCTTATTTGATTAAATCTTGAATTCATTGTTGTCCGTCCCTCTCTAAAGGTGAAGCTCTACAAGAGTGACAACCTTGACAATCCCTTCCAAAGTGTGTCTCTTGGCCAGTCCCTGTTCTTCCACTTTGCCCCCCTGCCACGTGATGGAGAGGTACTTTTATTCCTCTAAACCACTCCTATTTGTATTATGTTTTACAATATGCATATTAATTAATGCCCATACTTTCACTTGGTTTAGAAAATGGGTGGTAAGACATTTTATTTTTTAATTTCATTTTATTGTCTTCTTGCAGAGCTATGTGTTGATGCTACACACGTCACTCTCTCACTCCCAGTATGACTTCAAACTCCCACAAGTCTCGTTCACATCTTCTGGTTACCACAAACATGTAACACTAACCTTTAACCCTAAGGTAACCACCTTTTTTCCTCTGTTTAGTGGTCGAAATATTGTGTGAATAGATCATTCATCTCCAATTTGCTACTCATTTGGTGTTAAAAGGATCTAAATTCTGCATTCAAAAAGCTGTCCATTAGTGTGACTTTTATGGAATGTTATGGCAAAGTTATGAACTTGTCACATGTGTTTGTATAGCATTTCCTACATTATGCGCGCAGTGTTAGCGTTGCAGATTAACAGCTGTAAGCATGTCAGAAAAGAAAGGTGTCATTCATTTCAACAACAGTGTCAGTGTTGCCAAGTGCATCAATTATTAAGCAAGTTCTATTCAGCGCTAAAGCAACTCTACAGAAGCCAACAGTAACGTTATCCAGTTCAGTTTAGTTCAGAACTTATGATAGTGTCAGTGCAGTTAAATACATTAAAAAAATTACAGATTATTACTTATTGTCTTTTAAATCCCAAGCACTTAGATTTAATCTGTATGAATTTGTTTGGTTTTCCAGAGGAAAATACCAGATCAAGATGTTGCCCAGGGATCTTTCATCGCCCTTCCTCTCACATTACTACTGTTGCTTGCTGTCTATAATCATGAGCGGGTACCAGTTTCTTTTTCTTTTCAAAATCGTTAAAAAAATTTTTTACTATAGCTGCTGTTCTAGTGGCATTATGTAGATAATGATATTGTGTCATTCACAGGTTATCCCACTGCTTCTGCAGCTGGTCAGCCAGATCCAGGGAGTTCGAGGACTCGCCCAGGCAAGTGGGGAAGGAATCCCAGTGGATGAAGCCAAACGCCAATCAAAAAGGCCGAAGACGAGGCGTACATGAGACATCAGTATGTCCTAATATGAAGGCCATGCCAGTCACTGCATTCAGATCTCACAAGCATCCAGTGTCAGACAGCACAAAAGACCATGTTGGTCTGATCATAAAAAATAACCTCCCATGGGATCGGCAAAGATTTTTGGACATATTTATTCTTGCTGAATCTCAGAAGACCTAAGGTTTTTTTTACTGTGGTCATACAGTTCCCTATATTTACAGTGAATGTGGCTTGGAGATTGTGTATTTATTAGTGCTGTTAAACAATTAATTGCATTCAAAATAAGTCTTTATTTACATAATGTGTTTGTACTGTGGATATTTATGATGTGTGTACATACGCGTGCATGTATATATTCACATTTATATTAATTTCATATATCTATAATTTATATAAATATACATACACATAGGTGCGTGCACATTTTCAATATATATGCTGTTTGTGCATGTCTTTATATATACATACTAAGTATTTACAGTACACACACATATATTATGTAAACAAAAACTAATTTCGGATACAATTAATAGTTTCACAGCACTAGTATTTATGTTTGTGAGAGACTGCTCAGGGAAGATGGCTGATTTAAGAGACTTCAAATGTGTGTGCGTGTTGTTTTTTCCCCTTTTTTTGTTATTTCAGTAGTATAAAGAGTAATAACCTAAGTAATTGATTTATTTTTTTTCATGATTCCAGTAGTAGCCTAAATGACTAGATTTTATTGAACCCCTTCAATTAATATCAGTTCTGTTTTTTTATAACTTTACTAGAATCTGAAGAATTAAGTTGTAATTTGCGAACTTAAACACCCTTACATTTTAAAATATAGAGATTAATAAACATTTGACCCACTAAATTTATTTTATATGATTTTTGTTTCCCTGATTTGTTTAAATGCCACAAAACAACTAAAACCTTGAAAAAAAAAAAAAAGTAAACAAATGTTTAAATTCCTTAAAGGTAAGTGATTGCTGCTGCCATTTGATAGGTTCAGTACATATTCATTCCACTGCATTCATATGATCATCATTTGATAACATGTATTATTAGAGAGAAAGAAAAAGGTAATAAAGTGTTTTGGAAATTATTCTTTATTGTGTTTTGGACATTTGTTGTTTTGCCCTTAAACCCCCCTCCCCCTCCCCCTACCCCTAACTGGAGCCGAAAGTCCCATGTCATCTTATGCATCTGAGATAAAGCACATATAAAAAATATTTTTGTAATGTGTTGATGTGATATACTAGATAAAATATTACAAATAACAATTTTGACAATACATTTTACATAATAGGGCAAGCAGACAAAAAAAACAATAAAAGAGATAATAATAATTTTAATTAATTGCATTAGATGCATAATTAGATTAGATGCATAATTTTTTTTTTAATTATATATGATCTATTTGGTTCATAGCTATTCTATCTGGTCAAGTGTGTGTATGTGGGATACAGAATAATCCTAATCAGATTGATGGAACTGAATATGTCACATTTGTTGATGCTTTTAGAGTATAAACTCTTGTCTGTTATTAAAGAGGGATTGAGATGCATTTTGTTTTAAGAGGTTCTTGTTGCAGTGTAATTATACATTTAAGTTCAGAGTAATATTAACAGGCACTTTCTATGCGATTAGGGTTTGTCTTAGGGTTACTTTCTTATGCATGTAATTATGCATAATTTATTGTTATTATAAAGGTAAGTACATGTAAGGTAAGGACACCTTAAAATAAAGCGGTATCTCATTTTACCTTACATTTATTGCAGTATAAATATAATAACCGTGTATTTACATTGCGGTTGTGCTTTTTATTACACTTTTGTTCTTTCATAAATAATAGCCAATAAGATTATGGTAGCCATAGTTTACATTAAAATGTACGTTTTTAAAAAATTGCTATTAATTATTTTTTTTAAATGTTATGTTATTATTAAACTGAACTTTGTCAGTTTGGTGTTATACAGCACTGTTATCGAAAAGAAAGAAATTTAACAGGATTCTGGAAACTTCTTACATGGTATTGTCTGTATTTATTTATTTTTAGCGTGACAGTGACAGTGCTAGTATATGTGATATTTTGGCTGAATTCTCGCTTTTGGTACTAATAATGCAGTATTAATTTTTACACCGAAATATTTGCGAATCTTTAAGACCCAGAGGTAGTCCGTCGCTCCATCTTATTGACTACGTATTTGAAGCCGTATCTTCAAGCCGCTGGTCAGTGTGTCTTAATTGACAAGTGCATTCGGTCTTTCAGCGCTGCTCCACGGGGTGGTGTCGACACAAGTCAACACCTGCAGCCATTTTACGCTCCGATGTAAAATATTACGGTGATGCCGTGAATCAAATCCGTCTCTGAGCAGCCCGTCTGCACCCTTGAATCCAGCAGGTCAAAAATGGTGAAAAGAAAAAGCTTGGATGACAGTGACCAGGAAAACTGCCGGGGGATCCCGTTTCCGATTCAGACCTTCCTATGGAGACAGACCAGGTCAGTGATTTAGTCGTGGCATAACAGGTGTTTTCTGCGAGTGATTAGTCTGTTTCCCTCGTATATGGCTCCCGCAGAGCGGTTCTCATTCGTATGCATCTCTCATACCGGTCTCTGAATGGATTTCTGTTGCGCTTGTGTCTCGTGCGTCATCTTTTCACACACCGCCGCACCTTCTGTGTTTTAGAACGAAACCCTGAACAAAATTTGTTGAGTATTCTATCGAATATTTCACCTTCGAAGAGCACTCGTGCTGTCAGTCATATTTAGAATCATGCTGTGACACAGAGTGTCCTTGCCGGCTCGAGTATGGCTTTATTTTGTACAGTTTTGTGATATGAAACTAAATGAACATTTGTCTATTACAGCGCGTTTTTGCGGCCGAAGTTAGGGAAGCAGTATGAAGCCTCCTGTGTGGTGAGTGTATTAATAATCATAAGTGGACACCTTCACCTGTGAATAATCTTTCCTCAGAGACTACAAACCTAAATACACATGTGCTGTCTTAACTGATTTAACGTTAATATATAAACCTATATTGAAATACCACAATAAATACCTTTATAGTTCAGTCATTCTTGAGAAGGGGGACGAAGCTGGGTGCAATATTTAAAACTACATTTATGTAGCAGCCCATCTTTTCTCTTTTTTTAACAAAATATGTTTGTTTTTTTTACCTTGGACTGTGTAATATTATTTCAACCGTATCTTTAACAGCATCCAAGATGCTTTTAACATTTCAAAACACATTCTCATGTAAGCAGACAGATTACACTTTCACACGTGACCTACAATTCCACGACAAATATAAATTATCATAATGAAATATTATATATTATTTAACTGATGGAGTCGAAAGAGCTGACGTTGTTGACGATAACTTGAATTTGTAGTCATTTTAACTATTAAATACATTGAATCAATCAATTACTGTATTAAAATAAACACAACTGCAAGGGAGTATGTTAAAGCTTTTATTCAAGAGTCACATTTAAATATTTTTGATATATCATTGGAATACAAAATCTTGCGGTGACATCTGACGGTATTGACATATTAGGCATTTTTCACAAAACAAATTGAGCCTAGTAGCCATTTTTTTTTTCTGTTGACGCTATGCTAATGAAACCTGCTTCAGGAGAATAAAATGGTGTAAAGATTTCAAGTAATTTCCTCAGAAACTAAAAGATGGTGTTGAAAATATTAGGATTAGTGTTTAAAATAGTCTAAAACTATAAAACTGCCCAGAGCCTGTCTCTGCAGAGGTGCACTGTGATGAAGTGACAGCTGCCCCTGATATTCCCTGATTTGATTATATTTTAATGAATATCTGACAGTGTTGACAAAAAGTGGGGACACGACTTTGTGACCCTATGAAACATGCATGTCGCTGTAAAACAACCTTGCGTTGATATGATATATTATTAAGTGTTTCTTTTACTAAAACAAGGTATTTTCATCATTAAAAAAAACTTTAGCCATTTTATAGCGTAATTATTTAACCCTTCTCTGTTTTAAAACAGTTTTTTACCATAATACATATACATTACTCAATTAGTGTTTATTTTATTTTATTATTATTTTTTCAAACTGAGATTAAAATAATGAACTAAGCGATTGGTATTCTGAAACCCTATTTTTCAAGATTTTTGAATTTTATTGTGAATATTTTGTATTCATGTTTTCGTTCTTGTATGCAACTAATGCTAGAACAGGTAGAAGTAATCATTTAAAAAGTGCTCTTGAGGATTATGTCTCATGCTTTTATCCTGCCTATAGTCATTTGAGAGGGTGCTGGTGGAGAACAAACTCCACGGCCTTTCTCCAACCCTCACTGAAGCCATCCAGAGCATCTCTCGCTGGGAGCTTGTCCAGGCTGCCCTGCCTCATGTTCTCCACTGCACTGCCATCCTTCTCTCAAACCGCAACAAGCTGGGTAGGAGCCTTTATTAAATTGCAATTTCTATGTCCTTTTTGCACTGTGTGATTTCACTTTGTGGTTAATTTTATTGATCAGCATGTCCACAATCTCTCTTCACTAGGACACCAGGATAAACTCGGGGTAGCTGAAACTAAACTCCTTCACACTCTACATTGGATGCTTCTGGAGGCAGCCCAGGAGTGCCACCAGGAGCCTGGCCTGGGACACGGCTGGTCTGGGGGCAGCAGTGGTAGCAGTAGCGCCTACCTTCAGCCAATGGGGAACCAGAGTCTCACAGACCGCAATGGCAGCACAACTGAAGAGAACGAATATGCCCGTGCCAAACTCTACCACAAGAACATGGCTACTGTGGAGCTCTTTGTGTTTCTCTTCGCCCCCCTCATAAACCGGATAAAGGTTGGAACTTTTACTGCTGATGTTATTATTTTTTTCTCTGCAGGGCTCAACAATACGGATGTCCTGCTGACCCAAGGCCAGTTTGAGAGAGTTTCATGGAGATTACTGAAAATTATACATCACTGATATTGTACTTTCATTTTAATGCCTTAGTTTTTCATGATTTCTACGTTGTTGCTGTACGTTCCTCTGATTTGTTACTATATAATGTTGAGATTAGCAGAAGTGAGTTTCATTACAGCTGTACAGGTTATTTCCAGTTTGTTGTAAATTGTATTTTTTAAATAGAAATGAAAATAAAACATATTCTAATTATTATAGAGTAATATACTAATTATATTATCTTATCATAATTATTAAATCTTTTCAGTATTTTAAAGATGAAAAATTATATCTAAAAAATAAATATTTCTAGCACATATGAAAAAGAAAATTAGATTTTTTTTTTTATTGGAAGGGCAAGTAAAATTATTTTAAGAAATGATAATATTTTTGCATTTGGCAGGAGTCTGACCTCACCTTTCGACTGGCTGGTGGACTTGTTATTTGGCAGCCAATGTGGGAGCACCGTCAACCTGATGTTCCTGCTTTTTCTTCCCTTGTCAAACCCATGCGTAACATTGTTACAGGTCAGATTTCTATTATTCTATCTCTTCTGTCCTCAACAACAATTTAATTATGGCTGTGTTTTACCAGCATTAAACCCAAAATACAAATCTATCTTTGCTTATTGTTCTCAATTTCTCATGCTTCACTCATCTGCTATTTCTGTTAAATTCTCTACAGCAAAGAGGAATTCTCCAGTGAATAACCAGTGTAGTCCTCATGATACCAGTAACCCATCCCCTGCAGTAAGTATGCACTGTGATTTGCAGCTGCCCAGCCCCTTGTGGGTCATTTAGTCCTGGCGTATATTAATTTCCTCTTGTAGCGCATTAACATCATTGTTCATCTGGGGTCATGTGATTTCCTCTTCCATCTCGGCTTTCAGGTGGTATGTGAATCAGCCCAGCCAGACTCCTCCTCCCCCTCGGTGACAGGGCAGAGCTGTCGCCGTGGCAACTCTGTGGAGAAGGGAGGGTCCTCACAGCAGGCCTTTGAGAAAGGATTTTCACAACCAAAGAAGTGAGTGTTTGTATATACAGGTGGTGCTTGAGCAGGATAATATGTCATCTGTTTGAATTGAGGGAAAACATGATTGTCAGTATAGGGAAAAAATCATATTAAGACTTTGTGGTATTACTACAAAAAAGGCACAATTTTATAATACATTTGCATAAATTGTTGATCAGTTAATGCAATGGCTATTGTGGAGTCAAAAGCACCAGTCAAAAGCTTTTAAAAAGTAAGATATTTTCTTGCCTGCAAGAAAATATTCAAGCCTGCATTTATTTGATCAAAATACAGCAAAAGCAGAAATAGTGTGAAATATTTAGTATAAATAGTATTCAAATAAATATTTAATTACTTTATTCTATATATTTGAATATAATTTAAAATGTTATTTATTCCTGTGATCAAAATGGCATCATTACTACAGTGTTTAGTCCCACACAATCCTTCAGAAATCATTCCAATATGCTGATTTGCTATTCAAGAAACACTTTTTATTATTGTTATTATTTAGTAATTGTTATAAAAATAATAATAAAGCAATTAATACTTGTATTTAGCAAGGATGCTTTAAATTTGATGATAAATATTTAATTATTGATTTGATGTCTCAAGATTTTGTTACAAATGATTTCTATTTCAGATAAATGCTATTCTTCTGAACATTCATTTATATAATCATAAAACATCTTTATAACATATTAAATCATTTTAATTAATTGAACCTTATTGTAAAATCTTCTAAATCTATAATGAGTTTAAGAAAAGAGTTTAAAAAAGCATAGTTTTCTTTTCTTGAAACTCATTCTATGTTAGCTAGATAAACAGTGTCCAGTTCCAGTCAGACTCCCATCTGTCACAGTGTTAGTCTGTGCATGTGTTCGCACTGCAGTTGCCAAGCAACCATTCTGAGCAAACTGAAGAGGCTGAACTTATGGTGTTTCTCAACGTCATTTTCTGTAACAAATCTCTCTCTCTCTCTCTCTTTCTTTAACTGAAAGTTTCTCAGTCCCTGGTGGCATCTCTGTATCACAGCGAGCAAGATATGCCACTTATTTTGATGTCGCAGTGCTGCGTTGCTTGATGCAGCCTCACTGGACAGAAGAGGGTGTGCACTGGGCCCTCATATACTACCTGCAGCGGCTGCGTCAGATACTGCAGGAGAAGCCTGAACGCCCCCCAGAGCCCCTCATACCCCCCTTACCACGGCCCCGCAGTAGTTCAATGGTGGCTGCTACCCCTTCTTTGGTTAATACTCACAAAACACAGGTAACAATTCTATGCTGACTGTGTTGTGTTTTTACATTGCAGTTTCAGATGGTAATGGGCTGTGGCATAACTGTATTAGGTTCTGGTGGGGCCAGAGTTTGAAATACATTCTGTGATCATTAATTCATTAACAGTTCATTAACAGTTTTACCATAAAATAAACATTGTGCATTGCATAAATAGCACAACAGCAATATACTGTGTATTAAGTGGAAGCCATGTAACTGTTTCAGCGATGCATGGATATTTAAAGCCCAGAAGATATTTATATAAATAAGCAGGTTATTATATTTATTCTATAGTCGATAATTAATAATGGCCAATATTAAAGTTCCATACAATCTTTAAAATTCCTCTGAAAAATATAAACATTCTTTTCAGTAGTCTGAGACTTTGTAGCCCTGCATTTTGGATTGTTCATTTAAAAGTTAAGTGGAAGATGATGGTAAAGTCATCTTAATGTCAAAATAAAGAGAAATTGACACGCACAATTTAACATCTAATACCAGATTATACATTTTTAATATGTATGCCCATACTGATAAAAAAAAAAAAAAAATTGCAGATATGATATTAATTCTCACACTGTGGTGGCTGTACCAAAGTACACAATAAAAAGTAACAAGCACAACCTTTATAAATCCACAAATGACACTCAGGAAAGGAGAAACACACTTATGAGAATGAATAAAGGAACTGAAGAAACAGGGCTTATATAACAAGAATGTAATCAAGTTAAAACAGAACAGGAAATAAAAAATGGAAATAAAAAAGGATGAAGAACACAGGCAAACAGGCACAGAACTAGGCAAAAAGAAAAATCAATGATACTGATACTAATAATATTTAATATTTATTTAGTTAATATTTTGTTAGTAAATTGTATTGTGTGAGATAATAAGGTCAGTTGAAGTGGATAGTTTAAATGCATTTTAGTTTGAAACTAAATTACTAGATGTTTTGTATGTGGACTGATTTTGCCTCTCCAGTAATAAAAATTCAAAGATGCCATAAGTATTGAATAATAGGGATAGCTGAACAATCTTACAACGGTTAACTTTGGACAAGATAAAGATGGTCAGGACGTGCAATTGACACTAAATTGCTATTATTCAACATTTGAGCCATCATAAGTCATATAGTCTTTTTGTAAAAATGCATACATTTGATACCCTGTTTTATTCTTTGCCATTTTTCTAAGGATATGACTCTAAAATGTAATGAGGAAAGCAGGTCTTTGAGCTCTGAGACCTTCTCTAAAGTGTCAGTTACGAACCTCAGGAGACCAGCAGTCCCTGACCTCTCAACTGAGATGGGCATGAACATATTCAAAAAGGTATATTTGAGTTTTTGTAAAACGTCTAATAAAATGTTGATTAACATGCAACGTTACTTGCTTCACTATGCTACTATGCACTTTATTCTGTTATTCTATCACTTTTTTTTCCAGTTTAAGAACCGTAGAGAAGATAGAGAGAGAAAAGGCTCTATCCCATTCCACCATACTGGAAAGAAACGGCAGCGTCGAATGGGTGTACCTTTCCTGATGCATGAGGATCACCTGGATGTCTCACCCACACGTAGCACCTTCTCATTCGGAAGCTTCTCTGGACTGGGAGATGACCGTCGCACACTGGACCGTGGGGGTTGGCCTTCCACTATCATGGGTATGTAGGACCCAGTTAAATCCATTTTTCTGCCCATATGCTGTTTTTTTCTAGATAGTTTTAGTGCTTTGAATCATCCAAAAAAAACACTGGGGATTCTGCACTTTATGGTATAATGCACCGGCCCTGCCTATAAAAATTGTGCTTTCACAAAATGCTTGCACTTGTTTGAGATTAGTTTCAAATTATTATCATTTTGTGGCTGTGTTTTGTTGTGTTGAAGGAAAGTTCACACGTCGTGGAAGCTCAGATACTGCCGGAGATGTGGACAGTCTTGGAACAAAACATTTTCACTCCCACCACAACTTGCCTGAACACTCCAACAGTCACAGTGACAATACCATCAAAGAGGGTGGTAAGCAAACAAATTGCACAATCACACTATTAATTCTACATCTGTTGCAGTTACTCTTTGATGGAATTAATAAAGATGAATAAAATACAACAGGGGTTTTCAATCTGCGGGCCACAGTGAGATGAATGGGTTCGCTGAACATTTTAGAGAAAAAAATAAATCTACAAATATATTTGAATTGATAATAATCCTTTGTGATTTTGACTCATTGACTTCTTTCTCAGTTCGTTCCCAGATCTCCACCATCACCATGGCTACATTTAACACAACTGTGGCTTCCTTTAATGTAGGCTACACAGATTTCTTCACAGAGCACATTAAGAAACTGTGTAACCCCATTCCCATCCCTGAGATGCCGTGTGAGCCGCTGGCCTGCTCCAACCTTCCCCGAAGTCTGACAGACTCCTGCATCAATTACACATCCCTAGAGGACCGAGACACGATTGAGGGCACTAACAACTTCATCCTGAAGAATGGCATGCTGGACCTCATGGTAAGGGTTTAGTGTCATAGAGTGACAAGTTTGCTTATACACTTGATTTGGAATTTTTAATAATTAGGATTTGCTTACATTGATAAATGAGGCTTGTATTATACCAATATGCTTATTCTGATGTGATGCATAGTTATTAGTGCTGTTTCTTTTAATTATCAATGTTTTTTCTGGTATAATAATTTTTCACACAATTCCAATTAATCACAATTAATCACATCCAAAATAAAGGTTTTTGTTTGCATAATATATGCATGTGTGCTGTGTATATTTATTATGGTCATATAAATACACACACATGCATGTGTATATATTTCATAAAAATATGTTCTGTTTATATATTAAAGATATAAAGTGCATGAATATATATGTAGACATGTACATACATAAATATGTAAATATTTTCCAAATATATTCTGTATGTGTGTATTTATATATAACATACATTATACAAATAAAAGCTTGTATTTTTTTATGTGATTAATTGCAATTAATCAGTTGAGAGCACACATTTTTAATCTTATAAATGTGATCTTGATAAGCATAAAATACTTTTTTAAAACACAAAAAGTAATTACATTTTTACAGTAAACTTTTTAATGGTAGTATTTAGATTAATAATTATTTTATATTTAGTAAAATGTGAAAATATCTAACCATATGGTTCACATTATGATAGTGTTGCCTTTCCTGTTTAACACTGTGTTGTGTTTTCAAGGCTATTCTGCGGGCCCTGTATTCCGTACTCACCCATGACATCAGTTCTCGGATTTGCGACGTCGCGCTCAACATCATTGACTGCCTCCTGCAGCTGGGCGTGGTGCCCAGTGTGAGTAAGAAAGCCTCCAAACCTGAGGACAAAGAGGCGGAGCGTCCGAAAGAGGGTGCCAGTCAGAGTGTGGGTGGACCTCAGGGGGAGGCGGCTGGAGGCACAGGAGCAGCACCTAATGGAGGTGGTGGAGGAGATGGAGGAGGAGGGGGTGGAGAGAGTCGTGGAGGAAGCAGAGATGATATAAAGAATAACAAGGATAACCAGGTAAGCCAGTTATATATATATATCTGTTGTAAATATTGAAAATGAATTATCACTTCATGCATTTTTTTAAATCATCAACAGGATGGAGACACTTCTCTCAGCACTCACAGATTGGCTCTCACCATGCTCATTAAGATCGTAAAATCCCTCGGCTGTGCATACGGTTGTGGTGAAGGCCATCGTGGGCTTTCTGGAGACCGCCTTCGGATGCAGGTCAAAATATGTGTACAAATAAAATATACATTTACAGTACAGATTAACCTTTACTTTTTAAGAGGTTTAATCACTGATCTCTGTCAGACTGTTATAAAATATGTAGTATATAATACATACTTGCATGTAGCAGTTTGTCTCCAACAAAGGTGAATGACCAGATTCTCTGTCCTATTTTTTAGGCACAGAATTGTTTGACTACTATGTACAAGCTGGATAAAGTGCAGTTCCGGCAGACTATGAAAGAATACGTTAATAAGGATTCGCTCAACAACATTGTGGATTTCCTGCACGCCCTACTTGGCTTCTGCATGGAGCCAATCACTGACAGTAAGAAGGCAGAGCTGCACTTATTAAGTGCATGTCTTTAACATGCCCAGGCATATTTTTTTAATCCCTTTTCTGAATTCTCCAAAGATACAGCATGAGCCTCATTTTCATGCATCAGTAATCGAGATGGATTTATCTTTTCCTAAAAGAGAGATAAATTAGATTTTTAAAAAGGTGATTATTGAGCTGTGTATTAAACTTTTATTAAAAACTCTGTAAAAATACTGTAAACTGAAATTAAAAACAACAGAACATTACGAATCAAAAGATTATTTAATGTTTTTAAAGTCATTTATTATCACCATGACCAAGCACCAAGTATTTATTTTACAATATTACAATTCATCATTTGACACTGATGACTGGAAAACCAAAATCAGTTATTTTAAATTGTAATAATATTTCGCAGTGTTACTGCTTTCACTGTGTTTTTAATTAAATAAATGCAGCCTTGGTAAAAACAGGTAGAGTAGCTGTAGCACAAAATCATTTTTATTCCAGGGTTCTGTAACATTCATTCATACACAAACATTCAAGTGGATTTAAACGATTAAGCAGCTGTCTGAAATACTAAAATTCTGATTGGTCAATGATAACTGCTAAGCTGTATGCTTGATTGTTGTCCATAGCAAGATACCGTTGCTATTTTCATGTCTCTTGTATAACTCCGTTATCTGTTTTCATACCAACTTAGAATAGCTCATTGGTGCCACGTTGTGACTCAAAAGCAGAAAGACTTGAGTATTAATTTATTAATATGGTAAGGATAAACCTTTGATAGATGACTACAAACAAGAAAATGAAACCATTGCTTGGAAGAACCACCAACAGTTAATCTATAAAATCAGAACAGTATTTCTTATGCATGTATTTATTTGTGTGGTAAAATAGCTGGATAATGTACTGTAGTGTTACCCAGTCGTTATGGGAAAACAAACCCCTCCAGATTTAAACAGGTGGTACCTGGTGGTCCCCTTTCTGGGTTAATATTTTCCAAATACTACCTGATGACTGTACATTGTGCAATTAAGTCTCATTTCTTGTAGTAGTGACTGAAGTGAGTAGCTTCTCCTATGAACACTTTGTCTGTCACATTTTCATTTATCAGAACATCTGGATATTTCTGTGTCATACCACATGTCTCAGATACACAGCAGAAATATAGCCTTATAATAAACAATCAGAACAGATTATAGCACCTAATATTTCAGGGGCTTTTCTATTCCTGTCTTTTCAGTAGATTATATGATTACCATTCTACACAGTAAGGTTGGGTACATCTATCCAACATCAGAAATTTAGGAGTGGACATGCCAGCAATGGCATTGCAGTTCTATCACGATAAAGAAGCCTTAAAATCCATTAAAAAGACCATGTGCTACAAAGGATTAAATGAGGAACTTGAAGCAAATGCTACAATATTAGCTGGAAATACAGATCGTCTCTACATATTTTAATGTCATTCGTTTTTTCGCTCCTTGGCCTCTTCTGTCTTCTGCCTTCATGTCAGCCAGTAGTACTTACTTACTTTCTTTCTTTCTCCTTCTTTCTTTCTGTCCGTCTTGTTAGTTAAACTCCACTGTTTGTACCCCAGTCCCTCATCACTCATCCTTTCAGCAGACTTGCCAAACATCATATTGACACTGTCAATTCTTATTGTTTGTATTTTTCCATTTGGATGGAATCAAAACAGCAAGATAAGCTGAATTTCGATTGATTTCTGGCAAGTTAGTGAACATGAGTGAGTGTTATGAAAATGCTATCCCTATGTTTTTTGGGTCGTCTTCTTTTTGCATCTGTATGTGTGCGTGGATGTGTGTTTTAGGATGAGTTGGTGTTTCCTGACTTACGAGTACATGTCTGTGCTGGCCTGACACCAATGTTGCCCACCATCTTTTCTCTTGCAGAATACGGCAGTGCAGGTGAGAGGTCCAGGAGGGCGAATAAAAGAAACATCGGTAGATACACAATATCTAAATTTACTGCCAAAACTAGGCATTACACCCATTCCTGCACCCCTCACAATGTCCAGGGTGATGTTCTCGCCTGTAGTAGAGCTAAACAGTTCTTAGGCTTTACCGAATAAACAATCTAAAAACCGGCTTTATAAGATCCAGCTAAACTAAACTCAGCATTGCTGTGAAATCAGAGCATGACCTGATTGTTAGGTCTATTACTATCGCTCAGGCCACAGTCACTTGCATGTATGCAAACCTTCAAAACCCCGCACAAATCCCTTTTGAGGTTTTCCTATCATATGTGCTATTGATTTTTTCCCCCTTTTCATCTTGTAAGCATCAATGCTTCCTGCTTCCCCTTATTGTTTGGCACTTATGGCTGAGTCTCAGTGATATTGCTCAGAGCAGCCAGGTCGCAGTTTTTCCTCTGAGATGACTTGTATGTGTTTGCAGACAAGGCTGGCTTCGGGAACAACTTCACCACTGGAGGAGACAAGTCTCTGGCCCAGAGCATGGAGACTGTGGTGGTGGGCTGCATGTTCAAGTCTCTCATCACGAGATGTGCCTCCACTACACATGAGCTTCACAGTTCTGAGAACCTGGTGAGAGAACTGCATTTAAATCATCAGTTGCCAGATGTTTGGGCTTGAGTTTGCATTTGGTGAAAGTTGAACTAACTAAAGGCACATCTTTGCACAATTAATGCTAACTGTATCATATAAGCATCATGTTTAAACATGAAAATATGAAATCCCATATACTAAACCAACAGCGTTAACATCAGTAGAATAACACAGTAACACCAAATACAAGCACACAAAGATATATAAAACACAGAAGACACTATTATGGCTTAATAAAATAATAACAGACTCCTAAATTGGATAAAAACACTATAAAAGAGCCTTCTAGACAAGTTATAAAATACTAATAAAATAGTCCAAACATATGCAAAACTATGCATTTTCCAGCTTATTGACTTATTAACTAAAAGAGATGGACCTGAAATGAATGTCACGGTTAGAGCCCTGCATTTAGGCCCGGGCCCGACTTTTTTTTACGCCACTCGGGCCGGGCTTCGGGCCAATTTTGATGTCATAGTTCAGACGCGGGTCGGGCCTCTGGCCTGTTTTAGGCTTCTTCTACAATTACAGAACTATAATTGTTCAGAATATGTAGTCTTTTATTAGTGAATACCTAATGACGTCATCGCGCAATGACATCAGTCATTTTCCAACAAAAAGACCTTCCTTTGGCAACTTCTAAATTAAAAACCTAAAAATTAGTTGGTAACACTGTTATGAACTGTCTGGGATCTTGATGCACTGCATCTGTTTAGGACAGTTTTAGCACTAGTTTTATTTTGAGTGCTTCTATGCATACATACTATGTCAAATGAATAGCTAATAATTACCTGTGTAGAAAAAGAACTCCATTGTTTACAAAACAATAAATATTTAAATCTTTATGTTCTGTTTTCTATTTTCCATCTTTCTCTTTTCACACATTCACACTATGACTGTCTCTCCTTACATCTAAACTCACAAAAATCAGGGCCTGTATTGTGACATACGTCAGCTGGTACAGTTTATTAAGGAGTCCCATGGAAATGTCTTCCGACGTGTGGCTCTCAGTGCCCTTTTGGACAGTGCTGAAAAACTCAACACCACTAAAAAAACAGACGAAAAGGACGAGACCAAGCCATCTTCAGCAAAAAAGTACATTCATAAATAAAACAAATTTATTCACCTGATTAGTATGAAGACATCAATGGATTTTCTGTCATGACCTAACTGTGCTTTAAGCTATTGGCTTAGTTCACTTTAACATTTATTTATAAATCAATTTCAACAGTTTTTAAAATATTTGTAATGCATAAATCAATTATGAGCATGGACTGAGTTTGTGTGTACCCGTATCTCTCTATCAGTGACGAGCAAATCCCAGGAGCGCTTTTAGGAAGGAAAGACTTTTGGAGGAAAATGTTTAAGTCTCAGAGTGCCGCCAGTGATACAAGCAGCCAATCAGAGCAGGATACATCAGAGTGCACCACTGCCCACTCTGGTACTACCACAGACCGTCGTTCACGATCACGTTCCAGAAGGATTTCACTACGCAAGAAACTCAAACTGCCCATAGGTATGTTTTGTGAGAGAGATATTCTTTACAAACATAACCACAATTGTCTTTTTCCTTTGTTTTCCCATACAAAGCAGATAATTACCGTCTTCACTATGAGCATGACTTCATGCCCTTGTCTACCCTTTCTCTGGGTTTCTTTAATTACATAATTATTGTAGGATTAAGTAGGATTCAGGTTTCATCATATTCCATATTATGAAATACATTTACTCATTAAACAGCAGCTAAATAGTAGGTCAAATTAATACATTTATCTTAACAGTTCAAAATTGATAGTGATTTGATATCTGTAACCTAATAACAACAAGTGTATAATTTCCCTGTATAGATGATTCTTTAGGATTCATTAGCTCACTTTAATTTGTTTATAACAAATGAAGATATGGATTATATGTGTTAATGTCCTTGCAACACATAGGTAAGATTACAAAAGTTCTGCCTTGTAATATTAGAGATTGTAAAGTTAAAATTAAGACTTAAAGAAATAGTTCACCCCAAAAATGAAAATTCTGTCATCCTTTACTCACCCCCAAGTAGTTCCCAATCTGTATGAATTTCTTTGTTCTGCTGAACACAAACGAAGATATTTTTTTAAAAGTTTGTAACCAGGCTATGGAAGTCAATGGTGACCCAAAACGGACTGGTTACAAACTTCTTTCAAAATATCTTCCTTTATGTTCTGCAGAGCAAAGAAATTCATACAGGTTTGGAACTACTTGAGGGTGAGTAAATGATGACAGAATTTTCACTTTTGTGTGAACTGAACTATTCATTTAAATAAACCAATAAACTGTATTTTAACTAGAGCCTTCAGTTGTAATTAATTTACTGGTGCGTTGGTACTGGAATCTCAATGGTATGAAAAATCATTCATATCTCTGTTCTTTCCTTTTTTTCACCAGCATGCCATAGGAAAGTTCGCCATCCACTCACTCTCTCCATGTTACGTATGTGTGTTGTGTTTTAGTAATGCAGCCTCATCATACAGTGTCATAATGAATGAAAAAAAAAATGCATTCAAAGGTTTATTTATTTATAATCCCTTTTTTGTACTGTGAGTGTATGTGTTATTTGTTTTTTTTTGTGTTTATGCTGTACGAGCCGGAGCACCAGCATGAAATCTTCCCTTGTACTTTTGGCTTGTTTGCACTTCTATTTAAAGGGTACCAGAGTGCAAACCTGAATAGGTCTCAGAGTTACCAGACTTCTAAACTAACTTCGTATAACCATTTAACTTTTGGAACAGGAAACTGGCTGAAACGCTCCTCTCTGTCTGGTCTGGCTGATGGGGTGGAGGACCTGCTGGACATCAGCTCTGTGGACAGACTGTCCTTTATCAGACAGAGCTCCAAGGTGAGGGCAAATCTCTGGTTAGAATAGCTGGTTAAGATGGTCAATGACAAATGATAAAGTGTCCATGATAATACAAAAAATCTAGTTTAGAACAAACTGCAAAGATCTGTAATATTATTATTTATAAATTTCATACATTTTAACAACAACCATACTATATTAATGATATAGTATTTCAGTGATACTAAAATAAAACTGCCTTGACCGTTTAAATTGTATGACCCTCATAAATGTAAATAAAACATAAAAAGTAATCAAAAACATGCTCATCATAAATGTTTATTCGAGTCGTGTATGAACTGCTTTTTTAAACTAATTATAGGTATACTATTGTAGGTGTTATTCATATTTTTTATTCATTTTTATTGGAATATTTTCCCTTCTATTACTATCTTCTTAATGTTTTTCTGTTTATTTTACTGCAATAAGTGAATCTAAATTAAGTTAACTTTTAACGTTTAACTTTCCTCTGCAACTACATATGTGTGAGTGTATATATATATATATATATATATATATTATTTAACATTAAATTTAAGTGTTTAGTTAACCATAATAAATGAAACTATAAGCACAGGTAATATGGCACACACAAAACAAAGATAATCTATCTATATGTACACACAAGGCATTATGCCTATGTCAATGTTACTGGGATCATTTTTAGTGCAATAATTTTCTGCCTCATCTCATTTCTTTCTTGTTAATAGAGCTGAACTTATATGGCAGACAATCAGTCACTGCTGCAGAGCTATTAGAGAGGAAGCCCTTGATTCAAGTCTTTTCTATACATCTCAGGTGAAGTTCACTAGTGCCGTGAAGCTGTCGGAGGGTAGCGCTATCGAATATGGGCGAGAGGAAGAGGAGAATTTCTTCAAGCGGCTCGGTAAATGGCGGTCTGGTCGGAGGAACCCTTCCAAGCTTCACCACACAGAAGAGAAAGATGGTAGAATCCTGGGGTGCCTTCCCCCACCCCCGTCCACAGTTCGCTCTGTTTGTTTGTTTGTGTGCCCGTACTTGACGTGTCTTGTGCTTCTGGTACACTCCTCTACCATCTTCCATACCAGCTCTCTGTGTGTTTGTCCATCTTTGTCAGAGCCATCCGCTGGAAGAGGGACTGTGGTTCTCTGACCTATGACCTGGCACCATGACCCGTCACAGCTTTGTCAGAGTTGTCGTGAACCTTCAGCTCTCCAAGTTAATAGTTAATAGTTATTAGATATTTATTTGGGGGATTTCAGAAGTCATAGTTTGATTTGCATCTTCAGTATTCTTGTTGTTTCAGACTAGTGCCAAAAAACAGACTTGCATGCTCATTTGATATCACCAGATGCATATTTCATAAGCTATTTTCAGCTGTTCATGCAGAGGTTCTATACTCCTTTCACTGACACCATTCTGTACCCCGACAAGGTTGTCATGGGTTCCAGGAGCGCTTGGCCGCCAGTCAGGAGGCCATGAAGAATAAGAACATTGTGAATCTAGGTGCAATCAGACAAGGCATGAAGAGATTTCAGTTCCTGTTGAACTGCTGTGAGCCAGGAACCATACCAGATGCTTCGATTTTAGCAGCAGCACTGGACCTGGTCAGTTCCGTTTCTTCTGTTTATATAAAAAATGGTGTCACATTAATTTTGAAACATGTATACAAGACTGTAAAATATACAGAGATAATATATATCTACAAATAGGGAGATAAAATGCGACCCTAGACCACAAAAAAAAAAAAATAATAATTTTCAAAATTGAAAGCTCAATAACTTTTCCATTGGTTCCATTCCATATGGTTTAAGATTTAGCTGAGATACAACTATTTAAATGTCTAGAATCTAAGGGTGCAAAAAGAATTGACATTCTGAGAAAATTGCCTTTAAAGTTTTCCAAATGAATAATGCACTCATCAAAAAATATGTTTTAATATATTTATGGTAGTAAATTTACCAAATATCTTAAATGTAACATTATCTTTACCTAATATCCTATTGATTATTGTCATCTATCGTTTTGACCCATACAATGGATTTTTGGCTACTACTACAATAACATTGTGTATGAAGAGGACATAGCTTCAGACTATAGTTCCATCCAATCAGAGGATATCAATTATATTTGATATTTTAGTCTTTAGCAAGGATTCACATTAGTTCACGTCTTAAAAGTGCAATTGTGTGTGATCCTTTGCACAAAATTAGTCTATGATATTTAGTCTATGATGCCCAAAATGTGTGATGATATTGCCTGTGGTTTCTTAAAATTTGTTAATTCGTTTCAAGGTTGTACAATGCATAGTTTTACAGTCTTGTTTATGTATTTATTTTTTTCAAAATTGGTGTCTTTTGATATGCAGTTGTGCTAAATGTTAATAATTTGAAACAAAATAAGACGTATCATGAAAATCCTGCCATAAGCCATTTCACATAACAGATGTTTACAAATACTCCACAAAACAAATTAATAACATTCAAAGGTTTACATACCCTTAAATCTTAATAGAATGTGTAATTTCCTGGATGATCCCAGACTGTTTTTATATTTTGTGATGGTTGTTCATGAGTCCCTTGTTGGTCCTGAGCAGTTCAACTGCCTGGTGTTCTTCAGAAAAAACATCCATCTTCTGCACATGCTTTGGTTTTCTAGTATATTCTGCATATTTGAACTCTTTCCAAATGTCACTGTATGGTTATGATATCTATATTTTATCCTCACATTGAGGACAACTGAGGGCCTACTACACAACTATTACAAAAGGTGGAAGCATTAACTGATTCTAAAGAAGCCAGGGGATGAAAACTTTTGAACAGGATGATGATGTGTAAATTTTGTTTAACGGTCATATTTTTTCATTTATTACTGGACTTCAGAAGCTACATAAACACTTACATGTTTCTCAGAAAACAAAATAAGTACAAATAACCCTGATCATCCAATTTAAGAAGTTTACACCCTTCGTTTTACACTGCATATCTTTAAATCAAGGTCAAAAATTGATCTTTATTTTCATAAAAAATAAGGAATCAAATAATGTCCTGTACATTTTGCTAAATGTGTTCACCAGGAAGCACCCGTTGTTGCAAGGGCTTCGCTTTTTCTGGAGTGTGCTCGTTTTGTGCATCGCTGTAACCGTGGTAACTGGCCAGAGTGGATGAAAGGTCACCATGTAAACATCACTAAGAGAGGACTGTCCAGAGGACGTTCGCCTGTAGCAGGAAACAAAAGAAACACAAAGCTCCAGTGGAATGCAGCCAAACATTTTTACCAGTGGGGAGACGTGAGTCACATTATGCTGACGTATATGCAAATGTAGTTTTTCCTGCAGAAAACATTGTTACATCATTTTTTGAGAAATTCATATGTGGTATTTGTCTGCATCTAATATATTTATCCTGAAAAGGCAATAGGCACTCGCCTGAGTGAAATTTGCCACTCAGACAGTGAGAGTCCAGCCAACATCTTGGGTTTCATCTATGATGAAGAGAGCAAGAGGAGAGCAAAAAAGGAGGATGAGGAAGAAGATTATCTGGATGACAGTAAGAGTGGAGATGATGAATGCTGATAAAACAAACAGAGGTTGGGATTCAATATAATAGTTAAGCATTTAACTGATGTTTTTTTATGATTCTTTCAACAGACACAGTCAACCCCACAAAGTGTGGATGTCCCTTTGCTCTGAAGATGGCTGCTTGTCAGCTGCTTCTGGAGATCACCACTTTCCTGCGAGAGACCTTTCCTTGTCTTCCCAGACCCAGAACAGAACCCCTTGTGGTCAGTTTTGGTTTTATCTTCCTCAGACAAGATTAAAGGGGTCAGATGATGTTGCTAAAAAGAACATTCTTTTGTGTATTTGGGGTAATGCAATGTTTTATGCCGTTTAAAGTTCAAAAAACTAATTATTTTCCACATTCTGTACATTATTGTTGCTCCACTAAGCCCAACCTTCCTAAAACAAATGGATTTTGACAAAGCTCATCGTACTAAGAAATGAGGTGTGCTCTGATTGGCCAGCTATCCAGTGCTTTGTGATTGGCTGAATAAATGTTATGCCCCTTACCATAACGTGAGAATAATAGTTTCACCTTCTTTCTTTGCATAAACGTTTGAGCAGCGTTATAAACTCACACCTTGACATAGAAATGTGGGGGCATGTTTAACGAGGCGTTTTAGGGAGGTGTGGACAAGTAATAACTTTTATAAAGAATATCTCTTTGATTCAGAGACTTTTGTCTTTCCAGCTTTAGAGATCTTATCTATGTCTAATCTAACAGCTTGTAACACTCCAAAGCAAAGGAAAACATGAAATCGAAAAATTTAAATTGTAACATAGCTAAGAAATAAATGAAAACTCAACTTAAATTAATAAATAAATAAATAAATAAATGTAACCTAAAAATTAAAAAAAAAAAAAAAAACTTAAAAAAAAAAAAACATTTTTACACTTGTTTGTGGATTTATGATTAACAATTCAGTATGATCTGATTGAGTCATATCTATATAAAAAAAATATTCCATACATGTTTCATTATGTTTGTGTATGGCAGAATAAAGATTTGTCTTTCTTTCAGTTAATATTTTGGAAATTTGAATTCAGTTGGCCACTATACATGATGAAAAGCCTAACTGTATTTTAAGCCTGTTTGACTAATGATTGAAGGGTAAGCGGGTCTTAAATTGCACAGTAAAAGAATACATACAACAGGCTTGTATTTTGGCTTCCATAGGATTTAGAGAGCTGTCGTTTGCGTCTAGACCCTGAGCTAGGCCGTCACCGCTATGAGAGGAAGATCAGCTTTGCAGGAATCCTGGATGATGAGGATGGACATGATTCTCTGAACAGCAGCAGTCATACCCTCAAGTCAGACACTGGCTGTGAGGAAAAGAAATCATCACAAGAACCACTGGGTAAAATGAACAAGGAATAATTGTCTACGTTAGCTCAAGGCTGAAGTCTAAATTGATTTTTTTTTTTTTGTCTTTCCCCAGCTCCAATTAGAAAGATACGTATTGGTGGCTCTCGGTTGCTGCAAATTAAAGGAGCAAGGAGTTTCAGAGTAAAGAAAGGAGGGTCTTTGTCTTCTATCCGCAGAGCAGGGAGTTTGAAAAGCACTAAGATGTCCAGACAGGACTCTGAGTCTGAGAATGACGCAGAATCGGAACGGCTGCTCTCCCAGAGTAGAGATACTGTCACTGATATAGGTCAGACAGTCCTTCTCCAGCCCTATTTGAATTTATTTTGGCTAGACTTCATTAAATTTGTCATAATTATGGAGCTGACCAAAGCTTCCAAACCTTATTTGGAGAGACATGTATAATGGAAAAAATGGCAAATTAATAATTAACCTTGCTGAATTATGGAAAAATAAAATTGTTAGGCTAACCCAGTCTACACAAGAATAAAGTGATGCTTTTACTAAACAAAACTAAATGTACATGTAATAACTTAATGGTCAGGTTGTTTTTTTAGTTTGATTTAAATATTGTTTTGGATAATACAAGGCTTATTGCTTAATGAAAATACAATACATTTAAAACATACAAATGCTCACTTCCAAAACTAAAATATATGTGTTATATGTTTAGGAAGCCCTTGGAGTGCAAGTGAGCCAAGCATTGAACCTGAGGGTCCTGGCAGCACCGGGGGTGTGGAGGACAACTACCATCGCAACATGTCCTGGCTACATGTAAGTGCCAGCACTCAGATTTTTCTCAGTGTGAAATAAATGTGTATGATATTTATTTGATACAATCCTCTTTCTCAATTTCCAGATCATGATTCTGCTGTGCAACCAGCAGAGTTTCATCTGCACTCATGTGGATTTCTGCCACCCTCGCTGCTATCAGCACCACAGCCGCTCATGTGCTCGACTTGTCCGTGCCGTCAAACTTCTATACGGAGAGACAGTAGATGGTCTAAAAGAGAACAGCACTACTGGCAATATCAGTGGCCGTGCCAAGAAGAGCAAGGAGGTGGGTTAAGTAATATTCAGTGTTCCTGTAGTACAGTATCAGTGTTTAAGATGGCCCAAAGCAGAATAATAGAGCTTATTTCTTGTTTTTGTTTAATTATTGTGCAGGCACAATGCACCATTGTTAGTTATTTGTCCTCTCTCAAAACTCTAAACATGCTCAGGAATGCAACATACTGTTTTCTTTTTTTTATTATTATAGAACAGGGATTCAAACTTGGGATGCCAATAGCGCAATGGTGCTGTACATCAGTTAGTATGGACCAACATGCTGTATTCTAAAGGAAATTCTGGGTGTAAAAAATGTGCCAATGTCTTGATGTTTTAATATTTATTACATGCAAAGTAGGCAAGCAAAATTATTAAAACAATTAGCACACATTTTAGATACAATATTGTCACGCCACGGCGTGCCATGTGTTCATGTTTACCTTGTCCATGTGCTCTTTGTTTGTTTTCATACCTGTTCCCTTGTGTCCTTCCCAATCTGTAACTTGCCATTAGTGTTGATTCTCCACCAGCTGTGTGTTCCAGGTGTCCCTCGTTATGTCCTTGATTGTTTGTGTATTTAATCCATGCCCCTGGTCAGTTGTTAATGTTGCTGGATCGTTTGTGCCGCTCGTTCAGCTCCCTGTGTGTACGTGTCCGAATAAATGTCTTTCTTTTGAGAATCTCCGTTTCCGAGTTGAGCAAATGATTCAATAATCATTTAGAATAATAATTAATCAAGCATTGTTCTTTAATTAAGGAATCACTTTTAATACATTGAACGAAATAATAACTCATTAATCAAATGCTAAAAAAAACAAATAAATTACTTGCTTGCGTGCTTGCTGTAGCCGTTGGCAGCATGCTTTAAAAAACCATCCACCTTCCCCAGTTTCACCTGTATAGATCTGCTATGAGGTGATTCATATATGCTATAGAGAATTATGTAATGTACGTCATATTTGCCGCAGCAGCTGTTCTTGCATGTTCACTGCATGTTGTGGATGTATTGGTAGCAGCAAGTCTGTACTAGCTCTGCCTCAGCAACAGCAGCAGCGCAGCAGATCTATTTCAAAGAGACCAAATACATTAACATTGTCATGTACATTACCATGCCAATCCCTCTGAGAGTTGTCATGACAGTAGAGTATATAATTGTTTTTTGTTTCAGTGTTCGGACAAATCCTGCCTCCGGACCCCATCCATGAAGAGACGCCCCACTGACAGCAATGCTGAGGGGAAAAAAGACACTGGCATGCTAAAGTACATCCGCAACCAGGTCTATCATTGCTATCATTACTACTGTACAAGCTATTGCTATTGTTACAAATCCATAAAGACTGTTTACTAGTTCTGTTAGGTGTACTATGTTCCATTCCTTTAGGTAATGAGTCTGTCTCCAGCCCCTTTGTCCTTGCTTATAAAAGCAGCCCCTATCCTGACTGAGGACATGTATGGAGACATTTTGCCTGCAGCATGGGAGCTCCTGCTGAGTGTGGATGAACATATGGCTGCAGCTGCAGGTGTGTCTAGCTAATATATTCCTCCCTTGCTGGAGAATCTAGCCATTAGATAGTTCATGCTTTTTCTACACTTTTAACACATTTTAAAAGGTGTGCAGTCTATTTTCATCCATCCATTTCTCAAAAGGATTCTCTGTGTCCATAATCATTATCATGCAAACACACAGCTGCCCTGTTCTTACTGTGCGCGGTGAAGGTGCCCGACGGAGTGACCGAAATGATGATGGCTGAGTTTCAGCATCAGGAAGCATGTCAGAGAATTAACTCCATTTTGAAATTCTACACTGTCTGGAGATTCCGGTACCAAGTGTGGCCTCGAATGGAAGAGGGGGCTCAGCAGATATTTAAAGTAGGTCAAGTTCATTTTTACAATTTAACTTTAGTATGCGTTTTTTATTCTGGTATTTGTTTTCAATCATTATAAAAAATAATATCAATACTGATAATATCAAAAATTGCATGTTGTTTCATAGATTCCTCCACCCAGCATTAACTTCACACTGCCCTCACCTATCCTGGGAATGCCCTGTGTGCCTATATTTGACCCTCCATGGGTTCCTGTCAATGCAGGCACTGTTCCGGATGCAATCAGTGAAGATCAGTCTGTAGGTTTTTGTGGCCTACTGCATCGAAGCTTTGGTGCCCTAAGGCAAAATGGTCATGCACAAATTTTAAATTAGATATTTATCTCTAAATATCCCTATTCATTTTAGAAATCGTTTTCGGCACGAGCAGTATCTCGATCTCACCAACGGGCAGAACACATCCTGAAGAACATGCAGCAGGAGGAAGAGAAGAGGAGACTCGGTCGTGAGGCAAGCATCATCACGGCCATCCCTATCGCTCAGGAGGCCTGCTATGAGCCCACATGTAGTCCACCGCCTGAGCAGGAAGAGGAAGGTGTGTCATTTCTGTGCTCTACTAGTTAGGGTTATCATAATCATAATCTTAATCATTTCCTTCCAAATTCATTTTACTATGAAAACATAGTTACTTTCGTAACTTCCTATAACTCAAAACTTGGTCCAAAAAGAGCATCAATTGTAACTAAGCTGGCAAAACTCAACTCAACTTGCCAAAGTCAGGAAATTCTAAACAGTAATACATATATAAAAGAATATCCACTTGGTATAAATGAATATATTTTGGTTGAAACAGTGATATTAATATTATGTGGCAAAAAGTGTATGACACTTCCCTCTAAATCTTAAATGGCTTGTGTCAGAAAGAAGGTGGAAAGTGGTCAGTGTTAAAAAAATGTAATATGTACACACACATAATTGATTTCAGGGGGAAAATGTATGATGTGACCTCTTAAGGTGAAGGTTGTCAGGAATTAATTTTGAAACAATTGAAACAATTATACACCTCATGGGTTTTCAGAACATGTTCACTGAGATAAGCTATGTACAAATATAGTTCCTGGTGTCCTCTTCTCTGTCAGTAGAAGATGTGGTGAACTTGACATCACGTCGTCTGTCCGTCAGCCCCTCTTGTGCCTCCAGTAATTCCCACAGAAACTACTCCTTCCGCAGGGGCTCTGTGTGGTCGGTGCGCTCAGTGGTCAGTGCTGAAGGTAAGAAACAGTGAAAATTATGTATTATGTTCACTGACCTGTTCATTCTTTTCACTATGAACACGTTTAGGAATATACATCACTGTCCGTCACTGAATTCGTTTTTTAAATGTGGTTTCTTTTGCCTTACAAGATGAAGAGAACACAACAGAACTCACACCAACACATCACATGCTGCAGCCTCCCCAGTCTGTTTTCCCACCATGCATCTGTGCTGCTGTGTTGCCCATTGTGCACCTGATGGAAGATGGAGAAGTTCGCGAAGATGGAGTTGCAGGCGAGTGGCAAAGAAGAATTAAAAAAAAAAGAAAAAACTTTTTACACACTGCTCTTTTAGACCCTCACACTAATTTATTTCTTTGTTTTGTGTTCCCACAGTATGTGCTGTTGCTCAGCAGGTTTTGTGGAACTGCCTGATTGAAGATCCAGCCTTGGTTCTTAGACATTTCCTGGAGAAACTCACAGTCAGTAATAGACAGGTAAGGTCACTAAATAAGTCATGCTTTTTAGAGATGAATTTGATGAATTTGCATGATGAAACATATGTGATGGTTATTGTTCTCAGGATGAGCTGATGTACATGCTGAGAAAACTGCTTCTTAATATTGGGGATTTGCCTGCACAGACTTCTCACATTCTTTTCAACTATCTGGTGAGACCTTAGTATGCTTTTTCGACACTAATGTGATGACTGCACTCTTAGTGAACACTCCTAAAATTAATAAAATTGCCAAAAAGAACCAAAAAGTTTTTGTTTTTTTCGGAAATTCCATAAAACAAATATTTTGGATTCCAGAAACAGTTTTTCATAGCGCCATAAAGAACTTATCGGAGATTATTTTAGTGTGAACCGTTTTTAGTTTCCTAAAGTACCATTTTTTTAAGTACCAGGGTTTCATGTTTTAGTTGTTTTAAAATATCAAAAATTGTCCAAAAATGAAAATTGTTTTACTATTGACACTCTTGTGTCATTTCAAATCCTTTAGGTTTAGGTTATTCTTCAAAACAAAATTACTGTTTTATGAAATCTGGGGGTATCTGTCCCTCCATTGTATGAAATTGATATAAAAAATCATAAAGGCACCGTAAAATCTAAATGAGTTTAGTAGTTTATTACATGATGTTTTATCTGTATATGCGCATGTCATTGTTTAAATGTAAATAAAAGCCAAAATTAATCTGTTCTGTCTCTTCACAAGATTTTTAAGAAGTTTTGGATCTTGTAAGTTTTTGTTACCTGGACTCACAATGGAGAGACAGTATCCCCTAGGGTTTCATTAATACATCCTTATTCGTTTTTTTGAGATTAAGCAAAGTCTTACTGATTTGGAATTACAGGTTGTGCATGATGACAGAATGTTTATTTTCTAAACACATTCATCAAGAACTGTTCTTTTAAACATTCTGCAGATCTCATTCTGCAGATCTACATATCACACTTGACATGTGCAATCTCTCATTTTTCTCTTTTTTTCCCAAGGTGGGCTTGATCATGTACTTTGTAAGGACTCCCTGTGAGTGGGGCATGGATGCCATATCAGCCACTTTGACCTTCCTGTGGGAGATTGTGGGTTATGTGGAGGGGCTCTTTTTCAAAGACCTTAAACAGACTATGAAGAAAGAACAGTGCGAGGTCAAGCTTCTGGTTACTGCCTCTATGCCAGGTTACATATTTCAGCATTACTCCATACAAACAATAAGTTAACTAGTGTCTTTTTCATGTTTATAACTACACCTCCAATTTTGTGCCTAGGAACCAAAACCCTGGTGGTACATGGACAGAATGAGTGTGATATTCCCACCCAGTTACCTGTCCATGAAGACACCCAGTTTGAAGCCCTTTTAAAGGTCATTGTTATAGCTGTAAATGTGTTATCATTAGTTTGCTATATTTTGACAATTCCTGTTCCTTATTACTTGTATGTTTTCACACCAGGAGTGTTTAGAATTCTTCAATATTCCAGAGGCTCGATCTGCTAACTATTTTTTGATGGATAAGCGTTGGAACCTTTTACACTATGCCAAGGTGGGTTATGGTTGTTTCTGAACTGATCAGCATAGATACTAATTAAAACCAGATTGTTTATATGCTGACTAAAAATTGGTATGGCTCTTTACATCAGACCTATGTGCGAGACATCTACCCTTTCAGAAGATCAGTGTCTCCTCAACTCAACCTGGTTCATATGCTTCCAGAGAAAGGCCAGGAGCTCATTCAGAAACAGGTTTTTTATTTTTATTCAAGCATTAACTGAGAAAGTGTTACTGAACAACCTTAGGCTAGCTCATGTAATGGAGTTTTTTGTAAGATGAAGGTGACTATAGAATGACGGTCCATTGTTGGATCCATACTGTTAACCTTTTTAATTAGAGCTAATTTCTTAGAAGATTCAGCAAAAATAACCATACTTTTTTGTTTTTGCAGGTGTTTTCAAGAAAATTGGAAGAGATTGGCCGAGTTCTGTTCATCATCTCACTTACCCAGCGAATGCCTGCCATGCACAAACAATCCCACGTCTCCATGCTACAGGAAGACCTTCTGCGACTGCCATCATTTCCACGCTCTGCCATTGATGCTGAGTTCACGCTCTTCAGTGAGCCTCTTGGTGAGATGATCCTTTTTAAAATGGATAATAGTCTTGACTAACTGTCTGACAAGCCTGACCTCACGGCAATTCATACATATTTTACAAAGGAGCTAATTTGAACAAATTTGTACGACCTTACTCATACGAATTCTTACGATTTTTTCTAAATCTTTTGTATTTTACGAGTTGCCAATGAATTTGTAAGAATGACCTACACCTACCTCCACCCTTAAATCTACCCATCACTGGAGTTTAAACAAATCGTACAAAATCGTACAAGTGAGGTCACGAATTTGTTCAAATTAGCACAAATTTGCCACCTGGTAAGAATATGTACTATTTGGTCATTGACTCCCTTTACTCAAGTTCATAATAGAAATAAGAATATGACTATCATTTAGTTATTTACCTTTATAGAATTTTAAAACATTATTACATTTAAACTAGTAGTCAAACAGCCATAGTGTGGCAAATGCTTTAGTTTAATTTAACACGGCCAGTTGCAACAATACATGACCCTTCACCCCTATATTATGTAATCAATAATAAAATCAATAGGCAAATCAATATATATTATCCCCCCTTCCCAGGCAAAGAGCTCTTTGGTTTGGACACCTTACATAAAGTCTTATGGATCAAACTGCTGGAGGAGATGTTTCTGGGCATGCCCAGTGAATACCCTTGGGGTGATGAAATTATGCTATTTCTGAATGTGTTTAATGGTGCCCTGCTCCTACACCCCGAGGACAGTGCCCTCCTTAGGCAATACAGCGCCACTGCCATCAACACAGCCGTACACTTCAACCACCTCTTCTCCCTCAGTGGCTATCAATGGATCCTTCCTACTATGCTCCAGGTTATCCACAAACATATTAGTCATTTTTATTCAGTATCATTTAGAAATGTTTTATGATGTTTATTCCGTTTTGTGATCTGTTCAAGACATACGCAGATTATGAGAGTAACCCACTGTTGCGTCAGGGGATTGAATTTTGCTGCAGGCAGTTCTATATCCTCCACCGCAAACCTTTCATATTGCAGCTCTTCGGTAGTGTGGCCCCTCTGCTGGAGTTCACTGTAAGAACACTGAGCTTTAGTGATCAACTCTTTGTTCATAGATAGTGTTATTACAGCATTATTAAACATTGCATTTATGGCATGCCTTTTTTTTCTTACAGACTCGCACTAGTACTGGTTTATCAAAAGGAGTGTCTTCACAGTGTCTTTTTGACCTGCTGGTATCTTTGGAGGGAGAGACTGCAGATTCCCTGGATGCTCTGGAGCTGGTGAAGGCTGAGAAACCTCTCCGCTCTCTGGGTAAAATGCCTCACAGGAGGATACATAGCTTAGATTTACCCCCATGCTCTGATATATAAAGAGACTTTTGCTATTGTTTTGGTTGGTTTTCTTTTTCAGATTTTTGCTATGGTAATGAGGACCTGGCATTTTCAATCAGTGAAGCCATAAAGCTCTGTGTCACAGTGGTTGCTTATGCCCCAGAATCCTACCGCAGGTTTGTACCTTGGAAATATTTACAAAATATATTGGTATAATTAATACTAGACATATGTTGTCCAATATTAGATATGCTTGCATGTTTATATACAGTATATATAATTTGAAAACACTGTTAATGCAATCTTTTGCGCTAATTTAAAAAATGACGTTTAAGAACATCTCTGTTTCTCTTGTCAGTTTGCAAATGCTGATGGTTCTTGAGGCTTTGGTTCCGTGTTACCTCCAGAAGATGAAGGGTAACACACAGACTCTGGAGTCGGCATCTGCAGCGAGGGATGAGATCGCTGCTATAGCTGCTCTGGCCACTTCTCTGCAGGCTCTGCTCTACAGCGTGGAGGCATTGACACGGTCAGTCCCAGAACACAGCCTTTACTGTAATTACATTCTGTCCTAGAATCCTAGATATTCACTGTGCCATGTATAATTTATTATTTTGTTAGCGTTTGATTTTTAATTCACAGACCTATGACTGCACCTCAGATGAGTCGATGTGATCAAGGCCACAAGGGAGCAACTACAGCCAACCACGCCATGTCTGGAGGACCAAACACCAGGTCAAGGCAGATATAACATGCTCATTTTTAGTGTGTTCGTAAACTAGAAAATGTTTGTAAATGAGTACAGTACAGTCAGGATAAGTGTTTAAAGTGGAAACAACTTTTTGCAGTTTCTTATTTTATATTGGGACATCATTACAAAATTATACATTTGATGTACAGAAACTGTTCCTTTCCCTTCCCACCTTTTTAAAAGATTTTAAAGCCTATAATATAACTCACATTCTGGTTCTTTCTGGCAGAAAATTTCTGAGAAAAAGGAAGAATCAGTTACTATAGCAGTTATATGCTGTTAAGATAATTTGTTCTTCAGATATTTACCTCATAGGACTTTTTTGTGTAAGTGACCTTTAAACATCTGCATTTATATGGTATTCACAGGCAGTTTATCACTTGCAGTTTTCATTTAGCAGTGGCATTTCAGGAATGGAAAGTATTTGTTTCAAATACATGTATTTGGGTCATTTTATTCCTTGATCATTTAACCCTTCATACTCCTCACTTTTTAGCTGCTGTAGAAGAAGGTCACTTGGTACTATTCTGACACATACTGTGTATTGTTACTGTAGCAAAATAGTTTAACAAAAAAATGGCCCCGCAGCCTAAACACATGGTTTGCAATTGTTGTATGATTTGTACAAAGACAACAAAACAATGAATAGTCATTTGAAAGCGCTCTGATTTGGCTCTCTGTAGGGATAACCTGCACCTGCTGGAGGAGGGCCAGGGTATACTGAGGGAGGAACTAGATGAGCGTGACGCCCGTGAAGAGTTCCGTCGCCCCCGTGAGTCTCTGCTTAACATCTGCACAGAGTTCTACAAGCACTGTGGTCCTCGCCTTAAAATCCTGCAGAATGTGGCAGGAGAACCCAGAGTCACTGCTCTAGAGCTGCTGGACATCAAGTCCCATATGAGGTGAAACAAAAGCTACCAAAGAAGTTTGAAGATCTAGTCACACAATGGAGCAACTAAGTCATTGCATACATTTCTTACATGTTTTTTACAGATTGGCAGAAATTGCCCACTCTCTTCTCAAATTGGCCCCATATGACACTCAGACCATGGAAAGCCGAGGACTGCGACGCTATATCACAGAAATGTTACCCATCACCGATTGGTCGGCAGAGGCCATTCGCCCTGCCCTCATCCTCATTCTGAAGAGGCTGGACCGCATGTTTAACAAAATACATAAGATGCCCACACTCAGGTGCGTTCACCCTCAGGTGCACAAGGTATGTCCTCACACTGATCTCGAGCCCTCCACCATCTATGCTTCTGCAGTGGTGGAGCTCTGCTGGCCTTATCAGTGGTATCACATCTCTGAGATGTGATCGCCAGCTGGCGCGTTTGTGCTTTGGTGTTGTGTTTTGTTTTATCATTGTCTCATCGTGATTTCCAAATAAAGTTGACTAAATGAAACAAGTATATATCTTGCTTTTGTGTACATAGTACAAGCTTGCTTATGTTTGTGAAGTACTGTCTACAGTAGACTTTTGCAATATACTTTTAAACTAATTAGACAGCAATATGTAATCTATCAAAAACTTACTACATGAAGTATTTTGCCTATAGCCTTTAATGTAGCCATTATTTTTTTGAGTATTAAGATTTTTTTTGTCCATTGGCAGAAAGGATTCTTTACAGACTCACTAAAGTGAGATTTGTGCACATGAAAAATGTTTTTATGCAAAATTGCAAATACTTTCTGAAAAACTTTCTGAATAAAACTTTTGTGTGCTTGGGAAAATGTTTTTGTGTTTTTAGCTTAAAGGTTTTCTAGAGCATTCATATTTTTTCTGTTTTTTGAGTGTTTGGGGGTGGCTTACTGCCGACCCACGACTTTTCCGGTTCCCAAGTCTTCTCCAGAACCAATCTCTCCGCCCAGAGATTGTGGTTGTCGTAGAGTCCCTGGAGATCTGTCGGTGGCTGCACAACCCCCAGAGGTGTTGGTTCCAAAAGAAGACTCTTTGGGGGTTCCGCTGGTGGCTGCATAACCCCCAGGACTGTCCATTTGCACCATGGAACCCTCACCTCGCCCTGTTACAGCGATGGAAGCGCCCCATGAATTCTTAGCTTGCCTTGTTTGCTCTGTTACGGCTATGGAAACCTGGCCTGGCTCCAGCCCTGGGGACCGCCCATTAACACCTGCCTGACTCTGCTTTGGCCAGTGGGGTCGCCAATGAACTCTTGTTATGCCTAGTCTTGGCCATGGAGGCCAATGAACTCCATGCCCTGCCATGGCAAAAAGGGCCTCCATAGAGCCTCGCCCTGCTACAGCTAAAGAAAGCCACCCTGTACTGTCTTGGCCACAGATGCCATTGTTAACCTCCCTGTGCTCCCTGTTTCAGTCCCGTCCGCTCCGTCTTTGCTGTCTGCTCCACCCAGGAAGGCGTCTTTGCTGGCTGCTCCGCCCTGGAGGGTTTCTGTCCTGCCTGCACGTCAGCTCCACCTTGAAAGACATCTCTGCCGTCTGTGCCGCCCTGGAGGGTATCTTTACTGTCTGCGCCACCCTGGAGGGCATCTGTGCCATCTGCTCAGCCCTGGCAGTTCTCGGTTCTGCCCACACCACCATTGGCTCCTGGACTGGCTCTATTGTGTCTCCCTGGTCTGCCTGCACCACCGTGGCTCTCTGCTCTGCCTGGACTGCCGTGGGCCCATGTGCCACTATCTATGCTCCACGGTCCACGCCTGCCTTTGCTCTATGCATTAAGTCTGGTTCCACTCCTACAGGGACCTGGCCTTCTGTCCCTCACCCTGTTTGCTCTACCTCCCTTCTGGACTGTATTGCGAGTGTCTGGAAGTGATCACCAGCCAGGAGCTCCACCAGAGGGCATTCCACCCTGGACAGTTATGTGTGTTATCCCATCTGTGTTTCTGCATTGTAATCTAAGGACTCTTATTATGAAGTATATTCCCTACTGTTTCAGTGTTTCCCCTGTTCAGTCTTTGCCCCCTCATGAGCTCTCATAGCGATTAATCTGCTTCCAGAGGTTGCGGTTGAGATGTTGGTTCCGACCAAAGACTTTCTGGAGGTTCCGCTGGTGGCTGCACAACCCCCAGGACTGTCTGTTTGCACCATGGAACCCTCACATAGCCCTGCTGTGGCTATGGATGCTGCCCATAAACTCTTAGCCTGCCTTGTTCAGCCTGTTACAGTTACGGAAGCCCTGAACCTCCTGTCTGGCCCAGCTCTAGCCCAGGGGACTGCCTATGAACTCTTGCCTGACTCTCACATGCCCAGAGGGGTCACCATTAAACTCTCGTCATGCCTAGTCCCGAGCATGGAGGCCAATGAACTCTCGTCTTTGTCCTGCCCTGCCATGGGCAGAAGGCCCATGAACTCTCCTGAAGGTCTCCATGGTCTATGCTATTGCTCTATGCATTCAGTCTGGTTTCACTCCTACAGGCATCTGGCCCTCCATCTCTTCTGTTTGCTCTACCTCCCTCATGACTGTATTGTGAGTGTCTGAAAGCCGCTCCTTTGGCGGGGGGCTCTGTTACGATCACCAGCCAGGAGCTCCACCAGAGGGCACTCCACCCCAGACAATTATGTGTGTTTCCCTGTCTGTGTTTCTGCATTGTAATCTAAGGACTCATAATATGAATTGTGTTTCCCACTTGTTTCAGTGTTTCCACTGTTAAGTCTCTGCCCCCTTGTAAGTTCTCATAGTGATTAATCGACTCTGCTTTTTTGTTAACCCTTTAAAGTTGTTTGTATAAGGAAACTTTAATACTCAGCGTTTTACTGACGAACACAAAGCATTCCCATGTCCTAGTTGTCTTGTTTACTGTATGTTTTCCCGTGTACCGACCTAGCCTTGCCTTATTATTGCTCTGTTTTACCCTTCTGGATACTGTTTGCTCCTCGATAGACCCACGAATTCTTTCAGGACTCTTCTTGTGTTTTCCTCTATTATCCCTGTTCGCCACTCTTGATCCAGCCTGTATGACCATGTCTGTTAATAAAAACCTGCTTACGTCTTTGTCCATTTTGTTACAGTAATGTATTAACTTTCTAATGCACAAACTCTTTTTTTTTCTGAAATTTTAAAATGTAATTCAGTGACCAGTGGCAGAAAACATATTGTATGATACTTTGTTTATGTCCAACTTTTAAAAGAGTGTAAGATGAATATCTCTGTTTATTGTTTTTCAGGCGGCAGGTGGAGTGGGAGGCAGCCAGCAGTCTGATTGAAGGGATATGTTTGACACTTAATCGGCAGCCAATCATTTCCTTCCTCCCTCACCTGAGATCTCTTATCAACGTTTGCGTCAACCTGGTGAGTCCAAAACATCTGTTGCAAATAAGATCCTTTGTGTGATGTATATTTGTTTACATAAAGATGTATGTGTTTAGGTGATGGGGGTTGTGGGACCGTCTAGTGTTGCAGATGGACTTCCCTTGTTGCATCTGAGTCCATACCTGTCTCCTCCTCTTCCCTTCAGTACAGCAGTTGTGCGTTTGGTTGCCATGCAGATCCAGGTATAATGTGTTTCTTTCCGTAGCTATTTCTAATATGCATTTCAGGTCATTGATATATTTTTGGGCATATGTATAATATCTTCCTCCAATTCTAGGCTTTAAAGGATGACTTCCCACTCAGTCATGTGATCTCCCCCTTCACAAATCAGGAGAGACGTGAGGGGATGCTGCTTAATCTCTTGATTCCATTTGTATTGACTGTGGGCTCAGGGAGTAAAGGTCTGCCTTAGAGAGCTTACAAAACCTCAGAGTCATAATGCAGTTGGATGCAGTTTACAATATTTATGTTTTTGCTTTACAGACAGCCCTCACCTGGAGCAGCCAGAGGTATTTCTACTTCTGCAGACAGTCATTAACATCCTGTTACCTCCACGTATTATCAGTACTTCCCGCAGTAAGAACTTTGTTCTGGACGCATCTCCTGCCCACTGCTCCACCCCAGGAGACACTGGGAAAGACCTGCGTAGAGAGGGACTGGCTGAATCCACTAGCCAAGCAGCTTATCTTGGTACTAGAGCCCTGGAGATGGTTGGATGGTGTGACATAAGATTTTTTAATACACGCCTGTACATCATTATAATATTTTAATTTTTTTTATCTGCTCTTTCTAGCTCTAAAAGTGGTCTTAGTCTGCTTTGAGCGACAGTTGGGTAATCAATGGTACAAGCTGAGTCTGCAGGTCAAGGAAATGGCCCTGCGGAAAGTTGGTGGTCTGGCTTTCTGGGATTTTATTGACTTCATAGTGCGCACAAGAATTCCAATCTTCATTTTATTGCGCCCCTTCATACAATGCAAGGTGGGCAGATTTTGAGGATGTGTCTTTCTTCCTTCTTTCCTTTTTGAATTCTCTGTTAGTGGTTGACCGATGTTTTTTTAATAGGGCGATGTCGATATCTTGAGGGTGACTACTAAAATGACTACTTATTTTATAATTTTAAATCAAATAGAATCTGACAACTGGGAAATTGTCACTATGGAATATTGTAGTGTATAATATGAATGAGCAAACAACGATTCAATCAAGATTTTCATGAAAAAAGTCATGATGTCTTTACTTTCAGCTTTTGACCCAACCAGCTGAGTCTCAGGAGGAGATCACGGCCCGTCACCACATTGCAGAGCAACTAGAGCGTCGTTTCATCCCACGGTCCCTCTGTAAGAGCTCTCTGTTTGCTGAGTTCAGCAACGAGCTCAAGATTCTGAAAGAGGCGGTGCACAGTGGTTCTGGTGAGAGCTGGCTTGATTGGTATAATACTTAGAAAATAAAAGTTTACCTACGTATCTCTCAGTAAAGCTGGTCACACATTGACTGTAGATATACAAAGACAGTTCACGCCTATACTTCAGCAGAGTTGACGTGTTATAGCTACACATGCAGAAAAATACACTTTTTTTAAAATGCTATTTGAGTATAAGAAACAGCATTCCTAGGGCAGTTAGTTTCAGATTTTGTTGCTGATTGGAAATGTCTAATTGAATTTTGAGTTCAGTGTGATTTCAGGATTCCTCTATTTATTTAAATAGGACTTGGTCTTGTATGAGCTGCTTGGAATGTTTTGCAAATATGGCCGCAGAGAGAGCAGACTTTCCTTGAAACGTAACTTCTACTTTATATCTCCCTGTTTTTCAGCATACCAAGGAAAGACTTCAATCAGTACTGTTGGCACATCGACCTCTGCATACAGGTTGAGTTTGGCCACAATGTCCCGCTCCAACACCGGTACAGGAACTGTCTGGGAGCAGGAAAGCCAACCCTCACGCCAGCCCTCACAGGACACACTCAGTCGTACTGATGAGGAGGAGGAGGAAAGTGTGTGATTTGTCCTCTCAAAACATTTCAATTCCATCATTTACTCACCCTCATGTCATTACAAATGACATTCTATAAAAACCTGCTAATTTAAAAGCTCATTCATAACTGAAATATTTATTATAAAATTGATGAGTTTTTTTATTGTTTTATATGATCCATATTAATGCTTACACTGTCACTTTCAGATGACTCCATCAGCATCCCTAGCGTGGTAAGTGAGCACGAAGCTTTCCTCCCCAGGCTCATATCCCAGCGGCGTTTCTCCAGTCACGCCACAGGGTCAGCTGCCACTCAGCCTGAACCAAGCTTGAGCACCATGCTGCCCAGTCACAGGTGAACAAACACCCCCTTTCACAACTAAAACTCATTCAGACCGAAAACTGTTTATAACAACCTTATTTATCCAATCTTACCATATCTTTCCCTTTAAGAGAGGGCTGATCTACAGCTGGGGGGTTGCATGTCTCTCTTATTATTCCCCTAATCTTGTTCCCTGCCCAACTCTACAGTGAACCCAATGTGCTAGATGAATCCCAGGGGCTTCTGGAGGAGGGTAACCTGTCTAGGTACAGTGTCACGGCCCTGTGTGTGCAGTGTCTCACCGTCTGTGTGCCAGAGCTGGGCCTGCCTTCCCTGTTCATCACATCCAACTTGATTCCTCACTAGGATCTCTCTCTTTCTCTTCTCATCCACTCCAAGTCACTATTTCTTTCTGTCCTTCTCTCTTTCTTGGCTAGGGACAATGATGCCCGTCTACGTTTTATCACTTTGTGGTACTCATGTCATCTCCAGTGAGCCTCATGGTGTCATGGTGTCCACTCATGTTTCAGGCTTTTTGCTGCTCAAATTGGAGTTCCTCTTTGGGGGGCCAATCTGTGGGGCTGGGGAGTATGGTCTAGCAGGTGTAAAGTAGACAATTAGACATGAAGAAATTGCTTTATTCTGATCTGACATCAGATGAATTTGACCAATTTGTTGGCTTAGTTCATATAGGATGTTCACATCCTCTTGCTCACACTGCTATACCAGCTGCTCAATTCCCCTTTGTTTTTTGTGGATGACATTGCAGGTTCTGTCCTGCGATTCATGCTTTCTTGATTCGTCCCTGTGTTTGATTGGTGGAGGGCTATGGACTGATGGGGATTTGTGGATAGGACACATTTCCTTTTAACTCTCCAATTAATCAGGAGGATTTAACAGGGATTGTGTTCAGCTCTTCGAACAGTTCGAGCTCATCAGCTCTGTTTGTGTGTCTGTCCTTTTGGTTTTATTCTGCAGGGTTGCCAGCGTACAGAGTGAACCAGGACAGCAGAATCTTCTTATCCAGCCACCTCTCGGTCGTAAGAGAGGACTTAGGCAGGTGAGCGTTCAGAACACCGTGTTATTTTTTGCATTCAGTGTATTATGTCAAGGCATAAAATTAAGGTACTGTGTCTTGTAGTTACGACGACCCCTGCTGTCTATCCAGAGGGTACAGGACGAGTCTCGAGGACGTCAGGGAGCCAGACTCTCAACAACCCGCAGGAGCATTCAGCCTAAGAGTAAACCACTGGACAGGGGTGTGTTTTTTTTTTTTGTGTGTGTGTGTGTAAATGCGTTTAAAAAAATGAACATGAGTGGCGATTGTGTGTATGTATGGGTTTATAGCATGTATAATATAATATAACAGCATAAATGCATGTGTGTCATTAGTAGCAAGTTATTGATTGAAAAAAAAAAAAAATCATTGCAGTCTTCAAAACATGTGTAATAATTTATTGTTTGTAGACAAACAGTTTACTTTTCCTTGCTGGATATTTGATTGCCTATTATAATAAATATATTAATGTAATATACACAATTTTATTATTATGAATAATGATAAAACAAATAATGATTGCAAAACCATTGATATATTAAAAATCTGAGATTTTTGAGCAGAGTGCATATATAAAAATGACACATCAGTATCCACTCTAAATACATATTGTAGTCAAATAAAATTGTACTTTTTAACTTAATCGAAATATTATATTATTTTATGCTATTTTGGTACGCATAATTTATACAGACATACCTCAAATACATAATGTATCATATTTAATACATTTTCAACATGGCTTTTCTATAAGTAATCTATGAAATAGATATAGTCATTTTGAGACCATATTTTGCAGTGTTTATCAAAGCCAGCAAATACTTCCTAGCAAAAGGTCATTTGGACCTCACTCCTCGTTCTGCAACCAGGAGTAGGCCATTTGGTAGGTCATTTAAAAGGTATATTTTTTTTATCAAAACTATAAAGATGCCTTACACAGATGCCACTTTACAGTTTGATGTTTTTATAGGGTTAATTAAAGCAGCTCAGATGGCCACTATGAGAAGCAGACAGAGGTTCTTACAGTTCAAACTGTAGTGCTAACAAAATCCATGTGATGAATTTGAATAAAAGGAATTTGCACAAAGTAATGTATTCTAATGAATTTCTGGAGTCCTTTAACGAATCTCTCATCCTTTCCTCAGCTCATGGTGACCAAAAGAGGTCTGTCACTTTCACCGAGACCCAACAGGAAGCGGCTGGCAGATCTCCGACTGCCACTGCCAGCCCCAGCAGTGGCTTACCAGGGGTCACAGAGGTTGGGAGGCTGAGCCATGCTCCATCAGAGTCTTCATCACCTAGCATCAAAACTGCCCAGCACAAACCAACGTGGCCACAGGTCTGATTTTACCCACTGTCAGTCATAAGAGCACTTTTGTTTGAATGAAAGCGTGCAGAGTTGTTGCTTAAACACATGCTTAAGCTTATATGCAGCTCATGAAAATATGCATCATTCCCATTAAGCAATGAAACGGAAATGTTATTTCTGAATCTTGAAACATTTTTGTTCTATGAAATCATTAAATGGTTACTTCACCTTTTTTTCATTAATCACTTTCCCCACGTCGTTCCAAACCGGTAAAAGCTTCATTCATCTTCGCAACACAATTTCAGATATTTTAGATGAAAAGCAGTGACAGTCCCAGCATCGACTGCCAAGTAAGTTACACTGTCAAGGTCTAGAAAAGTATGCAAAGAAAATAAAAAAAGACATTTATTCAACAGTTCGTCTCCTCCGCATCTCTCCGCAAATAGAGTACACTGTGTTAGCTGTGCCACAAGGAATATGCTGTTTTTATTCAAATCAAAGCATAAATGCACATTGAAAACGTATGTTGCAGCTGATACAGAACCACATACATTCTTTGCATCCAGCAAATACTCTCCAAAATGGCGCTACGTTGATGCGGAAGATGCTGGGGTTTTTTTGTTGTTGTTTTTTTGTATAAATAAAGCATTTTGACGCTTCATAAAATACAGATTAAACTACTGATGGCACATGGAGTATTCTGAAAAGCCTTTCATACTTTTCTAGTCATTGACGGTGTTCATTACCTCACAGTCAATGGGACAATCACAAGCCTCCTGGTTTAAAATATCTTGTGTTCTGACGATGAACCGTGCTTTTACGGGTTTGGAATAAAGTGGGGGAAAGTGATTAATGACAAAATGTTCATCTTGAGGTGAAGTAACCCTTTAAGGGAACATTACATTTGATCATTTATAATATGGGAATGTTACATTTGAAACAGTCTGAAATACGTACTGACATGTTAGATAAACCTATAAATTGTTTTAGACAAATGAATACATGAATACATAATGTTTCTATGCTAACAGTTCAAGAGCTTATTAAGACCAAATAACAATGTTCTGTTAAGGTTACTGGAAGAACATTTGTTTATAACTTTGAGAGAACTTTCCCAAAAGTTTGGAGAATGTCCCTTTTAGCGGGATATGAGCATTTTTATAATGTATGTTTGGGTGCATTGCATGAGTGCTGAGTGGGGACATTATGTCTTTAAAGTTTAATGTAGCCATTTGTATCTCTGAATGTGACAGCTTATAACACTTGCTTTATTTACTCCTCTCAGTATGAGAATAAAGACAGGAAAGATCAGGGGAGTGTAAGAAGCAGTCTTTCTCCAACCCCCTCTGCTGCCTCAAGCTCCACTTCTAGAGCCTGCTCCCCTCTTCTTCCTCCTCCCCTCCCCATCCTGAGTACACCATCCCGACTGGCCCCAACCCAGATCAGGGAAAGTCCAGAAGACGAAGAGACCACTGGGCTTTTGCAAAACACGGACACCTCCCCTAGTGTAGGAGAGGACCGGGGCACAGAGAACCCACTCCTGACCTCTCTGCTCGCACCCCACGCTTTCTCTCCTCTTCCCCTGTCCCCTGTCGACCTGGATCTGGACGAGTCTCATGTGTGAGAATGTCCAGCTTCAGCATAATGTGCTAGTTTAACAGGACGTGGAAAAACAATCCTGTGATCAGATTTCTAAAATACTTTTTTTTGTAGACTCGACAATGGAGTAAAGCATATTAAGCGATCATGGGACATCCTTTGCAATGAATAGACATCTATGAAGCACTGTGCATAATTCTACACACTAATGAAGCTAATTAACATTAATGTACTGTTCAGTCTTTAATGAGATCATTTTAAGTCAAATAAGATTTGCATTCTGTGAAAATTATAACTATATAATTATAACTACAAAAACATGCAATTATATATATATATATAGATGTATTCTAAATATTTGTCATCTATTAAAGTATTTATTTAGAGGACTATATGAAAATAGATATTTAGAATAAATATTATAAATGCTTTATTTTCAGAAATATGAAGATGCTTGTATAGTATTGGTGGCAAATTTTTTGCCAAATATTTGTTTGCAAAAATTAATTGAAACCTGCCAAATTTCAGTGGGAACAATAAGAAAAAAACTTAAAGCTTAATTTAATATTATAAATATTTGAATACATATATTTAAAAAATATAAATATATATTTAAACAGAGACAAGTATCTCCCCAGCTGTTGTCCTGATTGTGTTGGTATTCTTTTGTTAACCGCAGCGCAATTCAAATGATGCTTAAACAGACTCAAATACACTATACTGTAAACATTTTTTTTTTTTTTCAAAATTCTTCTACATAACATTCTGTGTTAAAATATTCACTAGAGTATTAATTGAATGTCTCATACCCTTGTATTCAGAATGTAAAAGCTCAGCAGGTATTATATGTTTTTCTGTGTGTGCTGCTTTGTGGGTATGTTCATTTTTGTCTGATGTGTTGCTGTCTGTTGAATTTGTTCAATAATAAATTATTTAATCCTGTCATGTAGGTTTGGGCTTTTTGGTTTATTATAATTAGCATAATAATCTGATTATTTGTGTATCATTTTTGAAATACTATTCTAATATAGTGTATAAAAAAATATTATTATATAGTGTTATTTTTCAAGATAATGTTGATGCCAAATATTTGTTTAAAGAAAGAAATTGTGAATCTTCAGAAAAAAATAGGTAAATGTAAAAAGCAATTAAACATTAAATAAATTAACTAAAAATAATAGTAAAAAAGACAGAAAATGGTAAAATAGTAGTATAGTAAAATTGTAAATAATAAACAAATAGTTGAACTATGAATAATTAAATAGATATTAAATTAACAAAAAATTTAAGCATCTTCCTGACTGTTTTACATGATTATGTTGGTGTTGATTCCTCTTTTAACCTCAGCATAATGACATTTTTATATTATTTTTTATTTATTTATTATTAATTTATTTCTGCAGGTAGGTTGCAGGACAATACTGTTTTTTTTTTTACATATAGTAAGCAACTTTGACTTAATGGCTTTAAAACAAAATATATTTAAAAGATCACAAATTAAAAACACAGATGTATGAAAAAATTCTGATAAACAGAAAAAAATATATCTGTTGTATTGGCATCAGTCCCTATGCACAGAGACGACTGGTAAATATATTTGCCTTCGACCACCACTTAAAAATGGAATCACATACATTGACAAACTCGTGAAATTGTATCATCATGCCGTTACTTTTGCAGAATTAGGGAAGTGAGGAAGGTAAAAAAAAACTCAATAAACTGATATATCCTTCTGCAAAACGTCTTACTTGCGTTTAAAGACTCCATCATCCGAGCTCATTTAAAATGTGTTTTGTTTAGCATTGTTGTTTTTCTCCTGCTGATTAAGAAGTCTTTACAACGCACTATCGCCCCCAAATCGTAAACTACAGCACGTTTATTGTTTTCCGTTAAAAGTTACACTAATTCTCCCAAGCAACGTTTGAAATGGGTTGAATTCGGTTTCAAGTCTTTATGCTTTTAATTTTACAGTAGGTGCTGTAATGACTTTGCCAGCGGGGGCGCTGTAGGAATCCCGACTGTCGGAAATGACGTGAGCAGCAGGAAGAACTAGCAGCGCTAAAAGAAAGTGTGTAGTCACCGTGTTCTACCCGGTTTACAGCTTTATTTTCAGCACAGCATAATAAAATCTTATACATAGTTTTCATATCGGTGCCTGCTTTTTACCTTTGCCGTCATGGTAAGTGAACACCTTCGTAGAAACAAGTGTTTGCTAAATATTATCATTTATATTAGCACAGTAGCTCATTTGCCATCTCATCTTTCCAAGCGAAAGTAACGTATTTATAAAGTTATTTGTCCGGCCTTACAGCTTATATTGCCTTTTATTATAAAGCGATTAAACGCATTCCACGTGCAAAATAAGCTTTAATTATATCGAGTGTGAACTATTGAGCTGAATTATTTGAAGTGATCATAATAAAAACGAAACAGTGTTGCATTTGTTTTCCTGGACTAGAAATGGATGGATGGTTATCAGTCACGTGTATACGTATTTAATATAATGATTTTCATAACTGCGTGAGTATTAAAAATAAATTCGGTATGAACCCTTTTTGATCGAATGAGTTACATTTTACACACATTTGGATTTTGATAACAATTGCAAAGTGCTTGTTCATACAATACACAATATGACTACATTTTTATTAAACTAACGTTATCCCTATTTATTGTATCTTGTTTGAAAATCTGTTTTTATTACCTTGCTCTATCCTGTTTTGTATGTGATGTTTGTCTATATGTGACACATTGACAAGCATTTTAGTTTTTTAAGCCTATATAATAACAGTTTCTAACATGTATTTGATATCTAGTGAGACTGTATAGAAAAGCACAGCTGTTTAATGTTACAGGTCTTATTATCTCCTTCCCATAGTCTATTATGTCATATAATGGAGGTGCCGTCATGGCGATGCGTGGAAAGGAATGTGTGGCAATAGCAGCGGACCGAAGGTTTGGCGTCCAGGCACAGTTGGTAACCACCGACTTCCAGAAAGTCTTCCCTATGGGAGATAGACTCTACATCGGGCTGGCCGGCCTTGCCACAGATGTACAGACAGTGTAAGAATACAGTGTCAGATGCATTCTGATATTTGATATCACACATAACACTTGTCATATACATTTTTTTAATGCCTTGTGTTTTTTACCCTACTCTCTCATTTTAGATCTCAGAGGCTGAAGTTCCGCTTGAACTTGTATGAGCTGAAGGAAGGTCGTCAGATCAAGCCGAAGACCTTCATGAGCATGGTGTCCAACCTTCTGTATGAGAGAAGGTAAAAAAAAGACTGCGAGTTGCTGTTAATCAGCAAAGAGAAAATCAATTACTGAAAATATACTTTTCTTTTCCTACTGTACTGTAGTATGTAAGTTGGCAAATTCAGATGCAGTATTTAAGAGTAATAGCTAGGGCTGGGCAATAAATATCAAACGATATATTATGCGCGTCTCGTCAGTAAAGCCGGTTCTTTGATTAGCGCTCAATCTTCGTCAGCTGTTTTTAAGTGCAGCGCCAGTTTATGAACAGAGCCGTAGATCACTGAGAAGAGAGATTCAATGGCGCAGCTTCTCAGTGATCTACGGCTCTGTGTATAAGCTGGTGTTCCTTTTAAAGACAGCTGACGAAGATTTAGCGCTAATCAAAGAACCGGCTTTACTGATGAGATGCGCATAACATATCGTTCGATATATATCGCTCAGCCCTAGTTATAGCCTATGCCTTAAATGGTTTTGGTGTCTTGATTCTCTGATTGGTGGACATTTTTTAGAAAGTCATGGGTAATGTAGTTACTCACTAGGAATTCTGCTTTTGAACATGATTATTTAAAAAGAAGTTAAAATAACGTGCACATGGAATAACGTCCATGTGCATGCACTTTCGCGGTTTCTAAAACTTGTGACCAGTAGACGATGGAGAGGTCACATTGGGTAAAGAATATTTATCTTCAGGGTAGCAGTAGAGTACAGTGAATACATATTTTTACAATTTGGCTATAGTAAATGTGAAATGTGAAGAGAAAAAAAAAAAAGAAGAGTGTGATGTCAAATTATGACCTTTGCCATGTCTGTAGCAGTTTTGTGCGTTTAAAGTCTAGCCTATATGTGACCACGGCAAAGTACCGGTATAACCGGTTTAAATGCAGATGTCGTACTGCTAAGTCAAATGTTCATGGTACTTTTAGACCTGCTGAAAAACATAGAACTTGGTCGAAGTCAGCCAATCAGAGGTTGTCAGTAATCTAACCAATCTGTAGAAGAGTTTGTCAACCCTGTTTTGAGGCACACCAACAATACACATTTTGAATTGTCCTTATTAGAGGATGGATACCCGACTCTAGCCCGACGGTACCTGACGGGCCGGGTTCAGACAGATGTTTAGAAAGGATGCTCTGGTTCAGCTCGGTCACATTAGCGCAAATGTGCGCCTGTGTTATAACGGTGCTTTTTGTCCCGTGTGTGCTGATGCTCTCATCTGTTGACATTTCTGAACGCCTTCCTACAGTTGCTTAATAAAAGCGGGCTTTAATTTTTATCAGAAAAAAATTAGATTGGGCTCAGACATAAATATCTTGATGCTTGTTGGGCTTGGGTCGGGATTGGGTTACTGCTCTGTCGGACGCGGGCCAGGCTCGGTCAGAAAAATGCATCCTGATCTGCACTCTAGTCCTTATATAACCCGTTTATTTTAGATCTGGATGTCTACTAGAATGCTGATGGGTTGAATCAGGTATGTTATGTTAGAAGACTGAAAAATGTGTACTGTTAATGTGTTTCCAGACACGTGGTTGTGAGACACTGTTGCCTTATATTTAGCACTGTTGTCTTTCTGAATATTCCCATGGGCACTGTGTACAGAATTGCAATCTGTCATATCTCTGTCTTAGGTTTGGGCCGTACTACATCGAGCCTGTGATTGCTGGTCTGGACCCAAAGACCTTTGAACCCTTCATCTGTTCCCTTGACCTTATTGGATGCCCAATGGTGACAGAAGACTTTGTTGTGAGTGGAACTTGCTCAGAGCAGATGTACGGCATGTGCGAGTCACTTTGGGAACCTGACATGGTAGGTGGAGGGAAACAAGACCACTCAACTGTTTTGGGTATGAAGGCTGATTTATGTTCTAGGTCTGGTCATCTCATAGATTGTTGCTGTTGATTGTGTTCTTTAGAAACCAGAGGATTTATTTGAGACCATCTCACAGGCCATGCTGAACGCTGTTGACAGAGATGCAGTGTCTGGAATGGGCGTTGTTGTTCATGTCATGTGAGTAATTATAATCAGAACCTTAGTCATTCATTTTTAATTAACTCATTTGATCTGCACAAAACATTAAGAATATATCTATATTTTTTTACAGTGAGAAGGATAAGATAACCACACGTACCCTGAAGGCCAGGATGGACTAATGAAATATACTTCTGCTATGTTTCCTCTCCAACAGCTTGTTTTTTTTGTACTTCTATAGAATTTGCTCTGTTTCAATTGTCATCATCAAAATTGAATTACTCAATAAACATTTCTAATATTTACTCATTTGCTAGTTATGTGGTCAGAGATTTGTCTAAAGGATAGTTTTTGTGAGGCCAGAGACCCCAAAGTACACCAGTGTGATTTCAAAACGAAGACCGCACAAGGGTTAATTTGGAGTAAGAGAAGCTGGGGGGAGTGGCTTTATTGTATCAGGTGTGCATCACCTTGCTGGAAGCTGATTGGTCAAATTTCATTTCGACCTCTAACCCAGAACATAACATGCCCTAGAGCAGGTTAGCCATGTAGCATAAGTTACCATGGCAATTAACACCAATTGAAGCAGAGTTTATTTCATGGTACATAAAACCCAGGATTGGTGCAAACTAATCCTAAACTTACCTGGCTAGCCAGCTAATCCAGCTTCAAGGTACAGGCCAAACAGTTTTGAATGTTCTTGATTGATACTCTACATCAGCAAAACAACATCAGATAAGTTAACCTCATGCACATCTCACTCCCACTGGATTTTTTTTTTTTTTTTGTGCCTGTCAATACTTTTTACTTTACTTTTGAGCTGCTTGTGCATTTTGTTGGTGCAAAATATAAAACACCTAAAAGTTTAACTTTGAATCTATTATTATAATTATATTATTTTATAAAAAATAAATAATGTTCAATAATAATTGAAAAATAAAAAAATAGTGAAAAATGATTAAAGAAGATTAATGATTTTTAAAAAGATTTTTTTCAAAAGTTTTAAATATTACGTTTTGTCTAATCTTAAGAAAAAGAAAAAAATTAATACATCCTTAAAAGACTTTGGGAATACAAGTTACTATTAACTTTTTTTCCCCCTCAAGTTGAAAAAAAATTAAATGGCAGTTATGGGGAATAAAAATTGCTTACATTTAAAAGGTGTTGATCTACATCAGGGCTGATTATGCTGTTCGATGGGTCCCCAGGACTGAAAACCACTGCTCTATGGCCCTTTTTGCACAAACTGTGGTAGTAACTTCTGTTTACACTGTAAACAATCAGCAAAGGTTTCACTCTATGAACACAATACGCATTTTCAAAAAACTGTACAATGAGGTGATATTTTTCACCCTTCAACCATCAATCATTAAGAAATAGAAACATTTAAAAGAATGGAATTATTATTAATATACTGACGTATAACGTAGGATCCTCCTCTTATGCAGCAATATTATAGACATGTATATTTCATAACAATTACATGTTACAGCATGCATATGAAAACAAACCTGGAGAAAACAAGGATTTGGGGAGAAAATAAAAGTTACTTTTTTTTTTAATAAATCAATGCTTTTTTCAGTTTCAGCACACGCTCCTCAAAAGGTCAGTGCATGGCCCTTCATGGTTTACACTGAAATTAAATCAGAAAAGCAGACCACAAATGCACAATAAATGTTACCGTCTTCCATTTATTTACAGCAGAACACAAACGAAACAAAGCAGGAGGAAAATAATGCAGTGCCTGAAAAGAGCTATTCTATAGATCCTGTTATATCATGTTACCTTATTCTCTTTGAAACAGAATATGAAGTAATATTTACAGCCCACACAGTCAAAATGATAGTAAGTATTGTGTGTAATCTTATGATTTACCATTCCTGGAAGGACAACCGCGAACCATTTAATCGAGCTCTTGCCGACTATGGATCTGGTTATCAGGGTTGGACTGTATGACTGTAGTCTTCTAAAAACCAAGTCTGACACCCCTGTGTGACAGCTCAGATCATAATAAAGTCCACTCATGGTCCCAAGGGTTTTATGAAAGGCTTACTGTAGCTAAACAAATTTCTTTAAATTAAAGCTAGTGTCATAAACAATAATGTTGTCTAATAATAATAATAAAAACAAGACTGTACATTAGTGGGGTTTGAATTGCAGAAGTTAGCCTTGTTGGTCTTAAAAGATTGCAGAAACCATAAAATGAGAGACCAAATGTTCAAAATATACATTTATTAGTAACAAGAATCAGAATGGACAATTTTTCCACCAAGTGATATATTTTGTTTACAGTTGCTTATTGAGCATCCAGGGGCCTGTTTCATAAGACAAAGTTACCAAATAAGTCAGGTTTATTTCAGTTAGTCTGACTTATTGCCAGTTAATTTGGTTTAAAGTAAGTCAGACTATCTACCATAAGCCTGGCTTATCTGGAAAACTTGTTTTGTGAAACAGGCCCCAGGTGTTTTAACATGTGTTTACAGTTGAACAACGGCCCTTAACATCAAATCATAATTTAGAGTAAGAACTAATCCTTATACGTTTAGATGCATCCATGATTAACATGTTATTTAAACAGTTCTAGAAACACTAGTCTAAAATTTCTTGTGTTTGCATGTTTACGAATAATAAATGTTTACCAAAGTTTTTTGGTGGCACATGCTTCTTGTATGGAACAACCTCCTAATAGTTTGAGGAAAGGGAGAGAGCATACAGTATATCCTATTAACTATACAAATCAAATAAAAAGAATATATGTACAATAAATATCAGCAGTGTTACCTGATGAATTATTCCAAAGCAGTGGTGATTTTGCTGTTGTAACGTAAAAGAAGTACATGCTCAAAATGTTCATCTGAGAGGTGATGTCCTTTTGGGGTCACAATATTGCACCCGTTGCTGAAGAGCTGCTGCACTGGGGCACTTGAGGGTAGAGTTGTATTGAACTTGATGAACACTTTTTTCACACCTGGAAATTCATTTAGGCATTTCAGATCTTTGTTTGTGCCCTGGAGATACAGCCAAACTTCTTCCGCTGCTTCCCTCTTTCCACCTTTGTTGCCGGAACTTCCAGGTCCATACGAGAAGAATTCATCCTCATGAACAGAGCCTCCGTTGGTCTCGGTTTCTTCAGTCCCTTGGTCGACCTGTAAAACTTCTGTGATCAACTGTGCTCGAAGACTCTCCCTCTCATCTTCTGGTAACCACCAGAGTCTAAACTGTGGCATGGTGGCTGTGGCCAATCTGGCATCTGAACTTTCAAATACCTGCTTGAACCGAGAGTCAATTGCCTTGACGGTGCTGTCAATGACCTTGGAGAAAAGGCGGGTGTTTGCTGCCTTCTCCTCGAGCTTCCTTTTAAGGGTCAACAACGTTGGTATCACGATACCAAGGAAGCACTTTTCTTCTCCGTGCAGTAGATCAAGCGCAAAAGCCACTGGTTTGAAGACGTCGGTATATTCCGTGAGATACGCAGTCTCATCAGGTGTAAAATGTGGAAAGCCCAAGACTTCGGACAGCTCGTTGAGCTGCGAATCGGTAAGTGACATCAGCTTGTTAATGGCGTAGTATTCTGAGCTCCACTGATTCACACAAGGAGCTGTGAAACTAGTTTTTGCAATTGATTCAATTGCATCAGCAGATTCAGTGGATGATTGGGCCTTGTGCCAAACCGCTGCGCATTTCTCAATGGCACTGCTGTGCAGTTTACCTGCCTGTCCCTTTGAGACAGCATCCGCTAGATCCTTCGAGGCAATCAAGTTCAGTGTTTGAGAAGCACACCGTTGATGGGGTGGTAAGAAGTAACTCAGAAAGAAGTCTCCACCCATTTCTCCATCACAAAGAATACTGCCCAAATCCTCAAAACGACTTTGCTCCAATTCTTGGTCGTCCTCCGAAGAGAATTCTTTAAAGGCTTTCACGAAATTGTTACCGTTGTCAGTGACAGTGGCCTGAACTTTGCTCTCGATGTTATAGGAAGAATGAATTTCTTGAATTTTAGCGATGATGGTTTCACAGGTGTAGCTGATGGGGATTCTCGTGCAGGCAAGAGCAGCAGACTTCCTTTCGAGATTGTCCTCAAGCCAGTGACAAGTCATTCCAAAATAACTTCTGTCCTGCACTGACCATACATCAGCCGTTGTACACAATGTCTGCACTTTGTCCAGTTTTGCTTTTAGTTCCCCTTTCATTTTACTGAACGCTACTTCAAGCCTGGTGATAAAAGCATTTCGACACATTACTTTTTTGCCCCTGCTTAAAGCTTCAATCAACTTCCTAAAGCCAGGTTGCTCTAGAATTGAAACGGGTTGCACATCCTCCACAATAAAATTAAAAACTAGAGTATTTAGCCTTGATTGGGATGTTTGATGATAAATGCTGGTGGGATCAATCTTGGCTTCTTTCGCTTCACACGATGATTCTGCCGTCTGATTTTCTGGAACGCTTGGTCCATAACTGCTTGGCACGTAATTGCTTGGTCCATCACTGCTTGGTGCATCGATGCTAGGTGCATCCCTTATTCTTCTCCTACACACCACAGAATGCTTTCTCTGTTGGACAAAGGAGCCAAAACAAGATGTTTATTTTCTGTGCTTAAAGGTGATGAAACCAAGGCACTTTAAAAGCTAAAACAAGATGTTAAATATATTAAAAGTATGTTTTGACCTAAAAAATAATTCATTAATTGAGAACGTTTTCCAGGTTTGAAATAAATAATGAATGAATGACTAATAAACAATATGAGTCACTCTTGAAACTGCTTTTCAAACAACGAAAATCAGTGGGGTTCAGTGTTGTTTTGGATCTCACCGATATTGTATGGTCAAAATATATTTTTTTAAATGCGTTTTTTGTGTATACCACAAAAGACAATAACTTACAGGTTCTGAACAACCTGATGATCAGTAAATGAACATTTTTATGTGTGAACTATCCCTTTACCGCGTTGGATACAGTGGGACAGTGGCTTTGAGGCAAACTGAACTAGGAGTGTAAAGGTATGAAATCATCACGGTACAATGAAAACGGTATAATCATTTATTACATTTGGTGCTTATTTATTGCTGTTTTTTATGGGGGGGGTTTCCGCATTAAACATTCAGCCTGCATATGTAAACTTAAAGCACAAAAAAATAATATGAAAGGCGATCCATGGTTTATTACCTTTCATTTCTTAGCAATTCACAGTATTTTCACTTACATTCATCTTTGCAAATTCCTTGGGGTGGTGGTCACGGAGATGGTGCGCCATGTTTGAAGTGTTGCCTGTCCGAGCCGACACTTTTTTCCGACACATTCTACAAACTGGATAACCATCAACAATGATGGTGCCTCCTGGGTCTTTTAAATACCCAAAATACTCCCACACAGCTGATTTCAGCCGCTTTGGTGGGAGAAAAAGAGGCTCAGGCTCCGACATTTCGGTGTTCTGGCGTTTGCGCATCTGGCAAGGTGAGTGACACTTAAATGAAAAAGGAGAAAGGCGCAATTTAGACATTTATTTTTTATGATTATCTTTTAATTAAACGTAGATTAAATGGAAAATTATTCCTTTACTTTGGTTTTGTTAAAAATAAAAATCTTAACTTGCTACATTTAAAGCCGTGTACCGTAAATTCGTCATACCATTACATTGCTAGTTGGAACTGATAAAAGTGTTTTGATGAATTATAATTATTCATCATACTATTATGAACAAACATGTCCTAAACCAAGTCACACAGCTGTCATACTGATGCAAACGTGCATATAAATGGCTAAGCGACGTAGACAGCATCATGAATTGAGAGGGGATCTCTGTTAACTGTATACACTTTTGACTAATGGTTAAAGAGCTTTTAGAACTAGGCTATAAACACCACACAACTAACTATAAGCAAATAAGCCAGCACACAACAATTTATAAAGTGCAAGTTATTTGTAACATAATTGTCATTTTGACTCAAAAGGTCCAAATGGCCAGACTCCTTAATAAATATATTTAAGTGTGATAGAGATTTTTGGTCAAACCACCCACCACTATATCCTACCATCTTAAAACGATATAAATGACCAATTTTGCATGATTATGGAATTTTTATTTGAGCATTAAAGCAAATGCACTCCTTGAAGACGTGCAAAAACTAATTACTCGAGCTAATTAGAGAAACAACAACCAGTACCCCAAACAACAAGTGTTGCTGATATAAGCACTGAACTGCCATCACAAAAAGTGCCTTTAAAGTCAGTATTGTATGTTTTGATTAGCATACAGTTCTTCGCAATTAATTTTAAAGTTTGTCTCTCAGAGGTAGATTGGCCTCATCAAATCTTGCCGTTTTAGAATGTGTTTGTGTCCCACTGTACTGTACTTTATTCTGTAAATAAAACAACAAAACCGTTCTTTGTCAGTGTAACGTTACATTTTGTGAAATTATTAGACGTTGCATTAAGAAAACAATAAAATAATTTCCTCTCAGTTTTACGCTTGCTATGTTATTCTTTTTTTTAAAAAATGCCAATTTAAAGGGTTTTTTTCACTTTCACCAAATCATGTTTTTGACTGAAATGTTCACTTTTTTTCGAGCCCTCCCCACCACACGAAATCATTGTCTGAATTCGCTCTGCAATTTCCATACACTCCTTTTCGTGTAGTAGACTATATGAAATTCACCATATGGAAGAGGGGGTGATTTTGAAAACAACATTGTTCATTTAACAAAGTTAAACACTTCGCTAAGCCCGCCTTAACGTAGGCGAACTGATCAATCCACTATGGCAACTGCCGCCGTCCGCCATTTTCTCAGGCGGGCAAGCGCTTCTATTTAATGTAAATCTACAGAGGATATGCATGTTTCGATAGTTTTATACTTTATTTTAGAAACATAAGCAAGATGTATTTGCAGAATCACTTATAATAGTGACATAAACGCCATTTTTCCCTTCTGCAAAGCACAATAAACAAACCATGAGACATACATGCGGTATCACCATTCATGCCCAAGTGACCACGTATTACATTAATAACAACACTTTCCACTAACACATTAATGTTACTCGCGTGTTTTATTTAAACCATGTAGTCAGTTTAATTACAGAGTTTACGGAACACGAATAGACAACAACAGGAACAGTGCTTTACCTAACATTGCACAAAAGCTTTTTCATTGCATGATTGAATATTACAATAAACGTTAATACTGGGCCCAAATGTAACACACTAACGTATAACTCTTAATAACAAAAATGTTTACTATAAACTCAAAACCACTCCCACTTTTGTTGATCCCGCGTTTTGCTTAAAAAAAAACTTCGACAAACAGATAAAGTGAAAATCGGTGCCTAACGTTACGTGCGTCCATAAGCCACTGAAGCGGATCATATTTTCTTGGGTTTCCATATAGGAATGTAACAAAAGCTTTTATCTGTACCCCACCTGGAATTTACCAAAAATTTATTTTTACATAGTTGTCCCGCAAACTCAAATGCACAATAAAAAAGACGGTTGTTATTTAAGAAAACGTGCGAATGTAACTTGCCTCCAAATGCTTCTTTAGATTAGACGTCGAGTCCCTTGCAGTGGATAAGATGTTGATCTTTGGGAGGCAGAGGTTGCACTGAACGGTAATGTTTCTCCCTCTTGTGTCCCTGAATGTGAAGTGGTGTTTGTGCATCCAGTGGTCAAAGGCTGAACGAGACCGCTCCATCTTCACACGAGGCTCTGGGGTGGACAGCTCTTATAAAACGTATGAACAAAAACAGTAAATTACACTCACTGATTTATGTGTGATCGTGCAATAAAAAATGTAAATGTACCATATTCTATTTGCAGACTCTTTATTTTTGTAATCTAATTACGTAATCCAAATAACGTATCCGTTACTATCGAACAACAGAGGCGCATTTCCTATGGAACAAATTCTTCTCTCTTCTGCGTTTGCTGTTTCCGGCGTGGGGCAAACTAAAACAGATCGTTACCGCCACCTTCTGCTACCACGATGCCAAGACTTCTCAGACTCGTGTCCACCTCCAGTTAGTACGGTTACTTTACACAATTTATTCACCCTCAAGTTGTTCCAGTGAGTTTCTGAACGCCACCCTTACAAACACACACATACACAAAGATATTCTAATCTTGAATACTATTCGTAAACAAGCAGTTACCAAAAAAGGAAGTCAATCAACATGGTTGAATGTTGGTTTATCCTCAACACATCTTCTTTTGTGTCCAGAAGAACAACCTAAACGATGACACATTTTTTATTTATTTTTTGGGGTTGAATCCCTTTAAATATATATGCATCCAACAAAGGTGGTCCTCAGAGGGCACAGCATTTAAAGCTAACAAACTGTAATATGCTAAATTTACATATGTTTCTTTCAACAGGCAATTTCGACCTTGTCTGTTTTAAGAAAACATTTTAAAAAGAAAAAAAAAATTGATGTTAATACTCACACACTGCTAACAGTATGCATTCCAGGAACTGTGTCATTAGATTGTGGTACTATTGCTCTACTCCTCTATAACGTTTGTCTTTCATTATATACTTCCTGTAACAGAGTGGAAATTGCAAAATGTTCCACTGGTTAATTGACTCCACAACACTTACAAAGCCATTATCCAACCATCCATATTTGAAAATAATTATATTGTTTAGCAGATAGGAGAAAAGACTGTAAAGCTAGACACAAACATCCATACGTACTGTAAACTTGGTATGTTACTTTATATTGTGGGTGGTCATGCACTGGCAGATAAACAAATAAACAAAACCTGGTCTTATTTTGAGTAACAGTTTATTTTTACTCTATCCCAGGACTTATAAACTCTAAGACAGCATTGTTTACCATCTTCACTTGTTACAAAACAATTTTTTTTATTAATTTACAATCATTCATTCTCTCCCAGACTCATTTTAATTTGTGTAAAAAATATAATATGACACTATAAGTCTATTTCTCATACTCTTTTAATTAATTTTATATTTTTGTACCTTATGCTCAATGTTCTGCCTAGCCTTATCTTCTGAAAACAGTGATTTGACAATAACAGCACGAAATATTTCATGAATCATGATGACAAACACTTCCTTGAGGTTTCTCATAAAAAAAAAAAATATATATATATATATATATATATATATATTCCCTGCACATTCTTGCACCTAACTTTGTCGTCATAATAGGGCTTGTCAACGGAGCGCGCTCTCATTGGCTGTTTTGCATGACGTCACTCTCCCGCGCCATGTCCCTTTACTTGTGTTAAAACCGGTGAGGGAGAGCGTTATTGCAAAATGTTCTTGCATTGTTCGTAGCAAGAAGGTCAATAGGGGCACGCGAGTATGGCAGAACCATGGCTTTACCCTACCATTTTACTATGTTTTTATGGATTTTTCTGCAGCCACAGACCACTGGAGCCTTTTCTAACCCCGTTTTTGATGGGACCTGATAAAAACCTGACGGAGAGAGAGGTAATGTGCTTGAAGGGTGATGTAAACATACAGGGAAGTGATGTCAGATCTCTCTGAAAAAGATACTTAAAGAGTATAGCATAAATTATTAAGATAAAATAAAAATAAAGGTCAACATATACATTTTTTGCTGTTACTTCCTCGCTAAGTGCACTTTGGAAGAATCTAGAAAGAATGTAGAAAAATATGTAATCAATATATAGTAGTAACCACGCGCACCACAGCCCTCCAAGGAATAGAATCTACCAGCTATTTTGTCTAATCCTAGAAGTTTAATCTTGTCACTAAAGGAAAATCCTACATTAATTGCTAAATCTGCGTAACAAAATTTTTTTAGGCAACCAATATGGTTTATTAAAAGAAAAAGAAGCAAGAAATAATTTGATAGAGAGGAGGATTTCTTGCCCTCATGCTCAGTAAGTAAGCTTAATTCAGGTCATAAGATATAAAGTAGGGCCAAAAATATTTATTGCTCCGCTATTTTGATAAATACTTTGCTTTTAAATTGTATTTAAGTGTAGTTTGATGTACTTAATTAACTTGTTCACTCGCATGTATTGAAGTTGTAAGTAAAACATTTTTTTTGGAGTTAATTTTTATTTATTTTAATAAAAAAAGTTTTATCTAATTTATTGTTGACCAACTACTTCAACTTTTACCACAGGTTGTGAGTGAGATCTATCCGTTCTGGACATATTCCTACCTCGTGCTGCTTTTCCCTGTTTTCCTGGCGACAGATTACCTTCGCTACAAACCTGTGCTCATTGTCCAGGGGGCCAGCTTCATAGTGACATATGCTTTGCTCTTAAAGGCCCAGAGTGTAAAGGCAATGCAGTTATTGGAGTTCTTTTTCGGAATGGCAACTGCCACTGAAGTTGCCTACTATTCCTACATCTACAGTGTCGTGGAGCCATCTCATTATCAGAGGGTGACTGGTTTTTGCCGCAGCGTCACACTGTTGGGCTCAGCCATTGGCTCACTCGTTGGACAGATTCTGATGTCTGTAGCCGAGACTCCTTTGTTTTACTTGAGCGTCATCACACTGGTGTCCTCCTGCATAGCCTTTGTTGCCCCATGGTTCCTACCCATGCCCAGTAAGAGCCTGTTCTTTCACCACAGAGAGAGCAGCTCTCGGGATGAAGGAATTTTGGAACCAATTAACGGCAGTCAGCTGATTGAGAAGCCAGAGGATCCAGAGTCCAAAATACAGCTTAGTGCAAATGAAAGAACGGTGAGTAGTGTTTTTGTTTTATTTTAAATGAACAGAAAAAGAAAAGTGATTCAAATTAACAAAAGTTTATTTATATATATATATATATATATATAATATAAATATACATACACCATAACTGTACATCAAAAAAAACAGTTTTTTAACATCTTTGCAAATTTATTAAAAATAAACATCATTGCGACAACTCGTCAATGTAGGCTCTATGGTAGACGCATTAAAACACACTTGGATTTTGCAAAAAAGGACCAAAGAAACAAGATTTTTTGCAATTCTAAGCATCATGTTTGAAGGAAACCAGCTCTGCTCATCACCTGCAGAGTACCATCCCAAAAGTAAAATGTTCTGGTAACAGCCTCGTGCTGTTGACTGTTTTGTTTTTTTGTGGGGCAGGGACTTAGAGACTTATCGGAGAAGAAGCAACACTCAGTGCAACAAAATATAGAGATAGTCTTACAGAAAACCCAGTCCAGAGCACTCGGAAACCTAGACTGGCCCAGCCACAGCCTGGGATTAAACCCAGTCAAATATTTCTGGAGAAACCTGAACATGTGCATCTGCCCCCATCCAACCTGACAGAGCTTGAGAAGTGAAGAGAAGAGTGGCAGATAATTGACAAACTGCTAATGAGCAAAGCTTGTGGCATAAAACAAAAGACTTGACTAGATACTTAAGATAAATATCTAGTTAAGGGATTGGATACTTATACTATATGTATATATAGTATAATATAAACTGAAGACATGATGGTATGACAAACATTTATTTTTTTTTATTTGGGGGGGAAAACAATTAAACAAGTTTCATTAAAATAATTTTTATTTTGTGTTTTGAAGTTTTTATGTGATGGGAACAACAGGCAGAGTGAATAATAAAAGAATTGTCTTTTTTTGTTGTTGAACTATCCCTTAAATACTGGCCTTATAAGAATACTAAATAGATAGGACTGTTTGTGACATGCATGTGTCCCTTTGACTTTGTTTGACTTTCAGACTCTCCAGAACAATACTGGCAGTAGTGGATTACTGGAAGTTTTAAAAACTCTCTGGTTAGACTTCCTCGAGTGTTACTCCTGCTCTACCCTACTGGCCTGGTCCGTGTGGTGGGCTTTATCCACGTGTGGTTACCTCCAGGTCATTAATTATTCTCAAGCACTTTGGGAGAAAGTCTTGCCTTCCAATGATTTTCAGATCTACAATGGATACGTGGAGACAATTTCTACCTTGCTTGGTATGGTTATGTTTATTCAATTCATTTAGTTATAGTCCGATTCTTAAAAGCATGGGTAACACATGATACCTATGGGAGACAGTTTCCACCACAGGATTACACAAACAAGCAAAAAACATTAATTGTGATTTTTATAAAAGATTACCTTTTTAATTCTGAGCGAAATTTATTAGTTTCTTCAGAAAAAAGTAAAAATTGTGAGTAGTAAACTCAACAGTAAACAGAACTGTGAGGGAAAAAGTCAAAATACTGGTGTACATCTTGCAATTCTGACTGTTTTTCTCAGAATTGTGAGACAAGAAGTCCAAAATGCGAGATATACTCAACATCGAACGTTTTTGTTTTATCCTGAGGTGGAGCTTCTATAGTTTTTTTTTGCATTTTCATCATTATCATAAGCTAATTCAACATATAGTCATATAACAGCAGACACACAACTATGTTATGTGATTCACAATAAAATGTTTGTTTCCCCACCAGGTGCATTAGCAGCATTTGTGATAAGCTTTGTGAAGGTGTCCTGGGCAGTGTGGGGAGAACTTGCTCTCTGCATTTTCTCTGTAGTAATTGCAGTGTGTGTGTACCTCATGGACACCGTCAGAAATATCTGGGTTTGCTACACTTTCTACATGCTCTTCAGAGCTACCTACATGCTGCTTATCACCATAGCAACGTGAGTAAGCTGTCAATCTGTATCCATTTTTTAATTGAATTCATTGTAAGCAGAATATCTGAATATTAAAGAGCCTAAATTCAGTGGTTTGTTCCATATTCATCTGTATTTTTTATAAGAGACTCATTTGAAAATTGAGCCATTTTAATACATGCTGCTTATTCATCAGTGTTTGTTTAATTTGCCCAAAAACTTGTTTCTGAAATTCTATTGGCTCTTTCAGTCAAGTTCTCCTTGTGCACTTGACCATTGCCACTCATGATTCTCGCCTTTTTGTGTTACAGGTATCAGATAGCTGCTAATTTAAGTATGAAAAGATATGCTTTGGTTTTTGGAGTAAACACTTTCATCGCACTCTTACTGCAGACGCTTCTTACCTTGATCGTAGTAGATTCAGCTGGTCTAGGACTGGACATTTTTTTACAGGTAAAGTACAAATATATATATATATATACACACACACACCGTACAGACCAGAAGTTTGGACACACCTTCTCATTCAATGCGTTTTCTTTATTTTCATGACCATTTACATTAGTAGATTCTCACTGAAGGCATCAAAACTATGAATGAACACATGTGGAGTTATGTACTTAACAAAAAGGTAAAATGACTGAAAACATCTTTTATATTCTAGTTTCTTCAAAATAGCCACCCTTTGCTCTGATTACTGCTTTGCACACT
>JAUYWG010000039.1:5940806-5961114 GCA_034779775.1 Enteromius afrohamiltoni | reverse complement strand
CTATAGGCAGCCTAAAAGGTCTACTTCAATAAAACAATCGAAAACAAATTTGTGTTTATTTAATATGTATAAATCCAGCAAGAGGTAGTGTACAGTCTTCCCCATCTGAGCTCATTATGGTCACTCCCATACAGGCCAACCCGCAGCGCAACCTATTCCTAAAGCCTGAAATTCAACCCAGACAACAACGCGATGCCACGCACAGCTTGAATCAACTAAAGATATCAATTAATAATAAATATGTACATTTTCTTATAAGAAACACCTTAGTGGTGCAGCTTTGACACATCCTCAGTGATGAACCCAGGGTCACAAGGTGTTTCGGGTCTTAGATCATCAGACACCCTCACCTGAGCGACCCAGCCGTGGATGATCAGACCCCGACTTGTGTCCAAGCAGCGCACTAAGCCATATGTCGCCCCTTTTGATCCACAGCCACATAGAGGATTTCTCCGCTGCCTTGCTGATGTTTCTGGTGGCTTTCCTTTCTTGAGCACCTCTGATTTCAAGCAGCCTGAGGGATCTGTGCAGGCTCTGTCCTGGGAATCCTCTGCAGCCAACTTCAATTGGCTCACAGCGTGCCTTCCGCCTGCAGTCCTCCACCAGCTCTAGATACTTTGCCTTTTTCTGCACAAAAGCTTCCTCGATCTGTTCTTCCCAAGGGACTGTGAATTCTAGTAGCACCACTTGCTTTGTACTCTGATGTTAGGACCATGTCTGGCCTGAGGTTTGTACTGGTAATGTGGTCTGGAAACTTCAGTTGCCTCCCCCGGTCCACCTTCAGCTGCCAGTCACCTGCTGTGGATAGCAGACCAGCTGGAACCTGGCCTAACTAGGGGCTGGTGCTTCATTGCTGGATTCCGGCACAGATGGTGTCAGCTACTGCCTTCAGCACCTGGTCGTGGCACCATCGGTACCTCCCCTCTCCCAGTGCTTTCGGGCAGCAGCTCAAGATGTGCTCCAGCGACCCTCTCGCCAGGATTTAAATATAATCAGAATAAAGTATCAAGGCCGCAAAAATGTATAACACATGGCCGCTTAGAACTTCCATATATGGTTTTTGCAAATCCAATTGGGGAAACAAGTAAAGTTTTTGCAATTTTCCGGACTGACTGACCTTAATTTCTTAATTTTAATGACGGCCCCTTCTTTTTTTTTTTTTAGTTAGCTGATTGGTTCTTGCCATAATATGAATTTGAACAGTTGTCCAATAGGGTTGTCGGCTGTGTAGTAACCTGACTTCTGCACAACACAACTAATGGTCCCAACCCCATTGATAAAGCAAGAAATTCCACTAATTGACCCTGATAAGGCACACCTGTGAAGTGAAAACCATTTCAGGTGACTACCTCTTGAAGCTCATCGAGAGAATGTGCAAAGCAGTAATCAGGGCAAAGGGTGGCTATTTTGAAGAAACTAGAACATAAAAGATGTTTTCAGTTATTTCATCTTTTTTTGTTAAGTACATAACTCCACATGTGTTCATTCATAGTTTTGATGCCCTGCAACAAGAATCTACTAATGTAAATGGTCATGAACATAAAGAAAACACATTGAATGAGAAGGTGTGTCCAAACTTTTGGCCTGTACTGTGTGTGTGTGTGTGTGTGTGTGTATGTATGTATGTGTATATATATAAATTAGTTCAGTGTGTCATCATGAATGTGGACAACTAATGAACGCTGCTAACATAGTGTGCAATGTTTTTTTGTTTTTTTTTCTTTTCACAGTTTCTTATCTATGCAAGTTACTTCGCTGTCATAGCAGTGATATTCATGATTGCTTGGCTGTATAAATGGTTCAGAAGAAGGGGAGCTGAAGGACAGAATGAATTACCCTCAACAGAAACGAGTGCAGACTTCTAACACCCCACATCAGCATCTGTTAAGCACAAGGTTATAGAATAATATTCTATAATAATATAACTGAATACATAGTAACTATGTATTTGGAGAGAAAAAAAGTCAGCATTTCCAATTCTGTCACAGATCCAAATTTAAAGGTTATAAAAGCACTGGTGATTTTTGGTAAGTTAACAATTATACACTGTAAGTGGCCATTGGGCATCACAGAGTATGTGGAAGTAAATGCACTTGTTTAATATTTTATTTACACCATTATGATGCCTTACTTTATGGCTGTTACTTGAATCTAAGCAGTTAGGTCAAAAAAAGTAGTACTTTTTAGACAACGCAATCACATTATGAATGTAAGCACTTGTTTGAATCTGCCATCTTTTTGTGTTGTCTCCTACACATTTGCGGAATTCTGATAATTCTGATGATAAATGACCTTTCTTACACACATTTTGATTTTGAATGGAGATATTCCCATGAAGATGGAAAAAAAACACATTTGGCGGAAGCTGATTTTGAATGACAGCATTCAAATTGTGATTGTGAAATTACTTTTATACAATAGTTTCATTAGGGGGAAAAAGAGAGAAATTATTGTATGTAACAATAATTACACACAACCTTGTCAGTAAGATTTGTGTGTCTGTCAAGGAAAGTGGTTCCAAACGAAGCGATAAAACAGTCGATTTTTGTTCCTCTTTGTGCAACCAAAAGTAGTATGATTTTGTTTTTGACCCAGTCACTGAATCCTTCTCTCTTCTCTGACTGGTGCAATATTATTCAGCATTAAGTTTCTCAGATTTGACTTCTCAGTTTATCATGCTATGCTGCTGGCCTTAAATGATCAAATATGTCTTTAAAAAAACTGTAAGTGACTTTAGTTTTGTTGGTCATTCCATCTATGCTTTATTGGCTACACTGTTATTCAAACTACTGTTTTTCTACCTAATTCCTATTTGCTGCTTATTAATATTTAGCCAGGTAGTTAAAGATGTAGTTCAGCCAAAAATGAAAATGACCCCTACTCACCCCAAAGCCATCCTAGGTGTGTATGTATTTAGTTTTTCAAATGAACAAAATATAAATACAAATGTATCCTGGCTCTTCCAAGCTTGGTAATGCGGGTGGATAGTGCCCGTTATTTTGAAGCTCCGTAGATCGTATATATTCGCCAGGATTGTGATGTAAAACTAACCAGGGGGTTATCACATGTCCTCTGAAGCAAATCGGTGTGTTTTTGTAACAAACTTTCAAGCAATCGTGCTGCTTGTATGATGTCATGCTTCATGCTACATATTACACTACAAAAAAAAAAACATGCCTGAGCCCAACTGAACCGTGCTCTGGCCTCTGTCAGGTGGGCCTGGGATGGCTAAATGAACTACACCGGGGCATAGTTTGCAGCACTCACACTAGTCAAACGAACCACGCTTTGGCAGTCAAACACACTCTGGCATGATTGGGATTGTCTAGTGAGTACATCCAATGTATGTGCTTGCTGTGCATCATAAAACACTGTTTTGTGGCAAAACATGGAAATGATCTGACCTTTTTATCATATTGATTACTATATTTATTTGTTTGGCCAGTGTCACTTTTTGTTTTGTTTTGTCTGTTGTAAGACCTTTTGAAATAATATAAATCATTTGGCACAGTGATATCATGTATCAGATTCCTGGAACTACATTCACTGTGCTGTTCCCTAAATATTTTTGCACACCTTAGAACATTCATCAGCCAATCAGATTCAAGCATTCAATGACCCATAGGAAGTACTAATAAACGGTACGTAAATAGTTAATTGGTCCTCGAAATAAAGTGTTACAATCTTAATTAATCCATTATTCCTTACAAAGCACTGAGTTTATAGATAAAGATGAATGCTTTTGTGTGTTTATTGAATAATGCTCTTGTAGTCCTGGATATATTTGATTATGCACAACTGAATTTAGATTTGTCTATAATTCCATATTACTTGGTATAGTTACATCTATTGTAGCGTATTTGCTTATTTAGATATCAGATCAGGCAAATATCTTGAGATCTTGTTACAGTAGAGGATTTTTTTAGAAATTTCCAGCACTTAATTTATTGGCGATAAAACTGATTAGATATTTTCTTAAATATTCAGCCTTAATTAAAATACCATTTGAAATGTGCATTCTTACAGCAATAACATATGATTGACTTGTATACTGTATTAATGAAGTAATGATTGTGCCAACATTAACAGAATGTTATTTTTAAACTCTAGCAGTATTTCAGTCATGTTGTAATGAATTATAGAAATTTGAGACCAAATTGGGGTTGTGAGAGTATTTTGTGTGTGGGAACATTCCGTTATTGTTAATGTTTTGTCCGTTACTCTGTGTTGTTGGATGCAAAAACATATTGAGTATGTTTGGTTTATTTATACATATATATATATATATATATATGTATATATATATATATATATATATATATATAATGATGTATATGTGTGTGTGTGTGATGTTTTTTGTAGAAGTAAAATAAAATACCTAATCACTGAAACTGTGGCTCTGTGTATTTCTTTTGGTATAAAATATGTAAGATTTGCAATACTAAAATGAAAAGAAATTCATTTTGCTCCGCTGCATACACATAATATGCAAATAACTAATTTAAAATTTCTTACAAAATGGTTTGTAGTCCTCTTACCAAATTACACTCCCTACATATGTACTCTACAAGTGTTTTTATACTATCCCAGAATGCCCAGTAGAGGACAGCAGAGAAATTCCAGATGGAAGAATGTTAAGATAAAACAGCCCATGCAAAAAGGAATACGAAACGCTGTCTTAGGACTTTACAGTCTAATGTACATACTTTTTTGCTTCTCTTAGTTAATTGATAAACAAAATTCAAACACAAACATTAACAATTTTTTTTGTTTTCCCTTTATTGGAATTCAAAGTTTATAGTTAATTCGTAAACATACAGCTTAAAAAATGCATACCCACATGCAAATACATTCCTGTTATGAAAAGTCAAAAACAAAAAAAAATCAACAGCAATCTGCAATCATCTACTTCATGTCAAATCTAAATATCGTAGTCGATAAGTAAGAACCCATTTGAAACTATTCACGCTTTTTCTAGTAGGCGATCGACTGTCCTGCAAAGTTTAGCTCCAACTCTAACCAAACACACATGCCTTTAATTTTCAAACGATCCTAAAAACGAATTAGTGGCTTCAGGTGTGTTAGATTAGAGTTGGAGCTAAACTTTGCAGGACGGTCGATCGCCAGGAGCAGGGTTAGGCACCCTTGCTCTAAGACATTCCTCTCTGTTCTTAATAACCACGGTGATAGCCCTCATGGTAACCATCATGATGACTATAGTCATCGTCAGGGCACCGCATGCCGAGAGACTGCTGGATGGCCATCTCCTGCCTGCGAAGCTGCATGGAGTCAACCAGCTCGTAAATGATTGACATGGACCACATAGGGGAGGGATACCAGGATTTCACATTGCCGTCTTTCCCGACAAGCAGCATGGAGAAATACTCTTGGCTGATCTGGAAGTAGTTCCTAATGTCCTGCACCAGCAAGGCAGACAGGTCCTCACGGTCCACTGATGCACTTCCTGCAATACAAACCCACATTTTCCTCAGTTTTTTCCATTCCATTTTCATCAATAAAGGCAATGCAGGGACCATAAAAGTTTTTGTTCAATGCAAAAAAAATCTCACCATTTATGGGATAAAGCTCAAGGACTCCACTCATGTCATCCAGGGTTTTTCCAACAAGTTTTAATAGAGATATATGACGCAGGCCTGTGAATTAACAAAAAAAAAATGCATAGCTGAAAGACTAAACGGATAAACAAAAAAGATGACTCAGCCGTTTCCAACTCTGACTCATACTATATACATGAGATGTTCTCTGAAACATGCATGTGATTTGCATTAAAGATGTCCGTTGTTGTTTTTTGTTCTAAAACGGGCCTTCTTTTATGAGGGCATCAATCAAGCTGTCATGCTCAAGAGAGGAAGTGGTCTCTGTTGGATCGCTATGCAGGATCCAAACATCCACAGGTCCTCCTGGACTGTAAAGAATGTAGAGAAAGATTCTTAACAATGTTCCTACCTCTAAAATAGCCAACAAAACAGCAGTAAAATACACTGCGTCATCCTACTTTTATCGGTGCCATTCCTCAGAGGCATTTGTGATTGAGGGCTCTCGTGCAGATGATAGCTGGTTCCAATTAAAAGAAAACTACCAATAACAATAAGTGCATTTCTATAAGCAGGAAGAACTCTGGAGAATCTGACTTTGACCAATTCCCAAGATGTACGGCAAATGTTTTTTTAACGTTTTTTTGTTTTGTTTGGTCAGACATCCAGTTTATATTGCACTTTTGTTAAATCATGCGGTTTTGATTGGAATGTCCATAAAATGACAGCTGTTGACATTATTGCATAGGGTGTTCACTGGAATGGACCCCAAATTTGTTTACAAATGCTTAACATGGAATTTCAGCGAACAAAAAAAGTGTCTATTTTCCTAAGTTACATAAACAATTGGCAGTGGTGTTGATACAGCAAAGCTCTTAGAGCGTTCTGTATATATTTAATTACATAGTCCTCATATTGATCATCTGAGTGCGGTCCCATACAGTCTCAACTGTCACGCCATTTCTCAGTACATTTCAGATGAGCTGGTTTTGTTCAGTCTGTTTAGGAACCCAATGTGATTCCACTGGCTGAAATAACTTTAATGGGTATTCTGTTTAATGCAGTATAGACGTCCTACATATTTGGTTTCATGGTGTATGTTGTACCTCCAGTAAATATTTCAAGCCAATGGGGTTTGGTGATAATGTAATAGTATGTAGCCTACAGCCCTAAATGTGAAATTAAACATTTTTCTTCGTCTAATTTTTTTGGACTTTTGGTCTGCAGTAAATATCACTAGTAAGTTTACATATAAGTGCCTCTATTATGCCATTTCCAATGTTGCCTTTCATGCAGGGTTTAAGGTAGCTGTATGTGAACGTAAACGATCTGCAAAGTTGTGAATCTGAAAGTGCATGATAAATTATTGTCTCCAAAAATAAAGAACTGACTCTTATACAGCATAAACGAGTGCTTAGTAAATCGAATCCCATTTCTGTGACGGCCACTGAATCACAACCTGTAAGTATGATAAATAATAGATGATTATATTTCCATTGAACGTTCAAAATTCAGAACTATGGCAAAGGGCCTATCGTTTACAATGGCCATCTGACCAATAAGAGTAGGCTCACAGAGAAGAGGGTTTTAGATTACTAAATTAAGTGATATTAAATGCACATTTTATCACATTGCATGCATGTGAACATATTGTAGGACACACTCAAAGCAATATTAGGAGCCTTAAAAATGGCAAAATAGGGACATTTTAAAAGCATGTTTGAAAGCGGTCGTAAATTAGGTTACTATGGTTTGCTCAAACGATCTCACCCAGATTGCAGGCTTGGCTATTAATGGTGTAGAGCTGTTGCTGATAGGCCCATTCTTCATCAGTAGGAGTGGATATTACAAAGAGTCTCCGCCTCCAACGGAATCTTAAGAGACATTTTAATGAAAAAGCATTGAGATGAGCATCTTCTTTATGTCAATGCATTATATATTCACACACATTTCAAACCTGGACAGGAAGTCCTCGAGAGATCTTGATTTATCTTCTTTCTTGCACATAACTGCAAGTTTCCTCTGCTGTTCTATTTCTTTAATCCGGGTTGACAATGTGTCGATGTAGTCAAACACTGCTTTCATGACAATCGGCACTTCATATCGTTGCTGTGGAAACAATGAATGCATAATTTCATGTTATAAAATTAGGTCAGAAATGATTACATTTACATCTCACTGTAAATCACGCATCCCTGATAAAATCAGTGTACTACACACCTGGACTTTCATGTCATAGTCAGTCAATACAATGTTGAAATCATTATAAATCATCCCAAAATGCTTCCGAAATGCTGTGATGAGGTCCTGGTTGATGAGGTCACTGTCCGGCAGGCCCCGTAAGGGCTTATCCTGTTCTGTTACATAATAATAATAATAATAAAAATCTGAATGAAGACATTTTGATATGACATTACAAACAACCATAGTAAGCAGCACTGACCTGTCTGGTAGTGTTCGATCTTCATCGTACTGTTTGTGAGAGTCCCAAAGATGCTTATGATGGAAATTTTTCGTAGTGCCATATCACAAACTTGCTCCAGGTACTCATCCCTCTGTTCACTGTACATATGATTCTGCTCATCTGGAGCAGTAATTATCTACAGACATTGAAAATGAGAAAATTACACTAGTTAAAATGCTTTTATAAATTTTTTTTTTTTTTATAACGCAATTTGAAGCCTAATTTATATATTATCAATTCTGCAGAGTGCAGAAATGTAGAAAAAGTACAGGTTATGATTGGATAAGTGTAATGATGAATTTAAATGTTTACTTTTATTTCTATGTTTGTTTTTTAATATAATTTTTAAATGTATTTTTTCACTTCACATAGAAATATTGCAGTGATAGCAAAAAATTCTACATTATCATTATATTATTTTGTGATGATCAAAAAAAAAAAGGTAAAGCTATTGAACTTATTATCTACTGGGCATTGTAAAATCCTATTTGTTGAACCTCAAGCTATAGCTCTGTATTACTTTTTCATGTGTCTCACTTATGCAATACGTACCACGAGCCGTCGTCTTCTCTGAAAATAACTCAGAAAGGTTTCCAACAACTTCTTTGGATTCGCTGACTGATCCACAACAGCCCGTTCTTCAAAGACATCTGGCTTTTGTGGCTTTTGTTTTTTAACACTGACACTGGTCTCCTTAGTCACTTTTGAGTCTTTTTTCCCTGTAGGTATCTTCTTTAAAGGCTTTTCAGGTCTATCCATCTTCTTCCTCCTGTCGGCAATATCAGGTTTAGTTTTTCCCCTTTGGTTGGTCAAAAGTTCTGTCTCTGTTTTATTAGTAGTGGGTCTTTGTGTGTCACGTTCTCTGCTGTGCTGACTAAGCTTTTTACTCCATCCATGTTTCCCCAAAGGCAGTTTGTTCTTGGGCTTTTGTATGGATGGTTGTGTTGGTGAGACTGGAGTCGATTTTTCTTTCTGTTGTGTGTAGAATTTTGAGGTAACAGAGAAATGAGAAGTTGTGTCCCTCAGACGGTTTTGTGGTGAGGGGCGGTAGACACGTTCAGATGTATTAGGAACAGATGTGTGCCAGGGTATGGTTGTGTGTGCAAGCGTTTGCTCCACTGTGGTTGGTATATTTGTAGTAATAGTAGTTGTTGTTGAGGGAAAAATGGTGGTAGTGGGTGCTGTAGTTGTAGTTGGAGGTTTTGAGGTTGTGGTTTTTAAGGTAGTCGTTGTACGTTTTGTGGTTGTAGTTATTGTAGTAGTACTGATGGTAGTTGATATTTGTGCCTGAGTTGTCTGAGGAACCGGTTTTACCTTGTGTCGCCTTGTATTTTCTGCCATGTTTACCTGTGGTTGCAAACCAACTGCATTTGAGCCAACAGACTGCACCACTTGGCCCTCAACTCCAGCAGTCTTGCACTTTTGCACAAAGCCCTTTTGCCTGGCCTTCTCTAGTCTACGCATAGGTGCCTGGTCTATGGCTTCATAAATTGCCTCCAGCTGAACAGGGTATGGGTATCTTTCCTCTACCTGAAGGGTTTTTCTTAGAAGCACCATTCCAAACTTACCATCCTCCAACTTCAGGAAGCCCATCAGCCTTGACACCAAGGCTGGATCCAGCAGTTCCTCCACCAGAGATCCCTGATTGCTAACTCGTCTCACCTTGCCTCCCATCTTCCCCTTTTCATGAAATATTATGATCTGCTGCATGTGTCTGTCTGCCATCTCGCAGTACACGTCAGGCTTGAGCAAGTTCATCATTAACCTATAATAGCCATCAGAGTCATTGGGAGTTGAAATGACCAACACACGGTTTTTACCTGCAAAGCCAGCCAGAATGTTAATGGAGCTAGAGGTGCCCTGTGGAGTAGATTGAAAATTAGCTTCTTGAGCAGGGCTGTTGTCAGTTACACTGGGTTTCCTGTGTGGAACTGGTCTTTGCCCTTGCCCTTTCCTCCTGGCTGGGGGTCGTGAGGTCTCCACGTTCTGATCATTCTGAGGCTTCCTGAGCGCATCTGTGTTCCTGGATAACCTTGCAGATCTTCTATATGATTGCATATCATCTGTGTAATTTTTGACAAAAGTCTTCGGTTGTAATTGTGCATTTCCTTCTTCTGCTCCTGTGTAATTCAGCACCAAGGAAGACTTCAAGTCAGACGCCTGAACCCACGTCAGAGTCAACAAAATGACATGTACCTGAATATTTTTCATTGCAATTATACTGCTATGAACAAATCACTTCAGAATCATGACATTGGATAGGCGAATAAGTTCAGAAATAGTTCTAGCGTAATTTGATCTAACACAGTGAACGGTTAAAACGTGTTACATTAGTAAGTAATAGTTAAGAAAGACTGAACAATACTTAATAAAACGGGTGTAAATAATCTACTAACAGTAACTCCAACTCGTCTTCGTGTAAAAAAAAAACAATATAATGTCATAATCCAAAGCGAATGAGTTTGTCAAATGACTGAGGGAAATGCATAATTCCGTATAAATTCCCTCATTATAATATTCAGTCACGTCCAGCACTTTCCAGGGAAAACAGGCAAAACTCCTTCAGTTTGTATCCTTTAAACAACGGTGTAAAAAGACACTCAGCTCACGACCATCGTCTCCAATGCTACTCAATGCTCTCTGAGCTCCACGCACTGAAATCTGGAAGAAGGTTTGAACAAGCGGGGCTCACAGCCAGATTGGCCCCGCCCACTCCGCCTTTGCTATGATAATAGCGCGACTTACTAATGTTACATACATATACTGTACAATCTTTGCACAACTTTAACATTGCATGAAGTATTGATGAAATTATTATAATGATTTTTAGCATTAAAAATGATTATTTATCACACAGCCTACACAATTCTGCATTTTTGCCGTTCAGTTTTCTGCTTCGGGTTATAATAAAAATGTAGACTATTTCTTTATTTCATTAATAACAAAGGAGCAAGTGAAAGAGAGAGAGTACTTGGAGAGAAAGAGAGAGGGGACTGCCATCTATTGATAGTGACCCAAAAGCATCAAAAACATCCAAGGTTTTTAACAATTGAAAAATAGTTGTTAGTATTTTTACTCAGAGACCCAATGTCTATTTAAATGTAACTGCAGTCTCCTCAAACACTCTCTGCTGCCTTCATAAGCCTCTTACACTAATGCACTCGTTGCTGAGCGAGCATAGGACGGCAGCCTCGACAATATACAGAGATTTAATCAGCATGACTGCTACTATGGTCAAGCGGAAGCTAAAACATTACATAGAATTAAAAATAGTGTAGAGCGTGGATCTTAATACAGCATGTCTGCAGACATTGTGGGAGCGTGGGACGTGTCGCTATGTGATGGGGTTTACCGAATTGAGTTTGAACATGGAACAACAACAGGGAAAAGGGTCATTTACATTAATGGGAAGGTGAGAAGTAGTTAGTATTTTCCCGATTAAAATGTGTGTATTTTATTTGTCTTGTTAGATTAGATTAAATAGTTGTCTCGTATTTTTATATATACTGTTTGTGTAGGCCTATTTCATATAGAAATGTTATATATATTTTAAGTTTAAGTAATCTTTTTACCTTGAATTTTATATTAAGACAATAATAATAATCAGCTTATGTTATTATAATATAATATAATATAATATAATGATAATAAAATAATATCTGATGTAGAGATCAGATGTTCAAGATAATATCAAATAATTATATTCAGTTTATTTACTTTTTAAGGAGGTGTTGAGGAGGGATTGGATGTTCAAGCTGGTGGGAAAAGAAACATTCTCTGTTGGGAGCACGGATACGAAAGCAACCATCTCTATTGAGGCTATCACTGGGTTTTCCTATGAGTACACACTGGAAATCAATGGAAAAAATCTCCAAACATTTTTGGACAACCGATCAAAAATTTCCAAAACATGGATGCTAAAACTGGGTGGTGCTGATTACAGGATAGTTCTAGGTAAGAGACACTGTGAAAACATCCCATTTATTTATGACGTGAAAAGAATATAGAGATTATAACAATATAAACAATATACTTTGTATATTATAGTGTCCGAACTATATTTTAGGAAATGATGTCATCTCAATGGGTTCATCATGTGGGGGTCTGGTGCACAAAAAATGTAAAAACGTCTGGACTAAATTACACAGTGCATGTTGCAGTACTAAAAGAAAAGAACAATTAGATTGTTTGGCCTGTTCTCATGCAGACACAAATATTAGCAAACTATTTTTCCTGTTTCATTAGAGAAAGACACTATGGATGTATGGTGCAATGGACAGAAACTGGAGACTATGGTAAGTATTTTTGCCTTTGGGTGTATGAAAGACCCATGTTGGTCCATTGTTTATTTAAGTATGAGTCAAGTCGGCTAATGGTGTATTTGAGTGGCCACTGTGGAAAAACTTAACACCATCTTCTTCATATGACATCCCATGACTGGTGCTTGTTTAGTTACAGGTCTGTGTTTATATTGATTGCCTTTGTGCAGGGGGAGTTTACAGAGAATGGAAGCGAGACACATTTTGCAGTGGAGGACCATGAATGCTGCATTAAAGCAAAAAGCAGTGGAAGGAAACGAAACGGAATAGTTCATTCCCTGCTGGTGGATGGAATCAGAATAGAAGAGGCCATTGAGTAAAATAATGAAATTCAGCTGTGCAAGACATTTAGCAATAGTGTACTTTATCAGAATTAGTTACAGATGGCATCAAACAAGTTTTTTTTTGTTTTCTTCAATGAGTCCAGAATGATGGTATTTGTTCATTTATTTGTTACAAAGATATTAAAGGTTTTAAAGGAAAGTACCCCAATAACACATTTAATGAATTGCTTGGTTATCAGTGTTTATGCATGAATATTATATATGCTTTTTTGTGTCTGTTTGTCAATAAATAGATTTTTGGGCACAGAAATGTTTCAGATGTGTGGAGTAAATTTTTTTTTTTAATTTTGAAGGGATAAAATTAGAGCCTTGTGGTAAGATGCCTAGACGGAAGGTTATAGTGGCAAGTTATTCCTGTTATTAATTTTAATTTAATAATTGCTTTAATTAATGGAGTTAATATTCAATAAATCCAGATATACACTTTATACATCTTCTCTGATCATTAAAACCTATAATGGAAATTGAGTGAAATAACTTCAGTTATTCATAGTGTTGCTATTATGTTATATTTTATATATGGCCAGTTAAATATATATGTATTCATCTGCCTGTATAATTCATAGAATCATTTTACCAACTCATTTTACTCTGCTTTGTCTGTCAGTGAATATTAAATTATGAAACTAAATTTTCAAAGCACAATTTAAATAGAATAGATCATTTGTGGTCATAAATTGCACAGATATATTTGTAGCAATAGCCAAAAATACATTGTATGGGTCAAAATGATTGATTTTTTACATTTATGCTAAAAAATAATTAGGATATTTGTATGTGTAAAGATCAAATTTCCTGAAGATATTTATATAGCAAAACCTTTTTCAAATGAGTTTTTGCATTGCTAAGGACTTTATTCAGACAACTTTAAAGGCAATTTAACAGTATTTAGATTTTTTGTTCCTGAAGATTCCAAATTTTCAAATACTGTCAAATATTGTCCTATAGTAAACCATGCACCAATGGAAAGCTTATTTATTTAGGAAATTGACAATTATTAGTTTTGTGGTCAAGGGTCACATATATGAAGTGTACATTTTTTGTATAATAAATCAGCTGTTGTATGTAAAACTGTGTTTTTCATTAATGAAAATATATGATGTGTTGTGAAGTAAATCAAAAACTTTCACCTAAAACCAGTGTGTTCTTGTCTAAGAATAACTTTGATATATTATATATATATATATATATATATATATAATTTATGTACAAATATGTACATATGAAAAGAAAAATTAAACTACAATTCTTGTAACGCATTAAGCATATGTACATATTTGTACATAAATTATATATATATATATATATATATATATATATACACACACACACACACATTTATATACATATATATAATTTATGTACAAATATGTACATATGCTAAATGCGTTACAAGAAAATAAAATAACTTTTATCTTAGCCTGCCTGTCAGTTCACCAGTAAAACTTGCATATGTTTAACCTTTATTGGATACATGGGTTAGCTCACGCCCATGTTATCATAAGACTCTGGGGTCATATATTTGAGTGTGTCACAGACCTAAAACTAGCAATTCATTGCAATGGTTCACAGGGCCCACTAATCGGACACCATGTGTTCAAAGTAAGATAAGTGCGCCCTACAGCGCCCCCATCCAGCATGTGGCGACCTGTATGCGGTTTATTAACAACACACTGCGCAGAACTAGCGCATCTACGACCTGGACGAGGGCTCCTATGCGCCGACGTTTTTCCAGTAGGAAACGTCCAAAGGCAGGAGCAGGCGCAATGATGTTTGAGAGGATACAGACGGGACGGACCTCAGTGCGGGAGGAAAGGGAATGCACCCATCTTTGCGGATAAAACAAGATTGATAACCGAAAAGCTCCCCGGCGATGGTATCTCGTTGAGGTTGACGTAACATTACATCAATGGTTTTGTGGTTTTGCATCGAAACCGCAGAAAGTAGTTCAGCGGCTGTAATGTCAGCATGAGCCGAAGTGAACAACAGCGGTGCGCGAGTTGACTGTGCTCGGAACACAGCAGACATACCGCGTCCAGCTCGTCTGTGCGAACTAGTTTCTCGCCGAGTTTGAATCTGAATTACTAATCTTCGACTCAGCCCTTTTTGCCGCTTACACCTGGCAGTATGAAGCACACAGCCGGGGGCGACCATGTGGACTGTTCTCGCCTCGGACTGTAGACCCGAGGTGGCCTTCTCTTGCCTGTTATAGTCCGTAATGACGATGCATGGTGATTTAGGGGAGCTTCTGTGTTTAAATGCTGTATTTATAAGGATATGGGGCATATGACTGTGTCCTGGGATTTCAGATCCGGACAGCTGCAGATCTCCCTCCAGCGTCTGGACTTCTGTTGTAATACACATATACTTCAATATCACATGCGCTGATATCAAAGCCGCTGCTAGATGTTAGTTTGTCTCGCGTTAAGTGATTTCACACCTAACGTTAATCTTTAACATTTTCACAAGTTATTCTGCCATCTGCGATCGCATACCCAGTGTACATTTGGGAACATTTATAGTTTTTTGTTTTGAACAAAATCGTTGGAGCTGACCACGGACCTCATGTAGACATCTGATCTCCCTCCTGTGTTTAGGTGTTTGCAGCGTATCAGTATCCCTAAATCATCTGCAAACACTCTTTCGATAATTGCCTATTGGGTTCCACTGGAGGAGATCATATTGCAAACATGAATTATCAGCAGCACCTGGCGAACTCAGCCGCGATCAGAGCTGAGATCCAGAGGTTCGAGTCCGTCCATCCGAACATCTACTCGATCTACGAGCTGCTGGAGCGGGTGGAGGATCCGCTGCTGCAGAATCAGATCCGAGAGCACGTCATTGCCATTGAAGGTAAGGGCATCAAGGGCGTTTGAACCCTGCAGAAATTCTTCAGAGAGCCTTTTTATGTTATTGTCATGTATTTGTTTATTTCGGTTTAGTTTGTATGTCAGTGGTGAGTAATGCCAAGTTTGGCGGAAGCTCTGGTTGCTATGGTTAATATGGGATGGGACGACAAACCTGCATTTGAAATGTATGTCCACTCCCAGTGTCATTTTACAAAAATACATAATTAGGATTATATTGCATAATGAGTAATGGCATTACAAATCAAGCCACTCCAAAAGATGACTTTTAGTTCTTTCTCTTCAAAAGAGTATGCCTCTTATGAGTCTCAGAAAGAGTTTGGACCTTTGGCTTCTAAAGATGAAAGGTAGTAAATCATTTTTTCCAATAGTTTTTTTGGTTGTTACAGTTAAATTCTGGTTATATTTGTTCTTAAACCATTTCCTTGTCCTTGGGAACTTTCAGGGTTTCAGATTTAGTCATAGTGCAACTGTGAGTCAAACTTTAAACACATGTTTTCTGATTTTAGTCAGCCACTTTTTTGTCATGTAAAAGCCATATTTGATTTTTCATGATGTGAAACTGTTAGGTATAGATGTATAGAATATCTAACAATAGCTGTGTTGTCTTTGATTGACACACAAGTACAAAGCAGTACAAACCTTTGATCGGCCCGTGCTGATCACGGCGTCGTTGTCAAATGTCCTCTACTCTAAATAAGGTTTATGCTGTAATATGAAATTGTTGATGGTTATGTTTGTGTCGAGCACAGCTTCCATTCAGGTAGAGGTTTTGATATATGGTTTGCATGAAGCTTTTGGCAGGGTGTTGGGAGCGTCGCTGTCACAGTATGTAAGGTTTTAATAGCTTTGTCTCTTTGTTTTAATATACTGTTATTAAGAGGTAATCATCATGCTTTTTAGACACAAATGCTATTTACAATATCTGCCGGCTGTTTTACCAGCAGGTTACATAATAGCAAAATGAGAAGCTGCATTGTGTGTTGAGATGAAACTCTGTGTTCCACTCGATTGCAGTGAATGAGTGGGTTCTCGGCTCCGTGTGTGGTCAGTGACATGTCTCTGTCAGAGATGAGTGAATGTACGAGTCTTTGACCCCTTTTCAATGAAAGTAAAATGTAGGCTGCGTTTAAAATGGTTCTTGACTTGCTGAGACATGCACACTAAAGAGACAAACCTGTCACTACCACCAACACACCCCCTTTACAGACCCTGACCTGTCTAATTCCTGAAAACCAAGACAGACTTCTTACTTGCTTAGTGGAATCAATTTAGGTGAATCTGTTAAAATCCTTTGTATAGTTACTTGAAATCATTTAAAGTCATCAATATGTTATGTTGCAGTTTGTGGCCGTGAGTCAATGTTGGCATTCTAAAAGCAGAACTTGATAGTTTTTTTGGTTTGTTGTTGCCAAAACAAATCGATTGACTTCTGCACAACAGTGTTTTACCATTCCCGTTAACTAGCAGCGAATTCCCAAGTATTTTGTGGATTAAATGTCGGCTTTTCAAATGGCACTTTCAGTAACTTCTCTCTGACCTCCCAGTTAAACAGATGGCAAATCTGAGCTGAAAACCGATACTTAACACACCCTGTGATCAGAAGCGAGTCTGTCTTCAGATATTAGACTGGTGTAGCTTTTACACTGGTGTGCACGGTAGTCATTTTGCTTAATTTTAAACATGTTGCCCGCTGACACATAAGGGGCGGGTTGGTTTGAGCCTAAGCAGATCGCTCTCTATGCAGAGCATGTTTGTGATCTCAGAGACACGCATCTGGGCGACACTTTAGCCTCCCTGTTTCTTGCATAAAGGGCATGACATTTATAAGAATGAATAGTGTGGCTTGTGCATGGAAAAGAATATTTTTGTGATTCTGGATAAAACCTTCAGAAAATGTAAAAATCATTTAATTTACAGTAATATGTAGCCTATTAAATTAAATGAGGGCTGGTTTGATTTCCTACTGATTACATTTGTCGGAGAAATGAGTCGGCACAATACTCTGGACTTCATGTAGGCATGTCTTTATTCTTACTTTTTCAATGTCAAATGAGATTAATTTGAGTGTGAATGCTATTTGTCTCTTGATATATCTTTAAAAAGTGACCTAAATTCATATTTCTTGGGCTTCTGGAGTTTTAAGAGCAATAATGCTTGGTCAGTAATAATGAATTTTGGCATAAAATGGTATCACATCTTTTGTGTCAAGCCATTTCAGTTCAGTTGTTACACAAATTATTTAGTATAACAAATTGATCAATTTGATGGCAAGGCAGGAGCCTGTGTCTCTGTGCCTCTTTGGTCAAAGGCTAAAATTGTAATTGCTTTTTGCCTATTTTGGCAATAAATGTAGCTGAAAAAGCTCAAATATAGAAAATCGATTTTTGAGCTCCTTGTGTGTCTAGTAAAATTCTGTCAAAAGCCTCCAACTAATAATGTCCATTTTTGCAAGGCAGGACCGTTCTGTTCTTGTCATTGTTGGCTATGAAATGTCTGGCAGCTCTAATGGCCGGTGTCATTGTGCTAAGGTAACAGTGCTATGCAACATACCCCCTTCAAAAGAAAGGTCACAGCATCATGCAGATGTCGGAACCACAGCCCCTCCCATCAAATCTGTCTGGAGGGCGCCATTAGGGACACACGGTCGCAGTAGCCCCTTATAGTTTGTTAATTGCACATGGAGGAGCATGTGTCACCCTGCAGTATGACAGCAACCGAGCTGCACCGGATGCAAGAAGCATCCGTCTTTAAAATTCCATCTCACATCCTACTGCTGCATCGTACTCCGCTTTAATGGCCAGCCTGTCTGATGCATTTAAGATTTTGGCCATCTCTTTTGCATTTCTCAGAGCTGTTAGCCTCTGTGGTCAGAATTCTGCTTAAGTTGCACTGAGCATTTGGTTCAGTAGAATGCTAACCAGAGAAATGGCTGCAAGGAGACCATATATCTGTTTATATTTAATTAGAAGGCCCTGAAGCACAGCCATAGAGACTGAGGCCAGAAGAGAGGAACGGGGCAACATATGCAGAGGCCATATGCTGAAGAGCCTGCTAAGTCTAGACTGGGTTCAGGGATTAACAAGCTGCCAGTACAGTTGTATTAAATGGCTCAGTGGGGTTCTGAACACAAACAATAAAGTGGCAGATTAGGGGCAGTAACTGTCTCTTCTAGTTATGAGAGCAAGTCGATGGCAGATTGCTTGACCTTCATTGGTTCCCACACAGTTTTTATCCAGGAGCAGAATTTTTCTAGGTGTTTATTTGCTCTTCCCAAAACCAAAATGTTACATCTTTTGGGGTTATGATTCTCTAACAGTGAATGTTCAATAGCATGATGGGTCTGTCCCAAGGGTCTTTTTTATTTGGTTGTGGATGAAGGATGAAGTAGCAGCCCTTCTAAAGGCCCTGATAAGAATCCTTTGCGTTGTGTAGTTCCACAAGCTCAGTTTTAGGAACTAGTCAGCATTATGGTTCCTAGACAACCAGTTTTCCCACTCGGGTGTTTTCCTGGTTGCATTAGCACCAGCAGCAGGAACTCTGAAGCTGCCAACGGTGAAGTATTTATTTGCGGCATTTACAATTGTACAGTTTACAAGCAGTCATGCTGGGATAGTTATGATTTTTGTCATAATCATGCAAACCTATTACACGATTGTAAGATCATGAAAATCTAACCAATGGTGCTCTAGTGTGTGGTATCACTCTGCTCGGCACGGCACAGCCTGTTTTGTGTTCCATTGCAGTTTAGTGCCGCTTTAGAGTTAGAATGATTTGTTTTGGTTGCGCAGCCTCTACTGCCATGATGTCACTGTAAATGCGACACAAACACACAACAAAAACGTTTTATTCCACATCGCCCCATTAAGCTCCTCGAATATCAATGAAAGAAACGTTTGTACCTCCTCTACAGACACTGTTTGGTTGATTTAAGAAAAGATGCGTTAGTTTTAGGGCTGGGAAAATTAATCGTTGATTGATTAATGTGCATCTCGTCAGTAAAGCCGGTTATTTGATTAACGGTAAATCTCAATCAGCTGTTTTTAAATGCAAGGCAGTTGATACACGAGAGCCGTAGATCACTGACGAGCTACGCAATTTCTCGTTCAAAATCGAAAATGAATCACTTCCGATTCGGAGCTTGTCAGTGATCTACGGCTCTGTGCGTCAACTGTCGTGCATTTAAAAAACAGCTAATTAAAAACACTACTTTGCAGATGTTTATGTTCACGTACAGCTACATGACACACCCCTTGAAAATGGATAATAGGTGCACTTTAAGGCTGAGAAAAGAACACATGGCTACAGGTAGCTAAATGCAGGTATCGCTGTTTTCCATTTTCATGCAGTAAATATTTTTACATGACTTTTTAAAAATGCCAGGTAGCCAGTATGCATTTGGCCAATCAGCGTACTACATGGCTAGCAGTTTTTATAGGACTGTTTTAGATTCTACTCTGAAGTAAAAGCTAATTTAGTTCCCCCGAATGGAGTTCCTTGAGCTTAAAGCAATTCTAGTTCCCGCCAAAAAGTGGGTAACTCCACTAATAGTTTAAGGAACTATAAAAAAAGTTCCTCTGGTGCAAAATATTTCTGGTGCCGCTTTATATTTCCAGGAAAGTTCTAGTTTGTTCTTTGGTTGAGATTTAAAAAGAAGTTCAAAATGAATATATTGTCGATATACTGTCAAGTCAAGTCAAGTCAAGTCACTTTTATTTATATAGCGCTTTTAACAATACAGATTGTAGCAAAGCACTGA
>JAUYWG010000039.1:5890033-5940706 GCA_034779775.1 Enteromius afrohamiltoni | reverse complement strand
TCAACACATATATTATGTAAAGAAAAACTTTTATTTTGGATGCGATTAATCGCGATTAATCATTTGACAGCACTATTTAGGAGTCATCTTAATGGATTAAGGTTAGGCTTTAATAAAGGAGTTTTACCTTAATATTACGTTTAAGGTGTTTACATGTCTGTATATTTCAATTCTAATCGGCGTGGGCCAACTATGTTAAAACCATTATGATGTGATTATGATCTTAATCGTGTTATTATAATCGAAATATTGCGTTCGCATGAGTTAAAGTCGCAATACTGTCAAAATACTGTCGTTATAATCGCATTAAGAGGGTCCATGTAAACGCACTCACTGATACAGGTCTTCTGGATTTAGTCAGTTTGTTCTGTTTCTTCATGTTTTTCCAGACAGACTGGATGATGATGATGATGATGACGAGATCAGCTCTCCGTGTGGAGTGCTGGCTGTTGTCAGACTCCTTGTGCAAACAAAAATCTCACTTGATTATGACAAATAACGGATTATTAAAAAGAATGTTTGGAAATGTAAACTTGATGTTTCCACACAACACCACAGGATAGAAATAACTGCTTTACCATCACACGAGTAAATTGCATTAAAATGTGATTCATATTTCTCAAGTTTCACAATATTTCAACAGTGTCTATTAGACAGAGACATATCCTTTACTGTGGTAACAATAAGTCTTTTATTACCGCTGCTTCACATTTTCACTCCAAAATGCCTCATAATATGAAATCAACATCCTCTCATTCCTGTGTGTGTCTTCATGGGTGTATTTATAGACTTGTAAGGACACTCTGTTAGTATGAATACAAATGAGATATGTGGCCTTCGAAATATGCAGCACAAAAGCAGGCTCTGTTCTAATGCGTAGTAGCGCATTCACACCACTCTGTGGCGGCAGTGAGCTTTGAATTGGTTCATGGACAAATATGAAAAGCTATACATAAGAAGCATACTTTTTTTCTTGTAGAGAGATGGTATTTTTTCCACAGTTTGCTTCTCGCGCCATCTGTTCAACGCTCACCGCTCTTTAGCTTTGAAGTTTGCATGATTGCATACTTGTAGGCTTTTTGTGTACTCACCACCTCTTTAGAAAACACAGAATGAAAAGTGCATATGGTTGTTTTGAAGTGGAATCTGACTCTTTTGTTTGCGATACAGGCTTCTTTCGTGTTTAAATGCATTATTCCGCACGCTGAGTCAATCTGTGGGTCTCAGTTTGGCTGCAGTTCTAGGTCAGACTCCCGTCTCGCATTATTTGTGCTTGCTCAAAGACGGCGCCACATCTCCCTTGTTGATACACTGCTGCTTCAGGGGTCCTACTGTGGAGCGAGGGGCCCTGGCCAACAGCGCCTAAACAGCCAATTTGCAGTAATTAGCCTGAATTTGGTGCACTGAAAATATCAGTGTGTGTGCGCTTGCATCTGGTAGGTTTTTCTGTCCCAAATGTTGCAGCTTTAATGTTTAAAGACAGTGTAAATTGTTTATGAAACACTTGGCGTTATAAATAATCCTGTGAGAGAGGATGATTTTGATATGAGATTTTTGAGATCTTGTCAATGCATAAATATAGTATTTAGTATTAGAGGTTATGTTTTGGTGTGAGATCTGTTAAATAAACAGTTGTGTAACGTACAATTAATATAGTATGAAAAGCCGCAAGGGTTAAATAAAAGGTTAAAATAAAGCAGTTGGGTTTCTAATTAAAGCCTTCTGCAGATTTTCAAGGGGACTGCTGAGTATTAATGATAATTTAAATATTTGTAATTGATAACAAACTAAACTAAATGCTAAAATACATACAACAAAGTATATATTTCACAGTACTTAAAAAGAAAAATCTGCTAGAAAAAAAATCATTCCAGGCATAAAGTTTTTTTTTTTACTGTTTAAACTGTGTTTTCTATTGCCATACACCAACCCTACACCTAAACCTACTCCTGACAGGAAACTTTCTGCATTTTTAGATTTTCAGAAGACTTTTTTCCTCATGGGAACCTAAAAAATGCACAAGATCAGCATTAACTATCCTTGTGGGGACATTTGGTACCTTATTGATTGATAAAAACCGGGTACACAAACACACATTATGTTTTACATTTTGTGTTACCATGTTGGTATAGTTTTTGGCAGCGCTTTATTTCGATGGCCCACTTTAGACATTCTACTCACAGTAAGTAACATTCCAACTACATGTCAACTAGCTGTCATTGTAATATCTTCTAACACTTTATTTTGGTGGATCAACTTATTCTTGAGAAATAATGAGACATACAGTTGATATGTAGTTACAGATTTATTTATAGCTAGTAGAATGTCTAAATGGACTATCGAAAGAAAGTGTAACTTAGTTTATATATTTTTTTCTATATTTTAATTGCATTTAATCTTCATTGATGGAAGAAAATGTCAACGTTTAAAATCTTTTAGTACTGTTGATTTGACTGCAGTCTGTTTTTTTAATATATTTCTAACAGAGACCAATTCAGTTAAATTCTTGAAGTTCCGGAGTCTCCGGAGCAGGAGTATATATGTGTTTGCATGTTTACGAAGGACGCTGTTCCTCCTCTTACCGATAGCTCCTCTGCTTTATTACATTCTTTCTCTCTCTCTGAAAAATAGTATATCTCACACTTTTCCCCTTCCTTACCCTCTAAGACTCTCCTACTGTTCTTTCGCTTACCATCCTTTGTTCTTTTTGGAGCTGTCTTTTTTAGCAAACACACTATTGCATATGTCAGGTACTCCTGTTGTGCATTTGTTTGGGTCTGTTTATGTAGGAAACATTGGTGGAATTCTCAGACTTTGTTTCATGGGAGACCGACAGCTACTTAACGAAAATGGACGTCACTGCAATAAAGCATTTACGCTCTTTGGATATTGGGCTTCTGTGACCACCGATGCAGAGGGGTCTTAACACAGTGGATGTCATTGTTTTTGCTGTTTTTTTTTCAAAAAAATTTTTTTTTTTTTTTTTTTGAGATATGTCCAAGACATTTCCTTTTGATACTTTGACTTTCTCTTTCATTATTCATATAACAGAGAAGGGCTACACCAGCCATTTGTAAGCAAACATTGATGAATAAGTTAGTCTGACAACATTGTATTTGTTTGTAAAACAACTTAGAAGACGAAGATATCCAGAAAAGTAGACACAGTAACCTCAAGAGCAGTGAACTAGTTTGCAACACCCCATAGGTTGTAAGCTGTAAGTGGTGTGTAGTTGCATATGATGTTTACCTTTTCTTGATCTAATAAGAAGCCTATAAGATTCAGGTTCATAGTGGTTAACAGGACATTCTCGTATTTCAGTTATATAATGATCTGTGTACAGCATATCTCAGGTAGTCATATTTTGCTGTTGTATCATATCTTACAGTATAAGAATACAATGACAATTTAATTTATGTGAGACTGCTTTTTTTTTTTTTTATATTGCATATGTTGGTGTACAGGAGACAAGATGGAGATTGGTATGTCTAAACATATATTTAGTTCTATAATGTTCCATTTATTGTGATTTATAGATATATTTTAAGGAAAACTCTGCTGCCAACTAGCATTGCTGACATCTTAAAAGGCTTCCTGTGTTCTAAAGGAATCTGATGGATTTCAGCCAACTTAATGTCCTGTTTTTCTGAACACCAAGCACTTCCTCTCACTGCCTCTCTTTTTCCCTCCATGTTTTTTGTGTTTGCGCTCTCTCTTATCTTGAACATATGTAGTTCAAATGCAGTTTTATAGCCAACACTGTTGACTTTTGTACAAAAAGAATGCAAGTCTCAACTCTTTACACTGAGTAATTTAGACCAAATTTGAGATGTTTTTGTAATATAACTGATTCAAATTATCTGCCAACTGACCCTTCACTAACCTTAGCTTTAAGACATTATTTAACCAATACTGCCTTTGGATTTCTCCCATTTTCCCAAACATATATATATATATATACTTTATAACTTGAAAATTGGATTTAAAATGAAAATGATTTGCATTCAAGGACAGTTTAATATTATTTACCGTTTAATCCCTTTATTTTATCCAATTTTTTATCATTTTTCACTTCATTCTAGTGCATAAATAAAAATAAAATCCCACTCATTTTACCACTAGAAGGGTGTTCACAGAAACCTTTGCTTCATTGCTATTCAGTGTTCTTAAAAGTTAGTCTGAGTTAGTAACAATACCCAAGAGATTTAGTTAAAACTTGTTTTGCCATCTCAAAAATGGTATGAGGCAAGTTGTTTTCTCAGTAACGTTGACGTTTTCAGATGGAATAAGCAGCAATGCCGCAGGACGCAGCGTAATTATAGGCTCTAAACTCACTCAAACAGACATTTTTCCATATTTATACACAAGCCTGAATTTGAACTGTTATTGCTAGATTGGTAATGTCTCCTTGCCATCTATCTGTTGACAGAAGGAAGTTGGGCAACTGGTATCCAGGCGGACTTAAAGAAGATAAATTGATGCTTGGCTTTTGTTCCTAACATCTGTGGCTCCGGGCTGTGTTGCGTAGCGACAGCTAGATGGCATCAGCATATTGAGTGACCTGCTTGAGTGAGGAGCTTTTGTCCACACTGGTTCATGCTGCCATTACTGTTGTGAACGTTATAGGCAAATAACGCTTACAGATAGTGTTAATACTTTATCGTAATGTCATTTGATTGATTGATTGAAGTGATTTCAGTTCAAATTAATTCCATTCTTAGAGGGAAGTCCATCAGCGTCAGATCCTCATCATGGTTTATTGTCAGGGTTTTGGGCTGCAGCTCAGGTTATGTGGTGTAAAAATCTTCTGCTCAGTGTCAGATCAGTTGTGTGTTGTACAGCTGGACAAATCCTCTTTAAATTGCGGTCACATCAAGAAACTTAATCCTGCTTTCTAAATCACTTCATCAGCTCCACTTCCTCTCCATCACTAGGCCGGGACGGCTTCTGTAGCACTTTACCCACTGATTTAGTTAATGATTTATACTGTGCGTTTGAACTGCGTTATAATAATCTTATATTGAACAATATGCCCATAAAACTAAAATACTAAAATAAATATATAGTTATTTTGTTGGTTTAAACAACTGTATTAACAGCCATTAAAAGACTGTTCACATCAAGAATGGTAATTAAAAAGATAAAGATTTAGGTCTTTAAATCATTCTCAGTCCACACCACAGCTATAAAGGCACAGAGAAACAATATTGTTGGAATTTAAAAATATGAATTTAAAATAATGGTTTCTATTTAATGTACGTTAAAAATAATTTATTTTTGTGATGCGGAGCTGAATTTCCGTCAGTCTAAAGTGTCACAGGAACCTTCAGAAGTCATTCTAATATGTTGATTTATTATTAGAATTATCAATAAGATAGGCAAAAAGATATTTTGATAAGTAAAACAGCATTTATTAAAAATATAAATCTTTTCTAACTATAGCAATTTAGTACATCCTAGCTGAATTAAAGTTTTGATTTCTTTCTAATAAAAAAATTCAAACTTTTGAGTGGTAGTGTATTAGGGTCGGGTGATGTTGACCAATTTGGCATCGTACGATGTCTAATGTGAAACATTGCGATGGACGATGATATTGTCGTTGTCGGTGGCGGTTAACTAAAACACCAAGCCCCGCCCCACGACTGACAAAAATAACAGAGCAGGTGAAATAGGATCGCTCGCAGGAATTGCGCACGGATGACATATCGAGCGCGTGCAAGGGATTGAAATGAGCTCGCGGACCCGTTTCTTCGCATGTATATCTGTTTTCCTCTCGCGGAAATGATTTACCACGCTCGCCAGCATCAGTGGTGCGCTCGCTTATTAATGGCATAGATTTGCCGCCATAGATTAAGTGTATTTTTCGCCAGCTTGGTGCTGCTGCTGCGGCGGGGCGGAGGATCTTGATGGTATCGTCTATTGACCCAACCCTAGTAGTGTACTACTAGTGCATTTTTTAGAAAGGGGATTCTATTTAAAATAAATGATCTTATTAATCAGCATATTTGAATATTTCTGAAGCATCATGTGACACTGAAGACTGGAGTAATGATGCGGAAAATTCAGCTTTGCATCACATGAATAAATTAGATTTGAATGTATATTCAAATAGAAAATTGTTATTTTACATTGCAATGTTTTACAATATTATATGTTTTCCTGTATTTTCGATCAAATAAATTCATCCTTGATGAACATGAGAAACATCTTCAAAGAATATGAAAAATCATCCTGTTTCTGAACTTTTGACTGGTGGTGTATATAAGAATGCATTATGCTAATATATATTTATATAAATATAAAATAGAAGCATATAAATGTAAATAGTTCCAAAATATGCATATGCTGTATGTGAGTTTATCTGTATATACTTAATAAATATTTACAGCACACATGCATATATCATGTAAACAAAAACGTTTAATTTGGTTGATCATTTGACAGCACTTTATGGTTGTCCTCCTTGGTGAAAAAATTTCAAATTAAAATCACACTGATAACTAGTCTAAACAGCCTTTAATAATTGCACAGTTTGGTATTGCAATTTCCATTTTATTTTAATGAATTGTTCAGCACTTGAATTATTCAGCCGATTGCCTTCCTTATACCATATCTTCTATATATCCGTAAACTTACACAAGGTTCTATTTCTAGTCCCTGAGAGCTGAGTCAGTACTTTGGCAGTGTACAGCTGAGGTTGAGTGCGAACCGTGAGTAGTGAGTTCAGGATGTTTTTTTATAGGCAGGTTGTTGTTGGAAGGCAGCTTTAGAGAGAATGAGCATATGGTGTGATCTGTGAAGGGTGATTAAGGCTGGATGAAGGCAGGAGCACTGCAGGGATGCCCAGGGGGTCTTGGCTCAGCTGCTGCTTGTACTGCCAGCCCGATAGGAAATGGCATACTGTTACTGCCCCACTTTAGTTGGCGTTGCGGTTGTGCAGTTCTGATAAGATTACGGACGCATTTGGAATGTGCCATATAGTACATTTACGCCAATTCAGATCATGCACTCTTGCTCTCAGGCAGAAGTGTGTGTGTGGATTTGTAAACTTGGCCTCTGAAATCCAGCCTTCGCTCCACCTGCTCATGAATATGTAATGCGTGTGCTAAATGCCACACTGAATCTACATGGCTCATGATTAATTAATACTCGTATGTAACAACATGAATCAAATGCTAGTCTGAAGCCCTTGAGATGACCTTAAAGCTGCTATAAATGGGGCCAAACAAATTTGATTGCTATATAAAGCCCCAGCTTGACTTTAACCTTGCCTAGCAAGAAAGAGGCGTCTTAAAAGTTGCTTTCTAAATGTTTTGTTCACAGTATAAGGTAGTATAAAATCACAGACTGTTACTAATGAATGTTTTTCTTTCTCTTTTATGTCACATTTATTTCCTTGGTGTGATCCTCAAAGGTAAGAGAGATTTTATTTATTAGTTTGTTTTTTAGATCAAGTGATCAAGTTATATTTATTAAATATAATTGAATAAATTGTAATTATAATTTTAAAAAGTACATTTGAAGTATTATTAACAAATCCTTTATTACAATAAATTAATATGTTTGTTTTTATAATTAATAATATTATTGTTAAAGTAATTAAACCCTAGTACCCTAATCTAAATTAAAATACTAATACACTTCCATGTTTAATATGGCGAAGCTGCATTAAAACAATATGATCATTCTTTAACATGCAAGTCAATATGTATTTTTGTTTAGCATCATAAGCAACTCTATGCACCATCTCTGCCATGTTACTCAAGGATTTTGTAAGCTTCCTTCGATTTCAAGTTCTGCAGAGACACTGTGTGAGTTTATGAAATTACAGAAATACGAGTTTCATAGTTAAGAGAATGCGCAAACACAGCACAGCTGTTTTTAATTATTGATCATTTCTTCATTAATTGAAAGCATGAATAAAATAATGTAAATAATTAAAAAATGACTTGCATAACACTGAAAGAACCTGTGCACACTATGATTTCTGTTTTTATATGCATCATTTTGGGAATGTTAGTTGTATCTGCTGTTTGTGACAAATGATCTGAAATGTTAAGCATCATGCTGTTTCTATGTGTATGTCACCAGCTGCTTTTCCTTTCCTCAGTGTTATCTGATTTCCCTGTTTTAATATTATCCGTGTAGCATTATCTAATTTTACCACAGTAATATAGTATTATTTGCATTTCCTTTAGTCTAGTATCACGTTCTCATCTCTTCTGTGACTATTTATATCTTTACATTTTTTTGATTTTGTGCTTTTGTGTGAATTGTGTATCTACATTTGTGCCCATATGCCTGTGTGTGTGTGTTCTGTACTCTCTGCTAACTGACCCATTTTCCACCGCCTCACGGGGGGATGAAAGGCAGTGCGGTGCTGCGCTCTTTCAATCTCTCCTCTCATGAAAGAGAGCAGGAGAGCTGCTCAAATGCACCTTATTCAGTGTTCAAACCCCTCTATCCCAGCATCCCCACATCAGCTCCATCGCAGCTCTGTTGGCGCCTTCGTAACTGTCTTTTAATGTCTAAACAAGCACCATTTAAAGTTTTTGAACGGTTTTACACGAGCTGACACAGAAAAGCCAAGCACTTCTTCTGTGTTCGGGGCTGCGATTCATATTTAATGCAATGCGGAGAGTGTGTGATGCGTAGGAGGGAAGCTGCAACCAAGGGTGCGTTTTTGAATGTAGAAAGGGCATGAGAGTGTCTTTTATGTTCCACTGCAGTGTCAATTCCCTTTTGGCTTTGCTAGTTTTCTAATCTCCATTTTAGCAGTGACCTGCAAAGCGTTAACATAGAATCTTTCAGCGCCATTTTGTTTAAGTTTCTAGGCTCTAGTGTCATGGTTGATGAAAGATCTGCCCTCAGGAAAATTGGCCTGTGTGACCGTTATGCGTATGACTGACAGGTTGCTTGACGGGTCGTTTCAAACATAACGTTCTGTATTCGGTTAAAGTTCAGCATCTTGTAAGACTGGTAGTCATCTGAACTTGAGGTCTTGTTTTGAAGGGGAATGACCTCTTTATTAGCTCTTTTTGCACACAAATACAGCTACACTGACACATTTTCCATAGCAAACACACATTCTTTCGAAGCCACAGCCAGTGAACTCTGGGTACTTTCTTTCTGCTTTTTATAGAATAAAAATACTAGTGTAATCAGGTCATGACACACATTACATCACACAGGGTTTTGTCCAAGACTTCCTCGCTGTGCCAGCAGGTGGTGTAAACCTACAAAGATTTCGGTTGACAGTTACCTTAAAAAAAGAAAATATTGGTATTGATTTGTTGTTTTGTTTTGTTTTTGGAGTCAGATTACGAATTGGTTAATATAATTACCTTTTCATATATATATATATATATATATATATATATATATATATCTACAGTACACATGTATGTATGTATATAGTATTAAAATATAACAAATAAGTATGGATTTATTAAAAATAAATAAATAAATTGTATATTTATTGCAGAGGTAAAATTTCATTTAAATTGTAAACCTTTTAATTTAAATAATAAATGCATTTGGACTTTATTGGTTTGTATTTCATATTATATTTTTATATACTACTTTTGCAAAAAGATAATTTTATGCTTATTTATGCAAAGACAAAATATTATTTACGCAAAGTAACAATTTTATTTACCTTTGTATTATTTAATACTATTCATATTATGTTTAATTTGCTATCATGTTTTTAAAAATACTTTCATATTGCAATATTTTCACATACAATCTTCAAATCAGTGCATGCAAAACATTGAACAAATATTTAAAAATATATTGTCTGTGACATCTTTTTTATGAAATAGATTTTTCTCCTTAATATTTCACCATTACAATAAAAATTAGAGCTATCAATTTTAACATGAGACTTTAATAGCAACATCTAATTTAATTGAACTTAACTTAAACAGTCTTCTAAACAGTCTATTATAATAGATGTCATATTTAGCTACATGTGACCTTCAGCAAGTAGGAAATACACAGAAGTCGAAAAAAAAAATCAGATAGAAGAATCCTATAAGTTACAAAAGTTATTGCATTTTTTTTTTCTATTGTTTTCTGATTCATCACAGCAGCTGGGTTGTTAGGTGTTGTGGCTGCTATTTCTTTAAGACCTGCCGTTGCTGAATGGGACTCAAATTTTCTCTCAACTTTTTAGATATAATTTTGATTTAATATGAAATAATATACAGCATGATTTTTAGCATTGATTTTTATAGTTCCTGTCCAAAGGTAAATCTTTCACTCAGGTTCTGTTCTCAGCAGAATTCGCTCGTGTGACAATAGAGGAGCTTTGTGTTTGAGTGATATCTCACTGTATTTCTTTCAACCTGCCGACTGGATTCTTGTTGTCAGGTGAAACGGTGATGAAGACATGGACCAGATCCTTGTTCTCTCACTCATTCTCATTGAGAGCTGTGGTAGCTTTCCGCTCTAAGCTTTAGCTAATAATGCGGATCAGAGATTCTGTGCCGGCTGCACCTGTGAAGCTCTGTGGTCCATATCAGGTATCTTACATGGTGCAGGAGTGATGAAACCCGCCGATCACATTTTTTTTTCTCTCTGAGCCTTTTATCTCAGATGAAAGCCTCTCCCCCGTGAGTTCTGCTAACCCTTCCAAGTGCAGCAAATGGGCCAGAGAACACCTGCTAAAGTCAGCATGTTTCTCCTGTACATCCCTCACTGCTCATGCTCTCCATTTCTCTTTATTTTCTCTCTGTCTGTCCACCCACCTAGCTGAGAGATCCTCTCTTCTCTCAGGCCTCGAGTAGGTTAAGTTGGTACTAGGCATCTGTCTCATACTGTAATGTGACCTAAAGTGTGTCATAATACCGTAACAGTGAATTCTTTTCAGTTCTGCTGTGCTGTTTTATTGATCGTACTTTGTTTTACGGGCCTCTTATTAAACTGCTTCTGCAGTGTCAAAGTATTTGTTCGTCTTTGACTGTATAGGCTTATTGGCTTATAGTATTGGTAACATTAATAAGTTTTAACATGCATCATAAATCGGAATCTCACATTTTTAAGTCCCTTCGTGGTTTTGCTATACAAATAATTCTGGTTTGGTTTATGGTAAAATGTGGGAGAATTAGTTTTGTAGTATATTGTTTCTCCAAGGTACTTACAAAGCACACTAAATCAGTGTGGGCTCTTTTGGCCTGCTGAGAAGACAGGTGGTTCCTCACACGGTACATTTTCTTCAGACCAGGGCTCTTGAAACATCATTTCATTAAAGCAGCTTTCACGGTCTGGCCTGCAATTATCAGATTCCTGTGTCTGTCTTGGCTAGCAATGACAGGTCCAGAATACTCTAGATAATATTCACTTTGAAATAGATATACAGTTTTTTTTTTCTAGTGCTCTAAATTTGAGAGCATGAGCTCAAAGTGTGATATTTTTTAGAATGAATAGACTTTTCAAGTCGTATTCAAGTCTGTGTAAAATGTCTTTAGTGTATTATTACTGTTGCAGTTGAATTATGCATAGTGTGAGGCTTTTTTCCCAAAGGTTTGGGAGACAAATTAGGCAAAATCTTAGTGTTTGTAAGTAGTGCAAGCGGCTCTGCTTTCGTTTCATTGCATGCAGTGGGAAATCTTACACTGGAGAATTTTTCTGCAATCAGTCAGGTTCCCGAGTCTCACAGTGGTGCCACATGCCGTTCAAAATAACTATACTCCAACGTCATTTTTATTCAGCTGCTTGCAAAAATAGTCAGTAGCATAGAAACATGCTTCATGCTCTCGCCATTGCCTCTGTGTAGGCTCTCTTGTTTTATATTTCATATGTAATGTGGGGTGTGCCTGCTTTATATTCCATTTTTTGTGTTAAAGTATTCAGGAGATATGAAGTCATGCAGTCACACGGATGATAGAACATGTGAAGGGCGATGTGGTGCATCAAGAGTGTGTAGTGCATACCTAGGCTTCTAAGATTGCGTCTCTTTATGACAGTCCTGGGGCTGTGATGAAAGGACGAGGCACGTTTGAAGTCGGACAACGTCATGTACAGAGGTGTATAATTTGCCTAAACTGATTTTTTATAGTCTCTCTGGTGCAGTGGTTTAAAGCTCTGCGTACAATCAAAGTAAAATTGAAGGAATTGGGACACATTTGGTGTTTGAGTCTATGACGTAAATCTTTTTTTTTTTTTTTTTTTTGCTCTGTGGAATAAAAAAAAAAAAACTATTTATAGAAATATACCTTTATATGATAATTATATATATATATATCTGTTTTAAAATTAATTTAGTTATTTTCAGGGGTCATGAAATAAAAAACATCAGCATGATAATAACTCATATCCTTTTAAAGAAAAATGTCTTATTTCAATAACAACAAATTGAAGAAGACAAGAGTTTTTTAACAACTATTTAACTACTTATTAAATATATATTTATTTAAGTGTGTCGCTAATTAATATTTGAAAGAATTTTGTCCACTAAATTTAATATTATATGGGTAAAGTGGGAAAACAAACATGCATGGAAAATGCATTTAAATTTAAAATCCATGTGACATCAGGGGTTCAACCATAATGCTGGACGTAAACAAGGCTGATTATGCGGCTTACGTTCTGGGGTACTCTCCAAAAAGGGAGAAGAATTGCTAAATAAATTATGCTGTTATTGTTTCCTTTGCAGGAATTTCCAGAATTTTTATTTTTGGAACAATCATGCCAGTTAATTTCTCTGAAATTGAAATCGAAACTAATCATGAACATAATGTTAATAAGTCTTAGGGTTTCTCAAAACAGCTTTTCCAACATGTATCCGTATCTTGAATTATTGAGGTAGGTGAATTGAGGTCTTTGAGGGATTGTAGAGCAGACTGGTGGAGTAGATGGAAGCTTCACAGGGGCAGGTGGGGCTCATGGGGGAGGGCAGGGGAGAGGTGATGCTGAGAAAAGCTTTACAGAATGGATCCTAATGAGCCTTTTCTAATCCGCTCAAATCTTTGTAACGATCCCACAAATGTCAGGCTGTAGTTGAAGGCGAAAGGAAGACACAGGGATTTGAGCGGTAAGATAAGAGGGGTAATCTTCAACACCCACACCTCCCTCCTTACAGAGAAAAGGGGGGAGATGGAGAGGTGCCCGGAGGCCAGATGAAAGTACTGTGCTCGACCCCAAGTGTGTTCTGACTGATTATGAAATTAGTCCATACTAGGCTGTTAAATACTGTCACATCATACTTTGGCACGAGAACTGTAGATATTTTATTTTAGTAGATATGAGTGTGCAGTGGACAAATTTCATACATTTAATATTAATAATAACTACTAATAAATTAAATAAACCTAACGTAAATGTTTGACCTGAATCTCATTCACTGAAAGCCATCTGCTTTTCACACACAGTGATGCTTTTTTTTCTCAGTTAAATGCTAAAGCATCAATAAAACAAACAATTAGCCCGTGGTATTCGGGAAAATACACCGTTTAAACGATTACATATGAGCAAACAAAGTACTTAGTGGATTGTAGCGTGTTTCTTCTCTCTCCTGTGAGCCCGGGTGGGTTTAAAGGTTTTGATGGACAGAGACGTGGAAAGCCCACCCCCGCGCGTCCGCTGGATAATGCGATGTCCCGGAGTGGATCATTCAGCGGAATAGATTCGCTTCAAAATAAAAATGTGTTTATCTTGACACACCTAAGCAAATACAGACGCAGTTACGTTTATGTAAGGCCACAGTGTTGGTATATTGCTTAATAACCTATTTGTGCGTATGGAAGTTTAGCTTCACATGCGTTTGATATCTCTCAGGCACCAGCAGTAAACATTTATACGTTACAGGGAACGATACAAATAATGGCGTTAGATGAGTTTGTCACTAATGCGTGAATGTATTTTACATTGATTTATTGCATGTTTCTCGTATGAGAATCTAAATAAATGATGCAAGTCGCATGTAACAGCGCTGGTTTAAAAACGCGTCTTGGAGTATCCGTTCCGGGTTTTTCTTCGGCTCTGACTGGATGATTTGTGTGTGTACGGAGCACACGGGGCAAATAGAGGAGAGAGACGGGTATGGATCCGTAGCTGTCCGTCTCGTTTCCCTGGACTCTCGTTTTGAATACAGCGAGGCTTCGGGTCTTGCATGGTACATTTGTATAAGAGTAGGAACGCACAGCGGCGGGAAACAAAGGCGCGCCCGGTACGGTGCAAAAGAGCAAGCTGGCTGCGCGGCGGGGGATGCAGGGCACAATAGGGAAGACCACGCTCTTCTGCTTTAGGAGGACAGTGTAGCAATAACATTTCCCCCTAGACAGACAAGCCTCTCTGCGGGAAACAGGAATTTGAAGCCGGACTTTACTTTTCAGGTAAACGTTGTGTCAATATGAGGACGGGCTTTGCACTGGACATCTAGGCGACTTGATGGGACTCTTTCAGGATTTTTAGAAAGCGCAAATAGTCAAATGACACTCTAAAAACCCACCGGCACAGGAGAGGAAAATTAACTTGGATATTGCGCACCACAGCGATTCTGAGCTAAGATTATTGTTATATTTATTCATATTAATATGTGCTGTGGGGGTTAAATCACGCTAGGAACATATTTGACTTGAGTTGATTTTCTTGGATTTGGTTTCTGAAGAATGTACTTACTTGATGGTAATTACCCGGAAAGGATGGAGCGGGGTACGCCACAAAGAAAAACCGTATACAGGATATCTTTAACACTAGTGAAAAAGGAAACTCTGCAGGATGGCGGAGGCTCAGCGCACCGGCGGCTGGAGAACCCTAAAGTGAGCGCGTACCGGCGGGAGGGAGCCGCTGACGCTCAGCGCAGCTCTCCGCTGGAAGAACTGAAAGAAGTGGAGGACGAGACGGACGAATTTTCTGCACACTCATACATGAGGAACTTCAGGACATTCAGTACTGGACATCTAGAGTTGGGCAGGTTAAAAATCACAAGGCGGGCGCAGCATTTACACAAGGACAAGGAATTAAACGAAACGTGCATCCTGCAGGAGAATGGACAGAGCAAAGTCACTGAAAATGGGGCACTAGAGCACAAAAAGGCAGAAAATGTAGCTGAAAGTGACAGATTGAAACGTGATGCTGAGCGTGGAGAAATTTGCAGCACAGCTGCTGCTAATGGAGAAAACACAGGCATTCGAAAGAAAACCCTCAAGACTTCTCGGAGCACAGAGGAACCGGTCAGTACATGGTCAGATGAGACCTCTGAGGAACCCAAGGGTGGCAAGATGGCCAAAGAGAGCTGCATCTCTTCTTTGCTGGCAAAAGGGAATGGGAAGTCACCCAAACCAGCACCTGAAACCCCTCCGGCGAAGAGGCACCCAAGCCTGCTGCGCCGAAGTTTCAGCTTTCGGCATTGGACAGGTGGAGAGCTGATCCGCATACGGGCACTTTCCAAGGAGAAGCACCACAGCAGCTCGGGCTGCATTGGCCGCGATGGAGAGAACAGTCAAGCCCAAGCTGGCGTGGTTCTGCAAAACATGGCTTTCACCGAGTCTGAGTCCACCGAGAAGCGAAAAACCTTGGATGTGGGTGAGGTTCTAAGCAAAACTGATTCTGTGACCGAACTGGGCCGCAGGGAGAGGATGAAGGGCAAGAATCGAACGCTGGACAACAGTGACCTGCTCAAGCTGTCGGATAAATCTTTGATGGACAAGGAGGGTTTCATCAGAGGGACAGGCTCCCGTTCCAGCGGACAGGAACGTAAACTCATTCGGTTCTTCAGTGGTATCTTCTCAAAGCGAGATGGGACGTCCACGCCGCTTAGCAGTCCCAGCAACCGGGCTCTCCAGAAGAACGGCCTACTGGGAAGTCAGCGGAGATCAGAAATGAGCTACTCGCAGTCCAGCACCGAAAGTGTTAACGGATGCCAACCGGACGGTAATAGCTGTTATCTTTGCTCTATTTTTCGGCATCATGTAGACATGTTATAAGGCAGGATGGATGCTCTGTTTGCTATTGCGGTCTTAGGATGGGGGTAAGAGGATGCATGTTTGTTTTGGACAGGAAGGTGATGTTTAGTTCCCACTTTGCAGCCCTCCTGTGTTTGTGTTTCATTATGCTGCGTGCTTGCAGCTTATTCTGGGAGCTGGCAGCCTTGTTTGCAACGGTGAGTGTTTACATTCTTGAACCGCGAATGTAAAATCCCTCATTAAGTGCTGTATCCGTTCTGTTAGCCTGCTTTATGTATTTTGCTGGTACTGCACAATGTCAGAGTGACAGTTTCTCCCACTGTTTTTTTCTTTTGTAAGTTTAGAGTTAGTGCAAGTGGATTGCACTATTCACACATACGCCTTTATCATCTTGTTTTGGATCCATTCTCACTGTCATTGTTAGTGATGACAGGAGGTCATCTGTCAAGGCCACCACCCTCTCCTGCCACTAATATGGTAATTTAGAGCTGCTGTAGATACTGTGCAGTTTCATAGAGATTTGAATGAATTGCCAAACACTATGTACTGACTGTGAGGTCAGCAGATCCTCAAGAAAGACAGATTGCCTCTTGCCTTTTGATCTCTTAGCATGACAATCCTCCTGCAAGGATCCTCCTTACTAATTCATAATCGCAACAGTGCAGTTTATTGAAGAGTATTTTTTCCCCCAAAAACAAATTGGCTTTTAGATTGTCACTGTATGCCCATGATTTGTAAGACAGCAGAATAAAACTGTAATACTATTTTGCTACTATTATCTATTACTATCATTTGGTATATTTTGGTACATTTGTCAGGAAATATAAGTAATATAATATTATCTTAACATTTCATTTGACAATCCCAGAAATACTAACCCCCCGTTTGGAAACCACTGCTTTGGGTCGTACTCTTTGTTCCTGCTTAGTGAATAAAAATCTCAGATAGGATATTAACAACACTGTTCACAGTATAATTGTGATGCAGTTTTAATTCAATTGAAGTAGTTTTTCGAGTTTGCGCGAGTTGCTCAGCAGAGGAATTATTTCAGGACAGTGTTAATGATCAGGTCAGTGCTTATGCCCGTGACGCGGCTTGTAGTAAAACCTTTAGTGTCTGTGGGGTGAGACAGCACCTTAGCTGATTAGCCGTTTCCACATTCCTCAGATTCCGGAGGCATTCCTGACTCTTCTGACGAAATAAATTCTTGCCAATTAGATCTTATGTTAGAGCAGTGTCATGTTTCCTTCTAAATGAGTGGCTTTACCTGGAACTGTTTAGTGATGCTCCATTCAATCTAATCTATTTTTTGTTGGCTGAAATTTGTCTTAAACAGGTAATTCAGGGCTGATATTTCAAATAGCGATACTTAAATAAGAAGGGAACGATTACGAATAACACAGTACATTCTCAGTGCCTCAAGACCTATTCACTTTTTTGTTCTCCTTACCAGTCGCATGCATTCATTGCAAAAACATTTTCTTGAGCAATATAGTTGATTTTTAGGGATTTTAGTATTTTTTTAAACACAAATTATGGTAAACAAATTCTGATAGATTGCATTTCTAGAATGGCTTTAATTTTTGCTTTCATAACAAAACTATGTTAGGCATTAGCACACACCTGCCTCCTTTGAGATTTATTTTTAGATTGTTGCTTGTTTCATGACTCAGCTTAGTTTGACGTTTCCTCACCATGCAACCTTGGAGTCATTAGTTCACTTCAGTTCAGTTAGCATAAGTCTGTTAGCCAGCAGCCTGATGGGGTATGACTTCCATTCATTTGGCTCTATGCGAGCAGGATGTGAATGGCACTGCAAAGTCAGCGTTATTTAGTCCTGCAGGGTATATTCCCAGATGGGACCTACATATGGATTTGTTTATAGGCAACCGATGTCCTCATAGGGCACTTGCTGTCCTATAGCTTGAATGTGCAGCAAAGGAATAATTCATATTAAGTGCTGAAATGTGTATTTAGGAAGTAAAATGTAAGGTTTGCAGAACTCTAGGTTTTAATTTGGTGCAGTTATTCTCTCAAAGGATGCCTGCGACTTGAAAGGCAGGATGTTGTAGTCAGTGTTGCAGTTTTTTGGCTGTAGTTCAGAAACCGAAAATAAAAAACACACAATTGCGTTCATTTGGTTGGAAAGTTTGATGTACTGCACATCCCAGGCAATACATCTGTACATATCTGTGAGCATATAAAATTAAAACCTAAATTAATATTGCGCACTTACTGTAACCAGCTTTTGTCATAAAAGTAGTGCAGTTTTCGCTTTGTTTTGAGTTCATACACTAGCTTTGTGTTTTAAACAAACCCATATTTAATTGATTATTAATGTAAAATCTTCCCCTCTAGCATGCTCTTATTAGTGAATCATTTGAGTCAGGGAGTTGAGGGAGAACTCCAGTTATTATATTCCAGGATATTACTATGTCTCTCATAAACTCTCATGAAAGTACCAGAGAAATCTAGGCTGTATTCAGTTGTACGCATTTATCACTTTGTGGTTAACATAAAGTGATAAACGTACAATTCCAAATCCTAAAACATGTTAACATGAGGTCACATGAGTGTGCAAAATAAGGTTCATTTTTAATTAGCGTAAAGATGTATGAACACGGCTTCCTGTTGGTTTGTGCAACATTGATAATCTGGGTTTGTCACTTTCATTTAAAGCTCCCAAGCTGCACAGGTTTCTGTTGGAATGACTGCATTTTCCTGGTGAAATTTTAAAGAGAAGCAGTAAACATGGCCACACCTTACTGAAAGATCTGTATTTTTTGTTACACATGGCCTGTTCACACCAAGCATGATAACTAAAAAAAAAATTCTAAAAAAGAATAGCAGAGTCCATTAACAATATAGGCACCAGTATAACGTTCAGAATGATTTTTTCCCCAATCAGAATCCATCCTGCTTTAACGACCTTGAGAATTGAATGTGACCGACATACGCACGCTTAAAATAAAACAATGTTGTTCACTGGTGTGGACGCTAATATCGATATCTTTATAGTTATCATCTTTTGTTTAAACGGGCTTTAGGTTTCAACAATAAGTAAAGCAGAAGATGTACGATTGCGCATCGTTGATGCTTTTAGGTTGAAGTGGCTAGAGGAAGTAATGGATGCGCCAGTGTTTTTTTACATTGAGTCATTGGGTAGTGTTTAAATAGAACTTACTCTCAGCTTCCTCTGGAACAGTGCGATCACAAGGGTGTCCATTTCATTGTTGTGCTCAGGTGTTTGTTGTTGGTAAGGTGAATTTAGTATTTTAAATAGTCTGTATTTGCCACACCCTCAAAACGAGCCATCTATTGGTGTCAGGTATAAGTGGGTGGGTGGGGTTGTGTGACCTACATCTACAGCCATGCAGAAGTAATGCCGGTTGCATGTGAAACTGACATGCTGGACGTGATAAGAGCATGGCTGGAGCTTCTCGTGGGACGAGTGTCTGAGAGTGGAAGGGAAGCAGACTGTCGCATACACTCACACACAGAAGTCGGATGGTCTTTTTGCAGACAGTCATTGCCAGTGACACTGAGTCAGACACTGTTTTGGATGTTTTTACTTGAAGTGTTTAAATATTGTATTTTTTTAACATTATTAATGTCTTAGGGGTCATTCACATTGAAAGAGTTCTTGTTTTTCAAAAGTTGCACTTTTTAGAACTTGATAGTGTATTATGAAAACGCTGTGCTCGTGTGAGATGCTGCAAAAGGATGCAAGACATCACCTCAGCAGTCAAAAGCATCAATCAAGTGCATGTTTACACAGAAATATCTAAATAGAAAAGATTGTTGTGTATGAACATTTTTAATAGTAGTAGTGATAGTAATTTAATAGTAATTAATGGCAAACGTTTTGAATAAACTAGGCCTGTCCCTTTTATGCCACTCTTTTTTCTACTTTATTCAGTCTCTAATGCACACTGACACACAAAGAAAAAATTTGATTCTTAAGCAGAAAGCATTGAAAAGAAATTCATGTATTATTATTCTATTTAATGCCTTTAGTTATATTATATATTTTTAATTTAATATGCATTAAAAAGAATGAGGGAATCCGTCTGTGCTGTATGTTTTTTACTCCGACATGAGATTTTTGCATGCGAGTTGTCTGTTTGAATCAAAGGAAAAAAAAAAAAGTCTTCAGAAAATGCTAAATTCACTCTCTGATGGTATGTAATGCATATGGAGAAGCTGAAGTGTAGCGGCACACAAGGGTAGCTTCTTGTGTCTGACACCCACTTGGCAGAGCAAAGTCAAAAAATGTATTTAGGCCTACATGTTTTTTTGTTTGGGCACGTAATAAAGTGTTAATCTTTTTTTTTGGTTGGCCATTTTTCAATCCAGTGAAAAAAAAAAGATTCGAAAATGATCTTTAAAAAAAGCATGTTGCGTGTTATGCTTGTATTTGTCTAAACAAGCCTTTTGGTTTGAATTGGGTCTTAAGAGTCATTCATTGGAGAATTGGCCTAGACTGGTTGCACCGTTTTATGGTGCTGTTGAATAGTAGGGCAGGAAACACGGTTTAAATATTTCAGTACGGTCTTCTTCTGTCCACATCAGTGGAAGGATGCACAACTACGGAACTGTTAACCGAACCGAAAGTCATGAAAACCATTTGCTTCTGGTTCTTATACATTTTTTTTTAAATGAGATGCGTTCTGAATAAAAGAGACCATAATGTGAAAGAAGTCTGGTTGTGGATTGCAGCCAGACATGGATTGTTGAGTTGTACTGTATCCATGCAGCTGTCATCGCTACAGTGTGCTGTAGAACATCCACTCCAGAACAAAGACACAGCCGGGATAAACTAAATGTGACTTTTGTTTCCCATGTCGCTCGAGAGGAGGATGTGAAGGAGAAGGATTGAGCTCGAAGGAATGAATTATTTTGTGTGTGAGGGTCACTGTTCTTAGAAGTTGGATGTTGCCGCATGCTGGTTTATTGGATAGAGAAAGCAATGGAACAAATGGGAGTATTAGAAAGAAAACCTTGCTTGTGCAACACCTAAAATGCCACATAATGATCTTTACGAGAGAGCTTTTAATGGAATGCCGGGTTCACTGCTAGTAGTTGTCATTGAAGAATAAGTGTGTGTGTACGTCTTCGCAGTAGTCCTTTGTGGCTACTCCTGGCTTCGTACCACTGCGGAAGCAGTGCTGTGTAAAAATAACGAGCCCTAACCGAGTGAACAGGGACGGGGGGTGGAGTGGACCATGTCTGAAACTCAGATGCACTCATCCTGCAGTCTGTGTTTTGTAGGTCAGTCTCTGCCTCTATATGCACCATGTGGTTGGTAAAGCAGCCGCTGTTCCTTTGACACCTTCTATTTTAAAGTTCAATGAAGTAGTTGAATGCATCTTACCTTTGCAGTCTGACTACTTCAAATTTGACGGCGGGCACGGAAAGTTGGAGCAAGGTTTACACAATGAATGTGGCGGTTCCGCTTGTGTTTCAGTGATGAGCATTCATACGTTAGTAGTGTGTGTATTGTGTTCGTGACAGAGGGAGAAAGACTGTTATAGCTTTAGGCGATAATACTGACCTGACCAGTGGAGCATGGCCACTACACAAACACACACACACACACACACACACACGCGTGCTTACAAGCCTTCACTAACTATATGGTATTTTCTCTGATGAGGGATGAAGAGAACACAGAAATAGAAACCTGCAGCGTTGCGTACAGTATTCTCACACAGAATATTCTCTTGGATTCCTGTACGTTTTATATTGCAGAAGATTTGCAGTTTGGCATTTGTTTAACATAATATTTGCTTGCTGTAATTAGATATTTAAAATGAATCAAGTTAAAAACGATTTGAATCTGATATTTATTTCACAGTCCTATGTACTTAACTATGTACCTAAGTACGCTATGTACTTACTGTAGTAATTAATTTACTAGGTAATAAATACTATAGCCTCTAGTTGCATTTGCCTTTTGATTAATATAGACCGAACTGTTAAACAAAGACACCAAACTAAGCTAGACTAAGACCAGGAGCTCCTTCATTGTTCTGGAGCTGGGAAAATACAACCGAACAGAACAAGCTATTGGTAATGTAATATAATACAATCATTTAAAAAGTTCAAATATCATTGATATATCGGTGTTGACCAGAATTAATAAAAGAGAAGCCTGTTGAGCACATACCATTGACAATTAAACTACTATAAAAGAGTAATTTTATTATAGTGTTTTATAATATAGTAAATGTATATGCTTGGTGTCTTCTGTTCTTGTTTCTTGATGTAGTTTAGCACGAGCGTTTTCTTTAACTACTTGTACAACCGGTCACTTAATGTGTTTTTACTGTTTGGATAGCTGTCTGATTTCTTATAACGTTTCCATTTATACTTGTGTTTCCATAAAATGGATGTAAATTTGTAAAAAGTCCTGCGCTGTATGCATTTGTAACAGAGTTACAGATACACGCTGCATTTTATTCCTCATCAGCTAATTTCATGATTAAAGAGCATAACATAAGAGAGAGCGGCATCAGCACTGATAACACAATAGTCTCACTACTTTTAATGAAGATGAATATGTGTTAAGCATCTGTGACATTCATTTGCGACAGAGTGTGTTTATTGACTTTGCTGAAGAGATAAGCTGCTACTCATCCGTGGCGATTCGTGTTGCATTAGTGCTGTCATTTCTGCTATAATAATGCGTCATACAGCCTATAACATGCCCTCAGATGCGTTTATACTATTCCAGTTTTGTCTACAATGCATCACAGAAAAGTAATGGTTTAGCAGAAGGTCAGTTCCACACTATCTAAGTATTATGCTCTTCTCAAAATGCTTGATTTTGAGAATGAAAGCAATGATCAGGACATCAGTCTTTGTTTGCTTGAAGTATTTGCTAGATTGAGTCCACCCTGTAACTCCTGAGCTCGTGTGTCCTTTGCTTGTGAATCAGACTGCACTGGTTGTGCTACATGTTTTTGCATGCAGTGTTTCTTTCTCTGTCATTAAGGTTAATTAAACGCCTTGTATATAGATCAGCAGGGTCTTCAAGGATCACAATTGCATCCCATACTTTGGTTCATTACCCCCAGACACCACAGCACAATCCCATTAAACACATGCTGTGTCTGAATACACACCTGCTAGTGCGCTAGAGATACTGAGAGATCCGCGCGAAGATAGAGCAGGCAACCTGACAGCTTTATGACGACTACTGAGTCTTTGGATGCAGATTACCTTCTACTATCTCAGTGTTTATACTCCCGTAGACTCTGATGGGATCCAAGCTGGTATTAAGGTCAGTGTGTGTGTTTGTGTCTGAGAGAGAGGATAAATTAGAGCTGTGCCACATGCTCGGAGGAAACCAGATGCTAAACAGCGGGAGGGAGTTTTGCAGCGTTCTTAGTGAGCCATCGTCATGATCATTAGCTAGAATTGTACATTGTTTTGTGTTGTGCACGTGTGAGAGCTTCAGTAGCTGTTATTAGATGTGGGGTAGACAGCTGCGTGAGCACAGGTGAACGTAATCATGGTGATCACAGAGTTCAGTTCCTCTGCTCGATGAATCAGGCAGACTATTTGTTTGCTTACTTCCCTACTATATATTACGCGAAAAACAGTATGTGAGGCGAGTAGTATGTCCGAATTCATAGCATTCGAAATTCAGTAGGCGAGATGTACCTGGATGACCTACTGCTTTCGCCCGAATTCTATAGTAGGCATACCATGGACACTTTCCTATCCCATAAGGCTCCAGGAGAGGAGGGGTCATGTGGCGGAAAGTCAAGACGCGTCAAGACAAAAACGTTGTTTATTGTGATCAAATTACACTTGTTTAACACAATCTAAATAAACGGATGACTTATTTAAAGTTTACATTTTCGCGCTGTTGTGACGATGCATGACACGTGACAACATCAATATGGCCGAATTGCATTCATACTAACCACATTCATACTATATAGAATGTACTTTTTAACGGTCGGGTAGTACGTTAAATTTTAAATGTAGTACCTACTTAAGCAGTATGTGATTTCAGACGCAGCATCAGTTCCTTGCCCCTCACCTGACCTTACATCACTTTTGTTTTCATTCCGCTCTTATTCACCTCTTCTTAAGATTGTGAAGACAGTCAGAGGTTCAGATGGTGTCTCGGAGCAGAATGAAAGGAAGACAATTGGCATGTCTTATGCAAAACGAGATTTTCCACTTTTTTTTGGGTCTATTGTAGTATAAAACTTTCAAAACAATCAGGTAGCGTAATTGTATTTACATCACAAATAGTGTGTGCAATAACAAATGACCACCCACGTTAAACTTGTATTCATTAATCAGCAACTTGTCCCACAATAATAAATGACAGCGTGGGCTCTGCCAGTAAACGAGTTCACCAAATAACACATTCAGAAATATGACACAAGTAGCAAGAACTAAGTGTATCTACACGGTACATTAAAAGTATCATTTGTGATGACCTAAATAAGGTCATAATATTCAATAATATTCATTTTGAATGATGTGTTTTGTTTATATTTTCAGATTTTATTTTTTGTTCATTTATTTCAGTTTTATGATTTTCAGTGTTTTTCTGATATTTGTTTTACTTTGTCAGCGTTATTATTCATTAATGGATAGCATATTTGAATGAATTGCTATTTAAGATTTTTAATTGTTTTAAAGTAGAAAGACACTGATAATAACTAATCTTATTAGCTACTGTATCAGGTCTATCAATAAATTACAGAATTCAGTTATAGAGATTTATAATGCAATTATGTAGAATTATAGAGCTCCCAATATCCCATTTTTTTCTTTCCTTTTTTTGATTATTGCCATTCCTTCTAAAACAACAGATGTGTAACTTGACAATTAGACATTATTTAAAAGAAAGATGAATTTGTAAAAAGCATAATAAAAATGTTTTAAAGCATAGTTATTATGCATTTGTTGTATTATAATGTTAGATAGAAGAAACAAAACTAAAAACATTTCAGCTTATTGGTTATTAAACAATTAAAAAAAAACAATTTGTACAATTGGTCATTATGCAATATCAAGTGATTTAAAAAAATGCACGACTCATGATTTTTTTGATGTTAGAAAAGAAAATAGACTAACATTAACAGAAATTGCAATAGAATGTAGAATATTGTCCTTTTAAATTTAGTTGAACTGCAAGACCCTGCATGTCCCTCACAGATGTAGCATTTTTCAGTTGCTGTTTTGCATAGGAACTGCTCTTCTGCCCAATGCTTCACTCGGTTCTGGGATTTGAATGAGTTTTTGCCCATCTGTCTGTCTTTGTGGGTGGTTTGAGGGGTCGTAGTGGAAAACTCTTGTATTTAGTTTTTTTTTGTTTTGTTATGTCTTTTCCATTGGTGTTGCTTGTTCTCTGTTCTGTTATCTGTGCATGCAACGGAAGATAAAGGAAGAGAGGGACAGAACGGTGAGATTTGGCCTGGGAATGTGAAACTGGAGGTGGGGGAAGCCCGCCTGGGTGTGCCAGATGAGATTTGGCTGCCCAAAAGTTTGGAAAATAGATGTAGAGGTGAAGAGAGCAGGACAGCTGTTCCCATCTTCACCCTAGAAGAAAAATAGCGTTTCAGCAGCTTAACTGATCGTTGAGCGTTTTACCGAGACCATGATGGGTTCAAATCTCTAGAAAAAAATAAATAGTGTACTCAATTATATACCTAATTCTTATTTTACATTGCATTTAAACATTTCGATTTGAAATACAAATAATTTACTATTATTTTATTAACCATCCAACCAACCATCCTCATATAAATGTAGATAGTACCTGGTTAATTGTGCTTTGATTGATTAGTGTTGATCAAATCGGAGAATGGAGTGTTCTCACTCTCACTTTTGAGACTAAATGTTTGTGAGCTTTCATTTTCATTAGATGGCAAAGTAGAGGTCGTGTCATCACTTTTATTTTACTGGATCATTATGCACAAGCATTATAGCTTTTAAGCTCTGTCTCTTGTCTGATTGCACCACCATGGCGCCACAGTTAGCCAGCATTATGTCTGTCACCTCTACAGTGAAGGACAGCTGTGGTCTGCCACCTCTCGTGCTCATGTTCTGCATCCCTATAAGTGCTTGCCAGGGCACCTGTGCCAAGGAATTAGGCCACATCTGCATGTTTTCCAAGAGTGTGTTGCAGCTGAATAAAACCGATAGCAGCACCCAAGCATTTCTGTGGCTAACATCCAGAAGTGGGATCAGAAGGAAGAACATCTTGTGTGGTGGTAGGAATTCACAGCTCTGTGTGTGGGACAGCAGTTGGCGTATCTTTGCTTTGCTGCAGGTGTCACCTGTTCAGGCAGCAGATGAGCTTGATAATCGTAGGAAAGGACAAGAGGCAATCAGCTTGAAAATACTTGCCATTTTCAATACAAATCTTAGAGTTCTACAGTATTCTGTTTATCTTCATAACTTTATCGTCAGTGTACCGCCTTGCCTTTCGGTTTCGTGCACAGGTATACTTCGCTGTTTGGATTCTTCTTGTCACCTGCCTGTCTCAGTGAGGTTGACTTCCAGTCTGAAATGAACTGTTATAAATTCAAATTATACTTCCTGTATTGTATTTTTTTTTTTTTTGCAACTTAGCAGAGCAAAGACGTTTCTTGCTGTAATTTTGATTTCATTGCATCAGATTCAATACAGACTGCAAACTCATATTCACCACCTGCGTTAAGTGTCAGGTTGAAAATTTCTATTGCTTCAGTGCTGCTCAAGATTTAGCAGTGGAGGAGCAGCGCTGGTTGATGGAGTTTAGTTTGGAAGGCTAGAATGTTCAACTGTGTTAGCGATTTAAAGGGAAGTAAAAAAACGAAGCAGTCTCCAGGTTTGAGCATGGGGAGTACATGGCCTTTGGCCTGTAAGTGTAAGCAAAGGCCATGGGTTTACCCTGGGCAATTACTCAGGATGTAGCAGGGAAACACTTCTGCCATTGTGTGTAAGTGTCTGGGCAGATATTTCTCACTTCATGTGTTTTTGTTCACCTTCTTGAAGAGGTCACATCCTCTTTGAAGCTACAGTCTGGTTATTCCTGCTTATACAGGTGAGTGTGTATGTGTGTAAATGCCCTTCTCTGTCATCATGCCCCTTTAAATCCTGCCAATGAGCTCATTTTCTGCACATTTAATCCCAAAGCACCACTCGCTTTCCACTGAGCCAAGCATTTCTGCCACTATCCATCCTGTAGCTCTTTTTTCCCCCTCATTCTTCTAGTCCCTTTCCTCCTGTCCTTGGCTGGTGTCTCTATCTGTAAGCTTTTCATGCTCAGTTCTGGATCTGTGCGTGGTAGATTATGGTCACGGTGACCCTGATTGGTCACATGCAGAAGTCTTGATGTCTGCCCGCTCACAATCAGTGCTCACAATGGCCCCTTCTGTACTAGAAGCATTTCCAGTGGACGACTTTTAAAGTGCTTTTATGAGTCTCATGAACAGGGATGGGTATCGTTAAGGTTTTAATGGTATTACTTTACTTTATTGATACCACTTCGATCTGGTACTTTAACGGTACTTTTATCTGTACTTTTTGTTGTGTTTTAGTACAAAAAAAAATAATAAAAAAACTAATTGAGAACAAAATTTAAAAAAAAATTTTAACTGGTTTTGAAATAAAAAGTGTCTCACCTCAGAAAAGCAAACTAAGTGAACTGTGATGCCGTGTTTGTTGCGTGCATAAAATATATGTATATAGAGGGTCGTCAGGGCTTGATGACCATGGGACACTGTGGGTCCCAAGGCCAAACCAGTTAAAAACCATTGCTTTAGATCTTTCAGTTCTCTACGCCATCGTGTATGTATTTTTTCTGCAGTACCGTTAAACATCAGAGCTTATCCATATTCTGCCTTTTATAATTTAGCAGCAGTACCGATTAAGTACAGAGTTTCAGTACCCATCCCTACTCATGAATGATTCACTTCCTTTTTCAGAAGCATCTTTGCAATCCGTGCCTTTTGCCAGGAGAACATGGTCTGCATGAAGACTTTTCTGTGTTGTACTAATCCAGAAAAAGAGTTAGTTCACCCCAAAATGAAAATTCTGTAATTAATTACTAACACTCCTGATTTTTCAAACTCGAAAGACCTTCATTCATCTTCTGAAGACAGCATCACAACTAAAATGTTCCTAGGTAGTAAATACATCAGTATGCTTATCAGTACATCAGTATCAGTCCATGTGACAACAGGTTTGTGACGCAAAGAGAATACTTTTTTTGCACAAAGAAAACAAAAATAACAATTTACTAACCATTCTTCTCCCCCAAAATTCATCTTCAGCATTTTAGAGAGAATCACAACGCATACGCACGCTTTCCCCTAAATTTAAACAATGCTTATTATGTTAATGTGTACACTTTTCCCCCCGGATGTAAACGCCGATTACGTCAAATACGTTCTTAAGTAATCTTCAGAATGTCAGAAGACGTCCCTCAAGGAAGAATGGTTGAGCCACTGATGTCACATGAGCCGTCTATGGAGGGTCAGATAGATCTCAGATTGATTGTTTCCAATTTAGTTTCTTTGGTTTGAGACAGTTCAGCATTTTACAGCAGTTTACAGACTCCAGTGTTTTTCGATTGCCAATAATAGCAAAAAGGTTAACGTGATTTCCAATGGAATTTACCTGGCCATACAGTTATGGTGTGTATCGCTGCTTCTTTATGATAATTAGATAAACAGCTGTGTTTGCTCAACTGTTTTACCCAACTATTCACTTTTAGAAACTCACACATTGTACACCCGCTCATAGGTACACATTAAACAATAATTGCCTCTGAGACTGCAAATATAGATATCTGACACCTACTTTAGGTCTCTACGGTCTCCACGGATGTACTAAACCCGTGCTAAAAAAAAAACTAGACAGGCCTAGAAAGGTTTTAACAGATTTAAACAATAGAACTAAAGTGCAGGGCAATATTATTCCCTATTGTTGCAGCTTTCTGATCTTGGTGGTAAACAAGGCTTGCAAGGACAGCCAATGCAAGGGTTCTTCTGTGTTGCTGTGATTTTTAGATACAGCTGGCTTCCCACCCTGGTTCCCCTTCATGATCTGTCAATCAACAGCATGCGCAAAACCACACACCACAATTGATAGCAAACAGCTGGCGAACGCAAACAGTCAGTGTGACTGATTGATGAGGATGAATTCATAAACATTTATAAATCCCCCGCCTGAATTTTGCCAAGCATCCGAGAAAAAAAAACACACTCATCATTACACTCAGATGATGATGCGACACGATAACAGAATTGTGGGGGGTGGGGTTATTCTGCAGGGTGTTCCAGTGCAGTTTCAGTGACCCGTGACCATTTCCTTTTTGGTTGGGGCTCTTACAATTAACTGAAGGATCACCCTGTGTCCCTTCTCTTCTTTGGGTGCTGCGGAGTGACTCTTGACGCTGGGGTTATCCACTGTTTGTTTGGTTATTGTTTAGCTGACAATAGGCCAGATCAACGGCTGCAGGCGGCTAACTGACGAAAGCTTTTCATGGTGATAAGTCTCGCATTCGGCAGACGCTGTGAAACAAGAAGTCAGCCGGAACTGTAGCGTGTGGCGCATGTGTGTAAGGCGGGGCTTATTAAGGAAACATGAATATTCATAGTGGTTTCATCCGTTTTATGTCGTATGTTATTTATCAACCCATTTTGAACAGAAATGTCTAGTTTTTAGATATTTATTTCATTTTTACGGACCATAAAAAGAACACATTACCGTTTTACAGGGCATTGCGAGTTGTTGAGGGCTTTCCCCAAATGTTCTGATGTTTATCTTGGAGTCTGTATGTAAAATAACCTGTCAGACGAGTTACTTGGACACCAGTCTCACACAGAAGAGAAAAAACATTATTCCTGTGAACAGGATCTTGACTGTGAAACCGCTAACATCTCATTGAGATGATGAAGTTGGCCTTAATTACTTTGATTGAAACTAATTTGTGGGCTCTTTGTTCGAAGAGCTTCATTGGGTTTGATATGGGGGTTGCTTCACTGCGAATGCATGGAGATGGGAGTTGCTTATTTGCATATGGTCGAGGATGTTTATTATTGGGGTATTCAAGTGAAATGATGTTTTGGTTTATGTATAAACAGCAGTGATCTCTCGTAACCCCTGCGCTGAGAGCAGAATTAGGAATGAATAGCAGCCTGCAGGGTTTGACAGGGAGAGGGGGACGAATGAATGAGTGGTTATGGGTTTGATGCCGTTTATGAGAAGCCAGTGACTATTTGTCATCGTCAGTCTCTCGTTAACCCACCATCCGACACACACACCTCCCCCCACTGCCTTCTGAAGCACGAGCTGCCCTCAGGATATGGGGCCCGACCCTCACCCACACAATGCGAGCATGTGTGTGTATACGCATCTCATTATGTATGCAGCGTGCAGTAAAATTGATAATGTTTCTCAGCACACAGAGCATTTAAAGTTTCGTGTAATTATTTCATCCTTTTGTGAGTCGAGGTTTGGCCTGAGACCTCAGCAGGGGTCTGCTCAACCTGCTGTTCTCGACTGGCATGTATACTTTTATCCCGTTTTCGGATTCGTTATTGTGTAATTGTTAAAACTTGTTTCTTTATCCATACATCTAAATATGTGAAGTATCTATGAGTATATGGATAACTATGTATGGTACTTAAAAAACGTAATGTATAGTATGTAAAAAGCAGTTTGCCGAGCAAATGTGACGTACGTGAGTTTTTGTCCTATGTGTAAATTTATTTTAAAAAATGTGTTAAAAATGCAGATGCATACAAGAAGTACATTCTGTTTTTTTGTAACTAAAATCCATTTAGATTTTTTTTTTGAGGGCATAATTTCACATTTCAGGCTGATGCACCTGGCCTGACCTTGTAATATTTAGCAATTTTTTTTTTTTTTTTTTTTTTTACAAAATGTGTATTTTGACAAGCGTTCTAACACTTAATTTTAAGGTGTCTTTGTTACATGTCCTTATTATTGTAATAACAATAGATTATACATAATTACATGCAAGTAACGTAAACCAAACCCTAATTCTAAACATAGCCATGTAGTAAGCACGCGTAGTTAATTAATTTTACTCAGCACTTAAACGTATAATTACATTTTAAGTACACCTTAAAATAAAGTGTAACCCTTATTAATATTTGTTTTATCTGACAAAACAAAATCATGTTGTGTCAGTGTATTTAAAATATCTGATAATTTAAATATTAATATAAAATATAAAATTTGTATAAGACGGTAATGGATATAAATAGTACAAAACGAACATTTCAAAACAAAATCTAGGGTTTTTGCAGTTTTCTTTTTCTATGTAATAGTATTCAGAATTCTTATTTATCACTGATCCATGTGTGTACAGTATATGCAGTATTCATATACTTAAGGTGAACGATATCTGGATGACCTACTACATCTGCTGAGGTTCTTATGTGTCAAATCATAGTCTCCTGACTCCTCCACCTGTTTTGTCCTGACGGACTGAAGGTGAAGCCGTCTCTGAGACGAGGAAGAGAGGCGCTCTGTGTTTAAGTGTGGCGTCTGAGGATGTGTCAGGTTGCCATTGTTGCATTTCTTGGAAAACCCCGTCTTGTACCCCCCGCCCCTCACCTCTTCACCTCACTCAGGGAAACGAAAAGAAAAAACCAGGCAGGGATAATGGCACTCTTACAAACAATCTGTTCCTTCAGTACCTGGGAGTGTGATTGTTCTTGACAGCAGTGTGTCTGTTCTTGATGATTAATGCCACGGCTGCTCTGCTTTGTTTTAGACCCTGTAGGCATTGTTGCTTTCTGGGCCTGTCTAAAATGAAGAAAAGGACACTACATTTTACATCGTCACACACTGGTGTAGTTACATATTACACAACTTCATGTTTTTTTGTTTTTCATTTTCATCTCGCTTCATTAGTGTCGTCCTCTGCTCGTTTAGCTTTCGTCTTGCCATTAGACACCACAGGCTGGCACAGAGCAGCGGCGCAGAATGGCGCCTGGCATCTTGGCCTTGCTTACAGACCTTCCCACCAGCTTCTCAGATTCCTGCCATGACCGTGGTTTGTATTAATGCTCTCATCAACGAGTGATGGCACACGGGAGCCCATGTAAGCAGTTTATATATTGTCAGATCAGGTGCCTATGGACTTTTGTAGTAGTTTTGTGCAATTTTGACAAACTGTAGCTGTCAGTTATGAAATGGCGAAGTCGATCAATTTAGAAAATCTGTTTAAATCAGTGAGGAAGGAGGACTTTTGCAGTGTTGTAAATCTCACCGAGGCGGGCTGCTTGTGCTTTTGGAAATCCAGTTCAACGATTTCCTGCTTTGTTTAAATGGCTGTCTCTTTCTTTTGTCATCTTCAAAGAGTAATGTTCAGATTTATCTTTCAGATGCTTCCTTAGAGCAGATGTTTTTAGTGACAAGTCATAAGAAATTCCTCTGAAATATTCTTGGTTCAGGTTTTCTTGACCCCAAACTTTGCATTGGACAAATATTTAAATGTAAATAGAAAACAATAAAGCAGCTAATGTAGACTTTAATGGAGCCCTGTGTTCATGATTAAAATCGTAATTGCACTCTTGATTATTTTTTCAATTAACGGTTTTGGCCGATCAGGGACCAAAACCTTGTGGCAATGTTTCTGGCAGATTAAATGACACAACGGTGGAAGTTCATGTGTGTGTGCTCTGATCCAAAGGCCTGCAAGTCAACAATACCTCTGTGGAAACAGCACACCGCTGAGTTGGACCGCTATTGTGTGAACCCCAGCGGTGCATTAGACCTGCGGTCGTCTTTGTTTTTGAGCTGCAGCGCCGCAGTGGGTTGCTTGGAGGCTGCCAAGTGTCCTTGCTGTCTTTTCTTAACCCGCTTTTGTTTCCTGACATCGGTGGAGCCTATATAGATTGCTTTGTTGTGAGCTCCACAAGTGTTGGGTTTGATTATGGACACTTACAGCTGCTAAACCCTTCATAACACTGCTGTGTCTCATTACGTTTCCTATTTTCTTTGTTTTGTCCAGGAAATCCTTTTGATCTCGTTGGGTTAAATAGCACTCCGCTTGACAGCTTAATTGCAGTGTGAATTGCAGCATGCAGCGTACGGTTCGATCCCTCTGTAAGGAACGTTGTTTCCAGATCGTTCTAGTTATGAGGACGTTCCAATTCCGTTTACAAGGCTGACGGGTTTGTTTTGTCTTGTGCATCTTGCTTGCGCACTCTCCCATTGTCGTTCTGTCACTGTTGCTTTTTTTTTAATCCATTGTCTTGCTTCTAGTCAAAACAATGAGGGGTGGAGAAGCGTTTTGCGTGTGCCTCGTTTATCAAATGCTCATCAGACCTACTGTAATAATGGCACACTGACTGTGTCAGCTGTAATGATATCTTGACTGTAACTATGATAATAGTCTTTCTTGCAAGTAGTGGTGCATTAAACGTGGGTGGCTTTTTTCCTCCCCGTAAGGTTAGGAGAGAGAAGCTGCATTCTTGCGCTGAAGGGTCTAATTAGGACTGATACTTGATTGTGCATAACTCTGAAGCTCTATGAAAACGTATGGACGTACAAGGTGCTCTAAAGTATGACTCGTGCGGGTTGAGTTTTGGAGTTTCATTCCGGCAGTCTCTGACTTCTGTGAGACTTGAGATCTGTGTGGTTTGTGTGCTAACACATGAAACACATTTAGAGTAAATTTCCATGTCTGGCTCCAGACGTTCCCCAGGTTTGTAAACAGTAAACAAATTGAATGAATATGTGATCTCAAAGTGGTTAGCCGATATGATCACCAAGATGCGTGATAGACATGTGGCGTTATAAGTTGTTTGGTATGCGGCGTTGATATTTTATTGCATTACAAAACAGGTTTAAATACAACATTTTTGGCACGTAATGCGGTTGTGGTTATTTTCTTTTAACTGAAAAGAACACCGTTCTAAAAGAACACTGAACACACTTCCTCAGAAGCAGTTGTGGTGGCAAAATATGTACGTTTAACCTGTTTTATAAGAATCATTTTTGGTTCCACAAAGAAACATTCAGTGAAAGATTCTTTAAAGAACCATTTATTTCATACCTTTTTGTAATCTGAAGAATCTCTTTTGCCACAAAACCTTTTTGTAAAACAGAAAGGTTCTTCAGATGTTAAAGGGGGACTATTTAGACAAAAAAAGGTTCTTCTATCTATGGCATTGTGTAGCACCTTTATTATTAAGAGTGCATTTAAGAAACTGAATGTAAATTTAAATAAAAAATACAATAAATAAAATTAAAATAAAAACATTAAAATATTTGAAAATAAATCTAAAGTTGGAAATGTGCAGGATTGATGTGTGAAAGCCAATGAGATTTGTTCTTGTGTGTCACGCAAATGTTTGAGCTTCCACAGGAACTTGTGAGGTTTGTTCTGGCGTGTCAAACAAGTCAGTTTTATCATTTTAGATATGCATGAGTCAGTGATTTTATGTTGAATAAATGCAGTTATCATACAGAGCACTTTGTCTCAGAAGGACAGAACAACAGCTCAATATTGATTACATAGACATTTACACAATTTTTGACTTTTTGCGGAGGGGCTAAAATCTTCATTTAAAAATGTCTTCATTTGTGTTTTATAGATTAACAGGTGCATTTTCGTTTTAGAGTAACATGACAGTGACAGGGCACAGAATTTCCGCTTCAGTGTAAACCCTTTTTTTTAGGTTTACACAAAGAGTGTAAACACTCAACACTATCTGAAGGAGTCTGACATGTTCTGGCTTAACAAATGATGTGAATTTTAGGGTGGGACTACCTGTAGTAAACTGCTTAGCGGGGAATAGACTCGCTTTTGCAGCCAATATAGTAACGGGAATAACCACAAGGAGGATTGTTAGAAAGCTCTAACAAGATGTTGAGCTCCATCTTGGCAGGTAAGCTTGGATAGTTCCCAAATTCTGCTAAAATCCTCTTTTTAGGCTGTACAGCCAACTTTTTCCCAGTCTGCTGATGTAAGTTGTTAAAATCTGTGTCCTAAGTTTCATTTATACATAAAGAATTGCCACTGGGAACTTTTCTGTGGTACTTTAACAAGAAAAGGTCTAGAGTAACGAGTCGTGCACATGCAGCGGCACAATTGAGAGATCGCGGTCAACGCAACTCTTGCAAAGGTGGAGCCAGTTAATATTTGCATTTAGCATTTGGAATTCAGATAAGCTTAAAATGATTTCCTTATGTGGTTTGGCATGTTTGTTCTTAGCAGCTTCGGTCCTGAGTCTGTGTGCATTTCTTCTAGTGTTCTGTCTCGTCTGTTCTCCTTGACAGCGCTGACTCAAAGGTGGCCGCAGTATAATAATAGCAGCAGCGAGGGAAAGAAAAAAGTGGAAGGAGAGCTGCAGAAACTGCCAGCGGCGCAGGCAGACGGAGACAGAATAATGGCAATATGGCTGTTTTTCCTTCTCTTTTTCCCTTACAGTGGTGCTGCCATGTTTTCAGCGGACCACATCACAGACGCAAAGGGAGGGAAGTCTATAAAGAGAATGTAAACACTGCACAGGAAGTGGGAAACACATCATGTTTACGTTACGTACATTTGTTTAACCCCACATTTCTGCACAAGTACCTTCCACTGCAAACCTACTAAACCTTCATTGCAGATGTTCATTGCAAATGTCTGTAAAGCTTATGTCAGAATCTTTGGTCATGATCAAAGTTCACTCAGGGGGCATCTTGGGAACATATTCATTCATTTCCAGTCATGCAAGTACAGTAAAGATTGAATTAAATGAGCCATTATTGGCAATTAGTTCTTTGAATTAAAAAGTGGCTGTTTTGAAAGATATTGCAAACTAGAGCTTTCTAATTTCTCCCATTCACTGTAACAACAGCGATTCGTCTTGGCTATACACCGTCTGTGCAGCCTTCAAAAGAAGATTGTTTATAGATCGTCTAAAAATTGTCTATGGGCTGTTTAGCTGTATGTATACTTTGACCCAGAAATAGAAATAATATAAGTGTCTATATTAACCAAATAGAGGCAATTCTGTGTAACCACATCAGTTCCTTGTTGGTTTCAGTCAGCGAATCTTGTTTACTGTGGCTGTACACGAGATATATTTTTAAAACATAGATTATGTTATGTCCCACGATTGTGACTCCTTGGGTTTTCTTCCTTAATGCATTATTGTGTAATGATGCAGAATACTGCATTTTTCTTATTTGCGGAAACACCAGTAAAAATGCACTCTTTTTGTATTATTAAATCTTCTAATTCCATACAGTAATTTATTGGCATCTTGTTAGTTAAAGTGTGTGCACAGAACCAGCCTAAAGTAAATCAAACCAGTGCCAAGCAACCAAATTGCTGACACACATTCACACGTTTTGTATTTGTCAAAGATGAAAAAATGCATTTTTAACCAGTTGTTAAAGGAACATGCAAAAAATAGGCTCATTCTCCAACTCCAACTGAAAAAGTTGAGTTGGAAAGTTTTCGATCTCTCATAGCTTAGCCTAGATCATTGAATCTGATTAGACCAGAAGCATCTGTTTTAAAAATGACCAAATATTTGATATTTTTCCTATTTAAAACTTGACTTTTCTGTAGTTACATGGTGTACTCAGCTCGATGGAAAACAGCAAAGTTTTCTATGCTGACATGACTAGGAACTATACTCTCATTCCGGTGAAATAATCAAGGAACAACATTCATTATTGAATATTGAACATGGTACGGCAGCAGCAGGTGCGGTGGTATCACGCAGAGTCTGAAAACAGCCAGACACTCTTGGTTGCACAGGGAGTGTGTTTTGCAGAATTTTAAATACATGTGAAAATATGTCAGATGGCGAAATGTTTGTGTCCCTCTCAGTCCCACACTATATGACACAGGTACAAACACACCTTGTTCGGCTGTTCGGGGAATACTGTGTTGATATGTATGCGCTGAAGCCTGGGAAAGAACAGGACATGCTTTGGACAAGCAGAGGCAGACGGGACACAAAACACATGTTTAACTGTGCTACACTGGATAATCTATCTACCACAACGTGGAAATGTCACCCCTGCTTATTCCATCACTAAACTTGCTTTGTCTTTTCTTTTCCAACCCTCTTCCTCTCTCTCTCTCTCTCTCTCTCTCTCTCTCTCTCTCTCTCTCTCTCTCTCTCTCTCTCTCTCTCTCTCTCTGTGTCATTTTGATGAAGAGCAGACACATTCTGCTAAACACTCTTATCTCCTGCTGTCTTTGCGGAGGTGACACCCAGAAAGACACCCAGTGTGAGGGTAATAGACTTTCCACTGTCACAGTATGTATGGACACGTTTAAAGCAGGGAGCTTGCATGCTCACCTTATGTAGCTTGTAAAATCTAGGACACAGACTCAGCTTTTCTTCTGCTGTCTCAGCATGTGACGTGCACATGTGTGCAGCAGGTTTATGTTCATTAAGAATGTCTTACTGAGTCAGGAATCTTACGAAGCTTGGTGCATGGCAGGATAGCATATGGTTGGCACTAAGGAAGGTAAAAATAAATAGTTTTAGACAATCAATTTAAAAGTGATGATCCTTTTGTAGTTTATAATTAATGGCAGAAACAGATAAAACGAATATTCTAGGTTTAATGCAATTGATTTGTTTGTTCGCTCATTTACTCAAATGTTGTTCTAAATTCATTGCACACAAAAATCCACTTAAAAAAAAAATACGACCGCACTTTGCATCAGTCAAGTTTACACACTGCTTCCTACACTTCAGTCTGTCATAAAACAGTTCTTATCAGGCTCATTTTTCATGATTTAAGAAAATAAATGAAGATATATTTAATAGTCTCCCATAATTATCTGCTGAAAAAAACACAATGCCTTTGTATGATGAACAGATTTACTTTAGTGTTCCTCGCGGGATTTAAATAGAGCAGTATTTGATGGTCTGTTTTACTTAGTCAGGTTGGGCCCATTTATTTCCATTTACTACTTTTATTTTTATTATTTTTAATTAACAGTATGCCGAGCACTGTCGATTGATCTGTTTTCTGCCAGGAATCAGCATTTGAACTGCTTTGGACGTCACTAATCATGATCATTCCGCCAACGGGTCCTAGTGTATCAATGAGAACTGGTTCAATGCGTGTGTGACAGCATATTGATTCAGCCAGAGCAGTGACTTCAGCATGCAGGTCAATGGTATCAACTGGTACCACAGAGACCCTGCTGCACTGGGATCATTGGGAAAGATGGAAACTTAAGGCACCTCCTAAAAAAAACAGGAAGCAGCTGTAACAACATCCTGTTTCAGAGTGATGTCCAGGGAGCAGTGGCGCATGGGGTGAGCCATCAGTAGCCCAAGTGCAGCCCAACAGAGGGGCAACAATGCAGCCCAGTGTGTCAGAGGAGCAGTGGGGGGCTGACGGACTGGATTTTTTTTCCATTTGCTCTGTCAGGGTCAGTGATCAGCAGTCAGATGAACATAGACGCGTGATACAGGAATGCAATTATTTGCTGGTTTCTTTGTTAAGGATTAGAGTTGGAAATCGAAAATCAATTCCTGTGTGCACATCATTTATTTTTAGATGGCGAAAAGAGGCTATAAAAATGTATTTGTCTTTGAATCATAGGTAAGCAGAACGGGAATAAAAAATGTAAGCAGTACCCAGCCCTATTAAAGATGATGGTTAATAGTTGAAATTGGAGATAAAGCGAAGCTTAGTAATTTGAGCTAGTGTGGCGTGTGTCTCTTAGCGTGTGTGTTTTCACAAAAACTGCTGGGAAGCGCGGCTTTGTGTTCATGAAGCTATTTTGGGAGCTGCAGTGAATGAGGAGATGAAACATGCTGTTCTCAGTGTCTGGAGGGAACGATGGGGTGAGGTGGGAATGAGATGAGAGAGCTCGAGATGAGGAATGTAAAGTGACAGTGAAACGGAGGGAAGGAGGGTGGTTCTCCAATATCCTCCATCAAATGATCAGTGTACAGCAGTAAGTCATGTTTCTGGCAGAATTCAGAGCTAATTGAATTGAACTGAGGCTGTACATGCACTTACTGTAGCTGCCTCTCACTGTGTTCTTTATAACAGTCTCGAACCAGCCGGGCAAGCCTTATGTGTGTCTTTTTGTCTGAGGCAGTTCCTCATTTTCAATTCTAATACGGCCTGTCTTGACCTGAACTCGTGTTAGCATTTACTTTGCAGTTTCGTATTGAATTAGACAGATGCAGACTAGTGTTAAGCTCAAAAAGAACGCCCTCAACTGTGAGACTGCCTAAGTTCTTAAAGGAATAGTTCAGCAATATATCACAATTCTGTAATTTATTCTTGCCCCCCCCCCAAAACATTCTTCTGTGGGACATCTACATATGTTTTTGTGTGTGTGATCACATTTACCACTACTAAGCTCATTTTCTTGAGTGAAATATAATCATTTTCACAGAGTTTGCACAAACAAGAATTTTGTTTTTGTGATTTGCGGGAATTTTTATTTTTTTTCTTTGTGATTCGTTATTGTTTTGGTGATTTCCGTGATGCAGAAAATAAATTATCACCAGCTATAAAAATGGAACTTACAGTATACTGCAGAATGGCAATAAGTGAATATTAAAACACAAGAAGACTGCTATTTAAGTTAATGTTCAGATTTAATTCTAATAAAACGAATTAGATGTTATTGATTATTAAAAATAAATTCAATCATTAAAATAGAATCTAGAATGGAAAACACAGAACTTGACTGAAATGTCTTTTGAGAGAAGAAAAAAATAATTCATAGGGCCTTTAAATGTATTTATTTTGTATTAAACTATTAATTTATTTTTGCTAAATTGTAAAAATGTCATTATTTCAGTTATTTTTAAATGCTTTTTGATTACTAAAATTTATTGTGATCTTTAAAACTGAATCCAGGAAAAAAAATATATACATATTTGAAACTAATAATTTGTAATCTACAGAAAAAAATAAATGCCGTTTTGGAACTATGTAAGGGTGGGTAAATGGTGGTTCCAGTTTCATCAGACACTCTGAACAATTCATTAAAAGAAGCAGCTCACAACAGTCATAACAGTGAAACAGGCTACACTGGTCACACCATACCTTGTGCAGCTCAAAGGAACAACTCAATAGTAAGACATGTTGTCGATATTTTGCTGTGCACTGACAGCAAACATAAATTCACGCTGGAGCCGATGTGAAAAGCGGTGCAGGAAATGCTGTAAAGCAACCTAATGCGTATTGCACACATAAATGGCAAAAGCTTTTGCCAAGCTCCAATCTGAGGACCTCTTCCTGTTCTTAATTAGGCCAGTTCTTAGAATGAGCTGCAAAATGCATCAGACTTTGATGACTGTCAAGAGTTTGGCTGCAGATGAATATAGATGAGACCAGATATAATCAAGCAACTCGGATCTCATACCAGACGTCTCATTCAGAGGAATTACACACTCACTGTTCTGTAGGAGAGGAAAAGGCGCTTCATGACAGGGAGAGATTTACATCCTGACCAAATGGATGATGGATGTCCTTGGGAGTTGTGACTTGCGCCAAGTGCGCCTTTGAGCGCTGTGTAACGGTTAATTGTTGCAAGCTACCCGACACATTCATTATTGCGCTTTGTGTGTTAGTTCCGCTTTTATAAATCCTAATTGAATCTTTGATGGAGCCTCATGGTGTCGATTTTGAACTGGTGCTGGCCTAGTTCTCAAAGTCCCCTCAGGATGCTTACAGTGGATGTGTGGGATTTTAATGATTCAGGGAACTCTCTAAAAGCTGCGAGTTCTTAAAATGAGGGTGACTCCAAAGGATTCTGAGCAGAATAAAAGAACCTGATATGGGTCAGGCCATCACAGACACCAGAACACTGACCCTGGTAACATTATGCAGAACTATTGTAAATTTCCTGTAAATGTCCTTCCATTTTTTTTCATCTAATTTCACTATTCTGTTTTTTCCACCACATCGTCATTTTCTGCCTGACACGCAGAGTGGGTGATGGAAGTGCGCTTCTGTAATCGGTCAGCTCACAGCGAGGGGGTGGAGGGTCCAAGCAGGTCATGGGAAACTGGCTACAAAGAATCAACTCTGAAATGAGACTCTTACTCTACATACACATATAAACAAATGCATAAGAGCTTTTAAATAAGACACATGAGCTTCCCACAAGCCACACAGACGCCCCGCTTTAGTCCACCTGCTGGAATATCTTTGCTGTCTTCTATTTTAAAATTAATTTTTACCCCCTCGTAGACTTTTTAAAGTGACTTTAAGTCATAATTAAGTAATTGTGTTTACTTCACGTTCAAATGCAGGTTCAACTATTTCAGTATTTCAGTTTGAGTCAAGGTATCGCAGATTGACAACGAAATTAAAAATATGCAACAAAACTATGTTCACATGATCAGTTTTTTAGTTTTGATTTTTAATTTAGTTTTAGCATTTTAGGACAATAAAACGTTAATTAACTGTATCATCTTCCCCCAAAAAAAGAAAAATCACATTTGAATGTTCATTTAAAATATACAATGTTTTAAAACGACATACTTTTTATTTTCTGACTACAGTAAATATTTCATTTTATTTTTAATTGTTTTTTTCCAGTTCTGTTTTTTCAGTTAGCAATAACCAAAAAATACATTGTATGGGTCAATATTATGCCAAAGATATTAGGATGTTCCACGAAGATACGTTTTCAACTTCCTACCATAGATATAGTACTGATTTAGTAATAGTCGTTGCTAAGGAGTGCATTTAGACGTGATTAGGGGATTTTCTCGGTATTTAGCTTCTTTATTTGCACCCCCAGATTTCAGATTTATGCATATCCTTATAGTTGTATCTCAGCCAAATATTGTCATATCCTAACAAACCATTCATCAGTGAAAGCTTGCTTACTCTCATTTTCAAAAATTGACTCTTATGACTGGCTATGGGCTCCAGAATCACATATACTTAGTACATGATAGTATTAGTACATGAGATGTCTACAACATGAAAATTAATTCTGTTTACCTAAACATATACTCAAATTTCACACAAAAAACAACAAGTAGAGACAGAAATAGTTTATATAGAACTTTATATTATAAGGATGATTTCAAAGCAGCTTTGCACTAGTAAAAAAGAAAATGTAAAATGTAATTATGAAAAAAAAATAATTTGAGCTACACAGAAGATAATTGTCTTTATTCAGCTCAATTCAGTTCAATATTGTTGAAAGTTCAGTTGAATAAGTATCATTTTTGCAAATGTGATCAGAAATATGTTCAATTCATTTATTTTTAAGCAACTCTTCAGAAGGCAGTAGTTTCATTTAATTCGAAGTCAGTTCAAAGCTGGCAGCAAAATTTACAACTGAACAAGAATGAAGATAAATACTTCTGTTAATGGGATAAGGTTGACATACTGACCTGGAAAAGCATTCACTTGAGTTGACATCATTCGCCATCCTTGCATTTTCAAAGATGTACGACTCTCATTGACAGGAATATATCTGATCTCTTTGTTTACATGGCTGATGCCTGTGCATGCAGCTATATTCATATTAGATTCATTTCCACAAACAAATAATGACATCGGCATCCATGTGCTTTTTTCCTGCTTACATATTGTGGGCCATATTCACATATTTTGGGACACTTGAACCATTTAATGTAAAGATGACTAAATATTAACAGAATTGCTTTGGTCTAATGCTAGGTCTATCACTCCTTGTGCCATGAGCCATTATTTTTTTTAACTGCAAAAATTCAACATACAAGCTGAAATCAACTGGGTGCTCATCAGAGCAAAATATATCAGTTGTTTGGAGCCAATCATTCAGACATTGAACTCCAGACATGCATGCATTCTCATGAGAAGCAGGCTCTGCATTGTCTCTCCTCAAAGCTGTGGATGAAGAGCCAGGATAATGACTGGGTGTTTTAGTTTCATCTTTACTGCATTAATTTTTTTATAGATGGAAATAAAGGCTGCTGTCACACAGTATATTCATGGTTATTGAGCTCTCTTCAAACACAAATATCAAGAACGTTCGTTATTTGTAACGAATACGTTTTCAGAGTATTGCACTAAAGTATAACAGTAGCTTCAGACTAAAGCTCTTGCAACGGCTTTCATCACTGTTTTTATCGAGGATGCAATTTTACCATCAAGCATGCTATCGACTTGCATAATGAAAAATAATCCTGCAAGTCTATTTCAATTGAAGGGGTGAAGCAAGATTGACAAGGCTGTGGCCGTAATGGTTCGTTACCGATCTGTCACTCCCATCATGTCTCCTGTGATGTTACAGATTGTCGTTTTGAATGAGTGGCATCATCACAGACAGCTGTCATAGCGCTGTGTTGATTGGTTCCATCTGCGCATGAAATGCCTAATAGAGAAAACAGATCAGAGGTCTCAAATCAGTCAGATTTTTCCAAACAATATGATTTATATGGGATTACTGCATCAGTAGTTCAGTCAATTCTTGTTTTGTTTCTTTAATACCCAGTCGGTTTTTATATGTGCTGTCTCTGTGGGTAGCAGATTGTGTTAACCTTCCTCAGATCTCAGACACTGTGGCTTTCTCAGGGTCACACTATGGAATATATGAAGCAACCCCCCAAAGGCTGTTGTTTCCTTTCTATTCTTCGTCTGCTAGCCTTTCAAAAAGTGGCAGTGGTGGCAATCCCCAAGGGTTATGCATATATGTTAGCATCAGCGTGTGTTTAGTATGGGTCTCTTGAGAAATTATAGACTGTTGTTATCTGACATCAGTGAGCAGAAGATGGAGGCAATGCATTGCTTTGTGCATGGACATGGACATAATAAAGAATAAAGCAGGGTCCCAAAATCTAATATGTTTCATACCCAAGCAAGATTTAAGACATCGTATTTTATCATAGCACCCACTTTTTAGATCTGGAAATTTTACTCAAAATGACACTTTGAGACTCTGGAGGGCCATTTGTGTGGTTTTCAGAGTTGCAGCCTATGAAGATTGTCCAAATTAGTTACAAATGATGCTCCATTTCATTTAGTGTGCGGTCTTAAGGCTGGAACACATCACAGGAATTTTTGGCTATACATTTTCTCCAGCTTGTAGGCCGGAGGTGTCACCGTTTGTTGCTGAAAGACAAAGTTGAAGTTTGATAGATTGCACAGGTACTATTTAAACTGAACTGAGCTGGATGATGAGATCACGGAAATCAATCATTAGCTGCCTTTAACTGACAATTTAGTGTTTAACATTGACACACTGTTTAATACTGTAAAGCTGCTTTGACAATCTATATTGTTAAAAGAGCTATATAAATAAGGTCACTTGACTTGCACAAAAATCCGTTCAAAATATATTTTTAGTCCATATTACACTTTTTTTTTTGTATAGAGCACTACGTTTTTAAGACTAAACATTAATCATTATAGGCATTTTCTTTGATAATAGAGCATGATCTATCACTCACCATAAACTTAACAGCTCTTCTGGAGTCATGGATTTGCAGGCTTATTTGTTGCTCTCTTAGAAGTCCTCTGAGCGTTTGAGCCCACAGTGCACCTGCAGCCACTATTGTTCCATTGTAGTGTGAAATGTGTTGTGCGGCTGAGCATGGGGGCCGTATTTAGGCACCGTGGGCCCTAATTAACACATATTTGATCATCCACAATGCTGAAAAGACCTAAAATGAATTTGTTGTGTCGTTTTAGAGTTGTAGATACTTTAAGAACGAAATGGAATTTCCTCTGCTGTTTGTATTGAGCAGTGAGCCGCTCATCTAGAACTGTTCTGTGCATAAGACTGAACCCGAAAGGCATGACCACTTTTGTAATGATCCCCTCTCTTTCTCCGTTACAGATGCCTTTGTCAACAGTCAGGAGTGGACGCTCAGTCGTGCTGTACCAGAGCTCAAAGTGGTGAGTCCTTTCACCGATGACCATTTTTATAACTATTACAAGATACATTTGCATCATTTAATTACTTCAAATTAGAGTTGCATGCTCTTGACTTCACAGCAGAACCTTGTCCTGTGGAAAGTTAACTTAAAATTGAAAATAAACAAATTTTTAAACTTTATTTGTGGGTTCACTAATAACATACGTAATGATATTTGTGTCCTTTGACAGCATCATTTCCTCATCTCATTCCTAAATTATTTCTTATTTGATAGCATTCTGTGATGAAATTGTTGCATGTGAAAATGATGAAGCTTCCAAAAAGACGATTAAAACTGCCTTAAAACTGTGCAAGCATGTAATATATTTAAGAACATGTCTTTGAAATGTTCCGGAACACTCATCTAACACCTACAGTGGAGTTGAGAGTAAATAAGATGCGTGTCAGAACTGCCTCACATTCAGCAGCGGCAGCTCTTAAAGAAAACAGCCAAAATACCCTATAATAACCAGCTGCTGTGATGTCTATTAATCAAAGGACAAAGAAAAAAGGGGATAGCTTAATGGACTCATCTATATTTAATTTAGAACGTGTCTGATAACTTTAACAATTTAAATGTCTGTATATTTCTGATGAAGTGCACAAGTAAATATGGCATTTATTATAATGGGTTCACTTAAATTAGAAGTTCTTTTTATTATTTTTTTTGTTTTTAAGTCTCGATTACAGTATACAGTAATGTTGAGGTCAGTGGTATTTATTAATTTTTTTTTTGGGGAGGGGGGACAATTTTATTAAGAAATCAGTATTGGTATTATGATGGATTTATGTGAAGATTGTTTGGTGTAATGGTTTTATAAGATATGTTGAATGGCTATTCAAAGATTAAATAGCTACTAGGGGAAAAAACTATTCCAGCGACATCAGAGGAATGTTGGCTTCCGGTCACAAAAAAGAAAGCATTTAGACAAATATTAAAAATTGCACTGGCATTATGTTTTTTGAATGTAAAAACTTTTAAATATAAAAGTATATTTAAAAACATTAACCTCTGAGAATTAATTAAAAGTATTGATTAATTAGTTTGTTTTTAATTGATTGACAGCACTAAAATATATGTATATACATAGTATATATTTTGGATATATTTACATACAAATGAAATCATTTATATTCTAATTATATTTAATAAATAAACATAACATAATTTTCTTAAATCTATTAATTCTTGTGTTTGTATCTGTCTCTCTCTTTCTCTCTGTGCATGTTTGTTAGTGTTTCCACTGAAAGCAGCGCATCAATATAGAACAGTGATTAATTTGACTTGGAACTACCTGTGCATGGTTAAAACAGACCATGGTATAATATGACTTGCTTAGGTCTAACCTGAGACACTGTTTATTTACATGCCAAAATATCACGTAAGGGACTCCTGTTAATTCTCTGTGTGTGTGTTTACAGGGCATTGTGGGTAACTTGGCCAGTGGGAAGTCTGCGCTGGTGCACAGGTATCTGACAGGGACGTATGTGCAGGAAGAAAGCCCTGAAGGTAGGTGTTTTGCTATTAAATGTGCAGAAATGGGTGCAATTTGGAAAGTCTTTATCTGGTGCAATATTATTAACATTATATATTACTCACTTTAATGGTTTTGAAAGCTTTACAATGGGGCATATGTGTCCTTCTGTTCTTAGATCCCGAAGTTATGTTTAAATAGAGTTAATACTCTTCTCTTTTCAGTACTGCCGAGGCATAGCCTAGATACATTTCTTAATTTTCTCTCCTTCTCTTATTCGTTCTCTCTCTCTCTCTCTCTCTCCGCACACCTGCTGTTAGTATGTTAGTAGAGTACAGTTGTGCCGGAGGACTGTGCTATACTCCCCATGTATAATTGAGAACATTCAAGGCTGACAGCCAGACCACCACAATATGCTCTCTTCCCCGAGCACGGATCTGCTTTCAAAAACTTCCCGTGTCAATATTTCATGTCCTTTATAACTGTTATTATGTAGCCATGTTAAACTGGCCTTTCAGATGGCTCCCTCACGGAGCAGGGTATGTAAAGTTTAGGCGTTCATTAAAAATAAGGGCTTTTCTTTAAAGATTGAGATTCATTTAAGTAACATTTAGTACAATTGTGCTTAACTGCAGTAATCCGAGTGCCTGGGGATCTCGCAGAGAGCATAGAAGAGGGCATTTAGCGGGCCGACGGGCAGTAATCATGTCTTGTCCTCTCCTTTGCACTTTACTGTATAAAATTCAAGCCACTGCATACCAGCGGTCAACCAGGAAATCGCCCTGCAAGAGAAAAAAATCCCCCAGAAATGTGAATTGCCTGTTTGCCACAGTGGATTATAGCACAGAGTGCCAAAGGAAACTTAGCGCGACATCAGAGACCGTTGAAGTGTGTCGCTCGCTAAGCTCAAGCGACACGGCTAAATCTTTCACGTTTGAGGCCAGCACGTCATCTGATGTTAGAAGCGCCGCAAAACTCAGATTAGCAGTGGCGTTACGTCACATTTCAGCAACAGAAAGATGTGATTTGAATTTCCAAATTTACTTTACAGTAAAACTACCGCATTGAATGTTTTCCTACTTCCTACTCCTTTTTGAAGTTTCACTATTCTGGGTTTAAAAATAGTGTTTCCTAGCTTTGGTAGAGTAACCCCAACCTCAAAACCACTAAGTAGGGCTGGAGCAGATTTTTACAGTGCACTCTGCAATGAAAGCCATCGGCCGCATGGGTTTTGCACCAAACCCCCCCCTTTCAATCACACATACTACATGAATAGACACATTCTCAGAGCTCATTAAGAGATGTTATCACAAGGCCAACTGTGTGACTGCGTTTGTATGTTTACGCAAGAAGAAAGAAAAATCCCTACAGGCCTTGTGGTCTCGATACAGACCCAGCCTTTACTGTTTCAAAACCCAGCACCCCATATGGGTAACTAACACAGTTTTTTTGCTTATGCCGCCATAATCATGTTTGATTTAGAAATGCAGCTCTGCTGGGATCAGCAGTTTGGTGCAATTGTGCAGCCCAGCCCCTCTGGCGTGAAAAATAGCACTTTTATCAATGTGAAACATCAAATTTAAACTTTGAACATTTTCCAAGGAAAATCTCGATAAACTAGTTGCAAACCGTAAAATCTAGATAAGCCAGTTGACAATCGTAACCCATTTCTACTTTAAATTCTCAGAAATGTTTGTATTCATGTTGGTTTAGGATTCTATTAATGGCTAAAGTTACAGTAAAACATGACTTGGTGGAGCTCAAGCACAAAATTTCCCCAGCGCACATTTGTACCTGACTACGAAGAGAAAAGAAGAATATAATAGACAAAGAAGATTAAGGCAAGATGAATGTAGAGCTATTGGACAACGACTACAAAAGAAAGAGAGGAATTGCACATCAAATAGGATTTAAAGCGCCATCTAATGTCTGGGAGTAAATTTACGCGCTAACTCTGCTCATCGCCAGCAAAAATCTCTCTTGTATGAACACAGAGACGTATCAAAAAATACTGACAATTAACATTGTGTGTACAAGGCTTTAATGTGTCACCACACGACTTTGAATTGGCGCACAAAATTAATTGAATTATTAATAATATTTTAACAAGACAAAAACTTTCACGTTTTTTTTTTCTCAAAAAAATGTACAAGTAATACAATCTTAGTAATAATAGAATTTGGCAAACCACTAACGTTTTTATTTAAGAATTGTAGGCAATTAAAATAATTAATATTATTGATCATTGTTAGCTTTTTCGCAATTAGGGTGTATTATGCTGACATGTACTTGGTTTATGTCCTAAAACACATATGAAAATAAATAATAATTAAATAAATAAATGCATAAGCATACTTTTAATAAAAGAGATGTGTTCATGTTTAAATTGTAATGCATTTTTTTAATGAATTAATAGATTTAGGAGTGTTACGTTACTGACCTGAAAGTGCCCTTTTCTTCACCGTACTGTAAATCCGCTATATTGACCTGACCGTGTCCTCGGGGCTAGATCAGCGTGTTCGGATGCAACATGCGCTCGTGACAATCACACAAGCCCCATGACAATAGATAAGCTTGTGACGAATGAATGAAAGTTATGCTTCTTTCTCTCTCTCATACCTGTTCTCTCTCTCTTTGTCCTGCTGTGTTTAATTTCTTTACTGACTGTGCATGTTTAGCTTGGCTGCTTTTTGATTTGAGTTTTGTTTATTCTCTCTTTCCTCGGCCGCTTCTTTAACTAGCTGACGTGGATGCAGGTAACTATTTGCTCTCTTTTTCACAATGTCACCGTCATGTTCTTCTTGGGGAAGGTCTGTCGTAGAACAAGAGAGTCGAGAAGGTGGATTTTCCCCTCTGTGGCTTGTTAAAGAGCGTATTCTTCATGCTTCTGTTTAGACGATGTGGAGCATAGTTAAAATCTTCAAGGAGAGTAGATTTCACTCCACAGGGCTTCTCTTTACTCATCACAAAGCTTTGAGCAAATCAAGCCACAGAACAGGAGGTTCCACTCTACTCGTCTCTTGATGCCGCTGTAGTTTTGTCATCTTCCATTTCATTCATTTCCTCAATGACACCAATGCACTGAGCATTTCAGGTCGTGGAATGTCATATACTGGGCGTTTTACCAAAAACTGTTTCTGAGAGTAGCTTCAATGCATCCAGAGACTCGTGGAGAAAGAACCCAGAGTTTAATCAAGCGATGGGTGTGTATCTTTCACTCACTGTGCACTTCTCTCTCTATTTTCAACAAATATATAAATATCTGCGTCCAGACTATATGCTGAGTATTAGCTGTCCTGATGCTCCTCCACTTCCTCATCCTTCATAACGCAAACAGACAAACCATGTCATTACGGAAAAGCTTGCCATCCCCTTCAGTCTAACCCCCGTACCTGAACAGCTCGCCTACTTTGCGACTTCAACCAAACCTGCTGACTTTTGTGAAGCACATGAACTTTGGCATTCACATTATTTCCCACACTTAGTTCAGCGGAGTAGGAGCAGAGTTTAAACACTGGAGTCATCCAGACAGAGGGAAAATTGGAATGGAGGCTGTGACAGATAAAGCCGTTTGAACTCGCACAGACGAGGAACATTGTGTCCTGTCATGTCTTCATCTCAGTCGAGTTACAGTGGATGTGCTCTTTATAACTGTTATGTGTCTCTTAAAACTATTGCAGTGCTGCCTTTGCAGTGATGCTGCAGTAAAATTAAGATTTGAAGATTTGTGTAGGGTGATTTAATGATTTTTGCAGCTGTCTCAAATTATGAAGGTATGCTCAACTAATATATAATACCTGGCTGCTATATTTATGCTTTACTGGCACAGTTTTAACTAAATAAAGGGTTTTGAAACTCTGTTGAAGGACTCCCAAATATGAAAAGTTGTGTGCTATTACGAAGAAAAGGGAAAAGGAAAATTGTATTTAAACTAGTGCTGACAACGATTACTCGCATCCAAAATAAAAGTTCACGTAATACATGTGTGTGTACTTTGAATGTTTATTATGTCTGCATATTTTTAGAAAATATTTACTTTGCTTTACATGTATATATTTAACTTAATATAAATTATATCATAATTAAATATATTTAATATATTTAGATTTTATAGATATAGATTTTTCTATATCTTTTCTATGTGTGTATTTATATATATATATGGTGTGTGTAAGTACAAATGTGTTACAGGGCATTGGTAACAACACTTTTTGGTAATGAAAGTACAAATGTGTAACAGGACTAACAGCACTTTTTAGTAAATAAACTGTTACACTTTATATTAAATAGACAGTTGCTATGGATTTAGCATGTAATTACTCTAATGTTACACAGCAGCGGGCAGTAAATTAGGCTTTACTTATAAATTGTGGTTGGTGTCCAGAATGTTACACTTTATATTAAGTGGGCAGTTCCTGAGGAGTTACCATGTATATAC